>OY997271.1:52196226-52815884 GCA_963921465.1 Triticum timopheevii | reverse complement strand
GTAATAAGTTATTAAAAATAAAAAAACAGGTGCAATGCTCGTTAATTTGCTTCAAGCCTTTTGGAATAGTGTAAACTGCACTGCGCATAGCTCCATGCAGTCTACCGTATTCCTGAAGGCTTGAAGCTAAGCAACGTGAGCATTGAGCCTCTTCTTCATCGTCTCTGCACTCAGGGCTTATAAACCGCTCCTAGTCCCTCTCACTTCGCGAGGTGGGGACTAAAAAACAACTTGCCATAACCTCATTAGTACCGGTTCGTGGTACGAACCGGCACTAAATAGTGATGGTGGGGCCATAGCCTGACCGCAGGCTGACACAGCCTCTTTAGTACCGGTTCGTGGCATGAACCGGTACTAAATGTTCGCCACGAACCGGTGCTATTGATCGCCGCCACGAACCGGCACTAGTGTACACATTAGTGTCGGCTCTAATTCCAACCGGCACTATTGTGCTTCACATTTGACTCTTTTTCTACTAGTGTACGTTATTCCCTTTGTCATCGGTATTTTACTTGCCCGAGATTAGATCGTCGGTATCCTCATACCTAGTTTAATATTATTGCCGGCAAGTCTCTTTACTCGTTCCGTAGTGCATCATCCCGCAACTAAGTCATTAATCACATTGCTTGCAAGGTTTCATATGATGTGCATTACCAAGAGGGCCTAGAGATACCTCTCCGATACTCGGGGTGACAAGCCTAATCTCAATCTATGCCAACCCAAAAAGCACCTTCGGAGATACCTGTAGAGCATCTTTAGAATCACCCAGTCACGTTGCAACATTTGATAGCACACAAGGCATTCCTTCGGTGTCCGGGAGTTGCATAATCTCATAGTCGGAGGAATATATATTTGACACGAAGAAAGCGAGTAGCAATAAAACTAGACGATCATTATGCTATGCTAACGGATGTGTCTTGTCCATCACATCATTCCACTAATGATGTGATCCCATTCATAAAATGACAACACATGTCCGTGGCTAGGAAACTTAACCATCTTTGATCAACGAGCTAGTCAAGTAGAGGCATACTAGCACTAGTAGAAAACGGGCCAATGGTCCAGGCCGGCCCAGCCCATTAGTCCCGGTTCAATCCAGAACCGGGACGAATGGGGGCATCGGACCTGGTTCGTGAGCCCCGGGGGCCGGCCGGGCCACGTGGGCCATTGGTCCCGGTTCTTCTGGACCTATTGGTCCCGGTTGGTGGGATGAACCGGGACCAATGGTCCTCGCTCCTGGCCCAACACCATTGGTCCCGGTTGGTGGATTGAACCGGGACCAAAGGCTGCCCTTTAGTCCCGGTTTGTGCCTCCAACCGGGTCTAAAGGGCTGGTCCTCGTTGCGGCCAGTGTTTAGTCCCACCTCGCCAACCGAAGGGGGCTCAGACCAGTTTATAAGCCCCTCCCTCTCTCCCTTATTGAGCTCCTCTCAAAATGAAAATAGATGCCTTTATAAAGGAAATTTAACCTAAATTCATATTGAATTTCTCTGAAGTTAGTAGAAATTTATTATGAATTTAGGTCGAATTTTCTCTATAAGCGCATCTATGCTCATTTCTGAGTAGTTTTTTATATAGTTTTTTCCTTTTACTATAGTTTTTCTTTTTATTTCTGAGTTGTAATAAGTCATTAAAAAATAAGCATCTATGCTCATTTTTTTAGTAAAGTTAATCAAAACTATTTTTTCTTCTATTTATTTCTGAGTGGTTTCTTATATAGTTTTTTTCTTTTCTGCTACATTTATTTTTTTCTTTTTATTTCTGAGTTGTAATAAGTCATTAAAAAATAAGCATATATGCTCATTTTTTTAGTAAAGTTAATCAAAACTATTTTTTCTTCTATTTACTTCTCAGTGGTTTTTTATATAGTTTTTTTCTTTTCTGCTACATTTATTCTTTTCTTTTTATTTCTGAGTTGTAATAAGTCATTAAAAATAAGCATCTATGCTCTTTTTTTAGTAAAGTTAATCAAAACTATTTTTTCTGTGAGTTTATTTCTGAGTGGTTTTTTATATATATTTTTTCTTTTCTGCTACATTTATTCTTTTCTTTTTATTTCTGAGTTGTAATAAGTCATTAAAAATAAGCATCTATGCTCATTTTTTAGTAAAGTTAATCAAAACTATTTTTTCTTCTATTTATTTCTGAGTGGTTTTTTATATAGTTTTTTTTTTCTTTTCTGCTTCATTTTTTCTTTTCTTTTTATTTCTGAGTTGTAATAAGTCATTAAAAATAAGCATCCGTGCTCATTTTTTTAGTAAAGTTAATCAAAATTATTTTTTCTTCTATTTATTTCTGAGTGGGTTTTTATATAGTTTTTTTCTTTTCTGCTACATTTATTTTTTTCTTTTTATTTCTGAGTTGTAATAAGTCATTAAAAATAAAAAAGAGGCGCAATGCTCGTTAATTTGCTTCAAGCCTTTCAGAATAGTGTCAACTGCACTGCACATAGCTCTGTGCAGTCTACCGTATTCCTCAAGGCTTGAAACTAACCAACGTGCAGGAGCATTGAGCCTCTTCGTCATCGTCTCTGCACTCAGGGCTTATAAAAAGCTGCGAGCGCCTCTCGCTTGGCGAGGTGGGACTAAAAAAACAGCTGCAGGAAGAATCAACAAAAAAACAGCTACAGAAAATAAAAAAGTAGTTAGACGGGTCCATTGGTACCGGTTGGTGGCACCAACCGGTACCAATGCCACTCTTTGGTCCCGGTTGGTTGAACGAACCGGGACGAATGCCGCTCTTTACTCCCGGTTGGTGCCACCAACCGGGACCAAAGGTCTTCGTTTCCCGCCCTTTGGGCTGCTGAAAAGAGGCCTTTGGTCCCAGTTGGTGGCACCAACCGGGACTAAAGGTTGCATTGCTACCGGTTTGTGCCACAAACCGGGACCAAAGCCTTTGCTATATATACAACACTTAGCGCGACTTCGATCACTCCTCCTCCTCTCCCGTCGCCGCGCGTCCCCCTGTCGCCACCTCGCCGTCGCCGCCCCGCCCCGACGCCGTCGCCGCCCTGCCCCGCCACGCCCTGACGCCGTCGCCGCCCCGCGCCGCCCCGCCCAGCCCAGCCCCGCGCGCCGTCGCCGCCCGCGCGCCCCGCCCAGCCTGCCCGCGCCGCCCCGATCGACGTCGCCGCCCCAGCCTGCGCTGCCTCGACACCGACGCCGCCCTGCTCCGCACCTCGCCGTCGCCTTCGCCGTCGCCGTCGCCGGCCGTACGTGAGCATTTTTTTTGTTAGATTTTTTTAGATTTTTTTGTAGTTCATAGATTTTTTTTGTTAGGTTAGATGTGTAGTAATTTAGATATGTAGTTCATAGATTTTTTTTTGTTAGATTAGATTATTTTTTTGTTAGATTAGATGTGTAGTAATTAATTTGTTCATATTATGTTAGATTTTTTTGTTAGATTAATTAGATTTTTTTTGTTAGATTAGATGTGTAGTAATTAATTTGTTCATATTATGTTAGATTTTTTTTCTGTTAATAGATTTTTTTGGTGATATTATTATTGAATATGCATGTTTGGTGATATTATTGTTAATAGATTTTTTTGGTGATATTTAGATTGTGTAATTAACTTTGTTCAAAGAATTTTAATGATTTTTTTGTTCATAGTATTTAGAAAAAGGAAAAAAATAAGAAGTAGTTTATATATAGTTGAACTTACTAGTTGATTTAATAAACTAATTTATTTTACTATATATATATAAGTAGTTTGTTTTTAGTAAGTACTACTTATTTATTTATAGTAAGTGCTTAGTAGTTGAACTAGATAGTTGATTTAATTAATAAAACTACTTTTATTTAACTGTATATAGAAGTAGTTCCCGCATCGACGTCGGCGATGCCTATCCCGCATCCTCGTCGTCGTCAACTCGTCGGTGGAGGCCTGCTTGATCAGGGCCATGTTCGGGACTGGGCTTCGCCGGGCTGGTATTGGGAGGTGCTACCTTCCAGGGGACGTAGGTTGGTGAGGAGGCAGCCCGTTATTGACCCGATCCTTGTTTGGTGGCGGTTGCGTGGGCCAGTGACGGTGGTGAGGCATCCGGACACCGCGGAGGTGGTACGTCACCGTGTCAGCGAGGAGGACGAGCACGTCCGTCGCTACATGGTTGCATTGGAGGGCAGGTTCGACAATACCTGGCAGGTTCTTCAGGGATCTCACTGGAGCTATCATCCTGTGATGGTTCCTTATCTTTGGGTGTCCACCGCCCACGTCGATACCCGTCAGGCGCTACCGTTCTAGTTGTATTAGTGATAATATTCGATGATGTATGGACACCAAAAGATGATGTACTTTTGCTTATAATTATTGAATGCATGCTAATTTGAATACTATGCTTTATTTTATGATTTGGTTTTGCTTATTTTATGATTTGCTTTTTCTTATTGAATGCTCATATTGGATAAGTTCTCCTTCATTCCCGTGTGCTAGACAATTTGGTATAATAATGCATTCGAGAATGAAAGGAGGAGCTACGTACATCGATCATCGATAGTCAACCCGTGATTAATAATAATGATCTAGTTTAATATTTGAATTATGAACGTAGGCCGGAAATGTCGTACTCATCGGACGACGAAAACCGCCCGGGGGAGTGCGACTGGTGCCACGACGACCGAGGTATCTGCGACAGGTTCATTGAGCTGGACGAAGATTGGCGCTTCAGCATTAAGCTTGAGGAGACCTGCGATGTTCATACGGTACGCAACAACGACAATAGTTTTTTTCGTAATTAAGCACGACTAGCTTATTTTTCATCTTTTCCAATTCGACTAGCTTATCCCATGCTTTGCAAGACGCTATGTCTTGGAGAGGATGGGTTTTGAAGACCATGAAAGTTTCCAAACCAAAAAAATTATCCTAAGTACCCATCATGGTGTGGATTTTCAAGTAAAGATGTACAATGCTCAGAGTGTAACCCATTTTGGTTGCAAAAATTGGGAAGCACTTTGTAAGATGTATGGTCTTGATGAGGGTATGCTTGTCACCATGGATCTTGGTGATCCTACAATCGAGCAAGAGAGACCTTCGATTTGGGTCCTTGTGGATACACCTCCAATTCTTCCCCCATGTGAGCTTAACATAGTTATTAAGTAATTTATATTGTTTATTTCAAAATATATAGTTGACAACTTATCTCCATTGACAGCTTATTTTCATTCTTCAAAGAATATGCGGAAGATGGTAGACAGAACCTACTACACCGAAGGCTCCGAATTAACTTATCAGGAGAAAAATCGGCTGGTCGCATTTTGTACTGATCTTGAGAATTACAATATCTACAATCAAACTCCTCAACATTATGGTCAATACGTGCCATTAGTGCACGTGTTGAACTACGGTAACTACCATGGAGATACCCTGGTAAGATTATCTTTTACTATTACAACATCCGTGCATCTTTTTGCACACTTCTAAAACTAGTACATCATTGCTAACCACGACGTTATTACTATGTTTTTCAACAGATAATCCCGAATGATTGTGTGCCTCATCTGATGTATACGCATGGTAGCCTTCACGTTTTGAACATACAACCAGGTCGTCCTACGAATCTCAACTGTCCATGCCGGGTTTCTAAAAGAAGTGGAGGCATTACAATCAAAGAATGGAAAAAATGTATGGACAGTCGTAAGGAGCTTCTTGCAAGCAAAAAACAGCGAAGGGCAAGAATTGGAGACATGATAATCTCCATTCTTCATAATGGAGAGTCAGGGGCTATAGTGTTTTATGCTATTTTACGTGTTTAGGTCCTACCTGATACTGATGATCATGTGTTAAGAACAATTATGTAGGGTTGGGTTCGATGACTATGAGGATGATGATCGTATGACTTATTATTAATAACGAGTAGAAGTTGTATGATGATGCATGATATTAGTAGGACTTGTTATTATAAATATATGATGATGTATGATGCGAGCATGCATGAGCATGTTATATCAGCGGGTGAAATGAACATATAGCAGCAGCGTTGATAAACCAAGGACGAAGCTATAAGAGAGGACACTTCTCTCTATTAGCTAGCTAATAACAACCTAAAAATAACCCACGGAACCCCTAAAGCATCCACTGTTCTAAAAAACATGGACTTTTGGTCCCGGTTGGTGCCACCAACCGGGACCAAAGGCCCCCCTGACTGGGATCGGCGGACCGGCCACGTGGAGGCACATTTGTCTCAGTTCGTGTTTGAACTGGGACTAATGGGTGGAGGCATTAGTAACGACCCATTAGTCCCGGTTCATGAACCGGGACTAAAGGCCCTTACGAACCGGGACTAATGGGTGGTTTTCTACTAGTGTAGGGACGCGATGTTTTGTCTATGTATTCACACATGTATCAAGTTTCCGGTTAATACAATTCTAGCATGAATAATAAACATTTATCATGATATAAGGAAATATAAAATAACAACCTTAGTATTGCCTCTAGGGCATATTTCCTTCAGTGCTTTATGCTATATATTATTATCCAATGATGTTTAGCCATCCTATGATGTTTCAGTAGATCCCTTTTGTCCTATGGGAGGATTGATCATCTTGATTGGTTTGAGTTGCATGTTTTATTTTGGGGTTGTCCTATGGTGCTTTCCGTTACGCGCACACGTGCGGGATTCCCACCGTAGGGTGTTACAATATGTTCTTGATTTACTTACTTACTGAGTATGTTGGTGACAAAAACACAAGCTCGAGTAAGTGGGTTGTTGCATATGGGATTAAAGAGGACTTTTTACTTAAGGCTATGGATGGGTTTACTTTAATGAGCTAGATTTCCAATCATAAGTTCATATGATCCAAGTACAAAAAGTATGTTAGCTTATGTCTCTCCCTCATATAAAATTGCAATAATGATTATTGATCTTGTTATCAATTGTCTAGGACAATTTCGCAAATACAACCACCACTTTTCCACACACGCTATACTAACTTATTTGTTCTTTTATTAAAACAACACCTAACTTTTATGTTCACATTCTTTATTATCTTGCAAACTTATCCCATCACACCTACAAAGTAGTTTATTACTTATTTCTAGGTAAAGCAAACATTGGTGTGCGCAGGGTTGTATCAGTGGTCGATATAACTTGAACAGAATATAAATTCTACCTTTAGCTCCTAGTTGGGTTCGACACTCTTACTTACCGAAAAAGGCTACAAACGACCCCCTATATTTGTGGGTTATCAGAGCCCGAGCTTAGCTGGCACCCAATGGGGAGCTCGCGCGCGGACCTCGTCTCGGATGACCAAGACATGTGAGTCTTCAGTCTTCTTGGTCCCTTTGGTTTTCTTCTGCTTGATCGTGACCACGTACGGGTCCTCGGTCAGCAGATGCTCTAGATCGGCGCTCAGAGTTTCCCCACATTGAGGCGCCGGGGATTTGACCGATCTAGCAAAGGTATGCCAGTCCTGAAAAATGGTCGCGGATCTCTAATCCTTCCCTAAAGATGGAGAAACAAAGGTTCGACCACAAATAAAGGTTAAGAGGTAAACATCGGCAATTGATTTTGCTTGGCTATAGATAATGTCATCTCCCTTGGTCCAAAAAATAATTTCATTTGCCGAGGGCTTGAGAAGGATCGTCAGCATCCCGCCGAGGCCCTCCTTCTATAGAGGCATCGGATCACCGAGACCTCAGTCCAGAACATACCTCCATAGAGGATATGCTCGGGCCTGGAAGTGTTGGACCTTGCGGTAGAGCATGACATGGATCACATCCAACAAAGTTACGCCCAGGCAAATGAGGAACTTCACCCATTCTTGGAGGGCCTCGACTTCCTCCTTATTCGCCTAGTTGAGGTTATTGGATGTCCAAGAGTGCAGCCTCTTCAGGGGCGTGACCGAGAAGGCGGGGATCCCCTCCTTGTGCCCCCATGGCACGTCGGCCATGTAGAACCACTCCTCTCGCCATTGTTTCATTGTCTCGATGAATTTTCCTTTCAGCCACTTGACGGCGTGGAGCTTGCTCATCATGGCGCCTCCGCGTTATATGACCTGGCCGCTGTTGGTCTGTGGTTTTGACAGAAAATAACTTGAGTGAGAGCCCAAAGTGGGGCTCGATGCGAAGGAATGCCTCACAGAAGATTATGTAGGAGGCAATGTGGAGGATGGAGTTGGGCGCCACATGATTGAATTGGAGGCCATAGAAGAACATAAGGCCCTAGAGAAAGGGATGGACTGGAAAACCCAAACCTCGTATGAGGTGGGAGATGAAGACGATGTGCTCGCCTTCCCGAAGTTCTGGAACTCTGGAGGTGGAGAGAACAACGGTCCTGACGAGGGGCGAGCGGCATTTGACCTCGTGCTACGACGGGAGGTAGCCGCTCGCCTGGAGCTCAATAGTGTTGCCATGGGTGACGGTGGAACGGAGCCACAACCCCCTCTTGCATGCCGCCTTTTCTTCGGACGCCACCGTGGCGACACGCTTGTCCGTTCTAGCCATTAAAGGAGGTGTGGAAGGACTTGAAAGGGGGATGTAAAGGTTGGGTATGGGCTATGTGCTCCGGGAGCTGGAGCTTGGGGAATTCGGGCACAAGAAGCAATGGGGGAAGGTGTGAGAATATATTAGATTCATAAACATCCCTTTATAATCCCGTAAAAAAATATCAAAAGGCATGATACCGCGCGATAATTTTGCCGGTTCCCAACACAACGTGCTTTATATGTGCGCAGGAGTCAAGTGATTTTGTTAATGATGTCAGTCGAAATCCGGTGCATGGTCCCTTTATGTGTGGGCCGTGCCAATAGCAACGGCCTCGGGTGGCGGTAAAACCCGGCATAATGACTACTGATGGGGACTTTTCGGTTCTACAGTGTGTGGTCTCGGTTTGGTTTGCGATCAAAGTTTCCAAAACACAACCTAATCGACCCACTATGCCAGCATTGGAAGACTTCATTATTTAAGCTACCTTGACGTAAGCAGGGCTTCAGATTCGATGATAAGAAAAATACTTCTCGGGGAGCTTGGTTGGAGCTCCTTTGATGTCCGAGGTATATGACTTCTCACACTAAAACGTGGTTACAATGGAAGATGTTGAAAGAAAGGGTGAATCAGTTTGCGAGGCCGAAGATCAGTGATGGATGGCGAATCGTCTGAGGACCCATCCTCGGCTTGGAAGGCTGGTTCGGGCGCTAGTGACGGTATCATGGACTAGAGGGTGTTGAGCATGTCACCCCCCCACCCCACCAAATCATGGTCTGGGCCGAGGACCCCCAAACAGCTGACAAGTGGGCCACGTTTGCCATTCCCCACACATACTCAACATGGAATCCTCCGAAGACTTGGCGCATACTTCACGACACGTTTGAATCATCGACATGTTTATCCCTTGGTGTAACCGACCTAAATGCAACCCTAGGTACCACCTGTGCCTATGTAAGCCGAGGGGTTTTGTCCGTAGGGTTAGACATATTCACATACGATCTCGAGGTAGATCATCATGTACTTTGTACCCCATCCACAATCACTACAACAGAAGCATGACGTAGGGTTTTAGCTCTTCGAGATGGCCTAAACCTGGGTAAAACATCGTGTCCCTCTTTGTCATGTTACCATCTAGCCAAGACCAACAGATCGGGACCCCCTAGCCGAGATATGTCGGATTCAGCTCTGACACCCCTCTTGATAGTATTGCTTTGATACAACTCAGATAAACCATAAAGTATCATAGGAAATGTAAATGCGTCCTCTTCTTTTTCTTGCTTGCTTGGGGGTGTGGGTCCTCGACCGTCTTACTTACAAAACCTTGGGAACAACACTTGTTTGTACATTTTAATGAGCATTAGTCCCTAATCATTTGTCATCAACACCAAAACCATGTGGGGGTTTTGATGCTTTTTTTGATTCCGCAACCCCCTCTTCAATTGGCAATACACACCCACACACACAACAATAAGCCTTCATGTCAATTCATAAGAAAAATGAGGCAATTCTCATAAATCTCCAAGCTTGATAGTAGTTGTAAATGGATTTACCACATCCACCACTCATGTAGTCATTTTCTGGTGCACAAGAAGTGCAATAAGTTCAAGTTCCTCCATTGAATGGATCAACGTCGTCCTAGAGGAAGACACAAGACATGTGCGCCATACGTGGAATGAACTGGTACCATTTAGCAATGGTGCCGGGGAGAGTGTTTTCATTGTCTTTTTCCATCTGGTTGTGGCAATGGTAAAGGACAAAATATAACATTGTTCCATACAATATAATGACAAGCAAGCGATAAAAAAAGATATATATAACTGGGTAGTATACTCAAGGTCCAAACCAAATCATGACATATGATCGCATCTAAGTTCATAAATATAGTAAAAATATTTATTTGGTTTTATCACTTTAGGAAAATTAACATAGATTTATACCATTTTTTTTACAAGAAACAACTCAATCACCATAAACAAATTGGTAGTATGAACCACCGAACCCCCTAAGCGTCCACCACGGTAGCATTGAAATACAACCAATGTTGACTATAGCTATATTCACTTCACTTCTCCCGCATCTAGTTGCCATTTTTTGTTCATGGTGATGTCATGGAAATGGAAGACATTGTTTTTATTCGTTGTTTTTCTAAAAAAGAGTGTAACCAAACAATCACAAAAGGGTAAGTGCATCGATTCAGACTTAATACTTTGCAAACCATTTCAATGCTATATAATAGTTTTACCGAACTCACATTAAAACGCCAGGAGCGTGTCTCTTTGACCAATATTTAGCCCTAACCGAGCCGATTATAAATTCTTTTATTTGACATGAAACACCATGCATTCCATTAACTAGTGGGTCTGTCAATACTACCGGCCACAACCCCACTTACATCTCAGGGAAGATATCAGTAAGCCAAACATGTTGGCTGTCAATCATAGCCCTCGAACCATAACCAGCTAGTAGATGAGCAGGGATATTACAAAGGCGAGAACAAGCATCAATCTTATAATCTATGAAGTCCATTTATAGCTTGAACTTAGCTTCTCGGAAGAGGATGCCGAGAGGTGCACGGTCCCAGGTTACTGACCACAACGAGGCTTCAACGAGAGGTGGTTCGTGATGAAAATTACTCGTCCCATTCTAAACTCTTGAACAAGACTGATAGCATTTATCATGGCCAAAGTTTTTCTTCTACCCGGGTTGTAAATTTTTAAACAGGATTGCAAGTTTTTTACTGTAGAAAAGAAAAAGGACCACCTCAGGAAAAAAAACCAAATGACTATCAGGGCCAGGCCAAAACCCACCGGCCGCCCAAACGCCCTGCCGCGCAGCCCGGCCCTGTGAAAAGCCCAAACGCTGTGCGTGTGGGTGGGGTTTTTGCGCAATTATAAACCAGAGCCACGCTCCCGTTCCGCATTGCGTGCGCCCTCGCAGTCGAACGGCCTCGCCACCCCCGCTACTCTCCTCTCCTCTCCTCTCGCCCACGCCCGCCACCGCCACCGCCGAAGAAGCTCCCATGGCGGGCGGAGCGGGGAAGGACGACGAGCCCGAGCCGCCGCGGGAGCTGGACGCGGCGGGCGAGCGAACCAGCCCCGATCACCCCGCTCCGGCGTCCCCGGGCGCTTCCGAGGAGGTAGAGGGCGCCAGCGGAGCAGTCGAGGCGGGTCAGGACGACGCGCCCGAGCCGGACGACGACCAGGACGAGGGCGGCGACGGCACGGAGGACGCCCCGACGCACCTGCCGTTCGAGCCCTTGGAGGAAGAGGTACGCGGCCTCGCCTCGCCTCCCACCCATCTCCCCGACTCGCGTTCCCTTCCCTCTGCGGCCCGACGATGGTTTTTGCGTCGCTCGCGTGGTTTCCATTTCCTTCGCTCTCGCGAGCATTCCGTCGAGCGGTTGGTGCGCGCTTCGAGGGTGACCCGCTGTTGTTAGAATAACCAAGCGATTCCGCGCCTCACGCTGTTGGTGCTCGATGCTGCTTGAATCCTCCTCCGTCCATGGGACAGAGGGTGAATTCCTGGGGAACAACCATCTTGCATATTTTTCTGCTATTGTGATTTGTGGGCCATGCAATTTGCATTTACGGCTGAGAACTGCCACTATGTTTACACGCCCAAATCTGGGGTTTAATTGCAGCGGTTGCGGAGCAATTGTTTCTAGATGATGCCAATTTGCATTTACAGCTGAGTACTGTGAATATGGCACCCGAATGTACTCCCTACATAGTTATTACAACTGGAGTTTACTTACCAAGCAACTGCTTATCGTGAACATGAAACTTTAATGTAGTACATAGTTTTCGCAATTGATGTTTAGTTGCTTTGTCCTCAGTATTTTCATTTAGATGCCTTGTCAGGAAGTCGTAAATAGCTGCCAAGCATGCTCCCTTGGAATTATAGTAATATCGTGTTGTCTTAATGTTCAATCCTCTGGTTGTAATTATGTGCAGTCACTTGAGGAGACAACTACAGTTGATCCAAGCTATACTATCTCTCTTATAAGGCAACTAATACCTAAGGGATCCAGTTTGGAGAAAGAGTTCAGGTGAGTGGTACTTCCAGATTCCCCTATATAAAGTTTGTTTAGCAATGAATGCTGTTATTAAAGCGACCTGGTTGTCCTAATAATGTCTACCTCATGCAAAAACTGACAAGCAAAGGGTCAATTCTGATGACAGGGATTCAACGCAACCGGATAACACCGATCCTTCTGAGAAAAGTGACAGTCCTAAGGATCAGTGGGAAGAGTGTGGTTATATTCTGTGGGAACTTGCGGCTAGGACACCTCAAGCAGAACTTATGGTATTTATCTGCATCATTCTCTTGTAGAAGGATGTATTTCTTCTATAGGTTTGTCATAAAGAAAAGGCGGACTGTTCTGCTATATGAAACTTGTTTATTGCTGCTCAATTTTTTACTGAACAAGATACTAGCAAGCAGGAAGTGTGAGAGATTTTGATTGCCTTATCTGCACTGGCTTTAGACATTGTTTGGGTATCCTGGATTTTAATACGATGTGGTTGGCTTGTTAGATCAATTAGTAGTAGATAAGCAAAAAGTTAAGGTGGATAACTGTAATTGTTTCATTCCTTTAGTTTTGTAGCTCCTTTGTGCTTATATTTTATCTTCCTGGCCCTGAATTTTGTTCTGTATCAGTTTATTGTAGCAAATTCTTTACTATAATTTGTGAACCATATAAATTATTGCTGGTGATAGCTACATGTAGTGTGAATGCTTATGTCATAATAACATGCTAATTCTAACAAACATTTTAAATGGAAGAATGGCCAGGTTGCAGTAAGTCAAAATTATTTCTCCTAAATCCTAATTGATCTAAGAGCAAATCAAGTGTTCAAAGGAACTACAAAAGGAAATTAAGGCATAATAAACAGAATTACCCACCTTCCTTTATACCTTAGTAATTGTGCATCTTCTGCTGCTAACAACACATTATATTTAACCCTTGTAGATTAATAACCTTGTGATTGAAGTGCTTTTGGAAAACCTTCGTACGGCAAATTCTTCTAGGGTGAAGGTGAAATGAAATTTTCCTCTACTGCTACCTCCTCTCTTTTTGCTAAGCATGTATTAAAGTATCTTGTTTCTTTGAATCTTTTGTTCCTGCAGGAAATTTGTCTTGGAATCATGGGAAACTTAGTCTGTCATGAATCTCTAGTTGCTGCAATCTCTTTGAAAAATGGTTTAATTGCAACTGTCGTGGAGCAATTGTTTCTAAATCATGTCAAATGCCTTTCTGAAACATTCAGGTTGGGTATCTTTGGGATTATGTTTTCTTTTATTTTGACGGACTCAAAGTTATTATTTAGAACCAATTTTTTTATTATTTATTTATCAGCCGTTTGACAAGCTATTTACTATTCTAGCATTGCAAGATATTTCATCCCGTGAAATTTAAGTCTTATATCATGTGAAATAGATCTGGGTAGTTTAGCTCAGCACACACACGATTACACATGTGAAATAGATCTGGGTTGATATATTATTTATGTTCTTGAATTTGTGCATTTTGTATTGGCCAGATACCCATTCAATTTTACCACATAACTATGAAATGCCCAAATGCAAAACTACACATAGTTACATCACATGTTACATGCATACCTACATTTGGACATACCCAATCAATCAGAAGTTGTTGAAGTTGTGGATGAAAATGCTTGAACATACAGCACTTTTGCAAAAATATAATCATTTTTCAACTGTGTTAGTAGGTTATGTACTTATATTATTAATCATTTGGGGGATAGGAGCTAAGTAAATTTAGATTTTGTTTTTCTTGATAATTTAACTTTCTATTGTCGATGTTCAAAACTTGGAGAAGCTGCTTTCTAATTGTTCTGAGTTGTAGACAATGAGAACTGAGAAGTTCCATCGATGCTCTGTTCTTTTTTGCTTATTTTTACTTGTGTTACTGTCTGTAAAAAAAAAATTTACACCCCGAGATAGTTGGAATGAGTATTGCTGCTAAATTTCATCAGTGGTGCATCCTCACACATTTTTTCTTAGACAGGTTGTTGGCTGCCATTCTTCAGTCCAGTGCATCTGTTTCTTGGGCTCAAGCTCTTTTACCTGATGAGATTCTTTCACGTATTCTACTGATAGTTGGGAAGACAGATAGTACTAAATTACTTGAAAAGGTATTGTACTGAACTCGTATATGCAACTTGTTGTGACTGCGTGTTGTACTGAATTTGTATATGCAACTTGTTGTGACTAATCCGTAGAGTTGGTCCACACAACTTTAGTGACTTTTGTTCTTTTTAAATTGAATTTTGACATATATGGACCATTGTAGGACTTGTGTAACATAAATCGTTTGAATCATCTTAGCTCATTCTTCTATACGTGATGGTTAGGCATGTGTGTTTGCCTGCTTAACTCTTTTATCTGTTCACCATATCCTGAGGTAGTTTCAAGAAGGTCGTCATCAAATAGTTTCTGTGGACTGTTTCATCTTCCCAAACACTTCTTAGTTGTATGGTCCAGTCTTACTCATTGCTACTACTTGTTATCCGAACAATGTAGACTTATCCTTGGTCAGAATGAGGTCCTGTTTTTTTCCATGGAAATTGCTTGGTTCTCTTCTGTGAAAATTCTTCTCTTAGGAGAATATCTTCATTTTTTTACTGCATTTTGGTAACAGTTGATACTCTTGAGAAACATGTGACTGCAAATTACAATTTTATCAAACTTCTAGCTGCAGAGGTCTTATGGTCTTTGAACTAGCATCTATTTGCTTATCATTCTACAATAACTTTTATCGCAGTGAAAGCCTTTATTTTCCTACAACTATACTGTAAAACTAATGTTGCCTATTGTTATGTGTTGTATGATTTGGTTGAAATTGTCAGCCCAGCTGAACTATCACAACTACTTTCATCTTATTATTACTATCGTTCAGCTGAAAAATGTCCATCCTTTATATTTGCATGTGTTCAACTGTTTGGTTATTTCTTATCTGAATTACTGGTTGCAGATCATTGACTTCCTAACAACTGTCATTGATAATCGAGGTGTGATTGGTATGCTTATCCAGCCCTTGCTTAAACTGGGTTTAGTTGACCGTCTTATTGGGTTACTAACAAATGAGATTGAAAGACCACCGGATGAGAAGCTAGACAGGTATGTTGAACTAACTTGAAATTCGCCAAGATTTTCATTTTATAAAAGTTATCTGTTACAGATTTTGAACTATTATTGTTCAATGTATCATGGAAGCTTCTCCTATGCACTCCCTCCATCCAAAATGCAAGGTGTATTAATTTTGAGAGAAGTCAAACTTATCTAGGTTTGGTCAAATAGAAAAGCGTTTGACCTTTTGAAAAACTAATACACTTTACATTTTAGATTGGAGGGAGTATTTGGTAAATTTTCTGTAGTTTAAGAAGAAATCATAGGAAAAACACCTAAGGGCCTGTTTGGATATGTGGTATTTCTCTGGAGATTTATGGCATTCAGTTCGATTATGGGCTGAATGCTGAAGCTCCCAAAACAGTTGTGTAAGGAATCCTCAAGGATTTGAATCCTCCAAGTCCCGTTTAAAGTCATTGTTTCAAAGAGATCCTTAAAGCTTCATAGAATATTTTTTATATTCATGCCTTCTAGGCAAAGTTTTGGTCCTTAACCTGTTTTCTGAGATGCGGCCATTTGTTGTTTTCCAATAATATGGTCTGAGCATTTTAAATTTCTTACATTCCCACTTCCTAGTTTTAATTTAATAGGACTGTAGCTGCATTTCTCTGTCACTGCGATAACCCTTCTTAGTTTTTGAATTTTGAATTAACAACCTGGGACAGTAATGGATTCACCTTACCTTTTTCTTAACACGTTTCAGAAAGGGTTCTCTTGATTTGATCCTTCACTTCATGGAAGAATCATCAGCCATACACTGTGTTTCAAAGGCAATGACATCGAATGACCGGCTGATTAAAGTGCTAGTTAACATGATCAAGTCGCCTGATAAAGTTGAGGTGAGCATGTTGCCACCGCTACCATTTCATATATTTGTTCATCAGCCCGGTCGAATTCTGGTTCATACATTTTGCAAGAAATGCATTATGCTGTGCCTCCTTAGTACCGAATTGTTAGCTTGACCAACTCATAACTCTTAACAAGCAAGCTGTTCCTATTTTTTGATTTTCACAAACTCTTCTTCAGGTTGCAAGATATTGCGCTTCGGTGGTGATTGTAATATCAAATATTTTGACAGATGGAAAGCATTTGGTGCCTAAGATATCCCATGGTAGGCACATTTTTTGTTAGCACTTATCTTATTTTCTAAGCAACTATCGTATTTGCTAAGCAGTGCACTGCATGACTTGAAATCAATGTTTCCATTTAGTGCCATTACAGTGATCCAGTCTTTCAATTGTTTCAGATTTGCCGTTCCTGGAGGGCCTACTTGAAGTTCTTCCAGCGGTCCCTGATGATGACCAAGCTCGATGTGCACTTTGGAGTATCTTATCATGTATTCTGGCACAAGTGCAAGGAACTAAGTTGAACTCCTCGTCCCTCGACCAGTTTGCGTCTCTGTTCTTAGTCAAGTTCGGCCTCATCAAAGCTGACCTCGAGAGTCAGGTGGTTGATGAAGAGAAGTTAACACCTGAGGATGCTCTCCTGAAGAGATGGATATCGACATGTGTATCCTTTAAAACAATATATACAAGTTGTCCTTCATGGAAGTCTAGATCTTAAGCTACATTTACAAACTAACATGATGGGATACATCTCGGCAGCAGCAATCGCATTGTTTTTCCTATGCTACAAAATATCTGCAACAGCTCATGGCAATCTCCTTCTTCATGGTGAGATGGATCGAGCAGAAGCCCTCCCAGGGCAACGAAGACGCCATCGACAATGCTCGGGAGGTGCTGAGCTACTGCCAGAACATGCTCTGCTAACCGGAAACCCCACTCCACTGACAAGCTTGCTGCGGTTTGTAATCAACGGTGCTGACCTGAGAGAGAATGCGGCATGTGGCCGCTGTGATTTTGGAACCGGGAGTCGGTTATAATCTACTGTCGTTTCAGACTACTGCAACCTGTAAAGAAAATCGGCGAATGGAGATTAACTAGGGGCATGGGTGGGGATATACGAGTTTTGGGCATGGGTGGTGATATACGGCATATACCCTCTTTGACTGGAATCAAATAGCACTGTTGTAAAGGCACAAACTCAGCTACTATCATCCCGAGACATTTTTGGAAACAATTTTTGTTAACAAATGATGTAGTGTTATACTGGTGTTAAAAGTTCGGCGAAGAACTGACACCTTTTGGGTGAATAGAAAACAAATGGGGCACAATATAAAAAGTTATTATTCACACTTTTTGTACTCGCAAATTAAATTTTTTTTTCCCTGAAGTTGACTATGAATTTTGTTTTTCTCCATTGTAGCCCGTAGTGGCAGCAAGGTTCAGTTTTATTGTACGAAACCCAAGGTTCAGTGCTATTAAGTTTTTTTTTTATGGAAGCAGCACTGGTTTTTCTCTTTTTTTAGATTTAGAAAAAGCAAGGTTAATGTCGGTCAGGTGTAATTAGTATCATCTTGATATTGAATATTACCTTTACCAACAATTTAGGTTGTTGAGTTGGGATAAATTTTCAAGTTTAAATCATCATGTTCCTGTGTCAGTTTTCGAGTATATTAATTGTCACTCATGCTACAATTTCGAAAGAAGTGTTGTTTTTTATCTCATGAAAGCCCGTACCACAAATGTTGGTGCCTTTCACCGTCTGAGCCCAGCTTAAAAGCCCGCATCGATTATGTCCGGCCGTTCCAACCATTTGCGCCCACAAAGGCCACAACTGCCAGTGAAAAATGGAGGGACCGCCATGGACTGCTCGCTGGCGGCGCTGAAGCTGTTGGCCTCGCAGCTCGCGGGTTGCCTTCTTCCCTGGCCCGTCGCTTCCTTCTTTTCCTCGGAGCCTTTGCCCTGCCCCTGACGGCTCGCTGAGGCAGGCAGGGCGTGGTGGTGCGCACGGACTACAGCATCGGACGGGAGGTTGTTCGTGGATGACGGCGCCTCCTCCGTCACCGAGGTCATTCTCCGACCCGAGGATGCCAAGGGCCAGCCGTGGCGCCCAGGATCTCCCAAATCTCCCTCGTTTTTTCTTGCCTTCTCCGTTTCTCAGATGTGTCTGCTGACCAGCTTTGCTTGTGCGGCAACATTGCTGCTGTTGCTTACCAACATTAGCTGTATGCCTGTATTTCCCCTGGGAAAAAAAAGCCGAATCATGTACGAAGCTGCATCCAAAGACAGCCTGGAATTTACTTTAGAACCCCCTCAGCCTCAGGATGAATAATGGATGCAAGAGTTGAACAATCCCAGCCACGGTCGAAAATACTCTGCAGGTGTACTCTTTGCAGTAGAGGCTTCTTCACCACAAGATGGCCTCATGAACTAATTCATTATTATCAGACCTGGTAAAAGTGCCACTCCTTCCAATCCATGATAAGTGTCGTGGTTTTTCAAACTAAAACCACGACACTTATTATAGATCGAAGGGACCGGTGCTTATTAGTAAACAAGGTATTATTGTTTTTTTACAGTGCTTTTACTCTGTTCGTATATTGCACGTCCAACCGTCGTTTCTTTTGCAAGCCAATTCATGGTTTCTTTACTCTAGTTGATTGATGGCTTTATTTTGTGTTGTAGGGATGTATGTGCTGATTACTGGGGCATATATTGCACCCCAGTCTACGGAAAGTTTGCCGATGGTCAAGGTTCCGCCTCCCTCTCTTACTCTCTTTATGCATCTTTGCTTATTTCTAGGACGCCCATAACGCCCACACGTGTGGGCGTTAAGGGGTCTACCAACACATTTTGTGTGGTGTTTAAGAGGATTATCCCACACGCCTACGTGTGGGCAAAACAAGTAATGCCCACACGTCTCTTTTTTTCCTCGCGGTCCCTCTCACATGCCTACGTGTGGGCAAAATAGATAATGCCCACACGCCCGTACGTCGGGCCTCCTACCTTATGGTCCCGCACGCCCCGCGTGACAGTCACCAAGCGTCCCACAGTTGCCATGTTCTGGACCCTCTTCCATGTTCATTTAACTGCAGTTGTCATGTCGCTGAACTACAGTTGCCATGTCGAACAACTGCAGTTGCCATGTAGGTCTTGTCTACTGCAGTTGCCATGATTTCAAAACTTTAGGAGTTGCCACCTACTAACACTAGGCAGTTGCCATATAGCACTGCAAAAAAGGCATGACAAAAAAACATGTTCAAGTAAAAGAGAGAGTTGCCATGTGCTCACAAGCACGCTAGGGCAGTTGCCATGTAAAAGAGAGAGTTGTCATCTGCTTACGTGCACGCTAGGACAGTTTCCATGTACCATGCAAAAACACATGGCAACTCGGGTAAAAGAGAGTTGCCATCTGCTTACAAGCAAAGCTAGGGCAGTTGCCATGTACCCTGCAGAGACACATGGCAACTGACAGCTTTGGGTGTGGGCGAGGAGACGGGTGTGTGAGCGAAGTGATAAACGCCCACACACCAACCCCTCTGCGTGCGTGAAAACGGGTGTGTGGGCGAATTGCTAAACCCCACAAACCAGCCCTTCGTGTGGTGAAAAAGGACGTGTGGCCGACCGGATGAATAGCCACACAACGCGCCAAGATTCGTGCAGAATTGGTTGGACGAGGATCCATGCGTGTGGGCGAGTTTCCAGACGCCCACACGTGTGGGCGTTAGTCTTTCGGTATTTCTATCCACATACTGAGAAGAATTTGAGGTTCTCTATTGGTGCTTTCTTTATTACTCCCTCTGTTCCGATACATTCATTCCTGCGACAAGTAATTCGGGACGGAGGGAGTATTTGATGCAAACTTCAGTTTTGGAACCATTTGTTTGCTTGAGCCAACACCTAGAGTTTCAGAGTCTGCCTGACTAATGGTTATACAAAAAGGAAATAGTAATGTATGTTAGTATTCATGTACAATTTAGTAGTCTCACTCATTGAAGTGGTTCACTCTTTAATAAGTGGTAATCTTGACATGTAATGTTTCCCATGCTTATTTAAATCCAGCATCTGGAACATCACAGTACAAGACAAAAGTGGGAAGCAGTTTTTTGGATTCCTTTTTGTTTGACTCCCTAGATTATCATTAGATTATGTGTTCAATCTCCAGCGAATTGCCACTTTACCATGGCTTACCAATGTAAATCAAAATGAAAGCTGTTGTCTGAAGTAGGTAGTTACTGTATGTATTCTCAATGCTTACCACACGTGAGATTTCATAGGAATATCCAGCATCCCTGGACTTGATCGTTGCAGGTGCACAAGGTAGTGGATCTCTCTGCGCAGCCGGACCGTGAAGCGATGTGGTACATGGAAGTGACCGAGGCATACAACTTCTTCTACAAGGCTGACGCCTCTCGTGCCGGCTCACCGCCATGAGCACTCTTTGGTCTCTCCTGATGATCCGTTTCAGTGTAGCACTCTTGACATTGCTGCCACTGCTCTGCTCCTCATCACTGCTACATTGTCGTAGATTGCTGCTGGTAACTCAGAGATGTTTGGTCAAGTCCTATAACGAGCGAAACCCTCGTTTTATGTTGCTGAGACATGCGCCTAATAGCATCTCCACTCGTCGCCCCCCCCCCCCCCCCCCCCCGCCCCCGCCCCCCATACCCAGCGCACCAGCCGGCGCTATTTTGGCCCTTCGGCCAGCACTTTTTTGGCCCTAGGGACAATCTAGTACCCACCCACGCCCCCAGGTGTCGCCCCAGGACGGTATAAATTCAAACTTGACATTTCCCGCTACCCAAAAAAACGCCACAAGTCTGGCGATCAGCGGCTGCCACATAGTTTGGCGATCACCCTGCCACAGTTGGGCGATCAATCACTCGAAAGTTCGGCGTTCAAAAGGAAGGACGCGTAGGCAATGTATCAAACAGCGTCGTTGTCCTCTGGTGTCGGACTGGCGGGAGTCGGCGTGCGCGGGCTGGTCGGTGTCGGCGCGGCTTCTGTGCTGGGCATCGCGGAGGCATCATCACTCGGGCTTGGCGGCGTCGTCGGTGGTGACAGCCTCCCGACGTTGAAACTCCGCCTTCATGTCGGCGTTCGACATACCTGGTGGTTTTGCCGGCGGCGCCCTCTGCTTCCTCTGCTTCGGCTGGGTGGCATCGGCATCGGCAGCGGCGCGAGGGGCCGTATACTTCTTCGGCGGCATGGCGGCCGGATGGAGGAGAGAGGGAGGAGAGTGGCGGGAGAAGAGGGGCATAAGGGGAGAATGGAGGGAATGGGGGGAGCGGGGGATCGACGGGAAAAAGGGCCGTCTCTCGCCGACAGAGCGGACCCATGCGTCTTTACGCTTCGTCTGGTACCCCCATGCGACCCCCGGGGGCTTGGGTTCGGCTCGGGTTCGTCGGCTGTTATTTCGGCCCAAACCGGCGCGACTGGGCCGATTTTTCGGCGTCGGCGCTAAAAAAAGAGCCCTGGGGGGCATGTTGGGGGCGCGAGTAGAGATGCTCTACGGAGAAATTGCCACCGAAGTGAGCGAGGAGCCGAGTGACGTGCCAGCGCTAATACTTGATTGAGTGCCAGCACATAGTTGTGCTTTCTGCTTTCCTTTTGTCGCGGATGTCGGCAGTCCATATAGGCTTAGACTTACTTTAGGCTCGCTCATTTCTAACGCAAATAACCAGAATCGAGTTCACCACTCAAAGCTTGGTTTTCGGACGATACTTGCAGACCCAAACAAGCATTACTCTTTGGAATCTCCCTCTTTTTTCACCAAAAGAAGGAATCCCCCTTACTATGAACAGACTCTTGATTTTGCACAAAGCGTCCCAGAAATGCATCTCAGATTCTCAGTATTTCTAACCTAAATAGTTGACTACACACCATCACTATGCATGGCTCATTCTTCTCACTAATTATTCAAGCTCATAGAATAACTGAAGAAGCAACCAAACTTGGCCTCACATTAAAAAAATCAATATGTTTTTTATGCGAATATGATCACGTAAACATAAGGTACAACCAGATAATGGGTAATTGAATCCACAGACAAAATAGACATAAAAATGGGAGATTACAACCAATGCCATACACCTCAATATTCGTTCCGAAGCTTTAGCCGAACTCGTCTTCGTTGTGCCACCATAGCTTCACTTGCAATGGAAAACATAGAGAAATTCAACCACTAAAGTACCTACAAGACATGTAGAAGACCAAACCTCATTTAACCCACGCAATAGTAGGCCACCATGTATGACAGAGAATGGCAAACATGCCAAGCATATCGACAGGGGCATCACCCTGACATAGGCAAGCAGTCAGTCAATACCATGAGACCAAGCCGATGATCTTGCTCACAAAGTCTCAGAAGAAGAGGTTGTTGATCAAGACGATGATTTCCCCAACAATGCCCATCGAGCAACACCAACGGACAACAAAAGAAACAACATGCCTTCATGAGAACAACATCGACCGCCACCGCCACCGCCTAGCACACCGGGGATACCACTAGTAGAAAACAGGGCTAACATTCGGGCCTGGCCAGCCGATTCGTCCTGATTCTTCATGAACCGGGACCCATGGGGGGTATTAGACCCGGTTCGTGAGCCCAGGGGGCCGGCCGGGGCCTCGTGGGCATTGGTCCCGGTTCGTGTGGAACCATTTGTCCCGGTTCAAGCCACGAACCGAGACCAATGGTCCTCGCTCCTGGCCCACAACCATTGGTCCCGGTTCGTGGCTTGAACCGGGACAGAAGGGAGTGCTTTAGTCCCGATTCATACCACGACACTACTAGGGAAAAGCCTATACACAGAATCTTATCAGCAGCGCGCTTCAAAATAACTCGCTGCTGCTAACTAGCAGTAGTGCAGGCAGACGAAACTCGCTGCTGAGACAAATATAGCAGTAGCGCGTCCTCCCAAAGACGCGCTGCTGCTATAATTCCTACGAGCCCGCCGCGAGGCTAGTTATAGCAGCAACGCGTTATAGTGATGAGCGCTACTGCTACGTAGCATAGTAGCAGCGCATTTCTTAGATAAGCGCTACTGCTAAGTTTCCTACAAAAATTTAGTCCCACCTCGCTCCGTGAAGAGAGTTTCTACCACCTTAAATATGTTACTTCTCAAACTTTGACAAGCACTTGATCTTCATTGAACTATATGTGTAGAATTTGTGGCTGCAATATGAGTCTTCACCTGTTCCTAAACCGGTGAGGACTCATATTGACAAATTAGATTGTACACAAAAAGATCGTTGATGATCAATGTGTTTTTGATATATTGAACAAAGTCTATTTTTACATGCTGACACATAGCAGTAGCGCTTTATTGTGAAAGGCGCTGCTGCTAGATAGCTTAGCAGTAGCGTCTTTTCCTGAAGAGCGCTACTGCTAAGCCATTCATCTCCCCCATCACCTCCATTCCGATCCACTCACACACACAGCCACTCAATCCTCTCCGATCCATCTGCACCGCGCGCCCCCGTCGCCCCTCCTCCGTCTGCGCCGCGCGCCGTCACCTCCTCCTTGCTGGACTCGGTACCGGCCTCCTCCTCCGTCCTCCCTCTCCACTCGCCGCTGGCCGGCCCCTCCTCGCTCCGCCTTCCTCCTCCGTCCTCCCTCAACTGGCCGCGCCGGCCGGCCCCTCCTCGCTCCGCCTTCCTCCTCCATCCTACTCTCTTCTCCCTCCTCGAGTCGCCCCTCCTTCTCCCTCCTGCTCATATGCAACATTTTGATTTAGTTGATATAATTTAGTTGACTTAGTAGGCTAGTTGATTTAGTTGACTTAGAACATTTTGATTTAGTTGATTTAGTAGGCTAATTCATTTAGTTAATTTAGTTTACTTAGAACATTTTGATTTAGTTGATTTAGTAGGCTAGTTGATTTAGTTGACTTGGAACATTTTGATTTAGTTGATTTAGTAGGCTAGTTGATTTAGTTAACTTAGAACATTTTGATTTAGTTGATTTAGTAGGCTAATTCATTTAGTAAATTTAGTTGACTTAGAACATTTTGATTTAGTTGATTTAGTAGGCTAGTTGATTTAGTTCACTTAGAACATTTTGATTTAGTTGATTTAGTAGGCTAGTTGATTTAGTTGACTTAGAACATTTTGATTTAGTTGATTTAGTAGGCTAGTTGATTTAGTTCACTTAGAACATTTTGATTTAGTTGATCGTTAATCCTTTGCTCATATTGCTTTAGGAAGAATGGCGCCACCACCACCACCACCACTATGTCAACTGTGCAAGTCAAGATGCGCCAGCAGCCTTGCAACTGGCAAGCTGTTCGGCATCTACTTCCAGCCGAATTTTCGTCATACGGCGGTAAGAAATTAGATGAAATGTAATAACTATTTTATTTTTAGTGTTGGCATTACTACATTGTGTCATTTTGCTTATTTTACACAGATCGTCCCATGCAATGTGAGGTTGAAATTCAACAAGCTGACAGGAGACACTGTGACATTTGAGGCTCCTGGGGGGCCGTACACTATGGAGGTCGAGAAAGGACGCAATATGTCACAGATTGGAGGAGATGGATGGGCCCGTTTCATCGCTCGCATGCATCTTACTGGTGGTGAGTTGATCAGCTTCAACTTCCGAGTAGAAAGACCCAAGCTAGCTGTCATTTATCTCAACCTGGTGGAAGATGATGAAGATGACGAAGATGATGAAGATGATGAGGACCCACTCGATGAAGATGATGAGGACCCACTTCATGAAGCCATCGTAGCTCAAAGAACAAGGCTGAGTGAGGAGGAGGTGTCCAACCTGTGGGACATAATTCCGCCACGTGCTGACTTTGTCGGGGTGCCATTCGTGACCCGCTTGACAAATACCATGGTTGATCGACATGATATGGTATGTTATACTTACAAATGCAAATTAATAGTGTGAATTACTTAGTGTACAGTCCAATGATATGGTATGTTGTGTGGAATCTAGTCGATGATATATATGTTTTAGTGTAGAGTTTGATCACATGCTTATTAATTGATATGTTTTTCTTATTCAGAAATTGGCAAAGAGCATATCTGTGAGTTATGGTATCGAGCCTGATGAAGAAGGCTCAGCTGGACTACGCCTTACTGCAAGGGGCTCCGTCACAACCTGTACTTACCGCGTGGACACGGACGGTCGCACACACTTAAACTCGGTTGGGTGGAAGAAATTCCTCGATGGCAAGAATCTTCGTGTTGGACAGACCATCCTAATTACTATCAGGAACACCAACCGCCCAGGCTTGAGGATGATGATTGTCTTCGATATCATCTAGAACTACATATGTGTGTGTGGCTATATCATCTAGAACTACATATGTGTGTGTGGCTATATTATCTAGAACTACATATGATGATCGTCGTTGATATCATCTAGAACTACATATGATGATAGCCGTTGATATGACCTTGTACTGCTTGAGGATGCATGTTGGCTATGCATGAAATTGTTATCTAGTACTCCCTTCGTTCCAAATTACTCGTCGTGGTTTGAACTAAAACCACGACGAGTAATTTGGAACAAAGGGAGTACTACCGTACCTAGTAATGATTTATGAATTTGATATCTGACCTAGTATCTAGTATCTGAAAGGAGAACTGAAAGGGAATGGGGCAGTGGAAAAATGATGAAAGATATAGCAGTAGCGAGGGATGGCGAAATCGCTACAGCTAGTTAATAGTAGCGTATTCACAAAAAGCGTTGTTGATATCGTCAACAGTAGTAGCGCAGGTTAGGGCCGCGCTACTACTATGAGTTAGCTGTAGCGTCTTATTAGTAGCGCGGCAACCCGCGCTGCTGCTAGCGTAAAAACCCGCGCTGCTGCTAGCCTTTTCCCTAGTAGTGTGAACGGAGACAAATAACTTGCCTATATATACCCACCACCGCGGCAGAGCACTCCAGTGCTCTGTTTTTTGAATCCGGCGAAGAGAGGGCATTTGGGTGCTCTAGTTCACCTCCTATGCACATGATGTGTTCGATGAAATGCCCGAGCCACACTAGTTAAGCTTTCTCCTCTCGAAGCTCGACCTCAGAGCTCCATTTATTTCGAGATTTTTCTAGATTTAGCGGTCCGTCACGCCCCGTCCCCGTTTTCACCGCCGTTGATCGTCCGCGCCGATCTCGTCGCCGGCACCACCGTGGCGAGCCTCTTGTTCTTATCTTCTTTCTGATACTTATCTGATTTTCTTACTTTAGGTAGATTTTTGTCTGATTTTTTTACTTCTGACACACATAATTATATATAATGCACGCAGATGAACCGGCAATGGATGTATGGTGACAGACACACCTCCGAGTATATTAAGGGCATGCATAATTTTCTCGAAGTGGCTGAGGCAAACAAGTAAAATGGTTTTATGTGTTGTCCATGCACTAAATGTGGGAATACAAAGTCTTACTCTGACCAAAAAATCCTTCACACCCACCTGCTTTACAAGGGTTTTATGCCACACTATAATGTTTGGGCGAGGCACGGAGAAATAGATATTATGATGGAAGACGGCGAAAAAGAAGAGGACGATGACAACTATGTGCCCCTGAATACGGTTATGCTGCAACGAGGGGAGCTGCTGACCATGATCCAACCTGTGCAGTAGAAGCTCTTGGACATGTAGTAGATTCCAAGGAGAAAACCTCCCCATCTAATCCAAGCAGAGTCTCCCTCACGCATGCAGCTTTGCAAGCGCTTGACCACGATCATACCAATTTAAGCTTGCACTCTTGGTGTGGATATTCCTATTACCAGACTGCCATTGCCATACACACACGTTCCAACCAAGCCGGCTGACCATGTCGACGACGATCGTAGCGGCCAAGGAGGTGGAGAAGGTGGTCACCGCCGCCGTCCAGAAGGTGCCGTACTCGGACCCGCCGGCGGTCTGGGCGCTGGACAGGAGTGAGCTGACCACGTAGTCCCTGTACCGCGCCCTCATCGGCGAGTTCACGGCCTCTCTCGTCCTCTACGTGTGCATCGCCACCCTCGTCGGGTACAGGAACCAGTCCACCGCTAACGAGCGGTGCACCGGCGTCAGCTACCTCGGCGTCGCCTGGTCCTTCGGTGCCACCGTCTCCGTCCTCGTCTACTCTACCAGCGGCGTCTCAGGTAGGTATATACACATCTCTGTCACAACATACTTTCTCCGTCCATAATTACTTGTCACAGAAATGGATAGAGATGGGTGTATCTTGAACTAATTGTCACCTTCCGTGTGCAATGCAGGTGGGCACATAAACCCGGCAGTGACGTTCGCGCTCTTCATGGCCGGGAAGGTGACGCTAGTGCGCTCGGTACCAGACATCGTAGTCGTGTACCAGTCATATCCATGCATCGTAGTCATGTCCAAGAGATTCATGGCGTGTGCCATCACTCGAAGGTGTCCGTGCAATGTTTGCCCCAGTTTGCTGCTCTGCGGCGTCATTCCGCCAGCACGGCTGCCCTCCTGTTTCATGGATCATTTGCTACAATGAGAGTACACGCACCTTGGAAGCTCGCGCACCATCTTTTTATTCTTATGGGACTATCTTGCAGACGCTCGTCTGCCGATAGACGGCATGCCACTCTGCTCTATTAATTCTTGATTCCTCTCATTTCCATTAGTAAAGGTTCTACCCTTCGTGAGTTTCCTTTTATTCACCTTTTCTCGTAGATGTCTGTAGAGGTATTTCTCTACGAAGAATGTGGAAAGCAAGAACTACGAATGACAGTCACGATGGCTTGCTCCCTTTTATTCCGTGTCGCCTAGTGGCCAGATGGCACTGCTCATTGATTGCACCACCAAACCGCACAATTGCATAGGGTGGTAGTATTACTATGAGATGTTTTAATTTTTCGCGGATATTCTAGCATGTCTTGTCCTTTTTTTTTGATTAACAAGTCATGTACATAGTTAGGAGAATAAAACTGAACCATTTCCCATCCCTCTAACGGCTTCTTCACTTTTGACCGTCCATTTTTGTGGTTGGTGCATTCTTGGTTGTCAGATCTACACCTTAGTTCGGCCTCCACCCCGAGTTGTAATTCTTGGGCCAAAAGTCTTAAGGGCTGTTACCCAGGAAGAAAAATTGGAGCCCTTTAGTAATGAGGCCTCTATTCCCGACCCAGTTAGCCAGCCCATGAAATGCCACACGATTGGTCACCATGCCCTTAAATGAGTGAAAAGCTTAAAACCATCATAATACTAGGGTCATTATAAAAAAAACCACCACAATAGAGGCAGCTGCCAAAAAACACCGAATACAAAATTAAACTTTGACAGAAAGCACTAAACGCAGCTTGAATGTGACTTTGATACGACAAATATGGCTAACGTGGTAGAGGGGTAAAGGCTCAATGAAATCGTGACCCTTTCTTCTAAAAAAACAACCCAGTTGACCCCGCTGCCATCGCCCAACGCGCGCAACCCGTTCGTTGGGGCAGCCCATCATGGATATCCGGATCAACGAGGCCTCGACGGTGCTTAGGTCAAGCGCGCTCATCATAGTGCACCAGAGGTGGGCGAGGATGGTCTCGAACCACCCTAAAGGTGGGCCGCACCCTTCCGAGGCCTTGGCACGATCCCTGCAATGAGGTCCTTATTGAAGTCGGCTTTCTGGATGCCGATGTTATTTTCGGCGTCTTCTCCGTGACGATGGCCGACGGTGGTGATGGGTGTAGGACAGTGGTTCTCCTTGCTGCCATGATCGTGCTCCAGGAGAGATGTATATGCAAAACTTGCCGCTCAAAGACGCCTTTGAGATAGCATTTATCAAAGACATCTATGCAAAGCTTGCCGCTCCACGGCGGTGTTCACGCATCTTGGAAGCTCGCACATTCTCTTCTTGTCCCTATGGGACTACCTTCCAGACGCTCGTATGCTGATGGACGCCATGCGACTCTATTCTATTAATTTCTGATTCCTCTCATTCCCACTAGTAAACGTTCTATGCTCTGTGAGATTACTTCTATTCACCCTTTATAGTAGATCTCCGTAGAGGTATTTCTATGAAATACTGGAAAGTGAGAACCACGAATGACACTCATGATCGGTTGCTCCCTTTTATTCCCCGACGCTCAGTGCTCACTGATTGCACCACCAAACTGTCCTATTCCACAGGGTGGTATTATTTTGAGTTGTTTTACTTTTTCATGGTTTTTCTAGTTTTTTTGTCTTATTATTAAATTGTCACGTGACAGTAAAACCAAACCATTTCCCACCCTTCTAACGTCCTCATCATTTCTGGCCATCCTTTTTTGTGATCGGTGCGTTCTTGGTCGTCAGATCTACAGCTTAGTTCGACCTCCACCACATTGTTCTAATTCCTGTGTCAAAATTTCTCTAATAAGCTGGGCCTCTTTTCCTAGACCATTTAGCTGACCCACAGAAGGCCACGCGATCCGTCAATGTCCCCCTAAAATGAGTGAAAAGCTGAAAAGTACTACAATACTGGCGTCATTAGCAAAAATACACCACAATACATGTGTCTAGCAAAAACACTGAGCACAAAATTGAACTTTGACAGAAAGCACTAAACACAACTTGACCGTGACTTTGACGTGGCAAAGGGGTAACGCATGAAGATGAGACAGACATTACGGGATGGCTCGAACCGCAACCTGTCTGCCCAAAAAAGATCCGTTGACCATGCTACTATCTCCTGATGCGCATTGCCCCTTCGTCGGTGCCGCCCGTCCATGGATATCCGAATCGACGATGCCTTCCCGGGCCTCAGGTCATGCGTGCGCATCATAGTGCGCCAGAGGTGGGCGGGTATGGTCTTGAACTGACTGAACGTTCGGTTGTACCCCTGCTTGGTGAAGTCCTTCATGAAGTGTGCCTTGTGGATGAGGATTTTGTTTTCGGATCAGTCGTCTCCGAGGTGATGGCCTTAGTGCTTCCTATCCCTTGGCCTCGTCAGCCATACACCACATCAAAATGAGGGTCTACACAAGGGTAGTGTGTTTTTATCACAGATTACCATTACGTTCGGTGCAATTTGCTAATAAAACGTAAAGTGGTGTAATGATGCAAATATTGTGGTTGTTCTATGCTTTTCACTCCCCTAACATCCACACATTTGGCTCACCTCGATCATTCTCCTCTCGCTACAAATGTGCGCCTAGGTCTCCTCGTAGCAGTGCCGCATCATACGGCTCGTGTTAAGCAAAGTCCACGCTTGGCAGACCAAAGGCGACCGATCTGGTTCGAGCCTCCTGGAGTGTACATTGATGCAGGCAGAGAGGAATCATCACTCCATTGTTCGGTAAAGAAGAGAATGAAACTGGTTTACTGGAGTTCAAGGAGAAAATCAATCTTCAGTTCCTGGGAACATTCATCGGCGCTGATAATAGAGGTGTGTTCCTTTTTCCTGACCTACAACTGCTTCACTACATACGACTGTAGATATGATTCATGGCCTGTAGCTCGCTTCCAGCCTTGAGCCCTTCCACATTGTTTGTGCTTCTCTCATCAGTTAGCCCTCCTGGTGTCTTTGCATTTGTGATGAGCACGCCAATGACCTTGCTCACATTTCACAACGATGGATTTTACGCCCCTTATGTGAATCCCACCTAGCAACTCATCTTTGATCCTCCTCCATACCTGCCACCATCTCCGTCCTCGTCTAATCTACCAGCGGCATCTCAGGTAGGTATATACACATTTCTATCACAACATACTTTCTCCGTCAATACTTGTCACATAAATGGATAGAAATGGGTGTATCATGAACTAATTGTCGACTTCCATGTGCAATGCAAGTGGGCACATAAACCCGGCAGTGACGTTCATGCTCTTCATGGCCAGGAAGGTGACGCTGGTGCGCTCGGTACCATACATCGTAGTCGTGTACCAGTCATATCCATGCATCGTAGTCATGTCCGAGAGATTCATGCGTGGTGTGGCGTGTACCATCACTCGATGATGTCCGTGCAATGTTTGCCCCAATTTGCTGCTCTGCGGCGTCATTCCGCCAGCACAGCTGCCCTCCTGTTTCATGGATCATTTGCTAGAATGAGAGTACACGCATCTTGGAAGCTCGTGCACCCTCTTTTTATTCTTATGGGACTATATTGCAGACGCTCGTCCGCCGATGGATGGCATGCCACTCTGTTCTATTAATTCCTGATTCCTCTCATTTCCATTAGTAAAGGTTCTACCCTTCGTGAGTTTCCTTTTATTCACCTTTTCTCGTAGATGTATGTAGAGGTATTTCTCTACGAAGAATGTGGAAAGCAAGAACTACGAATGACAATCACGATGGCTTGCTCCCTTTTATTCCGTGTCGCCTAGTGGCCAGATGGCATTGATCATTGATTGCACCACCAAACCGCACAATTGCATAGGGTGGTACTATTACTGTGAGATGTTTTAATTTTTCGCGGATATTCTAGCATGTCTTGTCCTTTTTTTTTTCTGATTAACATGTCATGTTCGTAGTTAGGAGAATAAAACTGAACCATTTCCCATCCCTCTAAGGGCTTCTTCACTTTTGACCATCCATTTTTGTGGTTGGTGCATTCTTGATTGTCAGATCTACACCTTAGTTCGGCCTCCGGCGAAAGAGAGAGAAAGCCGGACAGGGAATCAAATTTTCCGCTCTGCAGGAGACTCAGTTGATGATGTGTATCCCTTTGTTTGAAAACAGGCATCTGCAGAGACGACCGCCACTCATAATGCGGAGGTGTCCGGACTAAAGCAGAGTCTAGAATGGGCCGAAGAGGAACTTGGCCGCGTGAAAAAGCAGTTGGAGGACAAGCAAGGTATGTTGAAACCTTTTGCTAAGTTGAGCACGAATTAGAAGTTGTGCCTGATGAAAATATTTGTATTGTATGCTCTAGGAGCGAGTGCCGAAATTGAGGCACTGAAGAAGGCTGTGGCCAAAGCCGACGAGAAGGCCGCCGCCGCACAGGCTCTGTTAAATTATGATCCAAATTCTAGTACCGGGTTGACTAGACGTAGTACAACCGGTGTGGGCGTTGCGTTGACGTCGACGCGTACGAGTACAACTCGTTTACTTGTCCTCCAAGGACTCTCATGTATTGCCCTCTTATATACCCCACGTAGTCGCACCTCAGACGGTCTGTCGTCTCGTGCTTGTAATACTCCTTCATCATAGTGATTGCGCCTTCGTGCGTCCGTGGTTTTCTCCCGCAAGGGTTTCCACGTAAAAATCCGTGTCTCTTTTGTCTCGTTTATTTTTCGTTATTATCTAACAAGTGGTATACAGAGCTGAGGTTGCAGATACGAGATTTGAGACGAGAGTTAGGGTTGCGGTGTGTCCGCCACCGCCGTCCTGCAATCAGCCGAGACCGGCAGGAATTCAGTCTGCGCGTCACCCTGCAATCGGATCGGCGCGATTTACTTTACTCGGAGGCTATTGTGCGCTGCATCTGGCTATACGTCAATTCCGCCGAGACCGACAGAACCGTTCGTTCGACGCATATCACGCGAGCCGCCGAGTTCCGCTGTTGCTCTACGTACAACATCAAGTCCCGAGGCCCCAGTACTACTCGTGTCAAGCATCAGATCGGAGTTCTAGTACTGCTACAGTACTAGACGTGGAGATATCCATCCGCTCGTGAAGACTAGTACTAGTTACTAGTAGATCAGATTTGTTTTCCATCATCAATTGCTACGACCACTTTCTAATACTACCAGGTGCTATTTACTCTGTTCTATTTGATCCGCATATTAATTCTGTCAAGAATTTTTCTACCGGCTTGTACTACTTTGTGTACACAGATTTAATCTACTCATGGCAACCATGAAGTACGATTTTCCGCTGCTAGATCATGACACAAGGTTTACCCTATGGCAAGTCAAGATGCGGGCGTTGTTGGCACAGGCCGACTATGATGTAGCACTGGATAGTTTTGGGAAGAACCGAATTCAAGATTGGACTGATGAGGAGAAAAGAATTGATTGCAAGGCTTTGTCAAAAATTCAACTCCATTTGCATAATAATATTTTGCAGGAAGTTTTGAGCGAGAAAACTGCCGCCGCTCTATGGTTAAAGCTGGAAGGGATTTGCATGACTAAAGATCTCACTAGCAAGATGCATCTGAAGCAAAAATTATTCCTGCACAGGTTACCCGAGGGAGGTAATGTTTTGAGTCATATTTCAGAATTTAAAGAGGTCATATCTGATCTAGCTGCAATGGAGGTTAAGTATGAAGAGGAAGATACTGCTTTAATGTTACTTTGTTCACTGCCAAGTTCTTATACCAATTTTAGAGACACCATATTATACAGCCGTGATACTCTCACGCTTAATGAAGTTTATGAAGCTTTGAACTCCAAGGAGAAGATGAAATTAATGGTGCCTCATGATGGTTCAAGTTCATCCCAAGCAGAGGGATTATCTGTTCGTGGCAGGACAAAGGAGAAGAACTCCAATAATGGAAACAGAGGCAAAAGTAAAAACGGCTACAGGGGCCGGTCGCAATCCAGAGACAAGAAGTATTGCAGGTATTGCAAGAGAGACGGGCATGACATCTCTGACTGTTTCAAGTTGCAGAACAAGGAAAAGAGGAAAGGTAACAAACAAGGTGAAAATTCTGCTAACGTTGCTCGTGATGATAGTTCCGATGATGCTCTTGTCGTTATTGCTGGATGTGCTGAGACCAATGATGAGTGGGTACTTGATACTGCATGCACTTTTCATATGTGTCCACATAGAGATTGGTTTAATACTTTTGATTCTACTACTTCTGCTGGTTCCGTTTTGGGTTTTGATAATTCACCATGCAAGATTGAAGGCATAGGTTTCGTTCGAATCAAGATGTTTGATGGCATAATCAGAACTTTGACGGATGTTCGGTATATTCCGAAGATGAAGAGAAATCTTATTTCTATGAGTGCCCTTGATGCAAAGGGATACAAGTATTCAGGTGGAGATAGTGTTTTGAAAGTCACCAAAGGCTCCCTTGTTGTGATGAAAGGTGACTTAAGTTCGACCAATGGTCTTTATTACCTTCGAGGTTCTACCGTTTCAGGTAACGCTACTCCAGTTGTTTCAAAGAATTCTGATTGTGATGCTGCTAACCTTTGGCATATGCGTCTTGGACATATGAGTGAACTTGGTTTAGCAGAGTTAAATAAGAGAGGTCTTCTTGATGGATATGAACCTGGTAAATTGAAATTTTGTGAGCATTGTATCTTCGGAAAGCACAAGAGGGTGAAGTTCAACACTTCGACTCATACAACTGAAGGTATTCTTGATTATGTGCATTCTGATTTATGGGGACCATCTCGCAAGAAGTCATTAGGTGGTGCAAGTTACATGCTGACTATTATTGATGATTATTCAAGAAAAGTTTGGCCTTATTTCTTGAAGCATAAATATGAAGCATTCTCAGCATTTAAGGAGTGGAAGATTATGATTGAAAGGCAAACTGAAAGGAAGGTAAAAATACTTCGCACTGATAATGGTATGGAATTCTGTTCTAAGCAATTTAAAAATTATTGCAAGTCTGAAGGCATTGTCAGACACTACACCGTTCCTTATACTCCTCAACAAAACGGTGTTGCTGAGCGTATGAACAGGACCATTATTTCCAGAGCCCGTTGCATGTTGTCCAATGCAGGTTTGCATAGGCGTTTTTGGGCTGAGGCCGCTTCCACTGCTTGTTATCTCATTAATCGTTCACCATCTATTGCTCTTAATAAGAAAACTCCAATTGAGGTATGGTCTGGTTCACCTGCTGATTATTCACAGTTGAGAGTTTTCGGTTGCACTGCTTATGCTCATGTTGATAATGGAAAGTTGGAGCCTAGGGCTGTTAAGTGCATCTTTCTTGGTTATAAGTCTGGTGTTAAAGGTTTTAAATTGTGGAATCCTGAAACCCAGAAGGTTGTTATTAGCAGAAATGTTGTCTTTAATGAAACTGCTATGTTACATGATGTTTCATCTACTAATGTTCCCGTTGAGAGTGAACAACAGCCTATTGTTTAGGAGCTTACTGTTCAGGTGGAGCATGTTATTGATTCAGGTGATACATCTGGTAATGAAATTGTTGATGCACATGATGAACCCGTTGTTAATGATGATCATGTCACTCCCACTCCAAATCAGCCTATTGTTCCACCCAGTTGGAATCTTGCACGTGACAGAGTTAGACGGGGTATTAATAAACCTGACAGGTTAATTGAAGAGTGCAATATTGTTTCTTTTGCTTTATCAGTTGCAGAAGAAATTGAAGGTAATTCTGAGCCTTCTTCATATTCCGAGGCTATTATCACTGGTGATAGTAATAAGTGGATGACCGCTATGCATGATGAGATGGAATCACTTGAAAAGAATGGCACTTGGGATTTAGTAAAATTACCTAGAGAGAAGAAACCTATTCGTTGCAAGTGGGTTTTCAAGAGGAAAGAAGGTGTTTCTCCTAATGATGAGACAAGATATAAAGTAAGGTTAGTTGCTAAAGGTTATAGCCAGATTCCAGGTATTGACTATAACGAAGTCTTTTCTCCTGTTGTGAAGCATAGCTCTATTCGCACTTTACTCAGTATTGTTGCCATGCATGATCTTGAGCTTGAACAATCGGATGTTAAAACTGCATTCTTACATGGAGAATTAGAAGAGGATATTTATATGGAACAACCTGAAGGTTTTGTTATTCCTGGAAAAGAAAAGCTTGTCTGTAAGTTAAAGAAATCTCTTTATGGATTGAAGCAATCCCCGAGACAGTGGTACAAGAGATTTGACACCTTTATGCTCTCTCAAGGTTTCAAAAGGTCTAATTATGATAGTTGTGTTTATTTGAAAACTGTCAATGGTTCAAGTATTTATTTGCTCCTTTATGTTGATGATATGCTTATTGCTGCAAAGAGTATGTCAGAGATTAATGAACTAAAGAAGCAATTGAGTAATGAATTTGAGATGAAGGATTTGGGTGCAGCAAAGAAAATTCTTGGCATGGAAATATCCAGAGATAGACCGTCTGGAAAAGTATATCTAAGTCAGAAGGGGTATATTGATAAAGTTCTTCATCGTTTTAATATGCATAATGCCAAGCCGGTGAGTACACCGTTAGCTGCACACTTCAAATTGTCATCAGCTTTATGTCCTAAGTCAGATGCAGATATTGAGTACATATCTAGAGTTCCCTATTCGAGTGCAGTTGGTTCACTTATGTATGCCATGGTTTGTTCTCGTCCGGATTTATCATATGCGTTGAGTGTTGTCAGTAGATACATGGCTAATCCTGGAAAAGAGCATTGGAGAGCAGTTCAGTGGATTTTCAGATACCTGCGAGGTACTTCTAATGCTTATTTACAGTTTGGGAAAACTAGAGATTTACTTGTTGGTTTTGTTGATTCTGATTTTGCTGGTGATTTGGATAAGAGAATATCACTCACAGGTTATGTTTTCACCATTGGTGGTTGTGCTGTGAGTTGGAGAGCAACTTTGCAGTCTATTGTGGCTTGTTCCACTACTGATGCCGAGTATATGGCTATTTCTGAGGCATGCAAAGAAGCTATCTGGTTGAGAGGTTTATACACTGAGCTTTGTGGAGATTCATCTTGCCCTACCATATTTAGTGACAGTCAAAGTGCCATATATCTTACAAAGAATCCAATGTATCATGAGAGGACAAAGCACATTGATGTCAGATTTCACTATATTCGAGATGTTGTTGCTGAAGGTGATTTGAAGGTATGCAAGATAAGTACTCATGATAATCCTGCTGATATGATGACAAAGCCAGTTCCTACCAATAAGTTTGAGCTTTGCTCGGGCTTAGTTGGTATTTCTCACTAGTCCTATGGACTTTGACGCACAAGGTGTTTATGCTGATTTGGATGGAGTTATTCACTTTCTTCGACTACTGGAGGGAATTTGGCTCAAGGTGGAGATTGTTAAATTGTGATCCAAATTCTAGTACCGGGTTGACTAGACGTAGTACAACCGGTGTGGGCGTTGCGTTGACGTCGACGCGTACGAGTACAACTCGTTTACTTGTCCTCCAAGGACTCTCATGTATTGCCCTCTTATATACCCCACGTAGTCGCACCTCAGACGGTCTGTCGTCTCGTGCTTGTAATACTCCTTCATCATAGTGATTGCGCCTTCGTGCGTCCGTGGTTTTCTCCCGCAAGGGTTTCCACGTAAAAATCCGTGTCTCTTTTGTCTCGTTTATTTTTCGTTATTATCTAACAGGCTCTTCGTGAGAAGCACGAGGCCAGGGTCGTCGAAGCTGAGCGAGAGCTCGAGGAGGCCGTGAAGAAAAGCGAGACCTTGGAGCAGATTCTAGCAGGGAAAGAATCCAAACTCGCCCAAGCTCTCCAAGCCGCAAAGGATGCTTGGGAAGAAGCCCGAGGTGTTCTGAAGGACATTCAGGAGGCCCGGGAGGTTGTGGCTGGTAAGGCCTTTTGTACTCCAGGCCACTTTTACATAGTAATGGGAGGAACTCTAAGCGACAAGCTGAATTCTTGTTTCTCCAGGGGCGTTTGCGGACCTACCACGCAGCATATCAGATGCTGCCCAATTCTACTAGACTGAGGAGAAGAAGTCTACGGAGAAGCATTTCTGGTCGCAGTATTTGGCGCCGAATTATCCGGTGCCTTTTATCGATCAGCTGAAGCAGCTGGTCGAACTGCACCAGGCGGCCGAACTAGCCATGAAGGACTTGGTTGTGGCCCGTGGAGCCAATTCCAAGCAGTTACTTTGGACTCGTGAAGCGGATTGTTGGTGCTTGCCCGCGGCTCGACGTCATTAAGTGATCGGTTTGCATAGAGGTGCACGCATGGCGTTTTCCCGTGTGAAGGTGCACTGGGGGAAGCTTGATGCTGAGAAGTTGATGACTAAGGGACCACCGGAGGGTAAGGAGAATCGCAAGCCCGAGTTATACTATGAAGGTGTCCTGAAAGGAGCCCGCCTTGTGGCGGATCAGTTTACCGAAGACACTATATTTCCCTGAAGGCAGTTATGCCGTCCTTTGTAATGCGGGATAGCGGCACTGTTATTATTTATTGCCTGTTTATGTGAATGTTTGTTCTTCTTGTGCGGATGTTTAGTGTATATAAATCCCAAGAGTTGGCTAGTCGTCGGCTTCTGCCCCCACGTAAAAAGTACGGGGGTGTTCGGGACATACCTGAACACTCTTTATCCCATTGTTGGGTCCTTTTAAGGAGGCGTTCTTCACCACGAACCGGGCAATCAGACTATAGAGCTTTATCACTCTCACTTAGCCATAGGAATTCGAGTATGGTAGGCGCAGCCCCTGGTATTCGGAAGACCTTACTATGGGCTCTAACGGCGCCTGATCAGAAATCTGATCCGTCGCACTCTGCATTTATTATGGCATTGTGCGAAATAAATCTTTAAAGATTTTACAACCTCTCGAACAGCTGACCATCTCACGCCGTATCATGACAGTCAGTTTTCGGCTTTCTCTACTGAGGTGCTCATCCGGAAGAACCGAGACACAATCGCAGTAGTTCTCCCGGCGCTACCTTAGCCGATAGAGCGGAACGTAAGGTACCAAAACATGGGAGCCGGGAAACCCAACTAATGACCCAAGACATGATTCCGAGCTGATGCATATAGTGCTATAAGTTCGGGGTGCCGAGCGACCGAAAAGGTGGCCGGACTTTGTTGCCATATTATGAGTATTATGAAGCCCCTGGCATAGTGGGGCATAACACGATGTACGGGTGTCGTTTATGACACAAAGGGTGTCCATGAGGAATGGCGGCCGGTAAGTGTTATTTAAGTCTATGCATTGTAGTAGAGTGACATGTCTATGCATATGAGTACGGTTTATGATTATGAAAAGAGGTGTTTTGGCGGAACCTGTCGTGGCCGGACTGGAGGAGGCTGTGTGTGGATCCGGAGTGTATCCGGACTATCTCCTTTGGGGGGGGGGGTTTACTTATGTGTTCCCGCCTTGTGCGTCCGAGCCGATTCCACGTCGCCAGTCCTGTTCTGCGCCAAAGCCAGTCTGTAAAGACAAATGCTTAAAGGCAGCTGCATGTCATGTTGTGGTTGAACCTCGGGTGCCTGATCGGAGCCTGGCTGAACCAGGCTATCATGCCATAAAGTAACTCGGACTCCTCAGTTGGTGTCCGGGTAGTTGGCTGCCAAATCAAAAATTTGATAAACGGGCACGACTCGCTATTCCAGCAGCGGTATGATTTCCACTCTGAGGGTGGGGTTCGGCCTTGCCCATAATTGTGACTATGTCACGTGGGACTGGCCTAATGTTGTACCCCATTGAATCTAGCCAACGTGGTTCATCCCGATAGTATGTGGTAATTACTGTATAAGGGGACAATGCTGAAGCCTTATTCTTCGGCGTGGTATTTGTTTGGTGATCCGAAGACAACCACTAGTGTGGTGGGCCTCTAAAACCTGGCCGTTGCACCTGACATCTTTTAGAAGATGTTATTGATAGTTTTATGCTCGTGGGAGCTCGTGTGAGATGGATCCCACAAACTATTGGGTCGATAGTGAGTGCAATTAAATTTCTATGGTTGATGTTGTCCGGACGGTCGATGTGATCGGAGATGATCGGCCGTATTTTTGTACTGTGGAGGATCTTCCTTTGACCTCGCCATGTTTGATCGGTCTTTCGTTGTTTGAAAACCTCCTTTCATTGTTTCTGGCGCGCGACCGGCCGTTTTGTTTTCAGGATCCTGCATTCTCTATTGGTATGCTTGGCCGACCTTCTAGGGGTACCATGAACTTCACATGGTTGATCGAGTATGCTGCTCGGGCCGGATGGGCTTGAGCTGTTCTTTTTCTGCTGACTGGGCTGGGGGCCGCTGAATTCGGCAGCAACTTCCTTGACTTGATGCTTATGACAATTGCGTCGAGGTTTGTGGATGTTGCCTCGCGTTTCCTGCGTATTGTCCCGGACCATGGTATATTGGCATCGGGGTGTGGGCTTTAGGTTCTCCTTCTTATGTTGAGGTAGCGAATTGTGCCGATTGTACCCTTTGGCGGGGCGGTCGAGTCCGTATTCCTCGGTGGCCAGGACCTTGGTCCATCTGTCTGTGAGCAAATCTTGGTCAGCTTTGAGCTGTTGTTGCTTCTTTTGCAGGCTTTTCACCGTGGCCATAAGCCGTCGCTTAAAGCAAACTTGTTCCACGGGATCCTCAGGTACGCCCAATTTATCATCGCCGAGGCTCACCTTGTCTTCGGAGGGGGGCATGTAGTTGTCCCTCTCCTAGTATCCGTTCGTCGCCTGTCCGGCCTGCTTGAAGGCAGGCTGATCGGGATTGTATTCATCTTCGGCACCATCTGGATTGTTTTTGACTGCTGTGCCGGTATTATTGTGGCGGGGCTTGGGGCGGCGCTGATGACGTTCATACTTTGCCTTCTTCCTTGAGTGGTTGTCCTCCATTGCCTCATCGCCATTGGTTTCTTTTGAAGTGTCCACCATATATATATCATATGAGGAGGTGGCTGTCCAGCGCCCCGTGGGCACTGGTTCCTGTTCTTCTCCTACATCGTTGAGGGAGTCCTGGACTAGGGGGTGTCCGGACAGCCGGACTATCATCGTCCGCCGGACTCCAAGACCACGAAGATACAAAATTGAAGACTCCGTCCCGTGTCCGGATGGGACTTTCCTTGGCGTGCAAGGCAAGCTTGGCGATACGGATATGTAGATCTCCTACCATTGTAACCGACTCTGTGTAACCCTAGCCTTCTCCGGTGTCTATATAAACCGGAGGGCTTTAGTCCGTAGGACACAACATACATTACAACAATCATACCATAGGCTAGCTTTAGGGTTTAGCCTCCTTGATCTCGTGGTAGATCCACTCTTGTACTACCCATATCATCAATATTAATGAAGCAGGATGTAGGGTTTTACCTCCATCAAGAGGGCCCAAACCTGGGTAAGACATCGTGTCCCTTGTCTCCTGTTACCATCCGCCTAGACGCACAGTTCGGGACCCCCTACCCGAGATCCGCCGGTTTTGACACCAACATTGGTGCTTTCATTGAGAGTTCCTCTGTGTCGTCACCGATAGGCTCGATGGCTTCTTCAATCAACAACGCTGTCCGGGGCGAGACTTTTCTCCCCAGACAGATCTTCGTATTCGGCGGCTTCGCACTGCGGGCTAATTCACTTGGCCATCTGGAGGAGATCGAAAGCTACGCCCCTGGCTGTCAGGTCAGATTCGGAAGCCTAAACTTCACGGCCGACATCCGCGGGGACTTTATCTTCGACGGGCTCGAGCCACAGCCAAGCGTGCCGCACTGTTACGATGGGCGTGATCTAGCTCTGCCGCCGAACAGTGCCTTGGTGGCCGCACAAGAATCCGCTCCGGCCCTTAGTCCGGAGCTGATCGCCCAGATCGAGGACCGGTGGTTGGACACCGCCTCGGGGGCTTCAACTTCCACGGCGATGGAGCCGAACACTAACCTTGTCCCTCGCGAAGCTCGTGACTCCGAGGTGCCGGACTCCTTGCCAGACACCGGACCTCCCACGCCCCTGCCAATCGAATCTGATTGGGCGCCGGTTATGGAATTCACCGCCGCGGACATCTTCCAACACTCGCCCTTTGGCAACATCCTAAATTCGCTAAAGCATCTCTCGCTATCCGGACAGTCCTGGCCGGATTATGGCCAGGATGGTTGGGATACGGACGACGAAGAAATTCAGAGCCCACCCACCACCCACTTTGTAGCCACTGTCGACGATCTAACCGACATGCTAGACTACGACTCCGAAGACATCGACGCTATGGACGACGATGCCGGAGACGAACAGGAACCAGCGCCTACAGGGCACTGGAAGACCACCTCGTCATACGACATATACATGGTGGACACCCCAAAAGATGGGGACGGCGAAGAAGCGGCGGAGGCAGATTCCTTAAAGAAACAACCCAAGCGTCGACGTCAGCAGCGCCGCTCTAAATCCCGCCACACCAAGAATGGAGATTCCGGCACAGGAGATAATAATACCCCAGAGAGTGCCGAAGATAATCCCCTCCAGCAAGACTCAGCGCAGGAGGATGCAGAAGCAAGCCCTCACGAGAGGGCGGCAGACGAAGAGGTCGAGGCCTATAACTATATACCTCCCTCCGAAGATGAGGCAAGCCTCAACGACGACGAATTCATTGTGCCCGAGGATCCCGTCAAACAAGAGCGTTTTAAACGCAGGCTTATCGCCATGGCAAATAGCCTAAAGAAAAAGCAGCAGCAGCTTCAAGCTGATCAGGACCTACTGGCCGATCGATGGACCGAGGTTCTCGCGGCCGAAGAGTATAAACTCGAATGCCCCTCCAAAAGCTACCCAAGACGCAAGTTGCTCCCCCGATTAGAGGAGGAAGCACACATACCTTCATCACCAGCGCACGATACGGCAGACCGACCACCCCGTGGTCGCGACAGAGAGGCATCCAGGCCCTCCACCAAGACCGTACCCCGGCATCGCTCCAAAAGTACGAAGCCAAGAGGGAACGTGCCAGACTTGCGAGATGTATTGGAGGACAAAGCAAGGCAGTCCAGATCCATCTACGGATCACGAGGGCGCCCCATGACCCACGACGAATACCGTCGCGCCAGATACAATAACTCTGGCCGGGCCGAGCACAGCAGACAACGCTCTCTCGAGCTACGTCGTGATATTGCTCAATATAGAGGCGCCGCACACCCGCTATGCTTCACTGACGAAGTAATGGATCATCAAATCCCTGAAGGGTTTAAACCCGTAAACATCGAATCCTACGATGGCACAACAGACCCCGCGGTTTGGATCGAAGATTATCTCCTTCACATCCATATGGCCCGCGGCGATGATCTCCATGCCATCAAGTACCTCCCACTCAAGCTTAAAGGACCAGCTCGGCATTGGCTTAACAGCTTGCCCGCAGAGTCAATTGGGTGTTGGGAAGACCTGGAAGCCGCATTCCTCGACAACTTCCAGGGCATGTATGTGCGGCCACCAGACGCCGATGACCTAAGCCACATAATTCAGCAGCCAGACGAATCGGCCAGACAATTCTGGACACGGTTCTTGACAAATAAAAACCAAATCGTCGACTGTCCGGATGCAGAGGCCCTCACAGCCTTCAAACATAACATCCACGACGAGTGGCTAGCCCGGCACCTGGGACAGGAAAAGCCGAAATCCATGGCAGCCCTCACAACATTAATGACCCGCTTTTGCGCGGGAGAGGATAGCTGGCTAGCTCGCAGCAACAACCTCAGTAAAAATTCTGGCAGTCCGGATACTAAGGACCACAATGGCAGGTCGCGTCGAAGCAAAAATAAACGCCGCATTAACGGCGACGACAAGGAGGATACGGCAGTCAACGCCGGATTCCGAGGCTCTAAACCCGGTCAGCGGAAGAAGCCATTCAAAAGAACCACTCCGGGTCCGTCCAATTTGGACCGAATACTTGACCGCTTATGCCAGATACATGGCACCCCTGAAAAGCCAGCTAATCACACCAACAGAGATTGCTGGGTGTTCAAGTAGGCAGGTAAGTTAATTGCCGAAAACAATGACAAGGGGCTAAACAGCGACGACGAGGAAGAGACCCGACCGCCGAACAATAGAGGACAGAAGGGTTTCCCCCCACAAGTGCGGACGGTGAACATGATTTACGCAACCCATATACCCAAGAGGGAGCGGAAGCGTGCACTATGGGACGTATACGCGATGGATCCTGTCGCCCCGAAGTTCAATCCATGGTCCTCTTGTCCGATCACTTTCGATCGAAGAGACCATCCGACCAGCATCCGCCATGGCGGATTCGCCGCATTGGTTTTAGACCCAATCGTCGATGGATTTCACCTCACGAGAGTCCTGATATACGGCGGCAGTAGCCTGAACCTGCTTTATCAGGATACAGTGCGCAAGATGGGCATAGACCCCTCAAGGATTAAACCTACAAAGACAACCTTTAAAGGCGTCATACCAGGTGTGGAGGCCAATTGTACAGGCTCAGTCACACTGGAAGTGGTCTTCGGATCCTCGGATAATTTCCGGAGCGAGGAGTTAATCTTCGACATAGTCCCATTTCACAGCGGCTATCACGCTCTGCTCGGACGAACCGCGTTTGCAAAGTTCAACGCGGTGCCGCATTAAGCATACCTCAAGCTCAAGATGCCAGGCCCTCGTGGAGTCATCAAGGTCAACGGAAATACGGAACACTCCCTCCGAACGGAGGAACATACAGCGGCTCTCGCGGCAGAAGTACAGAGCAGCCTTTTAAGACAATTTTCGAGTCCGGCCGTTAAACGGCCGGATACAGCCAAACGCGCCTGAAGCAACACCAACCAAGACCACCTGGCACGATCCAAGCACGAGTAGCAATGCGGCCCTAACCCCCGCCCTCGCGTGATCGCAAGAACAACCCTCCGCGTACATCATTACGCTTTGGAGATACCATGGGCGTAGGGGAAGGGGCACGACCACAATAGACCCAGAGTGCGGCTCGACCACACCAGCGGCTCGCAAGTGTGCCACTCTTTCTTATTATTATTTTTCTTCTTTGTATACACAGGACTCCGTTAGCCAGAGGCCCTGTCCGGCGGTGAACCTGCCGAACTCATGATGCAACAGCCGGGGAAGAAAGAATGTGGCGACGAACACTCAGGTGGTCTCAATTACGAGCATTAAATTTGATTATATACACCAAGTCCGCAGCCATCCCTGGAGGGGGACATGTTTAACTAGTCCAAAACCCTCGCTTACCGCACTATTTGTATCAGTCCGCACTCATAGCAGACTTCCTTTAATAAATGATGCGGCACTTTTTTTTGCCTGTTATTACATATATATGTTCATTACATGACATCTTGCACCCGTATATTTTGGTATGGCCTAATACACCAGGGGCTTATGTTCCCAACATTATGGTGTGATAAGTCCGAACACTTTCACCAGTGCGGCACCCCGAACTTATAGCATTATATGAATCGGCTCCGAATCATGTCTTGGGTCAATAGTTGGGTTTGCCCGGCGCCCACGTTTTGGTGCCTTACGTTCCGTTCCGTCGGCTAAGGTGGCACTGGGAGAACCACTGCAATTGCGCCCCGGTTGAGCTGGGCGAGCTCCTCAGTGGAGAAAGCTAAAACTGACTGGCATGATAAGGCAAGAGACTGGTCGCTGTTCGAGAGGTCTTTTCGGGTCCTTAAAGACTCACGCCGCTTCGAGCGAAGTTCCGGATAATGACCGACGAAGGCGTGGATAGCGCCCCGAATTCGGTCTTCCGAATACTAGGGGCTTCGCCGAAATTTAAAATTATAGAATTCTATGGCTAAGTGAGAGTGTTCAAGCATTATAAGTCCGGTTGCCTTGTTCGTCGTGTTGAGCGCCTCCCTAGATGGACCCAAAAATGGGAACAAGAGTGCTCAAGTTATCCCGAACACCCCAGCACTTGCGGCTTGGGGGCTGAAGCCAACGACTTGCCATCTCTCTGATTTCATAAACAGCCGCACAGAAGGTAATATTTTAAATTAAACAAGCGTTGCTTAAAGCGCACATGAACAAAGTTTTCAGCGCACAGGATAATACATAGCGAGTTTACTCAAAAATTACATCTCTAGGGCATTCATCCGCAATATCGCGGGCTCCCTTCAGGGCAGTTTTATAATACATTTCGGGCGTACGATACTCCTTGGCCGGTGGCGGCGGGTTAGTAAGAAGCCTCTCCGCATCCAGCCGGCCCCAGTGCACCTTTGTGCGGGCAAGGGCCCGACGAGCACCTTCAATACAGGCGGAGCGCTTGATGACCTCCACCCAGGGGCACGCATCCACCAGCCGCCGCACGAGGCCGAAGTAGCTCCCAGGCATGGCCTGTCCAGGCCACAGCCGGACTATAAGGCCCTTCATGGCCTCCTCAGCTACCTTGTGGAGTTCGACCAGCTGCTTCAGCTGGTCGCTTGGGGCACCGGATGGCCGGCCTCAGCGTACTGAGACCAGAAGACCTTCTCCGTTGAGCTCCGCTCCTCGCCACGGTAGAATGCGGCGGCATCGGACACACTACTCGGCAGATCTGCAAACGCCCCTGGAGAGCTCCGAATGCGAGTAAGTGTCAGGTAGTTTACATTAACATGCTTGCTTTGCATGAAAAATGCCTTACCCGCCGCTATCTTCTTCACATCTTCAACCTCCTGAAGGGCCTTACGGTCCTCGGCCTTGGCGGACTTGGCACTTTCGAGAGCCAAGGCGAGCTCAGACTCTCGAGTCTTGGAGTCGCGCTCCAAGCTCTCATGCTTCTCCATGAGAGCCTGGAGCTCTTGCCGCACTGCCGCCACCTGTGCCTCCTGCTTTTCTCGCTCTGCCCGTTCCGCGGCCGCACTGCGTTCGGCCGTGGACACAGCCTCCTTCAGGGCTGCCACCTCGTTTGTGGCCCCTGCAATACCCATATTATCCTTGTTAATTTTATTGCGACCAAAATCCTTTTCTGTAAGGTAAAAATTCAAAGTGGTGCTACTCACCTTCTTTGTCCTCGAGCTGCCTCTTGGCATGGCCGAGCTCTCGCTCAGACCGCTCGAGATCTTGCTTTAAAGCACCAACCTCCGCAGTCAGTGCGGCAGAGGTCAGCAGCACAGCCTACAAACCCATATTGACATAATTTATTAGCAACCTGCGAATATCTTTTTAGATCCTCAGCCCGGCTTTTCTTTCCGAACACCGAACCGAGCATCAGGGGCTACTGTCTATGTGGTATTACATTACATAATTTTAACTTCTTACCTCAAAGCCTGTTAGAAGGCTACTGCAGGCTTCGGTCAGCCCGCTCTTGGCGAGCTGAACCTTCTGAATCACCGCACTCATAACAGTGCGGTGTTCTTCCTCGGTGGAAGCACCTTTGAGCGCCTCCAGCAAGTTGTCCGGCGCCTCCGGTTGGACGGAGGCCGCCGGTGTCACGGTCTTGCCCTTCTTTCGAAGGGGCCGCCTGCCAGACTCTGGAACCACTGCAGGTTCCGACGTAGAGTCCGGTGCAAAGTCCGGGAGGCTGCCTTGCGGCGCCTCCGGAGCCTCCTCCTGGTGGGTCCCTTTCTGGGATCCCACCTCGGCGTCCTCATCGGCGCGGGGGGTAGAGGCAGTCGAAAGTGAATCCACATCCGACGGGGCCAACGACCCGCTCGATGAAGCGGGGAAATCATCATCGGCCGGACTGTGGGCAGTATGCGGCATTAGTAGGACACTATGTGACACGAAAGAAATTGCATATCAGGGATCCGGATACTTACGATCTCGCCGGAGGCCTGGCCCTTGAAGGCCACTCCTCGTCGCCAACGTCGGTGTTGGCGATGCTGTCTGGGGGAATAGTTCTCCCCCTCTTGGACCCTTCGGCCTCCCCTGTTGGGGAAGCCTTCCTCTTCCTCTCTCCCCCGTCCGGGAGAGAGTCTTCTTCCTCCTCCTCGTCTTCGGGGGAGGAGTCCGCCTCGTCGTCGGATGCCTGATTAGGGAACTCTTTCGAGTGCCCGTGGCCACCTTCTTGGCCTTCTTCTCCGGCACCACGTGCGGTGCCGGAACTAGGAGCCCCGCTAGACGGGCATCCACTGGGTCTTCTGGCATGGGAGCCGGGCAGATGAGCTGCTCGGCCTTCTTCATCCATTCCTGTCAAAGGAAAAGGAAGATTGAAACCATCTAAGAATCAATCTATTTACAACAAGTGTCCCGTAAAGGGGAAGAATCACTTACCTCGTCAGCCGGATGCTGCGAGTGAAATCCGCGATCTTCCGGCGCGGATGCGGGGGCTTCGGCGCCCTTAAACAACACCCTCCAGGCACCTTCGTACGTCATGTCGAAGAGCCCGCTCAGCGCCTGGTGCTGTTCCGGATCGAACTCCCACAGATTGAATGCTCGTTCTTGGCATGGGAGGATCCGGCGGACGAGCATGACTTGGACCACGTCGACGAGCCTGAGCTTCTTGTTCACCAACTTCTGGATACAGGCTCAGAGTCACGTCAGCTCCTTCAGATTACCCCACAGCAAGCCCTTCTCTTTCCAGGAGGTGAGCTGCGTAGGGATACCAGATCTAAACTCGGGGGCCGCCGCCCACGTAGGATCGTGCGACTCGGTGATATAGAACCACCCCGATTGCCACCCCTTGACAGAGTCCACGAAGGCCCCTTCGAACCAGAGGATGTTGGGCATCTTGCCCAACATGGCGCCTCCGCACTCCGCCTGCGTGCCCTTCACTACCTTCGGCTTGACGTTGAAGGTCTTGAGCCACAAGCCGAAGTGGGGCCGGATGCAGAGGAGGGCCTCGCACACGACGATAAACGCCGAGATGTTGAGGATGAAGTTCGGCGCCAGATCATGGAAATCCAGGCCGTAGTAGAACATGAGCCCCCGGACAAAGGGGTGAAGTGGAAAGCCCAGTCCGCGGAGGAAGTGGGGAAGGAAAATGACCCTCTCATGGGGCTCGGGGGTAGGGATGAGCTGCCCCTCGTCGGGCAGCCGGTGCGCGATATCGCCTGAAAGGTATCCGGCGCTGCGCAGCTTGGTTATATGCTCCTCCTTAATGGTGGAAGCCAACCATTTGCGTCCCCCTCCGGACATGGTCAGGGAAGGTTAAGATGAGATGCGCGAGCTTGGGCGTTGGAGCTTGAGTGCGCGGAGGTGGATAAGCAAAGGAGGAAGAAGGCGTGGGTGAAAAGGTGAATCCTTATCCCTTATATATAGGCGGGCGAAAACTATGCGTCCCCCACCAGCCTGGTAAAACTCGCTTATCTCCCAAGCGCCACCATCAATGGCGCGGTTGGGTTACCCACGTCCGTATTGATGAGAATCCCGGAATAAGGGGAACACGATCTCTGCTTCGACAAGACGTGCCAAGGAAACCGCTTCGCTAAACGTGCTGAGGTGGTATAATAAAAAACGATTCAAGTAAAGGCTTGGCAGTGGCGTGACGACATGCCGCAAAATACGTCAGCAGATTGGACTTGTGTACATTTTATTCTCTCTATGGTGGAATGTGGAATTTATTTTGCAGAGCCGGACACTATCCTGGTGTTCATGATCTTCTCTGGATTATTCAAAGGAGGAACCCGCCTTGCAATGCCGAACATTATGCGTGCCGGACTTATCGTCATTGAAGCCTGGTTCCGGGGCTATTGAGGGAGTCCTGGACTAGGGGGTGTCCGGACAGCTGGACTATCATCGTCCGCCGGACTCCAAGACTACGAAGATACAAGATTGAAGACTCCGTCCCGTGTCCGGATGGGACTTTCCTTGGTGTGGAAGGCAAGCTTGGCGATACGGATATGTAGATCTCCTACCATTGTAACCGACTCTGTGTAACCCTAGCCTTCTCCGGTGTCTATATAAACCGGAGGGCTTTAGTCCGTAGGACACAACATACATTACAACAATCATACCATAGGCTAGCTTTAGGGTTTAGCCTCCTTGATCTCGTGGTAGATCCACTCTTGTACTACCCATATCATCAATATTAATCAAGCAGGACGTAGGGTTTTACCTCCATCAAGAGGGCCCGAACCTGGGTAAAACATCGTGTCCCTTGTCTCCTGTTACCATCCGCCTAGACGCACAGTTCGGGACCCCCTACCCGAGATCCGCCGGTTTTGACACCGACAATCGTCGTCCATACCGTCGATGTCTTCAGAGTTGAAATCAAGCACGTCGGTTAGATCATCGACCGTGGCAATGAAGTGGGTGGTGGGAGGGCAACGAATTCCTTCGTTGCCTGCTTCCCATTCGAGCCGGACGTAGTTCGACCAAGAGTCTCCTGACAAAGAGAGAGACTTTAACGAGTTTAGCATGTCGCCAAAGGGCGAGCGCTAGAAGATATCCACAGCGGTGAACACCATTACCGGAGCCCAACCAGATTCGGCGGGCTCGGGGGTGCGCGGACTGGAACCTACAGCCGGATACGAGTCCGGGGGTCCGGTGTCACAGGCTTCCTTGGGGGTGAAGTCTGTGTTCGGCTCTACTGCCGATGGATGTGCGACCTCCGGGGCGGGGTCCATCCACCCGTCCTCGGGCGACACAATCTGCCCCAGATTTAGGTCCGGGGCTCTTGCGGGGGCGATATCCCGAGCATTGTCCGACAGCAGGTCTAAGCCGTGCTCATCGTGACTGTCCGGCGCTCCTGGCGCAGGCCTGAATCTGTTGAAGATCAAGTCTCCGCGGATATTGGCCGTGCAGTTCAAGTTTCCGAACCTGATGTCGGTGTCAAAACCAGCGGATCTCGGGTAGGGGGTCCCGAACTGTGCGTCTAGGCGGATGGTAACAGGAGACGAGGGACACGATGTTTTTACCCAGGTTCGGGCCCTCTCGATGGAGGTAAAACCCTACGTCCTGCTTGATTAATATTGATGATATGGGTAGTACAAGAGTGGATCTACCACGAGATCAAGGATGCTAAACCCTAGAAGCTAGCCTATGGTATGATTGTTGTAATGTATGTTGTGTCCTACGGACTAAAGCCCTCCGGTTTATATAGACACAGGAGGAGGCTAGGGTTACACAGAGTCAGTTACAATGGTAGGAGATCTACATATCCGTATCGCCAAGCTTGCCTTCCACGCCAAGGAAAGTCCCATCCGGACACGGGACGGAGTCTTCAATCTTGTATCTTCATAGTCTTGGAGTCCGGCAGACGATGATAGTCCGGCTGTCCGGACACTCCCTAGTCCAGGACTCCCTCAGTAGCCCCTGAACCAGGCTTCAATGACGATAAGTCTGGCGCGCGTAATGTTCGGCATTGCAAGGCGGGTTCCTCCCTTGAATAATCCAGAGAAGATCATGAACACCAGGATAGTGTCCGGCTCTGCAAAATAAATTCCACATTCCACCGTAGAGAGAATAAAATGTACACTTAGTTCAATCTGCTGACGTATTATGTGGCGTGACATCACACTGCTACCAAGCCACTATTTGAATCATTTTTACTATACCACCTCAGCACGTTTAGCGAAGCGGTTTCCTTGGCACGTCTTGTCGAAGCAGAGATCGTGTTCCCCTTATTCCGGGATTCTCATCAATACGGACGTGGGTAACCCAACCGCGCCATTGATGGTGGCGCTTGGGAGATAAGCGAGTTTTATCAGGCCAGCGGGACGCATTTTCGTCCGCCTATATATAAGGCATAAGGATTTACCTTCTCACCTACGCCTTCTTCCCCCTTTGCCTATCCACCTCCGCGCACTCAAGCTCCAACGCCCAAGCTCGCGCATCTCGCCTCGACCTTCTCCGAATATGTCCAGAGCGGGAGGAAAATGGTTGGCCTCCACCGTTAAGGAGGAGCACATCACCAGACTGCGCAGCGCCGGATATCTTTCCGGCGATATCGCGCATCGGCTGCCCGATGAGGGGCAGCTCGTCCCTACCCCCGGGCCTCACGAGAGGGTCGTCTTCCTTCCCCAGTTCATCCGCGGACTGGGCTTTCCGCTCCATCCATTCGTCCGGGGGCTCATGTTCTATTACGGCCTGGATTTCCACGATCTGGCGCCGAACTTCATCCTCAACATCTCGACGTTTATCGTCGTGTGCGAGGCCTTCCTCTACATCCGGCTCCACTTCGGCCTGTGGCTCAAGACCTTCAACGTCAAGCCGAAGGTTGTGCTGGGTACGCAAGCGGAATGCGGAGGCGCCATGTTGGGTAAATTACCCAACGTCCTTTGGCTCGAAGGGGCCTTTGTGGACTCCGTCAAGGGGTGGCAACCGGGGTGGTTCTACATCACCGAGCCACGCAAGCCCACATGGGCGGCGGCCCCCGAGTTTAGATCTGGCGTCCCCACGCAGCTCACCTCCTGGAAAGAGAAGGGCTTGCTGTGGGGTGATTCGAAGGAGGTGACTGGACTCCGAACCTGCATCCAGAAACTGGTGAGCAATAAGCTCAGGCTCGTCGATGTGGTCCAAGTCATGCTCATCCGCCGGATTCTCCCATGCCAAGAACGGGCATTCAATCTGTGGGAGTTCAATCCAGAACAGCACCAGGCGCTGAGCAGGCTCTTCGATACAACATACGAAGGCGCCTGGAGGGTGCTGTTTAAGGGCGCCGAAGCCCCCGCATCCGCGACGGAAGATCGCGGATTCAGCTCGCAGTATCCAACTGACGAGGTAAGTGATTCAACCCCATTACGGGACACTTTGTAGTAATCGAATTAATTATAAGAGGGTTTCATTCTTTCCTATCCTTTGACAGGAATGGATGGAGAAGGCCAGGCATCTTATCAGCCCGACTCTTATGCCAGAAGACCCAGTGGACGGCCGTTTAGCAGGGCTGCTGGTTCCGGCACCGCACGTGGTGCCGGAGAAGAAGGCCAAGAAGGTGGCCGCGGGGACTCGAAAGAGCTCCCGCAATCAGGTGTCCGACGACGAGGCGGACTCCTCCCCCAAAGACGAGGAGGTTTCTCTCCCCGAAGAGGGAGAGAAGAAGAGGAAGGCTTCCCCAATAGGGGAGGCCGAAGGGTACAAAAGGGGGAGAACTATCCCCCCGGACAGTTTCGCCAACACCAGCGTTGGCGAGGATGAGTGGCCTCCGAGGGCCAGGCGTCCGGCAAGATCGTAAGTATCCGGATCCTTTATATGCAACATCTTTTATGTCACGTAGTGTCCTTCTAACGCCGCATTCTGTCCGTAGTCCGGCTGATGATGATCTCCCCACTTCATCAAGCGGGTCCTTGGCCTCGTCGGATGTGAATTCACTTCCGACTGCCTCTACCCCACGCGCCGACGAAGACGTCGAGGTGGGATCCCAGAGAGGGACCCATCAGGGGGAGGCTCCGGAGGCGCCGTCAGGCAGCCTCCCGGATTTTGCGCCGGACTCTACATCGGAACCCGCAGTGGTTCCAGAGTCCGGCAAGCGGCCCCTTCGAAAGAAGGGCAAGACCGTGACACCGGCGGCCTCCGTCCAACCGGAGGCGCCGGATAACTTGTTGGAGGCGCTTAAAGGCGCTTCCATCGAGGAAGAACACCGCACTATCGTGAGTGCGGTGATTCAAAAGGTTCAGCTCGCGGGCTGACCGAAACCTGCAACAGCCTTCTAATAGGCTTTGAGGTAAGAAGTTAAAATTATGTAATGTAATACCGCATAGACAGTAGCCCCTGATGCTTAGTTCGGTGTTTCGGAAAGAAAAAGCCGGACTGAGGATCTAACAAGATATACGCAGGGTTGCTTAAAATATGTCAATATGGGTTTGCAGGCTGCGCTGCTGACCTCTGCCGCACTAACGGCAGAGGTCGATGTGCTGAAAAAGGATCTCAAGCGGTTCGAGAAAGAGCTCGGCCATGCCAAGAAGCAGCTCGAGGACAAAGAAGGTGAGTCACACCGCTTTGAATGGTTACCTTACAGAAAAGGATTTTGGTTGCAATAAAATTAACAAGGATAATATGTGTATTGCAGGGGCCACTAACGAGGTGGCAGCCCTGAAGGATGCTGTGTTCGCGGCCGAACACAGTGCGGCCGCGAAACGGGCAGAGAGGGAAAAGCAGGAGGCGCGGGTGGCGGAAGTGCGGCAAGAGCTCCAGGCTCTCATGGAGAGACATGAGAGGTTGGAGCGTGACTCCAAGACTCGAGAGTCCGAGCTTGCCTCGGCTCTCGAAAGTGCCAAGTCCGCCAAGGCCGAAGCCCATAAGGCCCTTCAGGAGGTGGAAGATGTAAAGAAGATAGCGGCGGGTAAGGCATTTTTCATGCAAAGCAAGCATGTTAATGTAAAATACCTGACATTTACCCGCATTCGGAGCTCTCCAGGGGCGTTTGCAGATCTGCCGCGTAGTGCGTCTGATGCCGCCGCATTCTATCGTGGCGAGGAGGGGAGCTCGACGGAAAAAGTCTTCTGGTCTCAGTGTGCTGAGGCCGGACACCCGGTGCCCCCAAGCGACCAGCTGAAGCAGCTGGTCGAACTCCACAAGGTAGCTGAAGAGGCCATGAAGGGCCTTATAGTCCGGCTGTGGCCTGGACAGGCCATGCCTGGGAGCTACTTTGGCCTCGTGCGGCGGCTGGTGGATGCATGCCCCTGGGTGGATGTCATCAAGCGCTCCGCCTGTATTGAAGGCGCTCGCCGGGCCCTCGCCCGCACAAAGGTGCAATGGGGCAAGTTGGATGTGGAGAAGCTTCTCACGGACCCACCGCCATCGGGCAAGGAGTATCGCACGCCCGAGATGTATTATAAATCTGTCCTAAAGGGAGCCCGCAATATTGCAGATGAGTGCCCCAGAAATGTAATCTTTGAGTGAATTTGCTATGTATTATCCTGTGCACTAAAACTTTGTTCATGTGCGCGTTAAGCAACGCTTGTTTAATTTAAAATATTACCTTCTGTGCGGCCGTTTATAAAATCTGAGAGATGGCAAGTCGTTGGCTTCAGCCCCCAAGCCACGAGTGCTGGGGTGTTCGGGATAAACTTGAGCACTCTTGTTCCCATTTTTGGGTCCATCTAGGGAGGCGCTCAACACAACGAACAAGGCAACCAGACTTATAATGCTTGAACACTCTCACTTAGCCATAGAATTCTATAATTTGAAATTTCGGCGAAGCCCCTGGTATTCGGAAGACCGAATCCGGGGCGCTATCCACGCCTTCGTCGGACTTTGTCCGGAACTTCGCTCGAAGCGGCGTGAGTCTTTAAGGACCCGAAAAAACCTCTCGAATAGCGACCCGTCTCTCGCCTTATCATGCCAGTCAGTTTTAGCTTTCTCCATTGAGGCGCTCGCCCGGCTCAACCGGGGCGCAATCGCAGTGGTTCTCCCAGTGCCACCTTAGCTGACAGAACGGAACATAAGGCACCAAAACGTGGGAGCCGGGCAAACCCAACTATTGACCCAAGACATGATTCGGAGCCGATTCATATAATGCTATAAGTTCGGGGTGCCGCACTTGTGAAAGTGTTCGGACTTATCACACCATAGAGTGGGGAACATAAGCCCCTGGTGTATGAGGCCGTACCAAAATATACGGGCGCAAGATGTCATATAATAAGCATATATATATAAAAGGTAATGCAATTGTAATCAAAAAGGTGCTGCATTATTTATGAAAGAAAGTCTGCTAGTAGAGCGGACTGATACAAATAGTGCGGTAAGCAAGGGATTTGGACTAAGTAAACATGTCCCCCTCCAGGGGTGAGCTGCGGGCTTGGTGTATATAATCGAATTTAATGCTTGTAATTGAGACCACCTGAGTATTCGTCGCAGCCTTCTTAGTCCCTGACTGTTGCATCATGAGTTCGGCAGGTTCGCCGCCGGACAGGGCTTCTGGTTAACAGAGTCCTGTGTACATAAAAGAAGAAAAATAAAAAATAGAAAAAAGGGGTGGCACACTTGCGAGCCCCCGGTGTGGTCGAACCGCACTCTGGGTCCGTTGCGATCGTGCCCCCTCCCCTGTGCCCATGGTATCTCTAAAGCGTAATGATGTACGCGGAGTGTTATTCTTGCGATCATGCGCGGGCGAGGGTTGGGGCCGCATTGCTACGCGTGCTCTGATCGCGCCAGGTGGTCTTGGTTGGCATTGCTCCGGGCGCGTTTTGCTGTATCCGGCCTTTTAACGGCCGGACTCGAGAATTGCCTTAGAAGGCTACTCTGTACTTCTGCCGCGAGAGCCGCTGTATGTTCCTCCGTTTGGAGGGAGCGTTCCGTGTTCCCATTGACCGTGATGACTCCACGAGGGCCTGGCATCTTGAGCTTTAGGTATGCATAATGCGGCACCGCATTGAATTTTGCAAACGCGATTCGTCCGAGCAGAGCGTGATAGCCGCTGCGAAACGGGACTATGTCGAAGATTAACTCTTCGCTCCGGAAGTTATCTGGGGATCCGAAGACCACTTCCAGTGTGACTGAGCCTGTACAGTTGGCTTCCACTCCTGGTATGACACCTTTAAAGGTTGTCTTTGTAGGTTTAATCCTTGAGGGGTCTATGCCCATTTTGCGCACTGTATCCTGATAAAGCAGGTTCAGGCTACTGCCGCCGTCCATCAGGACTCTCGTGAGGTGAAATCCATCGACGATTGGGTCTAAAACCAATGCGGCGATTCCGCCATGGCGTATGCTGGTTGGATGGTCTCTTCGATCGAAAGTGATCGGACAAGAGGACCATGGATTGAACTTCGGGGCGACTGGCTCCATCGCGTAGACGTCCCTTAGTGCGCGTTTCCTCTCCCTCTTGGGTATATGGGTCACGTATATCATGTTCACCGTCCGCACTTGTGGGGGAAAACCCTTCTGTCCTCTATTGTTCGGCGGTCGGGTCTCTTCCTCGTCGTCGCTGTTTAGCCCCTTGTCATTGTTTTCGGCAATTAACTTGCCGGCCTGCTTGAACACCCAGCAATCTCTATTGGTGTGGTTAACTGGCTTTTCAGAGGTGCCATGTATCTGGCATAAGCGGTCGAGTATTCGGTCCAGATTGGACGGACCCGGAGTGGTTCTTTTGAATGGCTTCTTCCGCTGACCGGGTTTAGAGCCTCGGAATCCGGCGTTGACTGCCGTATCCTCCTTATCGTCGCCGTTAATGCGGCGTTTGTTTTTGTTTCTACGTGACCTGCCGTTGTTGTCCTTAGTATCCGGACTGCCAGAATTTTTACGGAGATTGTTGCTGGGAGCTAGCCAGCTGTCCTCTCCCGCACAAAAGCGGGTCATTAACGATGTGAGGCCTGCCATGGATTTCGGCTTTTCCTGCCCCAGGTGCCGGGCTAGCCATTCGTCCCGGATGTTATGTTTGAAGGTTGCAAGGGCCTCTGCATCCGGACAATCGATGATTTGATTTTTCTTCGTCAAGAACCGTGTCCAGAATTGTCTGGCCGATTCGTCTGGCTGCTGAACGATGTGGCTTAGGTCATCGGCGTCTGGTGGTCGCACATACGTGCCTTGGAAGTTATCAAGGAATGCGGCCTCCAGGTCTTCCCAACACCCAATTGACTCTGCGGGCAAGCTATTAAGCCAATGCCGAGCTGGTCCTTTAAGCTTGAGTGGGAGATACTTGATGGCGTGGAGATCGTCGCCGCGGGCCATATGGATGTGGAGAAGATAATCTTCTATCCAAACCGCGGGGTCTGTTGTGCCATCGTAGGATTCGATGTTTACGGGTTTAAACCCTTCAGGGATTTGATGATCCATTACTTCGTCAGTGAAGCATAGTGGGTGTGCGGCGCCTCTGTATTGAGCGATATCGCAACACAGCTCAAGGGAGCGCTGTCTGCTGTGCTCGGCCCAGCCGGGGTTATTGTATCCGGCGCGACGGTATTCGTCGTGGGTCGTGGGGCGCCCACGTGATCCGTAGATGGATCTGGATTGCCTTGCTTTGTCCTCCAATATATCTCGCAAGTCCGGCGCGTTCCCTCTTGGCTTCGTACTTTTGGAGCGATGCCGGGGTACGGTCTTGTCTGGGGCCCTGGATGCCTCTCTGTCACGACCACGGGGTGGTCGGTCAGCCATATCGTGCGCTGGTGATGGAGGTATGTATGCTTCCTCCTCTAATCGGGGGAGCAGCTTGCGTCTTGGGTAACTTTTGGAGGGGCGTTCGAGTTTATACTCTTCGGCCGCGAGGACCTCGGTCCATCGATCGGCCAGTTGGTCCTGATCAGCTTGAAGCTATTGCTGCTTTTTCTTTAGGCTGTTTGCTATGGCGATAAGCCTGCGCTTGAAGCGCTCTTGTTCGACGAGATCCTCAGGTACGACGAATTCATCATCGTTGAGGCTTACTTTGTCTTCGGAGGGAGGCATATAGTTATGATCCTCGACCTCTTTGTCTGCCGCCCTCTCGTGAGGGCTTGCTTCTGCATCCTCCTGCGCTGAGTCTTGCTGGAGGGGATTGTCTTCGGCACTCTCTAGAGTATTATTATCTCCTGTGCCGGAATCTCCATTCTTGCTGTGGCGGGATTTAGAGCGGCGCCGCTGACGCCGGTGTTTGGGCTGCTTCTTTAAAGAGTCTGCCTCCGCTGCTTCTTCGCCATCCCCGTCTTTTGAGGTGTCCACCATATATATGTCGTATGACGAGGTGGTCTTCTAGTGCCCTGTAGGAGCTGGTTCCTGTTCGTCTCCGGCATCGTCGTCCATAGCGTCGATGTCATCGGAGTCGTAGTCTAGCATGTCGGTTAGATCGTCGACAGTGGCTACAAAGTGGGTGGTGGGTGGGCTCTGAATTTCTTCGTCGTCCGTACCCCAACCATCCTGGCCATAGTCCGGCCAGGACTCTCCTGATAACGAGAGATGCTTTAGTGAATTCAGGATATCGCCAAAAGGCGAGTATTGGAAGATTTCCGTGGTGGTGAATTCCATAACCAGCGCCCAATCCGAATCAATTGGTAGGGGGGCGGGAGGTTCGGAGTCCGGCAAGGAGTCCGGCGCCTTGGAATCACGAGTTTCGCAGGGGACTCGAATAGTGTTCGGCTCCATCGCCGTGGATGTTGAAGCCCCCAGGGCGGCGTCTATCCACCGGCCCTCGATCTGGGCGATCGACTCCGGACTAATGGCCGAAGCAGATCCGTGTGCGGCCACCAAGGCACTGTTCGGTGGCAGAGCTAGATCATGCCCGTCGTCACAGTGCGGCGCGCTTGGCTGTGGCTCGAGTCCGTCGAAGATCAAGTCTCCGCGGACATCGGCCGTGAAGTTTAGGCTTCCGAATCTGACCTGACGGCCAGGGGCGTAGCTTTCGATCTGCTCCAGATGGCTATGTGAATTACCCGCAGTGCAAAGCCGCCGAATACGTAGATCTGTCCGGGGGAAAAAGTCTCACCCTGGACAGCGTTGTTGGTTGAAGGTGCCATCAAGCCTATCGGTGACGACACAGAGGAACTCTCAATGAAAGCACCAATGTCGGTGTCAAAACCGGCGGATCTCGGGTAGGGGGTCCCGAATTGTGCGTCTAGGCGGATGGTAACAGGAGACGAGGGACACGATGTTTTTACCCAGGTTCGGGCCCTCTCGATGGAGGTAAAACCCTACGTCCTGCTTGATTAATATTGATGATATGGGTAGTACAAGAGTGGATCTACCACGAGATCAAGGAGGCTAAACCCTAGAAGCTAGCCTATGGTATGATTGTTGTAATGTATGTTGTGTCCTACGGACTAAAGCCCTCCGGTTTATATAGACACCGGAGGAGGCTAGGGTTACACAGAGTCGGTTACAATGGTAGGAGATCTACATATCCGTATCGCCAAGCTTGCCTTCCACGCCAAGGAAAGTCCCATCCGGACACGGGACAGAGTCTTCAATCTTGTATCTTCGTAGTCTTGGAGTCCGGCGGACGATGATAGTCCGGCTGTCCGGACACCCCCTAGTCCAGGACTCCCTCACCTGACCTGATGGCCAGGGGCATAGCTGTCGATTAGCTCCAGATGGCCAAGTGAATTGGCCCGCAGTGCGAAGCCGTCGAACACGAAGATCTGTCCGGGGAGAAAAGTCTCACCCTGGACCGTGTTGTTGTTGATGATTGAAGGAGCCATCGAGCCTTGAAGCAACGACACGGAGGAACTCTCAATGAAAGCACCAATGTCGGTGTCAAAACCGGCGGATCTCGAGTAGGGGGTCCCGATCTGTGCGTCTAAGGCTAATGGTAACAGGAGGCAAGGGACACGATGTTTTACCCAGGTTCGGGCCCTCTTGATGGAGGTAAAACCCTACTTCCTGCTTGATTGATATTGATGATATGAGTATTACAAGAGTTGATCTACCACGAGATCGTAGAGGCTAAACCCTAGAAGCTAGCCTATGATGATTATGATTCTGTCCCTAAGGACTAAACCCTCCGGTTTATATAGACATCAAAGAGGGCTAGGGTTTACATGGAGTCGGTTACAAAGAAGGAAATATAATATCCGGATCGCGAAGCTTGTCTTCCACGCCAAGGAGAGTCCCATCCGGACACAGGACGAAGTCTTGAGTCTTGTATCTTCATGGTCCAACAGTCCGGCCAAAGTAGATAGTCCGGCTGTCCAGATACCCCCTAATCCAGGACTTCCTCAATGGGGGCAACAATACTTAATGAAAGACAAATCAAATGATGGTTTCTTAGTTTCTTGCAAACATACCACCGCACATCCACTAGAGGTAATCGCATTGGAAAGCGCTAACTGCTTGTCCCCAGAATTTAACCCACGTACTTTCCAACATAAGACATTCCAGTTTACCAAGAGATTCATTGCTGAAGTAAAGAAAAAGATCTTCAAAAGAGAAATTAGGTTGAGGCCGGGGGCTCCTCCTCCTATGAAGCCATCTGTGCTTCGTCAGTGATTCTTCAATAGGAATTGCACACAACACAGTGCCAATCTGCTGGATGACCCCGACAGGTGTAGGCGGTGGGATCTTCTCAACATCATCTACCACCCTAATAGTGAGAGCAGAGGGAGTCACCCTGGGTTTAACCTTTGAAGTTTTTGCCTTGCTGTCAGAGACCTGATGGACTTTGAAACCATCATACTTGTTGGTGCGTGCACTTATACGTAGAGCAATAGCACATTCAGGCACCACAGATTGCCTTTGCGGGTGAGGATTGTAGAAGAGCCAGCAAAATCAGAAACAGTTGGAGGAGGCTGCTGTACTTGGCCCATAGGAACAATCTGCATGTCCATTGGTGCAGACAGGACTTCTTCAGAGACTGCAGCTTGATCAACCGTATCCACATTAAGCTCCTGGCTAACACCTTCAGAGAGATCTTCAATAATAACATTTGAAGAAGAAGCATTTGCAATGGTTTTGTAAGCAGAGACCACTGTCAGAAGGCCCTCATTTTCAAAGATGGTGATTTTAAAGGTGACAGAATCTTGTTGAAAGCCATAGTGGTCACTCCATGGCCAAAAAGAAGCCACAATGGGCTTAATAGTAGCAGCAAGATAGGTGTTTAACCTGAGCATGGGAATGCAATCCCTAATGAGCATAGCAGGTATGAAATCACCTTGAGTGGACAAATCCAAGTGTAGACCAGCAGCAGAAAAATTCAAAGACAACTCCATCACATTATTGGGCGGAGTAGCAGATCCAGAGCTGAGGGGAAGATCAAATTGATTGTTCCCAGGAGTAACCAAAGCAGGGACTTCAGTGCTAGTCCCAGAGAGACCAAAGCAGAGACATCATTGCTAGCTGTAGGAGCACCAGTAGCATTCTGTGGCCAGAACTGGTTCATGAGGTTGACAGGCACTAACACATATGAATCAGAAATAGTTGCACTGGAGTCAGAACTTGAAGGATCAGAGCTAGAGTCATTCCAGGCAGCCCCAGGGTTGTCATGCAAATTCTGTGGTGGCACAATGCCCTGATCAACCTGAAGCCCCTCCCCAGCCAACCATTGTTGGAAATTGTACAGAGCAAGAGGTTCTTGTGGAGGAGGAGGTGGCCACACACCCCACTCAGGGTGAATCTCAATGTCATTACCTTCATCAACAACCACATTTACATCTTCATTGGCTGCAGCATCTGCCACTGCATTCTGGGCCATCCTGTTGTGAAGCTGCTGTTGATACAGTTGCTCAACATTCAGACCTTCACCATGCAGCGGATGAGGAATACCATCAGGGGGTGGTGGATCTTCTCCAGCAGGAGGAACCTCAGGCAGGTGAGCATTCCAATCATTACTCCTCAGCATAGTAACAGCAACAGTCCATCATTGCCTAGCCCCTCCTATCTGACGGACAACAAAACTTTTGGGCACTAAGCGCAAATGGATTACTCTGGCTTTAGCAAGCACCAGCCTCCTATCTCTCCTCTAGGATTATTCCAATCAACTAAAGTACCAAAAGAATCGACTAACTTGTGCATGTAGTGTTGTGTCTGGTAATCATAGGGAAACCTACATACAGAATCCACACCTCTGGACCAAAAGTTGTTAGGCGCATTGATAACCCACAAGTATAGGGGATCGCAACAGCTTTCGAGGGTAGAGTATTCAACCCAAATTTATTGATTCGACACAAGGGGAGCCAAAGAATATTCTTGAGTATTAGCAGTTGAGTTGTCAATTCAACCACACCTGGATAACTTAGTATCTGCAGCAAAGTGTTTAGTAGCAAATGTGGTATGATAATAAAGGTAACGGTAGCAAAAGTAAAGATAAATGTTTTTGGGTTTTTGTAGTAGTTGTAACAGTAGCAACAGAAAAGTAAATACGCGAAGAACAATATGTGAAAAGCTCATAGGAAATGGATCAGTGATGGATAATTATGCCGGATGTGATTCCTCATGCAATAGTTATAATATAGGGTGATATAGAACTAGCTCCAATTCATCAATGTAATGTAGGCATGTATTCCGTAAATAGTCACACGTGCTTATGGAAAAGAACTTGTATGACATCTTTTGTCCTACCCTCCCATTGCAGCGGGGTCCTAGCAGAAACTAAGGGATATTAAGGCCTCCTTTTAATAGAGAACCGGAACAAAGCATTAGCGCATAGTGAATACATGAACTCCTCAAACTACAGTCATCACCGAGAAGTATCCCGATTATTGTCACTTCGGGGTTGTCGGATCATAACACATAATAGGTGACTATAGACTTGCAAGATAGGATCAAGAACACACATATATTCATGAAAACATAATAGGTTCAGATCTGAAATCATGGCACTCGGGCCCTAGTGACATGCATTAAGCATAGCAAAGTCATAGCAACATCAATCTCATAACATAGTGGATACTGGGGATCAAACCCTAACAAAACTAACTTGATTACTTGGTAAATCTCATCCAACCCATCACCGTCCAGCAAGCCTACGATGGAATTACTCACACACGGCGGTGAGCATCATGAAATTGTTGATGATGACGACAGCGACGAATCCCCCTCTCCGGACCCCCAAACAGACTCCAGATCAGCCCTCCCGAGAGATATTAGGGCTTGGCGGCGGCTCCGTCTCGTAAAACACGATGAAACTTTCTCCCTTATTTTTTCTCCCCGAACGTGAAAATATGGAGTTGGAGTTGAGGTCGGTGGAGGTCCAGGGGGCCCACGAGATAAGAGGCCGCGCCCTAGGGGGGGTGCCCCCCTGTCTCGTGGACAGGCTGTGGGGCCCCTGGCATTGATTTTTTCGCCAAAAGTTCTTATTAATTCCAGAAAGTGCCTCCATGGATTTCCAGGACATTCTGAGAACTTTTCTTTTCTACACATAAAACGGCATCATGGCATTTCTGTTGAAAACAACGTCAGTCCGGGTTAGTTTCATTCAAATCATGCAAGTTAGAGTCCAAAACAAGGGCAAAAGTGTTTGGAAAAGTAGATACGTTGGAGACGTATCACGCATGTTGAGAGCAGCATCGTGAGGAGCAAAGGAAATAACAGTATGCTCCTCAACCTCATTTTCATCAAGCTCGAAGGTGGTGCCGACCACCGCATCCCGGATGACAGAAGAAGCAAACCCAAACAAACCGACTCCTAGAGGATGATCCGAAACTTTGGAAGGGAAATATTGTGATTCATGGAGCAAACCTTCAATAATGTTTTGCAGATCAACCTTCTGGTGAAAGGGGATGAATCTGTTGGCCTCAGCAATGGCCAAGAAATCCTAGCGCAGAGGAGGGATTGGTCCAACGACCTTGTCCGCGCGCACCTTGCGGTCTGCCGGTCCAAGCTCGATGGTAATGCCTGGCGGAAGGTAGGGGACGATGTTGAGTGGGTAGTTCGCCATTGGAGCGGTGGAGGGAGCAGGAGCAGAGGCGTGCCCAGACTGCAAGAAGGAAGAATGTGTATCGTACGCCTCACATATTGATTTTGGAACCCAGACTCCTCGGCGCTTGTGCAAAAGTTTCTGGCAGGCGTCCACCGAGTGGCCACCCTGACCGTGGGATGAGCATCGCACGGTTGAGCGGCGCCAGGTAGCAGGTGGGTGTTGACAGGAAGTATTTAATTTCTGCGGTAAAATCCCTGACAAGACGCGATCATTATCTTTCCAATGATACTTTCCATGAACCCCAGCAGTAGAATCTTTGACCGAAGGAAATGTATCAATTACTGATAAGCCAGAATTTTGTGCACGTAAAATCGGTCTCCAAAATAAGTATCTAGCCCCAGGGGAGCCAAATTTACCAATTAAATGTCCCAAAAGCCCACAAGCCCCATAGTATGATTTGGCCAGGCACTCAAAGAAAGCATGGGCCGTAGAGGCACAAATGATGCATGCTGGAGGTGTTGAGGTAGGTGGGCTGGGAACGGGGCAAATCTGCAGACACAAACAAGGGCTTTGAGAACAAACCTGGTAGTCCCGACTCGGGCAATTTGCCACCCGATGATCTATGCCATTGCATTTACTACAAATGACCAATTTATTATGAATGAATTCCGGGGTGGGTACCGAGACCAATTTCCATAAAGAAGCAATTTTTTCCACCGATACACCCATGCGGTAATGATCCAGAATGTGCCGCAAAATAAATCCAGGAATTTGGTCCCAAGCCTTATGTTGGAAGTTATGCCCCTCAAATTGCCGTTGATTGATATCCACAAAGCTAGGCGACCGACCGGACAAATCCACATTAATGTGACCTAAATTCAGGGAATTAGCCATTAAAGGATCATTACTAGGTGTTGCACTTTGCTTACTGTCGGTGTACTAAAGTAGGGGTACCTTAGTACCCCGAACTTGTGCACGGGCGGTCGCAGCACCCCGCGGCAAGGCTTGCCGGACGCCCGCCAAGACCCTCCATCACACCTACTACTCCCATTCAAGAACAAAGTATTAACCAAAGAAAACGAAGGCCCCGGCAAGAGGAGCTTGCCGGGAAGGCCGGCCTGGGCATCTCCAGAAGACTTGCCGTGGGGCCCCGCACGCTCCGGCAAGACCTGACGGCCGGCAAGCTTGCCGGCACAACAAGAAAAGGGCCGCGGCAAGGCACTTGCCACGGCAAGGCTGCCACCTAAACTCCAGCGCATCCGGCGACGTGTCAACACAAGGCCATCCCAAGGGCACGTGGCACGGCACTGCGCAGCCATGCGGGGCGAGGTGGCAAACGGAGCTGACAGAGACGCCATCGTGGCAACCGGTGGCTCACTTAACGGTCACTCCTTCGCACTGTTGGGGCGACCGGACGGGCATTTAATGCCCTTGTCCCCTGCCGTCAGAGTTAGGTAGGGGTCACTGTTGGTCACTGTTGTACCAACCCGCGATTTTACCTTTCTACCCCCTCTTCCTACGCTGCCACCTGTGGATGCCCCCTTCAGAGTATAAAAGGGAGGCCCATGCGCACGCAAAAGGGGTTCGGGCCATTCGATACCCACAACACCACCATACGCTCGCATGCTCGAGCAAGATAAAATAACAAACACAAAGCAGCAGTAGGGGTTTTATCTCTCCGGAGAGCCCCGAAGCTGGGTAAAAAATCGCCCGTCTCCCCCGCGCGCTCGACCTCGATCTGCTCTGCGCATGCCCTCCGCTCCCTTGCCGGACTAGAAGGGGCCCCCAAGTGCCCCATAGGTGCTCGAGGCCACAGAGAGACGCCCCAACATCTTTGGCGCGCCAGGTAGGGGACGCGTTGAGGTCGTGAGCATCTGATCCGGTCTCCACGCGCGCTACATCAACGTCATCGTCAACATGCCGCCGAAGAAGAAGCCTTCGGAGGTGGCCGCTCCGTCTACATCAATTCCACCACCACCGCTGGAGCAAACAGGCGGTGGAGTGGACGCCGGCGGAGGAGCGGGCGCCAACGGTTGGACTCATGTCGTCACCAGATCCAAAAACAAGGCCCCGCAAGCGTCGGTGACGGTGCAGACACCGCACCCTTCCCAGCAGGTGTAAGGTCGACAACGCCCCGGTGCTCCTAGCACCGTGCTCGCGTTGGGACAAGGCCAAGCTGGTGGGTCGCGGGACGCTCGAGGTCAGCATGCACGCCCGCATGCTGGCGCGAGCGAGGTACGGTTGCCCGGACGGGGTGTTGCGCCTCCCAATCCGATTGGGAGTCCAAGCACATCCCGTTCCTCGCGCCGCTCGTCGCCACCGCCACCCAAGACAGCCGAGGAAGCGCTGGCCCGAGCCCAGCTGCTTCTAGACTACCCTCCGGCGCCGCACAAGATCGACGACTGGAGGATGACCATTTACAGCCTCATCGGCTTCGCCAACGGCGACAAGCCCCGGCGACCGAGCGCGTCGAGGCCCCGGCAAGACGCCCAGGCGCAGGCCGGCGTCGACAAAACCGCTGAGGGTGCCACCTTCGTGCGCTCCCAGCATCGAGGGCCATGATCGCCAGCTCGCCGAGCCAACCCCGACGCCGACTCCACTGCGTTGTCGGACCCGCGAACTCGCCGTGATCAGCGCCACGTCCTCCAAGAACGGCAACACGAAGACACACACACATCAAGCGCAGGAGGGAAACGCGACGTCAATCTGACCAGCGTCCTGGGCCCACTGTCGACGTGTGTGCACTAGGGGAGCCAGGCGACTTGCCGTACGCGGCAGGTTGCCCTGCATTCACCCGTGAGCTGCGGCAAGTCCAGTGGCCCAAAACCAAGAACTTCAAGCCAGACGTACCCGAGAAGTTTGATGGCAGGATACATCCGTCGGAGTTCCTCAGCATCTACACCATCGCGGTGCAGGCTGCCGGAGGGCGCGACGAGAAGATCCTCACCAACTACTTCCCGCTGGTACTCAAGCCCAATGTCAGATCTTGGCTCATGCACTTGCCGGACGGCTCCATCTCTTCATGGGCGGACCTGTGTCACCAGTTTGTCGGCACCTTCACAGGCGGCCACAAACCCCATGGCCAGGAGAGCGACCTGCATTTGCTCGTCCAAAAGGAAGGGGAGCCCCTGCGCAAGTACATACAGAGATTCAGCCAAGTGCAGCGCAACATCCCAGACGTCCACCCTGCCGCGGTTATCAGCGCGTTCCACCAGAACGTGCGCAACCGCAGGATGAGGGAGGAGATGGCGATGAGCAAGATCAGAGATGTCAGCGAGCTCTATGCTCTGGCCGACAAGTGTGCACGGGCTGAGGAAGGGAGGAAGATTCCCGGAGAAATTGCAGGAGCAGAAGGATCTGACAGCGAGGATGCCGCCCCGGCAAGGAAGAACCGGAGGCGGAGCAACAGGAAGAGAAAGGCTAAGGATGTGCTAGCTGTTGAGCATTCCGGCAACGGAGGTGGCTCCGACAAGGCCAAAGCCGATGACTCCGGCGAGGCCGTGGTAGCCACCGACAAGCAGGATAGCTCCGGCAAGCGGTATTGCAAGATCCACCGTACCAAGGGCCATGATCTCCAAACCTGCAAGAAAGTGGAGCAGATGGCGGAGCTGCAGAATGCTGAGTACGAGCGCCGCGACAAGGAGAGGGCCCAGGGAGGCGGCGGAGGATCTGGCAAGAAGCTTCCCGCCCGGGGAGGGCACCGCGGCAAAGCCAAGCCGCGGCAAGGGGACAGGCCTCCCCGGGGGCGCGACAAGGATGAAGATGAAGATGAGGAGGATGAAATGGAGGAAGATGAGACTGACGACCAAGAGTTTCAGAAGGCAACAGAGGTGCTGTGCATCGACGGCGGTGCCTCCCTACACGCCTCGCACCGCCAACTCAAACAGTGGGTGCGAGAAGTGAACGCGGCGGAGCCGTCCGTCGAGTCACGCAAGCCCCTGAAGTGGTCCAGCACACCCATCGTCTTCGACATTGAGGATCATCCCGATCGCGTCACCGCGGTCGGGTGCTTGCCGATGTTGGTCTCACCAACAATCCGCAACCTCAAGGTCACGAAGATGTTGGTTGACGGCGGGGCCGGCCTGAACCTGATTTCCTCCGCAGTGCTCAAGAAACTCCAAATCCCCGACAGCGAGCTCGAAGAAACTGGTACATTCCAAGGGATAAATCCGGGAGGGAGCAAGCCAAAGGGGAAGATCACGTTGCTAGTGACGTTCGGCAGAGAGTTAAACTTCAGGACAGAGAAAGTCACATTTGACGTTGCTGATATCCCGTTGCCCTACAATGGGATACTAGGCCGTCCTGCGCTCGCCAAGCTCATGGCAGCCTCTCACTACGCCTACAACGTGCTTAAGATGCCTGGTCCGATAAGTGTCATTTTGGTTCAAGGAGACAAGAAGGATGCGCTTATCTGCACCGACAAGATCTACCGGGAAGCAGCAGCCATGGCAGGGCGCAAGCCACTTGCCGCCAAAGCTCCCCGGGGGAAGAAGAAAGCCAAGTCCGGCGAAAGCAGCTCTGATGTCCACTCCGGCAAGCGGACCTTCCCGGAGCGCTGCGCTGTCGTCGAGGACGCGCCATCGAGCTCTGCCGGCAAATGCAAGAAAGTAGAGGCAGATCTACCAAAATCTGAGCCCGGCAAGGACAGCTCTGGTGCCCCCTCCGGCAAGCGCACCACTCCGGAGTGCCGCGCTGCCGTCGAGGACGTGCCATCGAGCTCCGCCGGCCAGTAAAGGCGAAGAAAACAACCAGTTCCGAACTTTTGAGTTGCATTCCCTGAAAATCCGTACCTTGTATGAAGAACCTGTGCGCAAAGGGACCGAATCGTGGCTAAGTTGCGCCCTTGATCTGTTTCGAGTCCGCTCAACAATTAAAGCGCGCTGCAGCTAGCCCGACGAGTTCCTCCTGCCAGGGACAACACCGCCAGCGGGCTGCTGACGTCCCGCACCCGGCGAGTGTGTTCGCACCGGCGGGTTCCCTGGAGGCGCGAGGGTGAAGACATACAAGGGAGGAAGACAAGGGAGGAGTACGGCCTCGCCAGATCGTAGAAGACGGAAAAGCTAAGTCGCTCTTGAGTACAGAGCCCTTTCTGTCCTAAACTTTTATGTTACTTCCTCGAACGTTCGTGCCTTGTACGTTAAGCCTGTCCGCAGAGGAACCAACTCGTGGTTAAGTTGCGTCCTTGCTTTGTTTCCGAGTCCGCTCAACAATACAAGTGCGCTGCAACTGGCCCGAGAAGGTTTCTTGCCGGAAACAACACCGCCAGCAGGCAGCTGATGTTCCGCACTCAGCCAGTGTGTTAGCGCCGGCAAGTTCCCTATAAGCGTAGGGTATAAACGTACAAGGGACGTAATGGGATAGAGGAAGTAACATGGCAATCTTTGCCGTGGGACGTCCTTTGTATGAGAAACTTGTGCGCAGAGGAGCCGACTCATGGCTAAGCTGCGCCCTTGATTTGTTTTCGAGTCCGCTCAAACAATGAAAGTGCATTGCAGCTAAGCCCGACGAGGTTTCTTGCCGGAGGCTACACCGCCAGCAGGCTGCTGGTGTTCCGCACTCAGCAAGCGTGTATGCCCCGGAAAGTTCCCTAAATAGCGTAGAGTGTGAACATACCAAGGACAAAACACAGCATTGCGTTGCCCAACGCGAAGTTACGTTACGAGAAGTAGTTTATTACAGCGCTGTCTAAGTTGTTCTCATGACTGGAATAACAGCGGCAAGGAAAGAGCAAAGGAAAAGGGCGCAGGCTCCGGCGTCCCGACAAGCTAGAGTCGCCGGGGGCTGAAAGTACCAAGGTTCCTCCCCGGCAAGTTAGAGTCGCCGGGGGCTGCGGCGCCAGATAAGTTTTTCATCCCTCATCATGCATCCTCTTATGGGCTGGGGGAGGCGGAGCCGCGTCCTTGAACGAGTGTGCCATGTAAAAAGAAACCTGTGCGCGGAGGAGCCAAGTCGCGGCCAAGTTGCGCCCTTGATTTGTTTCCGAGTCCGCTCAACAACACAAGCGCGCTGCAACTGGCCCGACAAGGTTTCTTGCCGGAAGCAACACCGCCAGCGGGCTGCTGACGTTCCGCACTCAGCACGCGTGTTTGCACCGGCAAGTTCCCTAGAAGCGTAGGGTGGAAACATACAAGGCACCGTGTCAAGTAAAGGACGCTATCCGGCAAGCATTCCCCTCTTTTCACTAAAAAACATCCCATTCCATTACAAGCCCATAGAGGATGAAAAACATGATAGAGAGGATTACAGATTTTGAATATCGCTAAGGCCCGAAGGCTTACAAATTAAGAAGATAAGATGCCCGTAATCCCTCTCCTGTTTCTCTCTTCAGGAGGTAGGTCAAGGAGGACCCGGCAAGAGAAGCTTGCCGGGGAGGGCAAAAGGGGCGCCTAGGTGAGCTACGGGCGCCAGAAGACACCAAGAGAACACCCCGGTGGCCGGCCAGGAGCTTGGCGGAGACGGAGGCGTCGGAGGCAGAGCTTGAAGATGGGGCGGCGGGACGTCAGCACGCTGTCGAGGGCTCCTCGCCCTCGTACTCCGACTTGACGGCCTTGCCGCCACCCCTCTTCCTCTTCCGCAGCCTCCCTACGCCAGCCGCCCAAGGAGACGGCCCCGGGGAGTTCAGAAGGCCGGCGACCCGGATGATGGGGTCGCCGGTGGCGCGCGGGGCAGCGTCCGACACCTAGTCGGACCCGCCATCCTCGTCGTCGCTGTCGCTCCCCTCCTCATCACTCTCGCTCGAGGAGGGGCTTTCGCTATCGGAGGAGCTGTCCACGCAGCATCTCGCCCGGGTGCCGGAGTACCCGAAGACCTTGACGGCGAGAAGGTCGCCCTCCATTAACTTAAAATGGAGGGTAAACCCCACCGTCAAGCTGTGGATGCGGGTGAACGTCTTCCACCCCCGATCGAAGTACATCACGCCGGGGGCTGGGGATACGACACTAACTCGAGTGCCGCTGATCCCGCAGCCCCTCATGCGCAACTCCAACATCTCGGGCAGATCCGGTTCCATCGCGCTCACAAATGGAGCCGGAAGCCGGAGGCGGCTACGAGGTGCTCGGTGCAGTTTGATGAAGAACTCCCACGGGTCGTCTCCGGTATGGACCGCCTCGAGGAGAGGAGCTGCCGGCGGGGGCGAGGGTGGCGCACCGCCTCGGCCGCCTCATCCCCGAACGCCCCGACCACGTCCTCGACCTCGTCCGCGGCCTCGCCCCCTCCCTCTCCCCCTCGTGGCCGGCTCCGCCACCACAGGTGCGGGATATGGAGAGACGCGCTGCCTGGAGGCGACCCTCGCTGCCACCGTTGAAGGACCAGGATTCCCTCCCTCCATGGCAGATGGGAGGAAGAGTAACGGAAGTTGTAGACGAAGGAAGAAGAGGAAGTGCGGGACTATTGTGCTCCCCTTCCGCCCTTTTTAAAGGGCGAGGTGGGGGCTCGGCCGCCCCGCTCAGCCAATCAGGGCACAAGGAGGGCAGAGGAGCGGGGTCGACTCGCCATCTTCGCCCGTGACGGCTCGGTCTCCCACTTTCGCCGCCCACGACCCCCCACGCATGGGAGCCGCGTGGCGAAAAAGCGGAGCCGGAGCGGCGGATGAAATGACCTCACCCTGCCCCGTGATCACGGGGGTGGACGCCTTAAAGATCGCCCACACCACCCACGTCTCCCACGACGCCGCAATCGACGCGTGCCGTTGCGGGAGAGCGCGGTGGGTACGGAGTCCGATCGCGGGCGGACCCAGGCCGTGCGTGCCCGTGCACTGCTTTGGGGCCTGGCCCAACAACGCTCGGCACCGTGTATGGCCCAGGCCCGGGGGCTCCTGTCGGTGTACTAAAGTAGGGGTACCTTAGTACCCCGAACTTGTGCACGGGCGGTCGCAGCAGCCCGCGGCAAGGCTTGCCGGACGCCCGCCAAGACCCTCCATCACACCTACTACTGCCATTCAAGAACAAAGTATTAACCAAAGAAAACGAAGGCCACGGCAAGAGGAGCTTGCCGGGAAGGCCGGCCCGGGCATCTCCAGAAGACTTGCCGTGGGGCCCCGCACGCTCCGGCAAGACCTGACGGCCGGCAAGCTTGCCAGCACAACAAGAAAAGGGCCGCGGCAAGGCACTTGCCACGGCAAGGCTGCCACCCAAACTCCAGCGCATCCGGCGACGTGTCAACACAAGGCCATCCCAAGGGCACGTGGCGCGGCACTGCGCAGCCATGCGGGGCGAGGTGGCAAACGGAGCTGACAGAGACGCCATCGTGGCAACCGGTGGCTCACTTAACGTTCACTCCTTCGCACTGTTGGGGCGACCGGACGGGCATTTAATGCCCTTGTCCCCTGTCGTCAGAGTTAGGTAGGGGTCACTGTTGTACCATCCCGCGATTTTACCTTTCTACCCCCTCTTCCTACGCTGCCACCTGTGGATGCCCCCTTCAGAGTATAAAAGGGAGGCCCATGCGCACGCAAAAGGGGTTTGGGCCATTCAATACCCACAACACCACCATACGCTCGCATGCTCGAGCAAGATAAAATAACAAACACAAAGCAGCAGTAGGGGTTTTATCTCTCCGGAGAGCCCCGAAGCTGGGTAAAAAATCGCCCGTCTCCCCCGCGCGCTCGACCTCGATCTGCTCTGCGCACGCCCTCCGCTCCCTTGCCGGACTAGAAGGGGCCCCCAAGTGCCCCAAAGGTGCTCGAGGCCACAGAGAGACGCCCCGACACTTACCAAAAGAATCATGTCGGCCAGCCGGAGGCTGCCGGAGAGTGACCGGCGGCGAGCACGAAAGATTGTCCACACCATTAATCTCAAACGAAAACCCAGCTTTCGCGAGAACATTCAAAGATGAAGCCTCAATCACATGACCCCGGTCAGACGTAAAACAATGTGAGGACTTGCATGCAATAGGTGATCTGGTGGTTATCTCAAGGTTTGGCTGATCTGAGTGCCAAGAGAGAGTGTTATGCATTGTAGAGTGCAAACCTGGTCGACAGAGGCTAAAATGACATATGAAGTCCGGCCAAACTCGATCCTTGAGACCATATATGAAATGACCAACCCGATTAGAGGCAACCGAGAACCGAAAACGACGTCCATCCAAATGCTTAACATGTAATCCCGAAGGAATACCTCCAATGGAGCATTGTAGAGCCAATGCAACAGATTCTTCATTAAGAGTAAAGGAGGCCGAATAGAAGCTAACCACCAAAAAGAATTCCTTGCAACCACCGGAGGGGGAGAAGTGAACCATAGAGCCAAAGTGTTGACGCACCTGAGGCGCGACCGCAAGGTCGAGGGAGAAAACCCAATGCAGAAGACCATCCATGATGATCTAGATCCTTAGACGCCATTGTTGGGTGGAGGTGGGAGGAGGTGGGTGGGTGGGTGAGAGAGAGCCATTGTTGAGAAGCCTCATGTTTTTCGAGGGATATCAGTCTTGTCAAAGTAATGCAAGTAATGTTAGTTCGTCGGTCCTGCCTTGCCAACGTCGATCTCTCCGTATGTGGGAGTTCAACCTGGAAGGACATCGAACCATTCAACACTTCTTCGGTGTGACGCTCGAAGGAATGTATCATTATTCTTCGGATCACGAATAAAGTGTCCAGACACCACCGAGGACGCGGGTCTCAACTGCAACCGTCCAGATACCCAAGTAAGTAACTCCGCGATCGAAGATGTTGTCTTTATATTTGTCACAACATTATTCTGAAAAACTACCCTCGGCCAGGACTGGATAAGAAAGGTGGAGAGGATCAGGTGTTCGGCCCCTCTTCCCGAAGGCTCGCCGGATCCTGTACTAACCAGGATGCTGGCTCGTGCACCCTATCAAGTGCCATCAGGAGAAGACGAGGGGAGGAATAGAGAAGCCAAAAGCAGGCTTCATACGTTACACATCCAAACCGGGGGAATTAGTGCCTCCGCGAAGGAGGATGATCAGGGAGGTGAATCTAGAATACCCTCTCCCCACGGGAAGAAAAGGGCTGCCCCTGAAGACTTGGAAACCGAGGTTTCCAAACGAGGGAAGAAACCTTCAACAGGGGCATCCTTAACGCACAGCACCCACAAGGGGGTGAGCCGTCAACCGAGCTGTATGTGAACAAAGGTACATAGGTAAATATGCCCTTCTCTTTTCCTAAAAATAACAACTGAGACATATGTTTTGCAGTCCGGCTCATAGCCCTTCTCCACAATGTTCGTCTTCGGGGGATGTTCTTCTAGAGATGATGGAGAGCGAAACGCCTCCTCCTGCTTCCCCGCCTCGTGAGACGGACAACCCTGAGGTGTCATCGCGGAGGATTTCTCCTAATCCGCAAAGGCTGGAAGGTAACTCTTTGGCCGCCCGAAGTCCGGAGTTCTCGGCTCCTAAGGAGACCAACAGAAAAAGCTCGGTACTATCCGGTGTACAATCGGACACATTGATGGATCTTCTAGAGCAAGCGGCTACCTCAGAGGCACATCTTACCTTAATGGGTACGGTTGTTGAGAGGATCTCATCCGCCAAAAGCGGGTTGAATGAAGCTTTTACGAGCGTGCTAAGAGGCTTTGAGGTACGCAAAGTAATATATATATATATATATATATATATATATATATATATATATATATATATATATATATATATATATATATATATATATATATATATATATATATATATATATATATATATATATATATATGGCTATACCGCGCATGCTAGGTGTGACTTGTATAGATAGTAGACCCTGAGGCTCTGGTTGCCGTCCAGACGCGGCAAGCAGAGGATCATAGTCTCAGGTAATAACAGCGCTACTTTCGTGCGCAGGAGGCTGCAGATCCGGCGGCTGACCGAAATGCTGATTTTGCCGAATTGAGGCGGCAACTTGACGTGGCGGATGAGGACATCACGCTTGTGAACAAGTGGCTTGACGAGGCACTGGGTATGTATATTTGGGTGGTCAGCAAATATTAGGAGGAGCATGATGCTAGTGTTTATAATATGCTTTGACTACAGATGGATCTGCCGCCGTCGAGACCCTTCGGGCAGAACTTGCCCGAGCCAAGGAACAAGCCAGGAGAAGTGATGTGGCCGCCCTGAAGGCCGCCAAAGAGTTAAAAGCCGAACAGGCTGCTCATCGCCAGAGCGAAGATAAAATAGCTAAGATGGTTGTTGAGCTGCAAAATGCCGCCAGCCGATATGAGCTCCTCGAAAGGGAAAGCCAAGCGAAAGTGGCTGACCTAAAGAAGGCCTTGGAAGCAGCCAAGGAAACTCGCTCTGAAATAAGAGCGGCACAGGAGGAGCTTCATCAAGCCGGAGATATCACGGCTGGGAAGCCCTTTTTATTGTGGACGAAGTTCGGCGACCCGAAGTATGCCCCTCTTGATCAATTGTGGAGTTCTGCAGACACGTACTTGGATTTAGCGAAGGGTGCTGCTGATGCGACTGAGTATTTCAAATATCAAAAAGATCATGAGGTGGAAAAGTTGTTCTGGTCGCAGTTCAGCATTCCAAAGTGTCCGCTGCTGTTGAATGAGCAAATGTCCGAGTGGGCCAAGCTCCATAGGTTGTCCGGGCTTGCCATGAAGGTTGTCGTGGATCATGTGTAGCCGAAGGAGCCAAGCCCGGGTAGTTATTTTGGTTTGGTGCAACAATTTCTTCGTGCTTGTGCCGCATATCAATGCTGTCAAGATGTCGGCGTGCATAGAGGGTGCACGGATGGCTCTTGCCCATGTTAAGACATATTGGGAGAAGATGGAGGCCACCGCTGTTGCAACCAAGGGTCCGCCCGGGGGTCTTGACTCGCCCGAACATTATTTTGAAGAAGTCCTAGAAGGTGTCCATTTAATAGAGGCTCAGTGCTCAACGAGTACCATGTTCCAGTGACATGTATCTTGATTGTAAAAACAATGCTTTTTTGATGATAAAGGCTATATTTATACTTTTGCCCGTAAAGTATTGTAGTGCCTCCTGTGCGGCCGTTTATGTATATGTATGTATATAACATGAAAGTTTGCATTCGTCGGCTTCCGTCCCCATGCATATAATGCGGGGGTGTTCGGTAAAGCGCGTAATCACACTTAATCCAACGTCTTGCTCCGTTAAGGAGGTGATAGCGCGGTGAACATGGCAATCGGACTATATAGCTTTAATACTTTCACTTAGCCATAGGAGTTTGATGATGGGGCTACTATATAGCCCCTGGTACATCCGCGTTCGTCCGAGTATGGTGCGCGTACGTACGTGGCCGAGAAAACCGGTCCTTCGTTAAAGCGGAGGAATCGCGAAGATTCCGCTAAGTCATCCAGTGGTTGACCAGTCTCTCGCTTTATCATGACAGTCAATTTTCGGCTTTCTCTACTGAGGTGCTCATCCAGATGAACCAGGGCACAATCGCAATAGTTCTCCCGGTGCCACCTTAGCCGATAGAGCGGAACGTAAGGTAGCAAAACACGGGAGCCGGGCAAACCCAACTATTGACCAAAGACATGATTCGGAGCTGATGCATAGAAGGCCAAACTCGCGACGCCGAACACTCCCGAAGGTATTCAGACTTTACAACATATACTGGGCTGAGTATCGCCCTCGATAATGATCCCTGAATTTCCGGATACTTGTGTAAATTCGGCGTGACGAAAGAGCGGCTGTGGTGAGAGAATAGTTCTCAAAAACACATTGATTCCTTCTTGTAACGTCTATTTTGGGACGGCAAATAATAAACTTGCCGATAACGCCGATCAAGAGGGTTTAAATGAACAAGAGATGATGAAAAAGGTTTACACAGGGTCTTAATATAAAAAGAAACCTTTGAACAGGGCCCTGCTGCACGTCTGCACCTTTGATTCCGTTGTGCCGTATCCTGGAAGGGTGTAGCACAATGGTTATCTGTAAAAAAGAAAAACCCAGGTGAAAGTAGCTGGTGTGACCATGTGAAAAGTTGGTTATTCCGAATGAACCATGAGAATTCAATCTATTACTTATTAGTAGGGTTGAGCCGAACTATGTACCCTTTTACATGCGGGCAGCCCCTAGCACCACATTATGGGGGCATATCCGTCGACCAAGCTCAGGTTCATCACCGACCTAGGAGTCATACCCAATGCGTCGGGGCCGATCAAACTCTTCTGTGACAACACTGGAGCTATTGCCCTTGCCAAGGAGACCAGGTTTCACAAGAAGACCAGGCATATCAAGCGTCGCTTCAACTCCATCCGTGATTTTCAAGATGGAGACATAGATATTTGCAAAGTACATACGGATCTGAATGTCGCAGATCTGTTGACTAAACCTCTCTCGCGAGCAAAACATGATCAACACCAAAACTCTATGGGTGTGCGATTCATCACAATGTAACTAGATTATTGACTCTAGTGCAAGTGGGAGACTGTTGGAAATATGCCCTAGAGGCAATAATAAAGGATTATTATTATATTTCCTTGTTCACGATAATTGTCTTTATTCATACTATAACTGTATTATCCGGAAATCATAATACACGTGTGAATACATAGACCATAATATATCCCTAGTAAGCCTCTAGTTGACTAGCTCGTTGATCAACAGATAGTCATGGTTTCCTGGCTATGGACATTGGATGTCGTTGATAACGGGATCACATCATTAGGAGAATGATGTGATGGACAAGTCCCAATCCTAAGCATAGCACAAGATCGTGTAGTTCGTTTGCTAGAGCTTTTCCAATGTCAAGTATCTTTTCCTTATACCATGAGATCGTGTAACTCCCGGATACCGTAGGAGTGCTTTGGGTGTATCAAATGTCACAACGTAACTGGGTGACTATAAAGGTGCACTACAAGTATCTCCGAAAGTGTCTGTTGGGTTGACACGGATCGAGACTGGGATTTGTCACTCCGTATGACGGAGAGGTATCACTGGGCCCACTCAGTAGTGCATCATCATAATGAGCTCAAAGTGACCAAGTTTCTGGTCGCGGGATCATGCATTGTGGTACGAGTAAAGTGACTTGCCGGTAACGAGACTGAACAAGGTATTGGGATACCGACGATCGAGTCTCGGGCAAGTAACATACCGTCTGACAAAGGGAATTGTATACGGGGTTGTTTAATCCTCGACATCGTGGTTCATCCGATGAGATCATCGAGGAGCATGTGGGAGCCAACATGGGTATCCAGATCCCGCTGTTGGTTATTGCCCGAGAACCGTCTCGGTCATGTCTACGTGTCTCCCGAACCCGTAGGGTCTACACACTTAAGGTTCGGTGACGCTAGGGTTGTATGAATATGAGTATGCAGCATACCGAATGTTTTTCGGAGTCCCGGATGAGATCCCGGACGTCACGAGGAGTTTCGGAATGGTCCGGAGGTAAAGAATTATATATAGGAAGTGATGTTTCGGCCATCGGGAAAGTTTCGGGGTCACCCGGTATTGTACCGGGACCACCGGAAGGGTCTCGAGGGTCCACCGGGTGGGGCCACCCATCCCGGAGGGCCCCATGGGCTGAAGTGGGGAGGGGAACCAGCCCATAGTGGGCTGGTGCACCCCCCTTGGCCCACCCCCTGCGCCTAGGGTTGAAACCCTAGGGTGGGGGGGCGCCCCACTTGTCTTGGGGGGCACTCCACCCCCCCTGGCCGCCGCCCCCTTGGGAGATTGGATCTCCCAGGGCCGGCGCCCGCCCCCCCTGGGGGCCTATATAAAGGAGGGCAAGGGGGAGGGCAGCCGCACCCTGTGCATTGGCGCCTCCCTCCCCCTGCTACACCTCGTCCTCCTCCCGCAGCAGCTTGGCGAAGCCCTGCCGGAGTTCTGCTGCATCCACCACCACGCCGTCGTGCTGCTGGATCATCATCAACCTCTCCTTCCCCCTTGCTAGATCAAGAAGGAGGAGACTTCATCCGCTCCGTACGTGTGTTGAACGCGGAGGTGCTGTCCGTTCGGCACTTGGTCATCGGTGATTTGAATCACGGCGAGTACGACTCCATCATCACCGTTCTCTTGAACGCTTCCGCACGCGATCTACAAGTGGTATGTAGGTGCAATCTCTCTCCCATGACTCGTTGCTTAGATGAACTCATAGATGGATCTTGGTGAAACCGTAGGAAAATTTTTAATTTTCTGCAACGTTCCCCAACAGTGGCATCATGAGCTAGGTCTATGCATAGTTCTCTATTGCACGAGTAGAACACAATTTTGTTGTGGGCGTAGATCTTGTCAACTTGCTTGCCACTACTAGTATTTTCTTGCTTCAGAGGTATTGTGGGATGAAGTGGCCCGGACCAACCTTACACGTACGCTTACGTGAGACTGGTTCCACCGACAGACATGCACTAGTTGCATAAGGTGGCTGGCGGGTGTCTGTCTCTCCCACTTTAGTTGGAGCGGATTCGATGAAAAGGGTCCTTATGAAGGGTAAATAGAAGTTGACAAAATCACGTTGTGGTTATTCGTAGGTAAGAAAATGTTCTTGCTAGAACCCAATTGCAGCCACGTAAAAAATGCAACAACAATTAGAGGACGTCTAACTTGTTTTTGCAGCAATTGACATGTGATGTGATATGGCCAGAAGTTGTGATGAATGATGAATGATATATTGTGATGTATGAGATCATGTTCTTGTAATAGGAATCACGACTTGCATGTTGATGAGTATGACAACCGGCAGGAGCCATAGGAGTTGTCTTTATTTTTTGTATGACCTGCGTGTCATTGAAGAACGCCATGTAAATTACTTTACTTTATTGCTAAACGCGTTAGCCATAGAAGTAGAAGTAGTCGTTGGCGTGACAACTTCAAGAAGACATGATGATAGAGATCATGATGATGGAGATCATGGTGTCATGCCGGTGACAAGATGATCATGGAGCCCTGAAGATGGAGATCAATGGAGCTATATGATATTGGCCATATCATGTCACTACTATATAATTGCATGTGATGTTTATTATGTTTATGCATCTTGTTTACTTAGAACGACGGTAGTAAATAAGATGATCCCTTACAACAATTTCAAGAAGTGTTCTCCCCTAACTGTGCACCGTTGCTAAAGTTCGTCGTTTCGAAGCACCACGTGATGATCGGGTGTGATAGATCCTTATGTTCACATACAACGGGTGTAAGACAGTTTTACACATGCAAAACACTTAGGGTTAACTGGACGAGCCTAGCATGTACAGACATGGCCTCGGAACACAGAGACCGAAAGGTTGAACACAAGTCGTATGGAAGATACGATCAACATGAAGATGTTCACCGATGAAGACGAGTCTGTCTCACGTGATGATTGGACACGGCCTAGTTGACTCGGAGCGTGTAACACTTAGATGACTAGAGGGATGTCTAATCTGAGTGGGAGTTCATTGTAATAATTTGATTAGATGAACTCAATTATCATGAACTTAGTCTAAAACCTTTGCAAATGTCTTGTAGATCAAATGGCCAACGCTCATGTCAACATGAACTTCAACGCGTTCCTAGAGAAAACCAAGCTGAAAGATGATGGCAGCAACTATATGGACTGGGTCCGGAACCTGAGGATCATCCTCATAGCTGCCAGGAAACAATATGTCCTAGAAGGACCGCTAGGTGACGCTCCCGTCCCAGAGAACCAAGACATTATGAACGCTTGGCAGTCTCACGCTGATGATTACTGTTGGGGAACGTAGCAGAAATTCAAAATTTTCTTACGTGTCACCAAGATCTATCTATGGAGAAACCAGCAACGAGGGGAAGGAGAGTGCATCTACATACCCTTGTAGATCGCTAAGCGGAAGCTTTCAAGAGAACGGGGTTGAAGGAGTCGTACTCGTCGTGATCCAAATCACCGGAGATCCTAGTGGCGAACGGACGGCACCTCCGCGTTCAACACACGTACAGCCCGATGACGTCTCCCACGCCTTGATCCAGCAAGGAGAGAGGGAGAGGTTGAGGAAGACTCCATCCAGCAGCAGCACAACGGCGTGGTGGTGATGGAGGAGCGTGGTAGCCCAGCAGGGCTTCGCCAAGCACCGCAAGATATGAGGAGAAGGGAGAGGAGAAAGGGCTGCGCCAAGAGGAGAAGTTCTCATGTGTTAGGCAGCCCCAAAACCTCTAGTATTTATAGGGGGGGGGAGGGAGCTGTGCCCCCTCTAGGGTTCCCTCCCCAGGGGTGGTGGCAGCCCCCAGATCCCATCTGGGTGGCGGCCAGAAGGGGAGAGGGGGGAGGCGCACCCAGGGTGGGCCTTAGGGCCCATCTGCCCTAGGGTTTGCCCCCCTTCCCACTTCCTGCGCCTTGGGCCTCTTGTGGGGGGCGCACCAGCCCACCTGGGGCTGGTTCCCTTCCACACATGGCCCATGCAGCCATCCAGGGTAGGTGGCCCCACTTGGTGGACCCCCGGGACCCTCCCGGTGGTCCCGGTACGTTACCGATAAAACCCGAAACTTTTCCGGTGACCAAAACAGGACTTCCCATATATAAATCTTTACCTCCGGACCATTCCGGAACTCCTCGCGGCATCCGGGATCTCATCTGGGACTCCAAAGAACATTCAGTAACCACGTACAAACTTCCTTTATAACCCTAGCGTCATCGAACCTTAAGTGTGTAGACCCTACGGGTTCGAGACACATGTAGACATGACCGAGACGTTCTCCGGTCAATAACCAACAGCGGGATCTGGATACCCATGTTGGCTCCCACATGTTCCACGATGATCTCATCGGATGAACCACGATGTCAAGGACTCAATCGATCCCGTATACAATTCCCTTTGTCCAACGGTATTGTACTTGCCCGAGATTCGATCGTCGGTATACCGATACCTTGTTCAATCTCATTACCGGTAAGTCTCTTTACTCGTTCCGTAACACATCATCCCGTGATCAACCCCTTGGTCACATTGTGCACATTATGATGATGTCCTACCGAGTGGGCCCAGAGATACCTCTCCGTTTGCACGGAGTGACAAATCCCAGTCTCGATCCGCGTCAACCCAACAGACACTTTCGGAGATACCTGTAGTGCACCTTTATAGTCACCCAGTTACGTTGTGACGTTTGATACACCCAAAGCACTCCTACGGTATCCGGGAGATACTTGACATTAGAAAAGCTCTAGCAAACGAACTACACGATCTTTGTGCTATGCTTAGGATTGGGTCTTGTCCATCACATCATTCTCCTAATGATGTGATCCCGTTATCAACGACATCCAATGTCCATAGCCAGGAAACCATGACTATCTGTTGATCACAACGAGCTAGTCAACTAGAGGCTCTCTAGGGACATATTGTGGTCTTTGTATTCACACGTGTATTACGATTTCCGGATAATACAGTTATAGCATGAATAAAAGACAATTATCATGAACAAGGAAATATAATAATACTTTTATTATTGCCTCTAGGGCATATTTCCAACAGTCTCCCACTTGCACTAGAGTCAATAATCTAGTTCACATCGCCAGGTGATTAACATTGACAGGTCACATCGCCATGTGACCAACATCCACAGAGTTTACTAGTGTCATTAAACTAGTTCACATCATCATGTGATTAAGACTCAATGAGTTCTGGGGTTTGATCATGTCTTGCTTGTGAGAGAGGTTTTAGTCAACGGGTCTGCAACATTCAGATCTGTATGTACTTCGCAAATCTCTGGGTCATTCTGTAAATGCTGCTTCCACGCTCCACTTGGAGCTAGTCCAAATGGTTGCTCCACTATACGTATCCGGTTTGCTACTCAGAGTCACTCGGATAGGTGTTAAAGCTTGCATCGACATAACCCTTTACGCCGAACTCTTTGTCACCTCCATAATCGAGAAACATGTCCTTATTTACTCCAAGGACAATTTTGACCGCTGTCCAATGATCCATTCCTGGATCATTCTTGTACCCCTTGACTGACACATGGCAAGGCACACTTCCGGTGCGGTACACAGCATAGCATACTGTAGAGCCTATGTCTAAAGCATAGGGGACAACCTTCGTCCTTTCTCTCTCTTCTGCCGTGGTCAAGCTTTAAGTCTTAACTTCATACCTTACATGTCAGGCAAGAACTCCTTCTTTGACTGATCCATCTTGAACACTTTCAAGATCATGTTAAGGTATATGCTCATTTGAAAGTACTATTAAGCATTTTGATCTATCTTATAGATCTTGATGCTTATTATTCAAGTAGCCTAATCCAGGTTTTCATTGAAAAACACTTTTCAAATAACCCTATATGCTTTCCAGAAATTCTACATCATTTCTGATCAACAGTATGTCAATAACATATACTCACCAGAAATTCTATAGTGCTCCCACTCACTTCTTTGGAAATACAAGTTTCTCATAAACTTTTGTATAAACCCAAAATCTTTGATCATCTCATCAAAACGTACATTCCAACTCCGAGATGCTTACTCCAGTCCTTAGAAGGATCGCTGGAGCCAGCATACCTTTTAGCATCCTTAGGATCAACAAAAACTTTCGGATTGTATCACATACAACCTTTCCTTACGAAGACTAGTAAGGAAACTCGTTTTGACATCCATCTGCCAGATTTCATAAATGCAGCTAATGCTAACATGATTCCGACGGACTTAAGCATCGCTACGGATGAGAAAATCTCATCGTAGTCAACTCTTTGAACTTGTGAAAAACTCTTCGCCACAAGTCGAGCTTCATAGACGGTGACATTACCGTCCACGTCCGTCTTCTTCTTAAAGATCCATTTATCTCAATGGCTTGCCGATCATCGGGCAAGTCCACCAAAGTCCATGCTTTGTTCTGATACATGGATCCTATCTCGGATTTCATGGCTTCTAACCATTTGTCGGAATTTGGGCCCACCATTGCTTCTCCATAGCTCGTAGGTTCATCGTTGCCTAGCAACATGTCCTTCAAGACAGGATTACTGTACCACTCTGAAACAGTACGCATCCTTGTCACCCTACGAGGTACGGTAGTGACTTGATCTGAAGTTTCATGATCACTATCATAAGCTTCTACTTCAATTGGTGTCGGTGCCACAGGAACAACTTCCTGTGCCCTGCTACACACTAGTTGTAGTGACGGTTCAATAACCATATCAAGTCTCCACCATCCTCCCACTCAACTTTTCGAGACAAACTTTTGCTCGAGAAAGGACCCGATTCAAGAAACAATCCCTATTGCTTTCGGATCTGAATTAGGAGGTATACCCAACTGTTTTGGGTGTCCTATGAAGATGCATTTTATACGCTTTGGGTTCGAGCTTATCAACCTGAAAAAAATTTCACATAAGCGTCGCAGCCCCAAACCTTTAAGAAATGACAGCTTAGGTTTCTCTAAACCATAGTTCATACAGTGTCATCTCAACGGAATTACGTGGTGCCCTATTTAAAGTGAATGTGGTTGTCTCTAATGCCTAACCCATAAACGATAGTGGTAATTCGATAAGAGACTTCATGGTACGCACCATATCCAATAGGGTGCAACTATGATGTTCAGACACACCATCAAACTATGGTGTTCCAGGCGGTATTAATTGTGAAACAATTTCCACAATGTCATAATTGTGTGCCAAACTCGTAACTCAGATACTCATCTTTATGATCATATCATAGACATTTCATCCTCTTGTCACGATGATCTTCAACTTCACTCTGAAATTACTTGAACCATTCAATAATTCAGACTTGTGTTTCATCAAGTAAATATACTCTACATCTACTCGAATCATCTGTGAAGTAAGAACATAACGATATTCACTGCCTGCCTCAGCACTCGTTGGACTGCACACATCAAAATGTGTTACTTCCAATAAGTTGCTACCTTGTTCCATTTTACTGAAAAACGAGGCTTTTTAGTCATCTTGCCCATGTGGTATGATTTGCATATCTCAAGTGATTCAAAATCAAGTGAGTCCAAATGATCCATCTGCATGGAGTTTCTTCATGCGTATACATCAATAGACATGGTTCGCATGTCTCAAACTCTTCAAAAACGAGTGAGTCCAAAGATCCATCAACATGGAGCTTCTTCATGCGTTTTATACCAATATGACTTACATGGCAATGCCACAAGTAAGTGGTACTATCTTATATCTTTTTGGCATGAAAATGTGTATCACTACGATCGAGATTCAATAAACCATTCCTTTAGGTGCAAGACCATTGAAGGTATTATTCAAATAAATAGAGTAACCATTATTCTCCTTAAATGAATAACCGTATTGCGATAGACATAATCCAATCATGTCTATGCTCAACGCAAACACCAAATCTCGATGGTAGAGGGAGCGTGCGATGCTTGATCACATCAACCTTGGAAACACTTCCAACATATATCGTCAGCTCACCTTTAGCTAGCCTCCATATATTCCGTAGCTTTTATTTCGAGTTACTAACACTCAGCAACCGAACCGGTATCTAATACCCTGGTGCTACTAGGAGTACTAGTAAAGTACACATTAACATAATGTATATCCAATATACTTCTATCGACCTTGCCAGCCTTCTCATCTACTAAGTATCTAGGGTAATTCTGCTCTAGTGACTATTCCCCTTATCACAGAAGCACTTAGTCTCGGGTTTGGGTTCAACCTTGGGTTTCTTCACTGGAGCAGCAGCTGATTTGCCGTTTCATGAAGTATCCCTTCTTGCCCTTGCCCTTCTAAAAACTAGTGGTTTCACCAACCATCAACAATTGACGCTTCTTCTTGATTTCTACTTTCGCGGTGTCAAACATCGTGAATACCTCAAGGATCATCATATCTATCCCTGATATGTTATAGTTCATCACGAAGCTCTAGCAGCTTGGTGGCAATGACTTTGGAGAAACATCACTATCTCATCTGGAAGATCAAATCCCACTCGATTCAAGTGATTGTTGCACTCAGACAATCTGAGCACAAGCTCAACGATTGAGCATTTCTACCTTAGTTTGCAGGCTAAGAAAATCGTCGGAGGTCTCATACCTCTTGACGTGGGAACGAGCCTGAAATCTCAATTTCAGCCCTCGAAACATCTCATATGTTCCGCGATGTTTCGAAAACGTCTTTGGTGCCTCAACTCTAAACCGTTCAACTGAACTATCACGTAGTTATCAAAACGTGTATGTCTGATGTTCGCAACATCCACAAACGACGTTTGGGGTTCAGCACACTGAGTGGTGCATTTAAGGACATAAGCTTTCTATTGTCCGCATAATCGCTACTGTCAGCTTTCAACTATATTTTCTCTAGGAACATATCTAAACAGTGGAACTAAAACGCGAGCATACGACATAATTTGCAAAGATCTTTTGACTATGTTTAGGATAATTAATTTCATCTTATGAACTCCCACTCAGATAGACATCCCTCTGGTCATCTAAGTGATTACATGATCCAAGTCAACTAGGCCGTGTCCGATCATCACGTGAGACGGTCTAGTCATCATCGGTGAACATCTTCATGTTGATCGTATCCTCCATACGACTCATGCTCGACCTTTCGGTCTCCGTGTTCCGAGGCCATGTCTGTACATGCTAGGCTCGTCAAGTTAACCCTAAGTGCTTTCGCTGTGTAAAACTATCTTACACCCGTTGTATGTGAACGTAAGAATCCATCACACCCGATCATCACGTGGTGCTTAGAAGCGACGAACTGTAGCAACGGTGCACAGTTAGGGGAGAACACTTCTTGAAATTTTGTAAAGGATCATCTTATTTACTACCGTCGTCCTAAGTAAACAAGATGCATAAACATGATAAACATCACATGCAATCAAATAGTGACATGATATGGCCAATATCATTTTGCTCCTTTTGATCTCCATCTTCGGGGCTCCATGATCATCATCGTCACCGGCATGACACCATGATCTCCATCATCATGATCTCCATCATCGTGTCTCCATGAAGTTGTCTCACCAACTTATTACTTCTACTACTATGGCTACCGGTTAGCAATAAAGTAAAGTAATTACATGGCGTTGTTAAATGACACGCAGGTCAATAAATTAAGACAACTCCTATGGCTCCTGCCGATTGTCATACTCATCGACATGCAAGTCGTGATTCCTATTACAAGAACATGATCAATCTCATACATCACATATCATTCATCACATTCTTCTTGGCCATATCACATCACATAGCATACCCTGCAAAAACAAGTTAGACGTCCTCTAATTGTTGTTGCATGTTTTACGTGGCTGCTATGGGTTTCTAGCAAGAACGTTTCTTACCTACGCAAAAACCACAACGTGATATGCCAATTGCTATTTACCCTTCATAAGGACCCTTTTCATCGAATCCGTTCCGACTAAAGTGGGAGAGACTGGCACCCGCTAGCCACCTTATGCACGAAGTGCATGTCAATCGGTGGAACCTGTCTCACGTAAGAGTACGTGTAAGGTCGGTCCGGGCCGCTTCATCCCACAATACCGTCGAAACAAGATTGGACTAGTAACGGTAAGCATATTGAACAACATCAACGCCCACAACTACTTTGTGTTCTACTCGTGCAAAGAATCTACGCAATAAACCTGGCTCTGATACCACTGTTGGGGAACGTAGCAGAAATTCAAAATTTTCTTATGTGTCACCAAGATCTATCTATGGAGAAACCAGCAACGAGGGGAAGGAGAGTGCATCTACATACCCTTGTAGATCGCTAAGCGGAAGCGTTCAAGAGAACGGGGTTGAAGGAGTCGTACTCGTTGTGATCCAAATCACCGGAGATCCTAGTGCCGAACGGACGGCACCTCCGCGTTCAACACACGTACAGCCCGGTGACGTCTCCCACGCCTTGATCCAGCAAGGAGAGAGGGAGAGGTTGAGGAAGACTCCATCCAGCAGCAGCACAACGGCGTGGTGGTGATGGAGGAGCGTGGTAGTCCAGTAGGGCTTCGCCAAGCACCGCAAGATATGAGGAGAAGGGAGAGGGGAAAGGGCTGCGCCAAGAGGAGAAGTTCTCATGTGTTAGGCAGCCCCAAAACCTCTAGTATTTATAGGGGGAGGGGAGGGAGCTGCGCCCCCTCTAGGGTTCCCTCCCCAGGGGTGGCGGCAGCCCCCAGATCCCATCTGGGTGGCGGCCAGAAGGGGAGAGGGGGGAGGCGCACCCAGGGTGGGCCTTAGGGCCCATCTGCCCTAGGGTTTGCCCCCCTTCCCACTTCCTGCGCCTTGGGCCTCTTGTGGGGGGCGCACCAGCCCACCTGGGGCTGGTTCCCTTCCACACATGCCCCATGCAGCCATCCGGGGTAGGTGGCCCCACTTGGTGGACCCCCGGGACCCTCCCGGTGGTCCCGGTACGTTACCCATAAAACCCGAAACTTTTCCGGTGACCAAAACAGGACTTCCCATATATAAATCTTTCCCTCCGGACCATTCCGGAACTCCTCGCGGCGTCCGGGATCTCATCCGGGACTCCGAAGAACATTCGGTAACCACGTACAAACTTCCTTTATAACCCTAGCGTCATCGAACCTTAAGTGTGTAGACCCTACGGGTTCGAGACACATGTAGACATGACCGAGACGTTCTCCGGTCAATAACCAACAGCGGGATCTGGATACCCATGTTGGCTCCCACATGTTCCATGATGATCTCATAGGATGAACCATGATGTCAAGGACTCAATCGATCCCGTATACAATTCCCTTTGTCCAACGGTATTGTACTTGCCCGAGATTCGATCGTCGGTATACCGATACCTTGTTCAATCTCGTTACCGGTAAGTCTCTTTACTCGTTCCGTAACACATCATCCCGTGATCAACCCCTTGGTCACATTGTGCACATTATGATGATGTCCTACCGAGTGGGCCCAGAGATACCTCTCCGTTTGCACGGAGTGACAAATCCCAGTCTCGATCCGCGTCAACCCAACAGACACTTTTGGAGATACCTGTAGTGCACCTTTATAGTCACCCAGTTACGTTGTGACGTTTGATACACCCAAAGCACTCCTACGGTATCCGGGAGATACTTGACAGTAGAAAAGCTCTAGCAAACGAACTACACGATCTTTGTGCTATGCTTAGGATTGGGTCTTGTCCATCACATCATTCTCCTAATGATGTGATCCCGTTATCAACGACATCCAATGTCCATAGCCAGGAAACCATGACTATCTGTTGATCACAACGAGCTAGTCAACTAGAGGCTCTCTAGGGACATATTGTGGTCTTTGTATTCACACGTGTATTACGATTTCCGGATAATACAGTTGTAGCATGAATAAAAGACAATTATCATGAACAAGGAAATATAATAATACTTTTATTATTGCCTCTAGGGCATATTTCCAACAATTACTCCCTCGTTCAGTGCGGCATGCTTTACAGCTTAGAACCGGGGCTCCAAAAGCGTTTTGAGCAACACGGAGCATATGAGATGTTCGAGGAGCTGAAACTAGTTTTCCAAGCTCATGCCCGGGTCGAGAGATATGAAGTCTCCGACAAGTTCTATAGTTGTAAGATGGAGAAAAATAGTTCTGTCAGTGAGCACATACTCAAAATGTCTGGGTTGCACAACCGCCTGTCCCAGCTGGACATTAACCTCCCGGACGAGGCGGTCATTGACAGAATCCTTCAGTCGCTCCCACCAAGCTACAAGAGCTCTCCCACCAAGCTTCAAGAGCTTTGTGATGAACTACAATATGCAGGGGATGGTGAAGACTATTCCTGAAGTATTTTCAATGCTGAAGTCAGCAGAGGTTGAAATCAAGAAAGAACATCAAGTGTTGATGGTCAATAAGACCACTAAGTTCAAGAACGGCAAGGGCAAGAAGAACTTCAAGAAAGACGGCAAGGATGTTGCCGCGCCCAGTAAGCCAGTTACTAGGAAGAAGTCAAAGAATGGACCCAAGCCTAAGACTGAGTGCTTTTATTGCAAGGGGAAGGGTCACTGGAAGCGGAACTGCCCCAAATACTTAGCGGATAAGAAGGCCGGCAACACCAAAGGTATATTTGATATACATGTAATTGATGTGTACCTTACCAGTACTCGTAGTATCTCCTGGGTATTTGATACCGGTGTCGTTGCTCATATTTGTAACTCACAGCAGGAGCTGCGGAATAAGCGGAGACTGGCGAAGGACGAGGTGACGATGCGCGTCGGGAATGGTTCCAAGGTCGATGTGATCGCCGCCGGCACGCTACCTCTACATTTACCTACGGGATTAGTTATAAACCTTAATAATTGTTATTTGGTGCCAAGTTTGAGCATGAACATTGTATCTGGATCTCGTTTGATACGAGATGGCTACTCATTTAAATCCGAGAATAATGGTTGTTCTATTTATATGAGAGATATGTTTTATGGTCATGCCCCTATGGTCAATGGTTTATTCTTAATGAATCTCGAGCGTAATATTATACATATTCATAGTGTGAATGCCAAAAGATGTAAAGTTGATAACGATAGTCCCACATACTTGTGGCACTGCCGCCTTGGTCACATTGGTGTCAAGCGCATGAAGAAGCTCCATGCTGATGGACTTTTAGAGTCTCTCGATTATGAATCATTCGACACATGCGAACCATGCCTCATGGGCAAAATGACCAAGACTCTATTCTTCGGAACAATGAAGCGAGCAACCAACTTGTTGGAAATCATACATACCGATGTGTGCGGTCCAATGAGCGTTGAGGCTCGCGGAGGATATTGTTATGTTCTCACTCTCACTGATGACTTGAGTAGATATGGGTATGTCTACTTAATGAAACACAAGTCTGAGACCTTTGAAAAGTTCAAGGAATTTCAGAATGAAGTAGAGAATCAACGTGACCGAAAGATAAAGTTTCTACGATTAGATCGTGGAGGAGAATATTTAAGTCACGAATTTGGTACATACTTAAGGAAATGTGGAATCGTTTCACAACTCACGCCGCCTGGAACACCTCAGCGTAACGGTGTGTCCGAACGTCGTAATCGCACTCTATTGGATATGGTGCGGTCTATGATGTCTCTTACCGATTTACCGCTTTCATTTTGGGGATACGCTCTAGAGACAGCTACATTCACTTTAAATAGGGCACCGTCTAAATCCGTTGAGACGACACCGTATGAATTATGGTTTGGGAAGAAAGCTAAGCTGTCGTTTCTAAAAGTTTGGGGATGCGATGCTTATGTCAAGAAACTTCAACCTGAAAAGCTCGAACCCAAGTCGGAAAAAATGCGTCTTCATAGGATGCCCTAAGTAAACCATTGGGTATACCTTCTACTTAAGATCCGAGGGCAAGATCTTTGTTGCCAAGAACGGATCCTTTCTGGAAAAAGAGTTTCTCTCGAAAGAAGTAAGTGGGAGGAAAGTAGAACTCGATGAAGTACTACCTCTAGAACAGGAAAGTAGTGCAGCTCAGGAAAATGTTCCTGTGATGCCTACGCCGACTGAAGAGGAAAATAATGATGATGATCAAGGTACTTCGGATCAAGGACACGTTTCGCACCAGAGTGGTACGGCAACTCTGTCCTGGAAATTATGTTGTTAGACAACGGTGAACCTTCGAACTATGAAGAAGCGACGGCGGGCCCAGATTCCAACAAATGGCTTGAAGCCATGAAATCCGAGATAGAATCCATGTATGAAAACAAAGTATGGACTTTGACAGACTTGCCCGATGATCGGCGAGCGATAGAAAACAAATGGATCTTTAAGAAGAAGACGGACGCAGATGGTAATGTTACCATCTATAAAGCTCGACTTGTCGCTAAGGGTTATCGACAAGTTCAAGGGATTGACTACGATGAGACATTCTCTCCCATAGCGAAGCTGAAGTCCGTCTGAATCATGTTAGCAATTGCTGCATACTATGATTATGAGATATAGCAGATGGACGTCAAAACGGCATTCCTTAACGAACATCTTAAGGAAGAGCTGTATATGATGCAGCCGGAAGGTTTTGTCGATCCTAAGAACGCTAACAAAGTATGCAAGCTCCAGCGATCCATTTATGGGCTGGTGCAAGCATCTTGGAGTTGGAACATTCGCTTTGATGAGATGATCAAAGCGTTTGGGTTTATGCAGACTTATGGAGAAGCCTGCGTTTACAAGAAAGTGAGTGGGAGCTCTGTAGCATTTCTCATATTATATGTAGATGACATACTCTTGATGGGAAATCATATAGAACTTTTGGACATCATTAAGGCCTACTTGAATAAGTGTTTTTCAATGAAGGACCTTGGAGAAGCTGCTTATATATTAGGCATCAAGATCTATAGGGATAGATCGAGACGCCTCATAGGTCTTTCACAAAGCACATACCTTGATAAGATTTTGAAGAAGTTCAAAATGGATCAGTCCAAGAAAGGGTTCTTGCCTGTATTGCGAGGTGCAAAAGATAAAGAAGAGATGAGTGTCATCCCCTATGCTCCAGCCATAGGATCTATTATGTATGCCATGCTGTGTACCAGACCTGATGTAAACCTTGCCGTAAGTTTGGTAGGTAGGTACCAAAGTAATCCCGGCAAGGAACACTAGACAGCGGTCAAGAATATCCTAAAGTACCTGAAAAGGACAAAGGACATGTTTCTCGTTTATGGAGGTGATGAAGAGCTCGTCGTAAAGGGTTACGTCGACGCTAGCTTCGACACTGATCTGGATGACTCTAAGTCACAGACCGGATACGTGTATATGTTGAATGGTGGAGCAGTAAGCTGGTGCAGCTGCAAGCAGAGCGTCGTGGCGGGATCTACATGTGAAGCGGAGTACATGGCAGCCTCGGAGGCAGCGCATGAAGCAATTTGGGTGAAGGAGTTCATCACCGACCTAGGAGTCATACAAAATGCGGCGGGGCCGATCAAACTCTTCTGTGACAACACTGGAGCAATTGCCCTTGCCAAGGAGCCCAGGTTTCACAAGAAGACCAGGCATATCAAGTGTCGCTTCAACTCCATCCGTGAAAATGTTCAAGATGGAGACATAGATATTTGCAAAGTACATACGGATCTGAATGTCGCAGATCCGTTGACTAAACCTCTCTTGCGAGCAAAACATGATCAACACCAGAACTCTATGGGTGTGCGATTCATCACAATGTAACTAGATTATTGACTCTATTGCAAGTGGGAGACTGTTGGAAATATGACCTAGAGGCAATAATAAAAGGATTATTATTATTATATTTCCTTGTTCATGATTATTGTCTTTATTCATGCTATAACTGTATTATCCGGAAATCGTAATACACGTGTGAATACCAGACCATAATATGTCCCTAGTAAGCCTCTAGTTGACTAGCTCATTGATCAACAGATAGTCATGGTTTCCTGGCTATGGACATTGGATGTCGTTGATAACGGGATCACATCATTAGGAGAATGATGTGATGGACAAGACCCAATCCTAAGTATAGCACAAGATCGTGTAGTTCGTTTGCTAGAGCTTTTCCAATGTCAAGTATCTTTTCCTTAGACCATGAGATCGTGTAACTCCCGGAAACCGTAGGAGTGCTTTGGGTGTATCAAACATCACAACTAACTGGGTGACTATAAAGGTGCACTACAAGTATCTCCGAAAGTGTCTGTTGGGTTGACACGGATCGAGACTGGGATTTGTCATTCCGTATGACGGAGAGGTATCACTGGGCCCACTCAGTAGTGCATCATCATAATGAGCTCAAAGTGACCAAGTGTCTGGTCGCGGGATCATGCATTGTGGTACGAGTAAAGTGACTTGCGGTAACGAGACTGAACGAGGTATTGGGATACCAACGATCGAGTCTCGGGCAAGTAACATACCGTCTGACAAAGGGAATTGAATACGGGGTTGTTTAATCCTCGACATCGTGGTTCATCCGATGAGATCATCGAGGAGCATGTGGGAGCCAACATGGGTATCCAGATCCCGCTGTTGGTTATTGCCCGAGAACCATCTCGGTCATGTCTATGTGTCTCCCGAACCCGTAAGGTCTACACACTTAAGGTTCGGTGACGCTAGGGTTGTATGAATATGAGTATGCAGCATACCGAATGTTGTTCGGAGTCCCGGATGAGATCCCGGACGTCACGAGGACTTTCGGAATGGTCCAGAGGTAAAGAATTATATATAGGAAGTGATGTTTCGGCCATCGGGAAAGTTTCAGGGTCACCCGGTATTGTACCGAGACCACCGGAAGGGTCCCGGGGGTCCACCGGGTGGGGCCATCCATCCCGGAGGGCCCCATGGGATGAAGTGGGGAGGGGAACCAGCCCATAGTGGGCTGGTTCGCCCCCCTTGGTCCACCCCCTGCGCCTAGGGTTGAAACCCTAGGGTGGGGGGGGGGGCGCCCCACTTGCCTTGGGGCACACTCCCCCCCTGGCCGCCGCCCCCTTGGGAGATTGGATCTCCCAGAGCCGGCGCCCCCCCTGGGGGCCTATATAAAGGAGGGCAAGGGGGAGGGAGCCGCACCCTGTGCATTGGCGCCTCCCTCCCCCTGCTACACCTCGTCCTCCTCCCGTAGCAGCTTGGCGAAGCCCTGCCGGAGTTCTGCTGCATCCACCACCACGCCGTCGTGCTGCTGGATCATCATCAACCTCTCCTTCCCCCTTGCTGGATCAAGAAGGAGGAGACGTCATCCGCTCCGTACGTGTGTTGAACGCAGAGGTGATGTCCGTTCGGCACTTGGTCATCGGTGATTTGAATCACGGCGAGTACGACTCCATCATGACTGTTCTCTTGAACGCTTCCGCACGCGATCTACAAGTGGTATGTAGATGCAATCTCTCTCCCATGAATCGTTGCTTAGATGAACTCATAGATGGATCATGGTGAAACCGTAGGAAAAATTTTAATTTTCTGCAACGTTCCCCAACAGAGCCCTTGAATCCGGCGTTTACCGCCGTGTTGTTTGAGCTGTCTTCATTATTTCGACGCTTGTTTTTATTGCGTCGCGGCTTCACATTGCCGTCCCTAACTTCGGATATGCCTGGGTCGCTGGTGCCGCTGCGAGCCAACCAACTGTCCTCGCCTGCGCAAAAGCGGGTCATGAGGCTTGTTAGGTCTGCCATTATTCTCGGCTTTTCTTGGCCGAGGTGTCTGGCAAGCCATTCGTCCTGGACACTATGTTTGAAAGCCACTACGGCTTTGGCATCCAGACAGTCGACGGTTTGGTTGTTCTTGGTGAGAAATCTATTCCAAAGCTTACGGGCTGACTCCCCGGGTTGTTGGATTATGTGACTTAAATCGTCTGCATCCGGGGGTCGGACATATGTCCCTTGATAATTAGCCCTGAAAGCGTCCTCGAGTTCCTCCCAACTTCCAATTGAGTTTTCGGGGAGGATTTTCAACCAGTGCCGAGCTGGCCCTTTCAACTTGAGGGGCACGCTTCTTGGATCCATAAATGGAGCTGGATGTACCGACTCTTTTGTCCGGGTGCTCACGTAGATCGTGTGCTGACTTGTGTGCGGCGTCATTAGCCGCTCTGTCTCGGCCACGGGGTGGTCGGTCCTGCAGATCGGTCGTATTGTTTTTCAGTGGGATGGGCTCTAAGGCCTCGTCGTCGAATTCGGGCAGCAGCTTGCGCTTTGGGTAGCTCTTGGTGTGGCGATTGCCGCCGTATTTTTCATCGGCGTCGAGCACTTTGTTTCATCTTCGGTTGAGCATATCCTGCGCGGCCTTAAGCCTTTGCTTCTGCTTATTCAAGCTCCTCGCTGTGGCAATAAGCCTTTTGTGGAGGTTCTCTTGTTCCAAGTGCTTTTCCGGGATGATGAATGCATCAGCGTCCGGACTGTTCTCCTCTCCGGAGACAGGTTGATGAGTTTTACCCTCGGCATCGCTGTGATCGGACAGCGGCCCCGGACTATGTTCGCCGTCCCCTGGCTCATCCTGCTCCATCGCTGGGTCCATGGGGTCGTCGTTGCCTTTAGAGTCGTCCGGAGTATTATTCTTTCTTGTGCCGTTATCGTTGTTTTTGCTATGACGGGGCTTAGAGAGGCGCCGCTGACGCCGGCGCTTAGATTGCTTCTCAAGGGGATTATCCTCCGTTGCCTCATTGCCATTGCTTTCTTTGGGTGTGTCCACCATATATATACCATATGATGAGGTGGCTGTCCAACTCCCTTTGGGCGGTGGTTGCTGTTCTTCTCCGGCATCGTCGTCCATACCATCGATGTCTTCGGGGTCGAAATCAAGCATGTCGGTTAGGTCGTCGACAGTGGCCATTAAGTGGGTGGTGGGTGGGGGACGAATTTCGTCGTCCGCTTCCCACTCATGCCGGACATAGTTCGGCAAGGAGTCTCCTGACAAGGAGAGTGATTTCAACAAATTTAGCACGTTGTCCAAGGGCGAGTGCTGAAAGATATCCACGGAGGTAAACTCCATGTTCAGTGCCCTATCGGATTCGATAGGCACGGATGTGCGCGGTTCGGAACCTATGGCCGGAGACCAGTCCGAGGGTCCGATGACGCAGACCTCATTGGAAGCAAAGTCTGTGTTCGGCTCTATCGCCGATGAGTGTGCGGTCTCCGTGGCAGAGTCTATCCACCCGCCCTCAGATGGCACGATCTGCTCCGGATCTAAGGCCAGGGCAGCTAAAAGTGCGTTCTCCTGGACACCGTCCGATGGCAGATCTAAGTCGTGCTCAACGTGACTGTCCAGCGCACCTATCATGGGCTCGAATCCGTCGAAGATCAAATCTCTGCGTACATCGGCAGTATAGTTCAGGCTTCCAAACCTGACCTGATGGCCAGGGGCGTAGCTATCGATCTGCTCCAGATGGCCAAGCGAGTTGGCCCGCAGTGCGAAGCCGCCGAATACGAAGATCTGTCCGGGGAGGAAAACCTCACCCTGGACCGCATCATTGTGGATGATTGAAGGAGCCATCAAGCCCTACCGTGACGACACAGTGGAACTCTCAATGAAAGAACCAATATCGGTGTCAAAACTGGCGGATCTCGGGTAGGGGGTCCCGAACTGTGCGTCTAAGGCTAATGGTAACAGGAGGCGGGGGACACAATGTTTACCCAGGTTCGGGCCCTCTCTATGGAGGTTATACCCTACTTCCTGCTTGATTGATCTTGATGATATGAGTATTACAAGATTTGATCTACCACGAGATCGTAGAGGCTAAACCCTAGAAGCTACCATATGATTCTGATTGTTCTTGTCCTGCAGACTAAACCCTCTGGTTTATATAGACACCGGAGGGGGCTAGGGTTACACAAAGTCTGTTACAGAGAAGGAAATCTACATATCCGAATTGCCAAGCTTGCCTCCCACGCAAAGGAGAGTCCCACCCGGACACGGGACGAAGTCTTCAATCTTGTATCTTCATTGTCCAACAGTCCGGCACAAGTACATAGTCCGGATGTCCGAGGATCCCCTAATCCAGAACTCCCTCACTCCACTATAGATAATGTCATCTCCCTCGGTCCAAAAAATAATTTCATTTGCCGAGTGAAAGATTGTGGATGTCGCCTAGAGGGGGGTGAATAGGCGTTTTAAAATAATTACGGTAGAGGCTTGAACAAATGTGGAATAAACCTAGCGGTTAATTTGTCAAGCACAAAACCTACAACAACTAGGCTCACCTATGTGCACCAACAACTTATGCTAAGCAAGATAAGCAACTATGTGATAGCAAGATATATGACAAAGAACAATATGGCTATCACAAAGTAAAGTGCATCAATAAAGGGCTCGGGTAAGAGATAACCGAGGCACGCGGAGACGACGATGTATCCCGAAGTTCACACCCTTACGGATGCTAATCTCCGTTTGGAGCCGTGTGGAGGCACAATGCTCCCCAAGAAGCCACTAGGGCCACCGTAATCTCCTCACGCCCTCGCACAATGCAAGATGTCGTGATTCCACTAAGGGACCCTTGAGGGCGGTCACCGAACCCGTACAAATGGCGACCCTTGGGGGCGGTCACCGAACCCGTACACTTTGGCAACCCTTGGGGGCGGTCCCCGGTAACCGTCAAATTGCTCGGGGCGATCTCCACAACCTAATTGGAGACCCCGACGCTTGCCCGGAGCTTTACACCAGAATGATTGAGCTTCGAACACCACCGACCGTCTAGGGTGCCCAAGCACCCAAGACGAACAAGCTCAAGGGCACCAAGCACCCAAGAGTAATAAGCTTCTCAACTTGTAACTTCCACGTATCACCGTGGAGAACTCAAACCGATGCACCAAATGCAATGGCAAGGGCACACGGAGTGCCCAAGTCCTTCTCTCCCAAATCCCACCGAAGCAACTAATGCTAGGGAGGAAAATGAGAGGAAGAACAAGAAGGAGAACACCAAGAACTCCAAGATCTAGATCCAAGGGGTTCCCCTCACATAGAGGAGAAAGTGATTGGTGGAAATGTGGATCTAGATCTCTTCTCTCTTTTCCCTCAAAAACTAGCAAGAATCCATGGAGGGATTGAGAGTTAGCAAGCTCGAAGAAGGTCAACAATGGGGGAAGAACACGAGCTCAAAGGATAAGGTTCAATGGGGAAGAAGACCCCCTTTTATAGGTGGGGGAAAATCCAACCGTTAACCTACTGAACATCCCCGCACAGAGCGGTACTACCGCTTGGGAAGGACGGTACTACCGCTGCGAGCGGTACTACTGCTCCCACCCAGCGGTACTACCGCCCTGACGAGGAAGACAGGGTCCTGGCCCTAGAGCGGTACTACCGCGGGAGTAAGAGCGGTAGTACCGAGTAAGAGCGGTACTACCGCTTGGAGCGGTACTACCGCCACTACTACCGCTCCTAGTACCGCAAAACCCGACACGAAAAACATCGTTCTCGAATCGAGACGGTAGTAGCCTGGAACCACTGCGGTACTACGGCCGAAGCCCACAAGCGGTACTACCGCTCTTGGAGCGGTACTACCGCTGAGAGCGGTACTCCTGCTTCGTGGAGCGGTACTGCCGCTTGAGAGCTTCGGCGGTACTACCGCTGAGGACCGCGGTACTACCGCTGGCGCCCTTGAGGATGCAATGGTTTGAGCTCTCTACGAACGATACGATCAAGCAACTCATCGAGAGCCCCCCTTGATAGTACGACAATCGATCCTATAACCCGGTCTCCCACAACTACCATGAGACCGGTAAAATAGAAAACCTATCAAGGGCAAACCTTTGCCTTGCACATGGTCCACTTGAGCTAGATGATGGCGATCTTGACTCCCTCAAGTTGGACCACCTTTCTTGATTGCGTTGGCTCGATGAAGACTAGTTGATTGCTCCCCCATACTCCACTATGGGCGAGCCTCTCTTCCGCACATCTTCACAAGTCCATTGTCACCACAACGGATGGGAAGCTTCAAGCATTTGATATCTTCGTGATGCTTCACTAGAACTTGCACACCACAAACTAACCCCACAAAGAACTCTCACGAAGATCATGGGTTAGTACACAAAGCGTAATTGACAATACTTACCATACCATGGGATCGCTTGATCCCTCTCGGTACATCTTCTATGCTTTGTGAGTTGATCAACTTGATTCACTCTTTGACTTAGTCTTGATCAACCTTGAATCTTTCCAACTCTCTTCATTTGGATGATGTCTTGAAGGTAAACATGAATGATCACACACTCTTCTTCTTTAAGACATGCTTGTTATAAGCACAACACTCATATGACCAATCTTTGGATAATTCCTTAATAGCACCTTGGTCATCACAAACTCTCCTTGAAACCAACAAATGGACTCCAAGAAAAGCCTTTGGAAAAACCCTTCAAACATCACTCAAGGTGACCATTAGTCCATAGAGATTGTCATCAATTACCAAAACCAAACATGGGGGCACCGCATGTTCTTTCACCGAGGACTTGAAGAGAATCGTCAGCATCTCGCCGAGGTACCTCCCTCTGTAGAGGCATCGGAACACCGAGACCTCAATCCAGAACATACCTCCATAGAGAAGATGCTCAGGCCTGGAGGGGCTGGACCATGCGGTAGAGCATGACATGGATCACATCCACCAAAGTGACGCCCGGGCTAATGAGGAACTTCACCATTCTTGGATGGCCTCGACTTCCTCCTTATTCTCCCAGTTGAGGTTCTTGGTTGTCCAAGAGTGCAGCCTCTTCAGAGGCACGACCGAGAAGGCGAGCATCCCCTCCTTGTCCCCTGATGGCAGGCCGGCCCTGTAGAACCACTCCTCTCGCCATTGTTTCATCCTCTTGATAAATTTGCCTTTCAGCCACTTGACAGCGTGGAGCTTGCTCATCATGGTGCCTCCGCGTTATATGATCTGGCCGCTGTTGGTCTGTGGTTTAACAGAAAACAACCACAGTGAGAGCCCAAAGTGGGGCTCGATGCGAAGGAATGCCTCACAGAAGATGATGTAGGAGGCAATGTGGAGGATGGATTTGGGCGCCAGATGATCGAATTGGAGGCCATAGAAGAACATAAGGCCCTGGAGAAACGGGTGGACTGGAAAACCCAAACCTCGTATGAGGTGGGAAATGAAGATGATGTGCTCGTCTTCCCAAGGTTCTGGAACTCTAGAGGTGGAGAGAACAACGGTCCTGACGAGGGGCGAGCGACATTTGACCTCATGTTATGACGGGAGGCAGCCGCTCGCTTGGAGCTCGATAGTGTTGCCATGGGTGACATTGGACCACAACGGAGCCACAACCCCCTCTTGCACGCCGCCTTTTCTTTGGATGCCACCACGGCGACACGCTTGTCCGTTCCAGCCATTAAATGAGGTGGGGAAGGACTTCAAAGGGGTATGTAAAGGTTGGGTCTAGGCTATGTGCTCTAGGAGCTGGAGCTTGGGGGATTCAGTGACAAGAAGCAATGGGGAAGGTGTGAAAATAGATTAGATTCATCAACATCCCTTTATAAGCCCGTAACAAATATCAAAAGGCATGATACCGCGCAATAATTTTTCTGGTTATATGTGCGCATGAGTCAAGGGATTTTGTTAATGATGCTGCTAGAAATTCGGTGCACGATCCCTTTATGGTCTGGGCCGAGACCCCCAAACAACTGGCAAGTGGGCCACATTTGCCATGCCCCATGACATACTCAAGATGGAATCCTCTGAAGACTTGGCGAATACTTCAGGACACATTTGAATCATCGACATGTTTATCCCTTGGTGTAACTGACCTACATGCAACCCTAGGTACCATCAGTGCCTATATAAGCCGAGGGGTTTTGTCCGTCGGGTTAGAGATATTCACATACGATCTCGAGGTAGATCATCATGTACTTTGTACCCCATCCACAATCAATACAACAGAAGCATGGCGTAGGGTTTTAGCTCTTTGAGTGGTCCTAAACCTGGGTAAAACATCGTGTCCCTCTAGCTTTGTCATGTTACCATCTAGCCAAGATCAACATATTGGGACCCCCTAGCCAAGATATGTCGGTTTCAACTCTGACACCCCTATTTATAGTATTGCTTCGATACGACTCAGATAAACCATAAAGTATCATAGGAAATGTAAATGTGTCCTCTTCTTTTTCTTGCTTGCTTGGGGGTATGGGTCCTCAACCGTCTTACTTACAAAGCCTTGGGAATAACACTTGTTTGTACATTTGAATGAACATTAGTCCCTAATCATTTTTCATCAACACCAAAACCATGTGGGGGTTTTGATGCTTTTTTTTGATTCTGCAACCCCCTCTTCAATTGGCAATACACACCCACACACACAACAATAAGCCTTCATGTCAATTCATAAGAAAAATGAGGCAATTCTCATAAATCTCCAAGCTTGATAGTAGATGTAAATGGATTTATCATATACACCTCTCATGTAGTCAGTTTCTGGTGCACAAGAAGTGCAATAAGTTCAAGTTCCTCCATTGAATTGATCAACGTCATCCTAGAGGAAGACACAAGACATGTGCGCCATACGTGGAATGAACTGGTACCATTTAGCAATGGTGCCGGGGAGAGTGTTTTCATTGTCTTTTTCCATCTGGTTGTGGTAATGGTAAAGGACAAAATATAGCATTGTTCCATACAATATAATGACAAGCAAGCGATAAAAAAGATATATATAACTGGGTAGTATACTCAAGGTCCAAACCAAATCATGACATATGATCGCATCTACATTCATAAATATAGTAAAAATATTTATTTGGTTTTATCACTTTAGGAACATTAACATAGATTTATACCATTTTTTACAAGAAACAACTCAATCACCATAAACAAATTGGTAGTATGAACCACCGAACCCCCTAAGCGTCCACCACGGTAGCATTGAAATACAACCAATGTTGACCATAGCTATATTCACTTCACTTCACCCGCATCTAGTTCCATTTTTTGTTCATGGTGATGTCATGGAAATGGAAGACATTGTTTTTATTCGTTGTTTTTCTAAAAAAGAGTGTAACCAAACAATCACAAAAGGGTAAGTGAATCGATTCAGACTTAATACTTTGCAAACCATTTCAATGCTATATAATAGTTTTACCCAACTCACATTAAAACGCCAGGAGCGTGTCTCTTTGACCAATATTTAGCCCTAACCGAGCCGATTATAAATTCTTTTATTTGACATGAAACACCATGCATTCCATTAACTAGTAGGTCTATCAATACTACCGGCCACAAGCCCACTTACATCTCAGGGAAGATATCAGTAAGCCAAACATGTTGGCTGTCGATCATAGCCCTCGAAGCACAACCAGCTAGTAGATGAGCAGGGATATTACAAAGGCGAGAACAAACATCAATCTTATAATCTATGAAGTCCATTTATAGCTTGAACTTAGCTTCTCGAAGAGGATGCCGAGAGGTACACGGTCCCAGGTGACTGACCACAACGCAGGCTTCAACGAGAGGTAGTTCGTGATGAAAATTACTCGTCCCATACTAAACTCTTGAACAAGCCTGATAGCATTTATCATGGGCAAAGTTTATTTTTACCCGGGTTGTAAGTTTTTAAACAGGATTTGCAAGTTTTTTTAGAGGGAAAGGGCTGCGCCCCTGTTCCATTCCATCCCAGAAACGAAACAACATCCAGTGCAAGTCTATTACAAGATAGGCACACGGCTGACAGCAGGTGAACAGCCGCAGTGGCAGCATATAGAGCTACAGAAACTAAAATTTTGCAGACATAAGTAAAATATTCTGGAACAGACGCCCTAGCCTAGGCAGCAGCAAGCGAACATCAAGCATAACACGCGCAGGGAGCTGCTATAAACTGCAGGTGCTTCAGAGAGAAGGGCTTCAAAAGGTATCTCCACGCCTCAGCTAGGATCTGGCCACATTAGCAGAGGTGGGCTTCTCGCTTTCACCTCCAGTTCTTTCGTCGCCCACGTCACTTTGTCCTTGGCACAACCTGAGGACAGGCACTCCCAAGAAGATATATTTGATGCAGTTTTTCGCCAGATAGCCTGCAAGCCAGACCAACAAACATTGTTGAAAACCATGTCATTGCGAGTTTTCCAGATAGCCCACAGTCTAGCTGCATGGACAATATTAGTCACAGCAAATCTATCTCCTCTCATCCAGTACTGGGAGATGGACATTATATTAACGTCTTCATTAATCCCAATTAGGACACAAATGGCTTTCCAGAACTCAGCAACAACAACACAAGTACTGAATAAATGAGAAACAGTTTCTTGTTCAGAGCAAAACACACAAGTAGGATCACCTACATCCTGCCTTTTGGCCAAGTTATCCTTGGTCAACAGCTTGTTGTGAGTTAAGAGCCATAGAAAGATTTGAATTCTAGGTGGAATTTTGATCTTTCAAATGGCAGGTGAGCTAACAGGCAACACCCCTCTGAAATTGACAAACTTATAAAAGGATTTGATAGAGTAAACCCCTTTGGAATTCATATTCCAAATAGGGGAGTCCTCTTCTACAGTGAGTTGGATAGAACTGGCAATTTCCAATAACTCAAACCACAGGGACATAAGCTCCTGGGTGAAACATCTCCGGAACGTGAGCTTAAGGTTACTGTCGTCCCAGATCTTATCAATGGTGGCATCATGCTCATTATTAAGGACATACAGGTCCCAATACTGGGTAGCCAGAGAGGCCAACTTTGGCAGCCTGAGCTGCCAAGAGCACCCCTTTCCAAAAAGGGGATTCTCCAGCACTATAACAAGCAAAAATATTGCTCTGAGGTTTGTACTTGGAGTCAATTATATTCTTCTAGATTTTACCCTCGGAGTTATAGTATCTACCAACCCAAGAAGCTAATAAGGCCAGATTCATGTCCCCGATGTCAGTAATCCCAAAACCCCCAAACTCCTTTCTCATGGTAATGGAATTCCAGGCAGTCAGGTGGTATTTGATGACCCTCATAATCATCCCAGAAGCAATGAGCTAGTTGGGAATTGATAAGCTTAATGGCCCACTTGGGGAATTTGATAAAACCCATGAGGTAGGATGGGATACTAGCTAGACAGGCTTGGACTAATATAAGTCTTTTGCCAAAATAAAGGAGTCTACCCCTCCACCCAGCAGCTTTCTTAATAATCTTGTCAACAGTGGGTTGGAGATCTTCCTTCCTAATTTTGCTAAAATGTAGAGGAGCCCCTAAGTACTTAATAGGGAAAGTACTTATTTTGCAACCCAAGATTTGAGAAAAAACTAGTGCCTGATCTCTATCAATATTGATAGGGACCAGGTCACATTTGTGGAAATTGATTCTCATGCCAGAAATCTGCTCAAAATAGGACAGAAGCCATTTGAGGTTTTTGGCATGGTCAAGGTTATTATCTAAAAACAGCAAGGTGTCATCAGCATATTGCATGCTAATAACACCAGCAAGATTAGAGGGGGGGGGCGAAACACCAGCAATTAAATTTGCTTTGGCAGCTTTAATCAAAATTCTAGTAAACACATCGGCCACTAGGTTAAACAAAAGAGGAGAGATAGGGTCTCCTTGTCTAGCTCCTTTGCCAGCTATAAAATAATCACTGTTGGTGTCATTGATTCTGACTCCCACAGAACCATTGCAGAGTAAAGATTCAAGCTTATACATCCAAACAGGACCAAAGCCTCTCTTCCTCAGCATTTTCAAAAGAAACTCTCTACTAATCATATCATAAGCTTTTTCATAATCTAATTTGAAACAAAAACCAGACATTTTATTGGAGGCCACTACATGCACCACCTCATGAGCACCTACAATGCTTTCAAGAATGAATCTCCCTTTCAGGAAAGTAGTCTGGTTAGGAGAAATGAGTACATTGCAAACAGGGCCAAACCTGTTTGTAGCACACTTGGCGAAAATTTTAAAACTACAATTAATCATAGCTAGAGGCCTAAACCTATCTAGTTTAACTGCATTAGGCTCTTTAGGAACCAAGGTCAGCAGGGAGAAGTTAAGTCTATATAGATCTAGTTATCCAGCCTCCCAATCCCTAAACAGAGCAAATAAATCATGCTTAATTAAAATCCCAGTACTTCTGGTAAAAGAGGAAAGGAAATCCATCAGGGCCTGGTGCTCCCTCAGCATATGAGCCAAAGACAGCAGCCTTAATTTCCTCCTCAGAGAAAGGCTTTTCCAGTAAATCAAAATGCTCTGCAGAAAGTAAACTATCCTGGTCCCAAAAGTCATCTTTGAGGTCAATATCAATAGTAGGCACAAAACCAAACAGCTTTTTATAATAATCTACAGCAATCTGCAGAATACCTTTAGTGTCTTCGACAGGGCCAGAGGGGGTTTCTAGTACAGCAATCTGTTTCCTTCTCCTTTTTTGGTTGGCTATTGCTTTGAAATAGCCAGTGTTGAGCTCTCCCTCCAGAATCTCCCTCTCCCTGGATCTCTGTCTAGCTTTGATCTCCTCCTTTCTCCATATCTATTTAAATCACCTGCAATGGTATTCATTCTTTTCTTAGAATTAGGAGATAAGGGTTGAGATTCAGCTAAAATATCCAAACAATTGTATTTAGCCACCATAGCCTGCTTATTCCTATTCTGGTCTGCTTCATAGTTAGCACACCAGCCTTTAGCAGCTTTTCTAGTGGTCCTGATTTTAAACTGCCAAATATCAATGGCCTTTTCAGCATTACATTTGGTATTCCAGGCTTTGTGAATAATCTCATCAAAGCCAGGAATTTCTAGCCACCATTTTTCAAATCTAAAAAACTTTGAAGAGGAAGTGGGAGGCCCAGTGGGAGAGTTCAGCACCAAAGGGGTGTGATCACTACCCAATCTGGGGAGAGCTTTAATGGAAGCTCCAGGAAAGAGACCTCCCAATCAACAGAAATAAAGACCCTATCTAGAGTGGCCATGATAAGGTTGTCTTGGTTATTAGCCCAGGTATATCTCCTACCAGCATTTCTAATCTCAATGAGACCGAACTTATTGACCCAATCATTGAACAGGTCAGCCCAGTGTTGATTAATAGTGCCAGTACTTTTCTCACTAGTGTTTCTAACTAAGTTAAAGTCTCCCCCAACTAAGGTGGGGCCAAACCACTCAGCTAGGACACTGTTGAGTTCATTTAAAAAATTAGGTTTGAACTCATCATAGGCAGAGCCATAAACAGAAATCAACCTCCATTTAGTGTCATTATGCTTGAACTTCAAAATACAGGAGATGCAGAAAGTGTGAATGTCACAGTGTAAAATATCAAAACTATCTTCTTTAACTCCTACTAGGACACCTCCTGCAGTGCCAACAGCAGGAAGCCAATTCCACACATATCCATTCCTGGAATCAATAGCTTCTAGTTGTGGAATAGTAAAGTTGGCTTTTTTAGTCTCAGAAAGACAAATAAAATCAGGGCAGCATGATTTTTATAAGCTCTTGCACTCTGGTATTCTTAGAAGAGCCGTTTAGGCCTCTAATATTCCAGAAGGCACCAATCATAAGAGAATTTTCTTAGAGCATCTAATTCTACTATGACACCTCTTAGTCCTTTGATGGGATACTTCCATCCAAGCGATCTCACCCTCCTCCTCCTCTAAGTTATTTTCAGAGTGGGAGGAGGGTTCATCTCAGTGTCACTGCTAGTATTAAAAGATTTAACTCCATTGACATCAGTGTCAGGAGGGGGGAATAGGTCAGGGTTGTTTTGTTGGAAACTAGACAACCTCTCTAGTTCTTTTTGTTTGATAATCTCAATATTGTTAAAGCAGCTAATGGGATCATTCCCAAGTTTTAAACCAGACAAATCAGCATTATATAGAATAAGTTCATTATCTAAGCAGGCAAAAGAATTATTGGAGCTAACAGAAGCATTACCTCTGGTAACCTCCAAGTTCTGAACTCTTTTAATCTCTTGGTCTTTAGCTATGGTATTCTTCCCATCTCTAACAATCCTGTTGCTCATCCTAGTGGCAACAACAGGGCCCCACTTCCCTTTGTCAGTCCTAGTGGCCTGAGGTCTGGGTGCAGGGCAAGAGAGGGCAGTGGTAGCTGTACCTGTAACCAGGGAACTAGAGCCAAAGTCACTGGTATTACTGGTGCCACCTCTCACAGCTTCAAACTGAGCCAGGAGACTGTTCCCACAGCCTTCATAGGTGGCTTTCTTAGCAGCATCTAGGTAGCTTTTAGTGGAAGGGGCTCCCAAGTGATTGGAAGAAACCAAGTGGGTCTGCTCAACAGGGGTCTGAGGTATTGGGTATCCAGATCTAGACTTAGTTCCACTTGGGGCAGGAGTAGGTTTCTTGGTCTGATTGTTAGCATCTTGATCCATTTCCTCCCCAAGTAGATCATCATCACTGTCATTATTCTCATCACCATTCCTACCAACATTCCCATGGCCTCCATCACCAGTAGAAGGATCAGGAGGGCCATCAGAGGGTTTGTGGTTAGGGGACTCGGTAGCTGTAGTATCATCAATCTCAAAGCCGATCAGGTACAACTCTTGCTGAATCTCAAATAATCTATCTTTAGGGATCAGCTGAGGTTCTCTAATAGCAACTTGCACTCTAACCACTTCATAGAAACTCCTGAAGATTTCATGCCAGTCTATATTGACAATAACACCCAGGGAAGAAGCAATTTGAGAGATGACTGGCCAGGTGCTCCAGACAGGAGGTATGCCAATGATGTTTATCCAGCTTTCTTTAAGAGAATCAAAAGCAGGGAGGTCACCATGCCAGTCCTTGAAGGATATAATAACACCTTTTTTCTTCAAGTTAATAGATTTGAAAGCAACCAGATCAGAATTTTTTTTGTTGGGGGGAATCTGACTAGGAACTGAGTTTCATCATAAGGTCTGATCTGCCAAGGCCAATTAGTTTTCCACATCCCAACAAAGCAGCTTTCCAATTCTTCAGCAGTAATATTGCCTTCTTCAACAACAACCAGCCCAACATTGCCAAAATTGAGCCAATTGCTTTCACCTCTGTCTCCAGCTTCAATATGAAAGAATCCAAGGCCACTATTGGCACTCCCCCAGTACTGGGCTGCAGGGTAAGGCTCATACCACTTTGGGCATGTATCCATATGGTGTCCTGGGTTTTGCAGATGAAGCAGACTTTGGGGATAGAGCACATTCCCACAAAGTGACCAGGGAGGCCACAATTGTAGCAGATAGTGCCTATATATTTAGGGTCTACCATAAATTCCTTAGATTCTGAGATACTTGACCACTCGCACTGTCAGTAGACCCAGCAGCAGCCGTAGGTTGCTTTTTTGCACCAGTTCTGTTCTTCTTGTTGTTCTTCCAAGTGCCTTGACCACTCCCTCCAGAAGTACTTCCAGAACTCAGAGGCTGTGGCTAAGGGAATTGAACAGGAAGATTTTGCTGCATATAGGGGAATTGGAACTGCGGCTGTTGCATCCAGGGGGGTATTTGAGGGTATTGGTAGTTGTTAGCAGGGAAACCAGGGTAGACTTGATTCATACCAGGATGCACAAAATTGGATGAACTGGGCCCTATAGGGATGATGGGAGGTTTGGCGAAGATAGACATGGGAGGACCTTGCTGGTTAGGGGTGGGAGTAGGGGCAGGCAGAGTAGGAGTAGGAGCTCGGGCCGGCGGCGCACTCACAGTAGCCGGTGGTCGCATAGCATCCCGGCCACGTCCACCCCCAGTCCTGCCTCCCCTAGGTCCAGGATGCTGTCCAGATCCAGCCATCTTCTTTACTACCGCAACGAAGGGGATTTTTCCCGTCTTCTTCGACCAGAAATCTCGGGAAAAGCTGAACTGCTTGGGCTCGATGATACGATCTGAAGGGCCAACAGGATAATAGTCTTTAGCCGAGAAATTGCCAGAATCTAAGAGATCACGCCTAACCCAGACTAGGTTTTGGAGGTCATGGTGGCGACGGGGGCGGCGATGAACCCTAGCGGGGCGAGGCACAGGATTGCTGTCTAGGGTGGGGATATAAATCTCCTGCCTACAGGCAGTCCGACAGGCATCCACGGTCCCGATCACTTGAGGGGGCATCGGACGGCTAGCTCGTCTACTGAGGCAGACAGCCCGGCCCCGCACAACGATCCTCTCCCTTTGACCACCAACCCTCAACGGGGTTGCAACCACAAACGGCGGCGGCGATGGGGATCTCCGGCGACTATAACCGCGGCAAGCATTCGATCCACAACAGGCAACTGAGGGGTTGGTGCATACCAGAGTCCGCAGCGCACGCCGTCTTTGCTCCGATCAGATCTCGACCCTGAATAGTCGCCATCTCCTCCTCTGAACTCCGGAAGTGGATACCGCCTCCTCTGCTGCCCAATGCAATATCAGAGCAGGCGAGATGGGCTGACCCAGTGCGAAGATCCTTGCTTGCTCCATCTCCGTGGTTCTGGACATTGCTCGCAGCGCCAAGTTCATCCGCGCAACCGCCACTTATCGATTTGCTGGCTCTGCATTCCTCACCGCCCGATCCGCCGCCCTCTCCCTGCGGCCTAGCTCCGCCAGCAGCTGTCGGATCTCTTGATCCGATGCCCCGCCTCCTGCGTCCATCAGTGGATCTCAGGATCGACGCAGCAGCGCCGTCAGTGGCGTCGCTCTGGGTGAGATCCCCAATCACCAGGCCGAGCCCCTGCTCCGTGAGCGGAGAGGGGGCACGGTGGAGCGTGGAGGCTGTGTGGGTGTGAAGGGCGTCGCCGGCGGGGGGTACGGCGGCGGTGGGCGCGAGGCAGCTTGGGTGTGCGGAGGAGCGGAGCGGGGAAGCGGGGGAGCGGCATGCAAGTTTTCTACTGTAGAAAAGAAAAAGGACCACCTCAGAAAAAAAAATGACTATCAGGGCCAGGCCAAAACCCACCGGCCGCCCAAACGCCCTGCCGCGCAGCCCGGCCCTGTGAAAAGCCCAAACGCTGTGCGTGTGGGTGGGGTTTTTGCGCAATTATAAACCAGACCCACGCTCCCGTTCCGCATTGCGTGCGCCCTCGCAGTCGAACGGCCTCGCCACCCCCGCTACTCTCCTCTCCTCTCGCCCACGCCCGCCACCGCCACCGCCGAAGAAGCTCCCATGGCGGGCGGAGCGGGGAAGGACGACGAGCCCGAGCCGCCGCGGGAGCCGGACGCGGCGGGCGATGGAACCAGCCCCGATCACCACGCTCCGGCGTCCCCGGGCGCTTCCGAGGAGGAAGAGGGCGCCAGCGGAGCAGTCGAGGCGGGGCAGGACGACGCGCCCGAGCCGGACGACGACCAGGAGGAGGGCGGCGACGGCACGGAGGACGACGTGGACGAGGACGAGGAGGAAGGGGACGGGGAGGAGGAGGAGGAGGAGGAGGAGGAGGAGGAGGGAGACGAGGACGAGGAGGACGCCCCGACGCACCTGCCGTTCGAGACCTCGGAGGAAGAGGTACGCGACCTCGCCTCGCCTCCCACCCATCTCCCCGACTCGCGTTCCCTTCCCTCTGCGGCGCGCGACGATGGTTTTTTGCGTCGCTCGCGTGGTTTCCATTTCCTTCGCTCTCGCGAGCATTCCGTCGAGCGGTTGGTGCGCGCTTCGAGGGTGACCCGCTGTTGTTAGAATAACTAAGCGATTCCGCGCCTCGGGGTGAGCGAGGACGGCCCGCGCGGCACGTTGTGCTCGATGCTGCTTGAATCGTCCCGGGGAACATCCATCTTGCATATTCTTTTGCTATTGCGATTTGTGGGCCACGCAATTTGCATTTACGTCTGAGAACTGCCAGTTTGTTTACACGCCCAAATCTGTTATTACAACTTGGGTTTAATTGCAGCAGTTGTGGAGCAATTGTTACACGCCCAATTTGCATTTACAGCTGAGTACTGTGAATATGGCACTCGAATGTTATTACAACTGGAGTTTACTTACCAGTTACCAAGCAACTGCTTTTTGTGAATATGAAACTTTGATGTACATAGTTTTCGCAATTGGTGCTTAGTTACCCTGTTTAGTTGCTTTGTCATTAATATTTTCATTTAGATGCCTTGTCAGGAAGACGTAAATAGTTGCCAAGCATGCTCCCTTGGAATTATAGTAATATCGCGTTGTCTTAATGTTCAATCCTCTGGTTGTAATTTTGTGCAGTCACTTGAGGAGACAACTACAGTTGATCCAAGCTATACTATCTCTCTTATAAGGCAACTAATACCTGAGGGATCCAGTTTGGAGGAAGAGTTCAGGTTGTTTAGCAATGAATGCTGTTATCAAAACGACCTGGTTGTAATGTCTACCTCATGCAAAAAGTGACAAGCAAAGGGTCAATTCTGATGACAGGGATTCAACGCAACCGGATAACACGGATCCTTCTGAGGAAAGTGACAAGCAGGGTCTTCCAGAAGAAAGGAGTGTCAGTCCTAAGGATCAGTGGGAAGAGTGTGGTTGTATTCTGCGGGATCTTGCGGCTAGTATACCTCAAGCAGAACTTATGGTATTTATCTGCATCATTCTCTTGTATAAGGATGTCTTTCTTCTGTAGGTTTGTCATAAACAGAAGGCTGACCGTTTTCCTATACGAAACTTGTTTATTGCTGCTCAATTGTTTACTGAACAAGATACTAGCAAGCAGGAAGTGTGAGAGATTTTGATTGCCTTATCTGCACTGGCTTTAGACGTTGTTTGGATATCCTGGATTTTAATACGATGTGGCTGGCTTGTTAGATCAATTAGGATTTAGGAGTAGCTAAGCAAAAAATTAAGGTGGATAACTGTAATTGTTTCGTTCTTGTTTTGTAGCTCCTTTGTGCTTATATTTTATCTTCCTGGCCCTGAATTTTAGTTCTGTATCGGTTTATTGTAGCAAATTCTTTATTATGATTTGTGAACCATATAAATTATTGCTGGTGATAGCTACTTGTAGTGTGAATGCTTATGTCATAATAACATGCTAATTCTAACAAACATTTTAAATGGAAGAATGGCTAGGTTGCAGTAAGTCAAAAGTATTTCTCCTAAATCCTAATTGATCTAAGAGCAAATCAAGTGTTCAAAGAAACTACAAAAGGAAATTAAGGCATAATAAACAGAATTATCCACCTTCCTTTATACCTGAGTAATTGTGCATCTTCTGCTGCTAACAACACATTATATTTAACCTTGTAGATTAATAACCTTGTGATTGAAGTGCTTTTGGAAAACCTCCATACGGCAAAGTCTTATAGGGTGAAGGTGAAATGAAATTTTCCTCTACTGCTACCTCCTCTCTTTTTGCTAAGCATGTATTAAAGTATCTTGTTTCTTTGAATCTTTTGTTCCTGCAGGAAATTTGTCTTGGAATCATGGCAAACTTAGTCTGTCATGAATCTCTAGTTGCTGCAATCTCTTTGAAAAATGGTTTAATTGCAACTGTCATGGAGCAATTGTTTCTTGATCATGTCAAATGCCTTTCCGAAACATTCAGGTTGGGTATCTTTGGGATTAAAATTTTTTTTTGCCGGACTCAAAGTTATTATTTAGAACCAAATTTTTTATTATTTATTTATCAGCCATTTGACAAGCTGTTTACTATTCCTAGCATTGCAAGATATTTCATCCCGTGAAATTTAAGTCGTATATCATGTGGAATAGATCTTCGTAGTTTAGCTCAGCGCACACACGATTACGAGGTTGATATATTATTTATGTTCTTGAATTTGTGCATTTTGTATTGGCCAGATACCCATTCAATTTTACCACATAACTATGAAAATGCCCACATGCAAAACTACACATCCTTAAATCACATGTTACATGCATACCTACATTTGAACATACCCAATCAATCACAAGTTGTTGAAGTTGTGGATGAAAATGCTAGAATATACAGCACTTATGCAAAAATATAACCATTTTCAACTGTGTTATGTTACTAATCATTTGGGGATAGGAGCTAAGTAAATTTAGATTTTTTTTCTTGATAATTTAATTTTCTATTGTCGATGTTCAAAACTTGGAGAAGCTGCTTTCTAATTGTTCTGAGTTGTAGACAATGAGAACTGAGAAGTTCCATCTATGCTCTGTTCTTTTTTGCTTATTTTGATCTGTGTTGCTGTCAGTAAAAAAAATTCTTACACCCCGAGATAGTTGGGATGAGTATTGCTGCTAAATTTTATCAGTGGTGCATCCTCACACAGTTTTTCTTAGACAGGTTGTTGGCTGCCATTCTTCGGTCCAGTGCAGATGTTTCTTGGGCTCAAGCTCTTTTACCTGATGAGATTCTTTCACGTATTCTACGGGTAGTTGGGAAGACAGATAATTCTACATTAATTGAAAAGGTATTGTACTGAATTCGTATATGCAACTTGGTGTGACTGCGTATTGTACTGAATTCGTATATGCAACTTGTTGTGACTAATCCGTAGAGTTGGTCCTCACAACTTTACTGACTTCTGTTCTTTTTAAATTGAATTTTGACATATATGGACACAGTATATTTCTTTTGTAGGACTTGTGTAACATAAATTGTTTGAATCATCTTAGCTCATTCTTCTATACGTGATGGTTAGGCATGTGTGTTTGCCTGCTCAACTCTTTTATCAGTTCACCATATCCTGAAGTAGTTTCAAGAAGGTCGTCATCGAATAGTTTCTATGGACTGTTTCATATTCCCAAACACTTCTTAGTTGTATGGTCCAGTCTTACTCATTGCTACTATACCCATGTTACCCGAACAATTTAGAATTATCCTTGGTCAGAATGAGGTCCTTTTTTTTCCATGGCAATTGCTTGGTTCTCTTCTGTGAAAATTCTCTTTTAGGAGAATATCTGAATTTTTTTGACTGCATTTTGGTAACAGTTGATACTCTTGAGAAACATGTGACTGCAAATTGCAATTTTATCAAACTTTTAGCTGCAGAGGTCTTATGGTCTTTGAACTAGCATCTATTTGCTTATCGTTCTACGATTACTTTGATAGCAGTGAAAGTCTTTATTTTCCTACAATTACACTGTAAAACTAATGTTGCCTATTGTTATGTGTTGTATGATTCGGTTGAAATTGTCAGCCCAGCCGAACTATCACAACTACTTTCATCTTATTATACTATGGTTCAGCTGAAAAATTTTCATCCTTTATATTTGCATGTGTTCAACAGTTTGGTTATTTCTTATGTGAATTACTGGTTGCAGATCATTGACTTCCTATCAACTGTCATTGATAATCGAGATGTGGTTGCTATACTTATCCAGCCCTTGCTTAAACTGGGTTTAGTTGACCGTGTTATTGGGTTACTAACAAATGAGATTGAAAGATCACCGGATGAGAAGCTAGACAGGTATGTTGAACTGACTTGAAATTCGGCAAGATTTTCATTTTATAAAAGTTATCTGTTACATATTTTGAACTATTATTGTTCAAGGTATCATGGAAGCTTCTCCTATGCACTCCCTCCATTCCAAAATGCAAGGTGTATTAATTTTGAGAAAAGTCAAGCTTATCTAGGTTTGGTCAAATAGAAAAGCGTTTGACCTTTTGAAAAACTATTACACTTTAAATTTTAGATTGGAGGGAGTATTTGGTTAATTTTCTGTAGTTTAAGAAGAAATCATAGGAAAAACACCTAAGGGCCTGTTTGGATATCTGGTATTTCTCTGGAGATTTATGGCATTCAGTTCGATTATGGGCTGAATGCTGAAGCTCCCAAAACAATTGTGTAAGGAACTCTCAAGGATTTGAATCCTCCATAGTCCCGTTTAAAGTCATTATTTCAAAGAGATCCTTACAGCTTCATAGAATATTTTTTATATTTCATGTCTTCTAGGCAAAGTTTAGGTCCTTAACCTGTCTTCTGAGATGCGGCCATTTGTTGTTTTCCAATAATATGGTCTGAGCATTTTAAATTTCTTACAATCCGCCTTCCTAGTTTTAATTTAATAGGACTGTAGCTGCATTTCTCAGTTACTGCGATAACCCTTCTTAGTTTTTGAATTTTTAATTAACAACCTGGGACAGTAATGGATTTACCTTACCTTTTTCTTAACACGTTTCAGATTGGAATCTTTTCATTTGATCCTTCACTTCATGGAAGAATTATCAGCCATACACTGTGTTTCAAAGGCAATGGCATCGAATGACCGGCTGATTAAAGTGCTAGTTAACATGATCAAGTCTCCTGATAAAGTTGCGGTGAGCATGTTGCCACCGCTACCATTTCATATATTTGTTCATCAGCCCGGTCGAATTCTGGTTCATACACTTTGGAAGAAATGCATTATGTTGTTGCCTCCTTGGTACCGAATTGTTAGCTTGACCAACTCATAACTCTTAACAAGCAAGCTGTTCCGATTTTTTTTTATTGTCAGTAAGTCATGAATTTTTTTCCTGCAATTTGAAGAAACATTCCTTGCCTCTTCCACATTTGGCAAACTTCACCTTGCATTAATTCTTGTGAGTCCCCACCCTACAACCTCAATGGTGACCTAGGATGTTTCACTTGAAAGATCTGTAGATTCAGATGTAGGAATACACGTCAAGCATGGTAATTGTATTCTTATTCACAAACTCTTCTTCAGGTTGCAAGCTATTGCGCTTCGGTGGTGATCGTAATGTCAAATATTTTGACAGATGGAAAGCATTTGGTGCCTAAGATATCCCATGGTAGGCACATTTTTTCTTAGCACTTATCGTATTTTCTAAGCAACTATCGTATTTGCTAAGCAGTGTACTGCATGACTTGAAATCAATGTTTCCATTTGGTGCCATTACAGTCATCCAGTCTTTCAATTGTTTCAGATTTACGGTTCCTGGAGAGCCTACTTGAAGTTCTTCCAGAGGTCCCTGATGATGACCAAATTCGATGTGCACTTTGGAGTATCTTATCATGTATTCTGGCACAAGTGCAAGAAACTGGGTTGAACTCCTCGTCCCTCGATCGGTTTGTGTCTCTGTTCTCACGCAAGTTCGGCCTCATCAAAGATGACCTTGAGAGTCAGGTGGTTGATGAAGAGAAGTTAACACCTGAGGATGCTCTCCTGAAGGGATGGATATCGAGATGTGTATCCTTCAAAACAATATATACAAGTTGTCCTTCATGGAAGTCTAGATCTTAAGCTACATTTACAAACTAACATGATGGGATACATCTCGGCAGCAGCAATCACATTGTTTTTCCTATGCTACAAAATATCTGTAACAGCTCATGGCAATCTCCTTCATCGAGAGATGGGTCGAGCAGAAGTCCTCCCAGGGAAACGAAGACGCCATCAACAATGCTCGGAAGGTGCTGAGCTACTGCCAGAAGGCGCTCCGCTAACCAGAAACCCCACTCCACTGACAAGCTTGCTGCGGTTTGTAATCAACGGTGCTCACCTGAGAGAGGATGCGGCATGTGGCCGCTGTGATTTTGGAACCGGGAGTCGGTTATAACCTACTGTCCTTTCAGACTACTGCAACCTGTAAAGAAAATCGGCGAATGGAGATTAACTAGGGGCATGGGTGGGGATATACGAGTTTTGGGCATGGGTGGTGATACAGTTCTTTTTGGGGGGGAGATGTCCGATTGCCAAGTTTGATAAATCGCAAATTTGGTCTAAAGTTTTTGTTTTCTGGGTAAAAACTATTTCTGTCATCCGAATCGATATGTAAACCTGAGACATGGATGCAGATGTGGTTTTTATCGCTACTTTTGAATGACGGTTTTCTCTTACTTTTTGGCGAAAAAACTGTACCCTCTTTGACTGGAATCAAATCGCCAGCCATCGCTGTTGTAAAGGCACAAGTGCAGCGACTATCATCCTGAGACATTTTGGAAACAATTTTTTAGAACTATTTTTGTAAACAATTTTTTTTAATACTGGTGTTAAAAGTTCGGCGAAGAAATGACTTTCTTGGTATTTTGGGAAAAAAAACCCGGCACAATATAAAAAGTTATTATTCACACTTTTTGTACTCGCAAATTAAATTTTTTTTTGCCCTGAAGTTGACTATGAATTTTGTTTTTCTCCATTGTAGCCCGTAGTGGCAGCAAGGTTCAGTTTTATTGTACGAAACCCAAGGTTCAGTGCTATTAAGTTTTTTTTTATGGAAGCAGCACAGGTTTTTCTCTTTTTTTTAGAAAAAGCAAGGTTTAGGTCGGTCAGGTGTAATTAGTAGTATCATCTTTATATTGAATACTTTTTGGTTTTTGAGTTGGGATTAATTTTGAAGGTTAAATCATCATGTTCCTGTGGCAGTTTTCGAGTTATTCATCTCCTAAAAGTTACAGTATGTGGCAGTGGCAATGGTCGTTCGGTGGTCCATAGACCTCGATGTAATTTATGTTTAAGGTGTTTTTTTACTTTTGGTGAGTCTTTATAATACACCCCATCTTTTCGCAAAAAAAAAGTTATAGTATGTAGTTTTTTTAGGAAGCAATACTAGTTACTCCCTCCGTTCCAAATTATTTGCCTTAAATTTGTCTAGCGGATGTATCTAGACACTTTTTAGTGTTAGATACATCCGTATATAGACAAATCTAAGACAAGTAATTTGGGACGGAAGTAATATATTAATTGTGACTCGTGCTACAATTTCTAAAGAAGTGTTTTTTTAAGCTCTTGAAAGCCCGTACCACAAATATTGGGGCCTTTCACCGTCTGAGCCCAGCTTAAAAGCCCGCATCGATTATGTCCAGGGGAGCGCCCGACGGCGCTTTCAGCAACGGTTCCCGTTCGGGCGCCCACGCGCCCGCGACCTGGGCCGGCCCAGATTTGCTCGCTCGTTCGCTCCCTTGCCTCATTCATTCTCCCTCGGTCGCCTAGTTCAGTCCCTGGATCGGTCAACTATTGACTTTTGACGGAAAAAAACGAAAAATTGAAAAAATTCGTGAATTCAAGAATTTTCGTAAAACTTAAAAGAAAGTCCAGGAACTTATAAAAAGTTCACGAATTTGAAAAAAAGTTCATCAACAAAGAAAAATCAATTTAAAAAAAGAAAGTTCATTGATTTTGAAAAAATAGTTCATCAAAAATGAAAAAGAGATCATTGGTCTTGAAAAAGTTCATCGAATTTTAGTTCATCAATTTTTAAAGAATTTAATCAAATTTGAAAAAAGTTCATCGAATTTTAATTAAAATTCATCAGTTTTGAAAAGGTTCATTGAATTTGAAAAAGTGTTCATCGATTTTGAAAAAAGTTCATCGAATTCGAAAAGAGTTCATCGATTAAGTTCATCAAATTTTAAAAAAGCTTATCGATTTTGAAAAAAGAGTTCATCAATTTTGAAAAAAGTTCATCGTTTTTTTAAAAGTTCATCGATTTTGAAAAAAGTTCATCGATTGTGAAAAAAAATTCATCAACTTTAAAAAAAGTTCATCGTTTTTTTTAAAAGTTAATTGATTTTGAAAAAAGTTCATCAAACCTGGAAATAGTTCATTGATTTTAACAAAAGTTAATTCAATTTGAAAAAACGTTCGCGCAGTTAAGAAAATAAAAAAATAAAGAAAGGAACCCAAAAAATGCCCAGAAATCACTAAGCCGTGGAAAACTGGTTTGGGTGGCTCTTGCGGCCTAGCTAATAAAACAAACGGGAAGAATTCAATAGACATATGCGTTAGGACGTCCTGCTGGTCAGTGCTCTGCTTTATCAGCGAAACCGGCGAGGCACCCGTTAGGAAATGCCTATGTCCAGCCCTTCCAACCATTTGCGCCCACAAGGCCACAACTGCCAGCAGCAAGACAGGAATCGCAGAGGCTTCTTTACCACAACCACAAGATTTCGGGCCTGGTATCCTTCAAACTGCAGTGAAGATTTTATTGATAAAGTGCGATGGTCCTAGATTTGTTCAAGTTTTTGGTTATCTGATTATGTCAGTTTTGCAACTCATCAATTGAACATATCGAGAATAACAGAAAGTTTAGTAATGTCAATACATGTTGTCGTTGTGTTGTAATCATCATGGTATCAGATTATTACAAGAGCTATCTAATATATGGATGGGTGATGTTGAAATGTAATGTTTCCCATGCTTCTTTAAATCCAGCATCTGGAATATCTCACTACAAGAAAAAAGTGGGATGCAGTTTTTTATCAATAGATTATGTGTTCAGTCTCCAGTTAATTGCCACTTTACCATGGCTTACCAATGTAAATCAAAATGAAAGCTTTTGCCTGAAGTAGGTGGTTACTGTATGTATTCTCAATGCTTACCACACGTGAGATTTCATAGGAATATCCTGCATTACGGTGCATGTTGTCGGCCTCTTACTTGAGCGTCCCTGGACTTGATCGTTGCAGGTGCACAAGATAGCGGATCTCTTTGCGCAGCCGGACCGTGAAGCGATGTGGTACATGGAAGTGGCTGAGGCATACAACTTCTTCTATAAGGCTGACGCCTCTGGTGCCGGCTCACCGCCATGAGCACTCCTTGGTCTCTCCTGATGATCCGTTTCAGCGTAGCACTCTTGACATTGCTGCCACTGCTCTGCTCCTCTCTGTTCCTAAATACTCCATCCGTCCTGAAATACTTGTCATCAAAATGAATAAAAAGGGATGTATCTAGATGTATTTTAGTTCTAGAAACATCTTTTTTTGTCCATTTTGATGACAAGTTTCTTCGGACAGAGGAAGTATTTGTCTTTCTAGAGATTTCAACAAGTGACTACATACGGAGCAAAATGAGTGAATCTACACTCTAAAATATTTCTATATACATCTGTATGTGGTAGTCCATTTGAAATCTTCAAAAAGACAAATATTTAGGAACGGAGGGAGTACATGGTAACTCAGAAATTGCTCTGCTTTCCTTTTGTCGCGGAGGTCGGTAGTCCATATAGGCTTAGACTTACTTTAAGCTTGCTCATTCGCAAACAACCAGAATCGAGTTCACCACTCAAAGCTGGTTTTCGGACGATACTTGCATACCCAAACAAGCATTACTCTTTGGAATCTCCCTCTATTTCCCCCAAAAGAAGGAATCCCCTGTACTATGAACAGACTCTTGATTTTGCACAAAGCGTCACAGAAATGCATCTTATATTCTCAGTATTTCTAACCTAAATAGGAGTAATTGACTACACACCATCACCATGCATGGCTCATTCTTCTCACTAATTATTCAAGCTCATAGAATAACTGAAGAAGCAACCAAACTTGGCCTCACATTAAAAAAATCAATATGTTTTTTAGGCAAATATGATCAAGTGAACATTAGATACAACCAGATAATGGGTAGTTGAATCCACAGACAAAATAGCCCTAAAAAAAGGGAGATACAACCAATGCCATACACCTCAATATTCTTTCCGAAGCTTTAGCCGAACTCGTCTTGGTTGTGCCACCATAGCTTCACTTGCAATGGAAAACATAGAGAAATTCAACCACTGAAGTACCTACAAGACATGTAGAAGACCAAACCTCATTTAACCCACGCAATAGTAGGCCACCACGGATGACAGATATTGGCAAACATGCCAAGCGTATCGACAGGGGCATCACCCTGATATAGGCAAGCAGTCAGTCAATACCATGAGACCAAGCCGATGATCTTGCTCACAAGGTCTCGTCTCAGAAGAAGAGCTTGTTGATCAAAACGATAATTTCCCCAACGATGCCCATCGAGCAACACCAACGGACAACAAAGGAAACAACATGCCTTCATGAGAACAACATCGACCGTCACTGCCACTGCCTAGCACACCGGGGGTACGGGGTGGCTTGATCCGGGGGAGAAACAGGTATATGGCGGCGCAAGATCTGGGAATAGTGTCTAGGATCAGGGAGAAGCTGTGAGGTCCAAAATTGGGGACCAGGTATTTAGGGATCCGTTAAGAATACGCAAAGAGAAATAATGGGGCGATGCACCACTGGACATTGGACAATGGATGAAGATCCGCTCGACATAATTGGTAACAGGAAGAGCAATGCTACACCTACTTACGAAATGCTATGTGATTAACGTAAAAGCTTAGTAACAGCTTCGTAGGTGTAGGGTTGTTGTTACATTCCACCTCAGCCGTAGAATCTCTTGGACATGTAGTAGAATCCAAGGAGAAAACCTCCTCCAACTCCAAGTATCTAATCCAAGCAGAGTCTCCCTCACGCATGCAGCTTTGCAAGCACACTTGACCAACTATTACCTATTTAAGCTAGCACTCCTGGTGTGGATACTCCTATTACCAGACTGCCATTGCCATACACACACGTTCCAACCAAGCCGTCTAACCATGTCGACGATGATCATAGCGGCCAAGGAGGTGGAGAAGGTGGTCACCATCGACGAAGAGATAACAGATATCATCGTCCAGAGGGTGCTGTACTCGGACCTGCTGGCGGTCTGGGCACTGGACACGAGTGAGCAGACCACGACATGGGTGAGTTCACGACCTCTCTCGTCCTCCTCTACGCGAGCATCACTACCGCCGTCGGGTCCAGGAACCAGTCCTCCGCCACCGACAAGCAGCGCACCAGCGTCAGCTACCTAGGCATCGCCTAGTCCTTCGGTGCCACCGTCTCCATCCTCATCTACTCTACCAGCGGCGTCTCAGGTAGGTATATACACATCTGTGTCACAACATACTTTCTTCATCCATAATTACTTGTCACAAGAATGGATAGAAATGAGTGTATCTTGAACTAATTGTCGCCTTCCGTGTGCAATGCAGGTGGGCACATAAACCCGGCAGTGACGTTCGCGCTCTTCATGGCCGGGAAGGTGACGCTGGTGCGCTCTGTACCAGACATCGTAGTCGTGTACCAGTCATATCCATGCATCGTAGTCATGTTCGAGAGATTCATGCGTGGTGTGGCGTGTACCATCACTCGAAGATGTCCGTGCAATGTTTGCCCTAGTTTGCTACTACGCTGCGTCGTTCCGCCAGCACCGCTGCCCTCCTATTTCGTGGATCATTTGCAACAGTGAGATTGCACGCATCTTGGAAGCTCGCGCACTCTCCTTTTATTCTTATGGGACTATCTTGCAAACTCTCGTCTGCCGATGGACGACATGTCACTCTGCTCTATTAATTCCTGATTCCTCTCATTTCCATCAGTAAAGGTTCTACGCTTCACGAGTTTCCTTCTATTCTCTTTTTCTCGTAGATATCTGTAGAGGTATTTCTCTACGAAAGAATGTGGAAAACAAGAACTACGAATGACACTCACGATGGCTTGCTCACTTTTATTCCCAACGCCTAGTGGCCAAGATGGCACTGCTCATTGATTGCACCACAAAACTGCAAAATTCCGTATGGTGGTATTACTGTGAAATGTTTTGATTTTTCCCTGATATTCTAACATGTCTACCTTTTTTTTTCTGATTAAGAACATGTCATGCATGTACGTAGTTAGGAGACTAATACTAAACCATTTCCCATCCCTCTAACGGCTTCTCCACTTTTGACCATCCATTTTTGTCATTGGTGCATTCTTGGTCGTCAGATCTTCACCTTAGTCTGGCCTCCACCCCAAGTTGTAATTCCTAGGCTAAAAGTCTTAGGGCTGCTACCAAGGAAGAAAAATCAGAGCCCTCTAGTAAACTTGGCCTCTTATCCCGGCCCAGTCAGCCAACCCACGAAATGCCACATGATCGATTACTGTACCCCTAAAATGAGTGAAAAGTATAAAACCACCATAATACTAGCGTCATAATAAAAGAAACCGCCACAATATAGGCTACTGGCAAAAAACACCGAATACAAAATAAAACTTTTACATAAAGCAATAAGCGCAGCTTGACTGCGACTTTGATATGGCAAATGGCTGATGTGGTAAATGGGTAACAGTGCCGAGGTGACAGATATTAAGGGCTCGTTGAAATTGTGACTGTTTCGTCTAAAAAAAATAACCCAGTTGATACCGATGCCATCGCCTGACTCGCGTAAGCCCTTCATTGGTGCCGCTCATCCATGGATATCCGGATCAACGAGGCCTTGACGGTGCTTAGGTCAAACGTGCTCATCATAGTGCGCCAGAGGTGGGTGAGGATGGTCTCGAACCACCTTAACGGTGGGCCACGCCTCTCCGAGGCATTGGCACGAGCCCTGCAATGAAGTCCTTGGTGAAGTGGGCCTTGTGGATGTCGATGTTATTTTCGGCGTCTTCTCCGTGATGATGGCCGACGGTGGCGATCTGTGTAGGATAGTGGTTGTGCTTGCTGCCTTGGTCGTGCTCGAGGAGAGAGGCATATGCAAAGCTTGCCGCTCAAAGACGCCTTCGAGATAGCATCGCTCGAAGACGTCTATGCAAAGCTTGCCGCTCCACTGTGGTGTTCACGCATCTTGGAAGCTCGCACACTCTCTTCTTGTCCCTATGGGACTATCCTGTAGACGCTCGTTTGTCAATGGACGTCATGTCACTCTGTTCTATTAATTCCTGATTCCTCTCATTCCCAGTAGTAAACGTTCTATGCTTTGTGAGATTACTTCTATTCACCCTTTATCGTAGATCTCTGTAGAAGTGTTTCTATGAAAGAATGTGGAAAGTGAGAACCACGAATGACACTCATGATTGCTTGCTCCCTTTTATTCCCCGACGCTCAGCCCTCACTGATTGCACCAACGAACTGTCCTACTCCACAGGGTGGTATTATTTTGAGATGTTTTACTTTTTCATGGTTTTTCTACCATGTTTGTCTTTTTATTAAATTGTCACGTGACTGTAAAACTGAACCATTTCTCACCCCTCTAACGTCCTCGTCATTTCTGGCCATCCTTTTTTGTGATCAGTACGTTCTTGATCGTCGGATCTACAGCTTAGTTCAGCCTTCACCACATGTTCTAATTCCTGGGTCAAAAGTCCTGTAGTAAACTGGGCCCCTTTTCCTAGCCCATTTAGCCGCCCCACACAAGGCCACGCAATCAGTCGTTGTCCCCCTGAAATGAGTAAAAAGCATAACACTACCACGATACTGGCGTCATTAGCAAAAATACAGCACAATACAGGTAGCTAGCGAAAACACCGAGTGAGCACTAAACGCAGCTTGGCCGTGACTTTGACGTGGCAAACGGGTAAGAGCATATCTAGTAGACCCTGTATAACGCTGACCCGGAAAGCGCGTTTACGGTTCGCGGAAAAACGACTTTATGGGCCGGCGCGGGTGGCCGCATAGTTAGACCCCGCAAACGGATCCGTATAAAAGGATATTCACAGAAGATGCTTTTTTACGGGTCGGCTTTGCGGGGTCTGCTCGGGCACCCACGCGTCGACCCACAAACCGAAAATCCCCAATTAGCGAATTTGACAGAGATTCCGACAAATGAGTTTAAATTGAACGATAAAACATACTTCACACGCAAATAAAATCAAGGTTTTGTAGGACAAATGCAAAAAGACTTGCAAAAGCGACGACCACGTCCGTGATCATCTTGGTCGCTCTTCACTCTGCACCACCTCCATCAAGGTCATCGCCACCCTCGAATCCATCGCCGGCACTTGTTCCAACTCCGGCATCAAACTCATCGGCGGGCGCACTGAATGCATCGACGATATTGGTTCCAAATCCCGATGGGAAAACATCGCCGGCACTGTAATACGCACCGGCCGATGCAAGCATCCTCCTCCTCAAGATGCCCCTCCTTGCCATACCATGCCACTCTTTGGTGATGTCGTCCATGTCATTGCGGTTCAATGTCATGATCCTATTCTCTTGGGCAAGAAGCTTGGACATGGCTTTGTTCTCAGCAGCACGTGCTTTTCTCTCCTCAATGGCCGCCTTGCGCAACCCCTCGTTCTTGAGCAACTGCCACTTCTCTTGCTTCTCTCGTGCCTTCTTATCGGTCAACCCTTTCTTTATCTCCAAAGTCTTGGCTAACATCAACTCATTTGATTGCACCATGGCATCTATCTTGTCCCGCAAGCTCGATGCTTCGTGTTCCCTCTTGATCTTCTCCTTTGTCTTCTTATTTTTTTGGGCCATCATCATCTTCATCTTCATCCATGTTCGTAAGTGAACCTCTCTTCGGTGGGGATTCCTTGTCAAACAAGTTCCACTTCTCGCACTCTTTGAGCAGTTCCATGTCTTTGCATCTTTGTTGGGCAATTTTGTCCTACATAATTAAAACAAAGTTAAATGATGCAATCACTTCATGTCATGCAAAATGATGTGCACAATTTGGGACGTGAAAACGAACTCACATAGTCGGATTCTACGGTTCCACTTGGAGGTGCATTGTGTACTTGTTCCAAGCAAGCTGCCCAACGGCCGCAAATCGGCTTGATCACATCCCAACGCCCTTGGAGTGACCGAAAGGTCCGTGGTGTCCTATTGGGATGCTTGGCCACCATGCAGAAGTATTGATCTTTGATTCTTTCCCAATATCTCTTAGATATTTGAGATGTACCCGTGTAAGCTTCAAGAGTGACCACGCTCCAAGCCATGATCAAGGTTTGGTATTCCAAGATCGTGTAGTTCTTCGATCACACGCTTTTTTTGCTTGCGCTTCCTCATACGCCCCCTCATCTACCTCCTCCAATTCATCTTCACCACCGTGACCATCCACGCAACCATCCATTCCATTGTAATTGAAATCAGTGAATGAGGCCCTATCGATGTCGTCGGCATTGGTGTCCAACAAGTTCACGGACTCGACAATGCTATTGTTTGAACCACCGCTACACTGAGCGGCATCAAGTCAAGAACTACCATAATACCGAAAAGCAAAGCAAGAACAAATAGGTCGAAGATGCACACTACTAGGGAAAACCTTATACACAGAATCTTACCAGCAGCGCGGGTTAAAATAAGGCGCTGCTGCTACTTAGCAGCAGCGTGCCAACATGGACCGCGCTACTGATAACAAAACGCGTTAGGAGAAAAGAGCGCTACTACTAATATTACCACGACGTAGCTACCAGACTAGGAATAGTAGTAGCGCATGTTTTGTCAAAGTGCTACTGCTATTGAACTTAGCAGCAGCGCTTTTTGCCAACACTCGCTGCTGCTAACTTTAGTCCACTCGTTGCAACTAAGTTTAGTCCCACCTCGCTCCGCGAATAGGGTGTTTACCACCTTAAATACGTTACTTTCCAAACCATCACAACCACTTGGTCTTCATTAAAATCTATGTGTAGGATCTGTGGCCGCAATAGTAATCTTCGTCGGTTCGTAAGCCGGCGAGGATTCCTATTGGCAATTTAGATTCTACACAAAAAGATCATTGATGACCAATGTATTTTTGATTTTTTTACATGCTTAGCCATAGCTTAGCAGTAGCGTGTTTTTGAGAACACGCTACTGCTATGGTGATTAGCAGTAACGCTTTGTCCAAACACGCGCTACTGGTGAACGCCACCTATCTTCCCCAACCGGCCGCCCCCAGTCTCCCTCTCCATGCTCACTCTCCCCCGCACCCCCCGTCATCCGCCACCGCCGCCGTTCCCCGATCACCGTCGTCGCCCGCCGCTGCCGACACTCCTACTCCTTCTCCACTGAGGTAGTCCCTCCATCCCTGCTCCCTCCTTCCTCCTCCTTCTCTCGCCTCCCTCCTCCTCCTCCCTCCTCCCCACCGCGCCCCTCCTCCCTCCTCCCTCATCCTCTGGCCAAGCCCTCCGCCGACAGCCCTCCTCCCCCTCATCCTCTCTCCTCTCTCCTCCCACCCCCTCCTCACTCCTCCTCCCTCCCCCCACCGCCCTCCTCCCCCTCCTACTCTCTATTTTTACTATTTTTCAGTAAGTGTTTAACAGAAATAGTTTATTTAAGAAGTGCTTAATAGAACTAGTTGAATTAGTATGAAAATTAATTATTTTTATTTATATAAGTGTTTAGTTGAACTAGTTGAATTAATAGAACTAGTTTATTTTTAGTAAAAAAAATTAGGTATATGAGATTTGATGATCTAATTAAATTTTTACTATAGAACTAGTTTATTTTTAGTAAGAAAGTTAATAAAACTAGTTTCTTTTTAGTAAGTTCTTAGTTGACCTAGTTGAATTAATAGAACTAGTTGAATTTATGTCATTATCACTTTGTCATCAAAGAATGCTATATGAGATTTGATGATCTAATTAAAATTTACTCGGTGGAATATGCAGGCTTTGTAGAGTCGTGTCTCCTTGGAGTGATCGTCATCCGAGCTACCTCTACTTCCTCTACACCCGAGTCGGTGAGCTAAAAGTCCACCTCCTCCTTCTCCGCTCATCGGTGTTGAATTGAGTAGAACTAGGGCATTTAGTTACGCTTCTTAACCAAATGAAACGTTCGGGTTATAAGATATATCGATTTTTTTTGTCAATATTGAACCATTGAAATGCAATGAGCACAAGTTTAGGCTCATGTGCGAAGTATTGATTCATTTCCTAGTGGCCTGTGTTTTGCCGGAGTGTTGATTCATTTCCGTTTCGGTAAATTTTAGGCGCTCAATATGTCCTATTTTAGCAAAGGTCATGCCGGATTTTCCATGAATTTAAGCATGACCTATTCTAGAATATGTAGGAAATATCGAGTGCCCCAGATTTGCTAGAAAGAGAATTAAATGACATTTTGAGTTGACTTTTAAGTCTGTTGGGGCACCATACATGACAGTCAAAAAATCAGTGAGGGAGAGTCTCCACCATATATGAGAGAAGAAGAATGCCGACTGTTATCGTGCGGGTCGCTTCTCCTTCTTCTGTTTGTGCTAGACCTTTGTTATGCACTAGGGGAAGAAGGAGTGGCGATCATCATCGACGGTCGAAAAATCAGCGAGGGAGTGTCCACTATATATGAGAGAGGAAGAATGCCGACTGTTGTCGTGGGGGTCGCTTCTCCTTCTTTTCTTTTGTGCTAGATATTTGTAATGCACTAGGGAAAGGAGGAGTAGCGACCATCACCGACGGTCGCAATATCAGAGAGGGTGTTCCCACCATATACGTGAGATGAGAGTTTAGGAAGGAAGACTCGACGGACTTAAAGTCAACCCGTTGCATATTGAGTAATAGTGACCTGTGTGTTGAGTTTCCTGGTAGTTGCCTTCGACTGATTTTCAATGTTTCAAATATGAACATATATAGGAAATGTCTGATGATGAAAGAGAATTCGGTATGTGCGAATACTGTCAAGACGAGCGCGGCATGTGCGACAGGCCTCACCTAGTTGGTGGTAGGCGCTTCAGCATCGTGCTGGATGAGAACTTTGAAGTGAATACAGTATGTCACAATGACAAGTCTTTTTTCGTAATTAAGCATGACTTGTGCTACTTCTGCTTTTTTTGCTTCAACTTATAATTTTAATATTTTACAATTCTACTAGTGTATCCCCTGTCATGCAAGAACCTATGTCTTGGATAAGATTGGTTTCAGTACTATGGAAAGTATGGAGGTAAAGAGAGTTCACTTGAGGACCGAGCATGGTTATACTTTTGCCGCAAAATTATACAATGTAGACACCTACTCCTATTTTGAATGCAAAAATTGGAGAGCACTATGCAAGGCTTATGCATTTGAGCCTAATATGGTTATCACCTTTGATATTCGTCCGGAAGATGAAATTGAAGGTAATATCGACATCTGTGTCGATGTGCAGACGCCTCCAGTTCTACCATTATGTGAGTTTCTCAACCATATTTATTTAGTAATTTATATTGTTTATTTAAAAATAGTTGACAACTAATTTCTATTGACAGCTTATTTCCATTCAAGCAAACATGTCCAGCGCTTGGTAGGCATGACCTACTATTGTCCCGGGGCTGAACTAAACTGCGAGGAGAGGAGATAGGTCATTATGTTTCATGGCTTGAGGAGCTTGATACTGTCAAGACATGTTATTTTCCTAGACTTCGAGATATTAGTACTCAAAACATGCGACCACTAGTGTTCGTATTGAACTACGGTCACATCTATTTAGGAAAGATGATAAGATTTCTACTTTTTGTCCTCATCAGTGCATCTTTTGCATACAATATTTTAAAGCTAAACATTATTGCTAGGTATGTTACGATGATGTTCTTCAACAGGGAGTCTCGATGAGAGTTGTGACTCGTTGGATCGAGCCTAATGGTCGCATGACAATGGTTAGATTACGGCCAAGAAATCCTACATGCACATGAGTGTTAGGGGACGTAGTAATTTCAAAAAAATTCCTATGCACACGCAAGATCATGGTGATGGATAGCAACGAGAGGGGAGAGTGTTGTTCACGACCCTCGTAGACCGAAAGCGGAAGCGTTAGAACAACACGGTTGATGTAGTCGTACGTCTTCACGACCCGACCGATCAAGCACCAAAACTACGGCACCTCCGAGTTCTAGCACACGTTCAGCTCGATGACGTCCCTCGAACTCCGATCCAGCCGAGTGTCGAGGGAGAGTTCTGTCAGCACGACGGCGTGGTGACGATCTTGATGTTCTACCGTCGCAGGGCTTCACCTAAGCACCGCTACAATATTATCAAGGAGGACTATGGTGGATGGAGGCACCGCACACGGCTAAGAGATCAAGAGATCAATTGTTGTGTCTATGGGGTGCCCCCCTGCCCCCGTATATAAAGGAGCAAGGGGAGGAGGGCCGGCCAAGGAGGAGGAGGCGTGCCCAAGGGGGGAGTCCTACTCCCACCGGGAGTAGGACTCCTCCTTTCCTAGTAGGAGTAGGTGAGAAGGAAGGGGAAGAGAGAAGGAAGGAAGGAGGGGGTGCAGCCCCTCCCCCTAGTCCAATTCGGACTAGGCCTTCGGGGGGCGCGCGGCCTGCCCTAGGCAGCCCCTCTCTCTTTCCCGTATGGCCCAATAAGGCCCAATACTTCTCCACAGCAAATTCCCGTAACTCTCCGGTACTCCGATAAACACCCGAATCACTCGGAACCTTTCCGAAGTCCGAATATAGTCGTCCAATATATCGATCTTTACGTCTCGACCATTTCGAGACTCTTCGTCATGTCCCCGATCTTATCCGGGACTCCGAACTCCTTCGGTACATCAAAACTCATAAACTCATAATATAACTGTCATCGAAACCTTAAGCGTGCGGACCCTACGGGTTCGACAACTATGTAGACATGACTGATACACGTTTCCGGTCAATAACCAATAGCGGAACCTAGATGCTCATATTGGCGCCTAGATATTCTACGAAGATCATTATCGGTCAAACCGCATAACAACATACGTTGTTCCCTTTGTCATCGGTATGTTACTTGCCCGAGATTCGATCGTCGGTATCTCAATACCTAGTTCAATCTCGTTACCGGCAAGTCTCTTTACTCGTTATGTAATGCATTGTCTCGCAACTAAATCATTAGTTACATTGCTTGCAAGGCTTATAGTGATGTGCATTACCGAGAGGGCCCAGAGATACCTCCCCGACAATCGGAGTGACAAATCCTAATCTCGAAATATGCCAACTCAACATGTACCTTTGGAGACACCTGTAGAGCTCCTTTATAATCACCCAATTATGTTGTGACGTTTGGTAGCACACAAAGTGTTCCTCCGGTAAACGGGAGTTGCATAATCTCATAGTTATAGGAACTTGTATAAGTCATGAAGAAAGCGATAACAACATATTGAACGATCAAGTGCTAAGCTAACGGAATGGGTCAAGTCAATCACATCATTCTCCTAATTATGTGATCCCGTTAATCAAATGACAACACATGTCTATGGTTAGGAAACATAACCATCTTTGATTAATGAGCTAGTCAAGTAGAGGCATACTAGTGGCACTATGTTTGTCTATTTATTCACACATGTATTATGTTTCCGGTTAATACAATTCTAGAATGAATAATAAACATTATCATGAAATAAGGAAATAAATAATAACTTTATTATTGCCTCTAGGGCATATTTCCTTCAGTCTCCCACTTGCGCTAGAGTCAATAATCTAGTTCACATCGCCATGTGATTTAACACCAATATTCATATCTGTATATGATTAACACCCATAGTTCACAACGTCATCTGACCAACACCCAAAGGGTTAACTAGAGTCAATAATCTAGTTCCATCGCTATGTGATTAACACCCAAAGAGTACTAATGTGTGATCATGTTTTGCTCGTGAGAGAAGCTTAGTCAACGGGCCTGTCACATTCAGAGCCGTATGTATTTTGCACATATTCTATGTCTACAATGCTCTACACGGAGCTACTCTAGCTATTTGCTCCCACTTTCAATATGTATCCAGATTGAGACTTAGAGTCATCTGGATCGGTGTAAAAGCTTGCATCGATGTAACTTTTATGACGAGCTCTTTTATCACCTCCATAATTGAGAAATATTCCCTTAGTCCTCACTAAGGATATTCTTGACCGCTGTCCAGTGATCTACTCCTAGATCAAAATTGTACTCCCTTGCCAAACTCAGAGCAAGGTATACAATAGGTCTGGTACACAACATAGCATACTTCATAGAACCTATGTCTGAGGCATAGGGAATGACTTTTCATTCTCTTTCTATTTTCTCCCGTGGTCGGGCTTTGAGTCTTACTCAACTTCACACCTTTGCAACACAGGCAAGAACTCTTTCTTTGACTGTTCCATCTTGAACTACTTCAAAAACTTGACAAGGTATGTACTTATTGAAAAACTTATCAAGCGTCTTGATCTATCTCAATAGATCTTGATGCTTAGTATGTAAGTAGCTTTGCTGAGGTCTTTCTTTTAAAGAACTCCTTTTAAACACTTCTTTATGCTTTCCAGAAAAATTCTAGATCATTTCTGATCAACAATATGTCACTCACATATACTTATCAGAAAGGCTGTACTGCTCCCACTCACTTTATTGTAAATACAGGCTTCACTGCAAGTCCGTATAAAACTATATGCTTTGATCAACTTATCAAAGCGTATATTCCAATTCTGAGATGCTTGCACCAGTAAATAGATGGATCGCTGGAGCTTGCACATTTTGTTAGCACCTTTAGGATTGACAAAAACCTTCTGGTTGCATCATATACAACTCTTCTTTAAGAAAACCATTAAGGAATGCAGTTTTGACATCCATTTGCCAGATTTCATAAAATGTGGCAGTTGCTAACATGATTCGGACAGACTTTAAGCATCGCTATAGTTGAGAAAATCTCATTGTAGTCAACACCTTGAACTTGTCAAAAACCTTTTTGCGACAAGTCGAGCTTTGTAGATAGTAACACTACTATCAATGTCCGTCTTCCTCTTGAAGATCCATTTATTTTCTATGGCTTGCCGATCATCGGGCAAGTCCACCAAAGTCCGCACTTTGTTCTCATACATGGATCCTATCTCAGATTTCATGGCCTCCAGCCATTTCGTGGAATCTGGGCTCATCATCGTTTCCTCATAGTTCGTAGGTTTATCATGGTGTAGTAACATGACTTCCAGAACAGGATTACCGTACCACTCTGGTGCGGACCGTACTGTGGAAGACCTACGAGGTTCAATAACAACTTGATCTGAAGTTTCATGATCATCATCATTAACTTCCTCACTAATTGGTGCAGTAGTCACAGGAACAAATTTCTATGACGAACTACTTTCCAGTAAGGGAGTAGGTACAGTTACCTCATCAAGTTCTACTTTCCTCCCACTCACTTTTTTCGAGAGAAAACTCCTTCTCTAGAAGGGATCCATTCTAAGCAACGAACATCTTGCCTTCGGATTTGTGATAGAAGGTGTACCCAACTGTCTCCTTTGGGTATTCTAGGAAGACACAATTCTCCGATTTAGGTTTGAGTTTATCAGGATGAAACTTTTTCACATAAGCATTGCAACCCCAAACTTTAAGAAATGACAGCTTTGGTTTATTGCTAAACCATAGTTCATACGGTGTCGTCTCAACGGATTTAGATGATGCCCTATTTTAACGTGAATGCAGCTATCTCTATGCATAACCCTAAAATGATATTGGTAAATCGGTAAGAGACATCATTGATCAGACCATATCAAATAAAGTGCGGTTATGACGTTTGGACACACCGTTATGCTGTGGTGTTCCAGGTGGCATGAGTTTGTGAAACTATTCCACATTATTTTAACTGAAGGCCAAACTCGTAACTCAAATATTCATCTCCAGGATCAGATCGTAGAAGCTTTATTTTCTTGATACGATGATTTTCCACTTCACTCTGAAGTTCTTTGAACCTTTCAACTGTTTCAGACTTATGTTTCATCAAGTAGATATACCCATATATGCTCAAATCATCTGTGAAGGTCAGAAAATAACGATACCCGCCACGAGCCTTAATACTCACTGGTCTGTATACATCAGTATGTATTATTTCCAACAAGTCAGTAGCTCGTTCCATTGTTCCAGAGAACGGAGTTTTAGTCATCTTTCCCAAAAGGCACGGTTCGCAAGCATCAAATGATTCATAACCAATTGATTCCGAAAGCCCATCAGCATGGAGTTTCTTCATGCGCTTTACACCGATATGACCCAAACGGCAGTGCCACAAATATGTTGCACAATCATTATCAATTTTGCATCTTTTAGCATCAATACTATGAATATGTGTATTACTACGATCGAGATCCAACAAACTATTTTCATTGGGTGTATGACCATTGAATGTTTTATTCATGTAAACAGAACAACAATTATTCTCTGACTTTAAATGAATAACCATTTTGCAACAAACATGATCAAATCATATTCATGCTCAACGCAAACGCCAAATAACATTTATTTAGGTTTAACACTAATCCCGAAAGTATAGGGAGTGTGCGATGATGATCATATCAATCTTGGAACCACTTCCAACACACATCGTCACTTCACCCTCAACTAGTCTCTCTTTATTCTGTAACTCCTGTTTCGAGTTACTAATTTTTAGCAACTGAACAAGTATCAAATACTCAGGGGCTACTATAAACACTAGTAAGGCACACATCAATAACCTGTATATCAAATATACCCTTGTTCAATTTGCCATCCTTCTTATCCACCAAATATTCAGGGCATTTCCGCTTCCAGTGACCATTTCCTTTGCAGTCTAAGCACTCAGTTTCAGGCTTTGGTCCAGCTTTGGGCTTCTTCGCGGAAGTGACAACTTGCTTGTCATTCTACTTGAATTTCCCTTTCTTTCCCTTTGCCCTTTTCTTGAAACTAGTGGTCTTATCAATCATCAACACTTGATGCTCTTTCTTGATTTCTACCTTCGTCAATTTCAATATCACGAAGAGCTCGGGAATCATTTTCGGCATCCCTTGCATACTATAGTTCATCACGAAGTTCCAGTAACTTGGTGATGGTGACTAGAGAACTCTGTCAATCACTATCTTATCTGGAAGATTAACTCCCACTTGATTCAAGCGATTGTAGTTCGCCCCGGGCATAAAAACCGAAGACCGAAGACCGAAACCGAAAAGACCGAGACCGAACCCGAAAAGACCGAAACCGAAAAGACCGAACAAAAAACGGTCTGCAGAATGCTAAGATCGAACTAATTATGGTCTGTTCGGTCCAGATGTATTATGGACCGAACAGCCCGTACAGACCGAATAGCCCATTAACCTAAAGCCCATCTAGCAAGCCCAAGATCCCATCCTCACCTCACCTCACAGATCGAGCGGCCGTGCCCTTCGACGCAGACACAGGAAACCTAGCCGCCGCTTCACTCGCCTCCTCTTTTCTCTCCCTCGACGAACCCTAGCCGCCACCCGCCACCCGCCGCTCTAGCCCGATGCCCCGTGACCATGAGCTGTGAGCCGTGAGCCCGTGACGATCGCCACAACAAGGCGCGCATCGCCCACGCTTCAGCGACCGATGAAGAACTGCGCCCCGAGCCACGGCCCGCACCGGGACAGGTGACGACTGGTGCCCCGTGCCCCGTGCCGCCGTGCGCCGTGCTGCTGTGCGGCAGGCCGCCAACTCCGACCCTCCTGCTGGTTCAGCCGTCCGTGGCACGTCCATTCGCCTCCTGTGTAGCAGCTGGCTGCTGCTGTTTGTCACCACCACCGCACCACTCGTCCTCTTCCACGCCAGTCGTCGTCTCGCCGCTTTCTTTCCTCTTCTGGTGCTCAACCTCGCAACTGAAGGTGAGCAAGCTACTACTTCTCCTGGTATGCATATGTGATGTACAGATTGTTGTTCATTTAAGTGCATCAATATATTGTTCATGTTCTATGATGTTCAGCTTTTGTGATGTTCAGATTCAAGTAGATGTAGTGCTTCTATGTTCATGGTGTACAGATTGTTGTAGCCTTGTGTTGCTATTGTAGCCTTCTGTAGTTGTAGCCTTGTGTTGTATGTTGAGCTTTTGTGATGTACAGATTAAGCATTCTATGTTCAAGGCTAAAACAGCTTTTTGTTGGTTTCTATGTTCATGGCAGAGTGTACCATGCTATTTTTATGTTGATTTGGAATGGTTACTATGTAGAGAGGATACCAAACAGACCAATGTCATTTATTAGCTGTGAAAAATTAGATTATCTGAAATGTTTACATATTTGGAGGACTTGATTGAATGCTCATGTCAATGTTGTTTGACAGACCAATCTCCTCTTTTTTTGTAGATGTTTTCTATATCGGAATCTGTACATGATGAGTTGAACGAGAAAGATGACACATTTATGAGTATAGAGGAAGAGGCGGATGCAGAAGCAGCTGCTGCAGCAGGAGGTGACGAGTCCGTCTTACGTAGTATCATTGAAGATGAAGATGCCGAACCAAATATTGTCGAAGGTGCCAATATAGAAGCTACTCAAGATGACAAGCCAAAAGGACAGAAGCAAATGGCCTCAAGATCCCAAATCTGGGAGCATTTCACCAAAGTTTTTGATGATAAGGGATTAGTGAAGGAAGGAATGTGCAAATATTGTGACCGGATAATTCAAGCTACTACATCATGCAATGGGACAACAGCAATGCGCAGGCACTTCGGTATATGCAAGTGCAATCCGGATAGGAAATTGGATCCAAATTAGACCACTATGCAAGCAACTCTGGGAGATGGCATCAGCACTTGGAGATATGATGCGGAGGCAGTTAGGAAGGCATTTGCTGTGATGGTCATAGAGGATGAGCTACCTTTTGCATTTGGTGAGAAATTTGGATTCAGAAAGTTCGTTTCGGTTGCTTGCCCCCGCTTTAGTCCACCATCAAGAAGAACTTGTACCAGGGACACTGTCAAAGTTTATCTAGATGAGAAGTCCAAGTTGAAAAAGTTTTTCAAAGAGAATTGTGGAAGTGTGTGTGTAACCACGGATTGTTGGACTTCTCAGCAGCAAGATGGCTATATGGTAGTGACTACACACTTCATTGATGAACACTGGAAATATCATAAGAAGATTATCAATTTCATCATGGTGAACGGCCACAAGGGGAAGGATCTTGGGAAGAACTTGCAAAGATGTTTGATGGAATGGGGGTTAGAAGGAGTTATGACAGTCAGCATGGATAATGCGAGCAATAATGATGGTTGCATTGTTCACTTGAGTAAGTGTTTGGTTGATGCTAATACAAGCATAGCTGATGGAAAGTTTCTGCATATGAGATGCACGGCACAAATTGTCAACCTTATTATACAAGATGGCCTAAAAGAAGTTGAACTTTCAATCAAACGTGTCCGAGCTGCTGTGCGATACATGAAGAATGGGACTTCTCGGTTGGTAAATTTCAAGGAGCTAGCATTGGAAGAGAAGGTTCAGAGCAAGGCATTCTTGAACCTAGATGTATGCACTCGTTGGAACTCAACTTACATAATGTTGAAGGCTGCCATCATCTATGCAAAGGTGTTTACAAGGTATTGTGAAGATGACCCATTGTATGCTTTAGACTTGTCTGAAGAAAACGGAGGATTTGGGTATCCAGATGAGATCGATTGGGAAAATGCTAGAAAAATGGCTGCCTTTCTTGGGCACTTCTATAATCTTACCGTTCGTGTGTCATCCTCACTTCATGTCACTTCCAACAACTTCCTTTTCGAGGTTGGCAATGTACACATCTAGGTTCAAAATTGGATGAGTAGTACAGATCGTTTGCAAAAAGCTATGGCAGAGAGGATGAAAGAAAAGTTTGATAAATATTGGCGGTCTTGGCATGAGAATGAAAAGGTGAAGGAGCAGGGTCCTATTGTGAATGAAAGAGGGAAAGGGAAGAAGAAGGAGAAGGAAAAATCTCAACTTGCTAATTTTCGTTGCTGCAGCTCTTGATCCAAGGTATAAGCTATCTGATTTCACTAGGCTAACTACTTTGGAAATTTTTGGTGCTGAGTGTGGAGAGAAGGTGTGGTTTGCTGTTAACAAATGTGTTTATGAGTTGTTTGAAGAATACCGAGTAAGATTAACTACACCGGAACCAATAACACCAGCCTATAGCCAAGTACCATTAGAAGGAGGAGGAGCAAGTATGATGAAGCAACTAATTGCAAGCAGGTTGAGGCAAAATAATAGTGGAGGAAGTGCAAGTAGTAAATCTGAGATTGAAAAATACCTTGCCGAAGACTCTGAAGACCCTGATAAAAAAATTGACATCCTAGGATGGTGGAAAGAGAATTCATCTAGGTTCCCAATCTTGGCAAATATGGCTCGTGATATTCTTTCTATCCCCATTACAACGGTGGCTTCTGAGTCAGCCTTTAGCACAAGTGGACGCATACTTGATGACTTTAGGACATCTCTAACTCCATTTATGGTACAAGCTTTAGTTTGTATGCAAGACTGGCTGAGAAGGTCAACAAATCCTGTCGACATCAAGGAGAACTTGGAAGAATTAGAAGAGCTAGAAAAAGGTAAATCAATTAGTCAACTTCTCCGTACATGATAGCAGATTACTTGTACCAAACCAATCACATACTAGCGGATTACTAATATGCACGACATACTGATATATATGCATGACTTGTCAACTTTAGTAGAAAAAGGTAAAGCAATCAGTAGTAACTTTTGTACAAAACCAGTGTATGGAGAAGTTTGTATGCATGAATTGTCAACTTTAGTAGATTACAATTGGACTAGGACAAGATCTTACCAAAACTAAGATTATGAATTTGATTGAATCTACTTGTTGCAGAGTTGATTGAAGAATTTGGTGACAAGGTGAAGTGAAAGCGCAAGGTCAATGGTGGTGTTGTTGCTTCTTCCATGGCCAAGTCGACCAACAAAGTGAGATCCACATCCACTCATGGTTGAACTGAAATCATGTGGAGTGTGTTCTATTCTCACTATCTTGTGCTTGTAATTTGTGAACAGACATAGAGAATTGAGAACAGTGAGAGTACTGTGTTGATGTCAAGTACTATGTGGTTTGCTGCTTATGTCAAGTTTTGAACTTATGTGGAATCTTATGTTCGTTGTTTGTTGTTGCACTGAAATCATGTACTTAACTTGATTAGTATGATGCCAAGTACTATGTTGTCAAGTACTATGTGGTGGTGTTGCTTGCCCATTTGCTGCTGCTTGTTATCTTATTACTTCCTGTGAAATATAAATGATTATGCATGCATGAATCTTGTTGCTGGACCATGAATCATGTCTTCTTACTTCGTGTCGTCTGAATCTTTTTTACTTGTTGTCAAATATAAACAAGTTTTGGTAATTTGTTACTTGCTGATAGTACTTTGTTACTTACTGTGAAATGTAAACATGTATTTGTACAACCATATAGGAAGTAACATGAATGTACTGGTACAGGAAGTAACACTGATATTAGTTGTAGCAAATTAATTTGGTCTGTTTGGTCGGGACCGAAGACCGAATATTAAAGACCGAAGACCGAATAGTGAAGAACCGAAAAGACCGAAATTATTTCGGTCTTTAATTCTGGACGACTGAATTCTTGGAAGACCGAAAAGACCGAACCGAACAAACCGAAAAGACTGAACGCCCGGGGCAAATTGTAGTACCCAGACAATCTGAGCACATGCTCACTAGTTGAGCGATTCTCCTCCATCTTTTAGCCGTAGAACTTGTTGGAGACTTCATATCTCTCAACTCGGGTATTTGCTTGAAATATTAACTTCAACTCCTGGAACATCTCATATGGTCCATGACGTTCAAAACGTCTTTGAAGTCCCGATTCTAAGCCGTTAAGCATGGTGCACTAAACTATCAAGTAGTCATCATATTGAGCTAGCCAAACGTTTATAACGTCTGCATCTGCTCCTGCAATATGTCTGTCACCTAGTGGTGCATTAAGGACATAATTCTTCTATGCAGCAATGAGGATAAACCTCAGATCACGGATCCAATCCGCATCATTGCTACTAACATCTTTCGACACAGTTTTCTCTAGGAACATATCAAAATTAATATATGAAAACAACAACGCGAGCTATTGATCTACAACATAATTTGCAAAATACTACCAGGACTAAGTTCATGATAAATTTAAGTTCAATTAATCATATTACTTAAGAACTCCCACTTAGATAGACATCTCTCTAATCATCTAAGTGATCACGTGATCCAAATCAACTAAAACATAACCGATCATCACGTGAAATGGAGTAGTTTTCAATGGTGAACATCACTATGTTGATCATATCTACTATATGATTCATGCTCGACCTTTCGGTCTCAGTGTTCCGAAGCCATATCTGCATATGCTAGGCTCGTCAAGTTTAACCTGAGTATTCCGTGTGTGCAAAACTGGCTTGCACCCGTTGTAGATGGACGTAGAGCTTATCACACCCGATCATCACGTGGTGTCTGGGCACGACGAACTTTGACAACGGTGCATACTCAGGGAGAACACTTTTATCTTGAAATTTAGTGAGAGATCATCTTATAATGCTACCGTCAAACAAAACAAAATAAGATGTATAAAAGATAAACATCATATGCAATCAAAAATATGTGACATGATATGGCCATCATCATCTTGTGCCTTTGATCTTCATCTCCAAAGCATCGTCATTATCTCCATCGTCACCGGCATGACACCATGATCTCCATCATCTTGATCTATATCAATGTGTCGTCACATGGTCGTCTCGCCAACTATTGCTCTTGCAAGTTTCGCTATCGCATTGCGATAAAGTAAAACAATTATTTGGCGCTTGCATCTTATGCAATAAAGAGAAAACCATAAGGCTTCTGCCAGTTGCCGATAACTTCAACAAAACATGATCATCTCATACAACAACTTATATCTCATCACGTCTTGACCATATCACATCACAACATGCCCTGCAAAAACAAGTTAGACGTCCTCCACTTTGTTGTTGCAAGTTTTACGTGGCTGCTATAGGATGAGCAAGAACCGTTCTTACCTACGTATCAAAACCACAACGATAGTTCGTTAAGTTAGTGCTATTTTAACCTTCTCAAGGATTGGGCGTAGCCACACTCGGTTCAACTAAAGTTGGAGAAACTGACACCCGCCAGCCACCTGTGTGCAAAGCACGTCGGTAGAACCAGTCTCGCGTAAGCATACGCGTAATGTCGGTCCGGGCCGCTTCATCCAACAATACCGCCGAACGAAAGTATGACATGCTGGTAAGCAGTATGACTTGTATCGCCCACAACTCACTTGTGTTCTACTCGTGCATATAACATCAACGCATAAAACCTGGCTCTGATACCACTGTTAGGGGACGTAGTAATTTCACAAATTTTCCTACGCACATGCAAGATCATGGTGATGCATAGCAACGAGAGGGGAGAGTGTTGTCCACGTACCCTCGTAGACCGAAAGCAGAACCGTTAGAACAATGCGGTTGATGTAGTCATACGTCTTCACGTCCCGACCGATCAAGCACCGAAACTACGGCACCTCCGAGTTCTAGCACACGTTCAGCTCGATGACGTCCCTCGAACTCCGATCCAGCCGAGTGTCGAGGGAGAGTTCCGTCAGCACGATGGCGTGGTGACGATCTTGATGTTCTACCGCCGCAGGGCTTCGCCTAAGCACCACTACAATATTATCGAGGAGGACTATGGTGGATGGGGGCACCGCACACGGCTAAGAGATCAAGAGATCAATTGTTGTGTCTATGGGGTGCCCCCCTGCCCCCGTATATAAAGGAGCAAGGGGAGGAGGGCCGGCCAAGGAGGAGGAGGCGGGCCCAAGGGGCAGTCCTACTCCCACCGGGAGTAGGACTCTTCCTTTCCTAGTGGGAGTAGGAGAGAAGGAAGGGGAAGAGAGAAGGGAAGGAAGGAGGGGGCACAGCCCCTCCCCCTAGTCCAATTCGGACTAGGCCTTGGGGGGGCGCGCGGCCTGCCCTAGGCAGCCCCTCTCTCTTTCCCGTATGGCCCAATAAGGCCCAATACTTCTCCCTGGCGAATTCCCGTAACTCTCCGGTACTCTGATAAACACCCGAATCACTCGGAACCTTCCCGAGGTCCGAATATAGTCGTCCAATATATCGATCTTTACGTCTCGACCATTTCGAGACTCCTCGTAATGTCCCCGATCTTATCCAGGACTCCGAATTCCTTCGGTACATCAAAACTCATAAACTCATAATATAACTATCATCGAAACCTTAAGCGTGCGGACCCTACGGGTTCGAGAACTATGTATACATGACCGAGACACGTTTCCGTTCAGTAACCAATAGCGGAAACTGGATGCTCATATTGGCTCCTACATATTCTACGAAGATCTTTATCGGTCAAACCGCATAACAACATACGTTGTTCCCTTTGTCATCGGTATGTTACTTGCCCGAGATTCGATCGTCGGTATCTCAATACCTAGTTCAATCTCGTTACCGGCAAGTCTCTTTACTCGTTATGTAATGCATCATCCCGCAACTAACTCATTAGTTACATTGCTTGCAAGGCTTATAGTGATGTGCATTACCGAGAGGGCCCAGAGGTACCTCTCCGACAATCGGAGTGACAAATCATAATCTCGAAATATGCCAACTCAACATGTACCTTCGGAGACACCTGTAGAGCTCCTTTATAATCACCCAGTTACGTTGTGACGTTTGGTAGCACACAAAGTGTTCCTCCGGTAAACGGGAGTTGCATAATCTCGTAGTTATAGGAACTTGTATAAGTCATGAAGAAAGCAATAGCAACATACTGAACGATCAAGTGCTAAGCTAACGGAATGGGTCAAGTAAATCACATCATTCTCCTAATGATGTGATCCTGTTAATCAAATGACAATACATGTCTATGGTTAGGAAACATAACCATCTTTGATTAATGAGCTAGTCAAGTAGAGGCATACTAGTGACACTATGTTTGTCTATGTATTCACACATGTATTATGTTTCCGGTTAATACAATTCTAGCATGAATAATAAACATTTATCATGAAATAAGGAAATAAATAATAACTTTATTATTGCCTCTAGGGCATATTTCCTTCAATGAGTGCATTCAAGATTTCTTGAAGCGAGCAAGTCTTAGTAGTCATAGACTGGAGCAAATTTGTGAAGGATCGCAACAGAGAAGTACTGGGGCAGCAATCAGAAGCGCGGCCCATCATTAGAAGACAGGTTCATCTGCATTCTCCAATATGATGAAGCAGGAGTGCTATACATGTTCTATGCTATTTTATCTGAGAGAGAGCAGCAGGAGTGATTAGCTAGCTAGAATTAGTTTGAAGATGATGATGTGCTACACTATGACTATGATGATTAATTCTTTTTTCGTAATTAAGCATGACTTGTGCTACTTTTGATTTTTTTTTGCTTCAACTTATAATTTTAATATTTTACAATTCTACTAGTGTATCCCCTGTCATGCAAGAACCTATGTCTTGGATAAGATTGGTTTCAGTACTATGGAAAGTATGGAGGTAAAGAGAGTTCACTTGAGGACCGAGCATGGTTATACTTTTGCCGCAAAATTATACAATGTAGACACCTACTCCTATTTTGAATGCAAAAATTGGAGAGCACTATGCAAGGCTTATGCATTTGAGCCTAATATGGTTATCACCTTTGATATTCGTCCGGAAGATGAAATTGAAGGTAATATCGACATCTGTGTCGATGTGCAGACGCCTCCAGTTCTACCATTATGTGAGTTTCTCAACCATATTTATTTAGTAATTTATATTGTTTATTTAAAAATAGTTGACAACTAATTTCTATTGATAGCTTATTTCCATTCAAGCAAACATGTCCAGCGCTTGGTAGGCATGACCTACTATTGTCCCGGGGCTGAACTAAACTGCGAGGAGATAGGTCATTATGTTTCATGGCTTGAGGAGCTTGATACTGTCAAGACATGTTATTTTCCTAGACTTCGAGATATTAGTACTCAAAACATGCGACCACTAGTGTTCGTATTGAACTACGGTCACATCTATTTAGGAAAGATGATAAGATTTCTACTATTTGTCCTCATCAGTGCATCTTTTGCATACAATATTTTAAAGCTAAACATTATTGCTAGGTATGTTACGATGATGTTCTTCAACAGGGAGTCTCGATGAGTGTTGTGACTCGTTGGATCGAGCCTAATGGTCGCATGACAATGGTTAGCTTACGGCCAAGAAATCCTACATGCACATGAGTGTTAGGGGACGTAGTAATTTCAAAAAAATTCCTACGCACATCCAAGATCATGGTGATGGATAGCAACGAGAGGGGAGAGTGTTGTCCACGACCCTCGTAGACCGAAAGCGGAAGCGTTAGAACAACACGGTTGATGTAGTCGTACGTCTTCACGGCCCGACCGATCAAGCACCGAAACTACGGCACCTCCGAGTTCTAGCACACGTTCAGCTCGATGACGTCCCTTGAACTCCGATCCAGCCGAGTGTCGAGGGAGAGTTCCATCAGCACGACGGCGTGGTGACGATCTTGATGTTCTACCATCGCAGGGCTTCACCTAAGCACCGCTACAATATTATCAAGGAGGACTATGGTGGATGGGGCACCGCACACGGCTAAGAGATCAAGAGATCAATTGTTGTGTCTATGGGGTGCCCCCCTACCCCCGTATATAAAGGAGCAAGGGGACGAGGGCCGGCCAAGGAGGAGGAGGCATGCCCAAGGGGGGAGTCCTACTCCCACCGGGAGTAGGACTCCTCCTTTCCTAGTAGGAGTAGGTGAGAAGGAAGGGGAAGAGAGAAGGAAGGAAGGAGGGGGTGCAGCCCCTCCCCCTAGTCCAATTCGGATTAGGCCTTCGGGGGGCGCGCAGCCTGGCCTAGGCAGCCGCTCTCTCTTTCCCGTATGGCCCAATAAGGCCCAATACTTCTCCCTGGCGAATTCCCGTAACTCTCCGGTACTCTGATAAACACCCGAATCACTCGGAACCTTTCCGAGGTCCGAATATAGTCGTCCAATATATCGATCTTTACGTCTCGACCATTTAGAGACTCCTCGTAATGTCCCCGATCTTATCCAGGACTCCGAATTCCTTCGGTACATCAAAACTCATAAACTCATAATATAACTATCATCGAAACCTTAAGCGTGCGGACCCTACGGGTTCGAGAACTATGTATACATGACCGAGACACGTTTCCGGTCAATAACCAATAGCGGAACCTGGATGCTCATATTGGCTCCTACATATTCTACGAAGATCTTTATCGGTCAAACCGCATAACAACATACGTTGTTCCCTTTGTCATCGGTATGTTAATTGCCCGAGATTCGATCGTCGGTATCTCAATACCTAGTTCAATCTCGTTACCGGCAAGTCTCTTTACTCGTTATGTAATGCATCATCCCGCAACTAACTCATTAGTTACATTGCTTGCAAGGCTTATAGTGATGTGCATTACCGAGAGGGCCCAGAGGTACCTCTCCGACAATCGGAGTGACAAATCATAATCTCGAAATATGCCAACTCAACATGTACCTTCGGAGACACCTGTAGAGCTCCTTTATAATCACCCAGTTACGTTGTGACGTTTGGTAGCACACAAAGTGTTCCTCCGGTAAACGGGAGTTGCATAATCTCGTAGTTATAGGAACTTGTATAAGTCATGAAGAAAGCAATAGCAACATACTGAACGATCAAGTGCTAAGCTAACGGAATGGGTCAAGTCAATCACATCATTCTCCTAATGATGTGATCATGTTAATCAAATGACAATACATGTCTATGGTTAGGAAACATAACCATCTTTGATTAATGAGCTAGTCAAGTAGAGGCATACTAGTGACACTATGTTTGTCTATGTATTCACACATGTATTATGTTTCCGGTTAATACAATTCTAGCATGAATAATAAACATTTATCATGAAATAAGGAAATAAATAATAACTTTATTATTGCCTCTAGGGCATATTTCCTTCAATGAGTGCATTCAAGATTTCTCGAAGCGAGCAAGTCTTAGTAGTCAAAGACTGGAGCAAAATTGTGAAGGATCGCAACAGAGAAGTACTGGGGCAGCAATCAGAAGCGCGGCCCATCATTAGAAGACAGGTTCATCTGCATTCTCCAATATGATGAAGCAGGAGTGCTATACATGTTCTATGCTATTTTATCTGAGAGAGAGCAGCAGGAGTGATTAGCTAGCTGGAATGAGTTTGAAGATGATGATGTGCTACACTATGACTATGATGATTAAGTCTTTTTTCGTAATTAAGCATGACTTGTGCTACTTTTGCTTTTTTTTTTTGCTTCAACTTATAATTTTAATATTTTACAATTCTACTAGTGTATCCCCTATCATGCAAGAACCTATGTCTTGGATAAGATTGGTTTCAGTACTATGGAAAGTATGGAGGTAAAGAGAGTTCACTTGAGGACCGAGCATGGTTATACTTTTGCCGCAAAATTATACAATGTAGACACCTACTCCTATTTTGAATGCAAAAATTGGAGAGCACTATGCAAGGCTTATGCATTTGAGCCTAATATGGTTATCACCTTTGATATTCGTCCGGAATATGAAATTGAAGGTAATATCGACATCTGTGTCGATGTGCAGACGCCTCCAGTTCTACCATTATGTGAGTTTCTCAACCATATTTATTTAGTAATTTATATTGTTTATTTAAAAATAGTTGACAACTAATTTCTATTGACAGCTTATTTCCATTCAAGCAAACATGTCCAGCGCTTGGTAGGCATGACCTACTATTGTCCCGGGGCTGAACTAAACTGCGAGGAGATAGGTCATTATGTTTCATGGCTTGAGGAGCTTGATACTGTCAAGACATGTTATTTTCCTAGACTTCGAGATATTAGTACTCAAAACATGCGACCACTAGTGTTCGTATTGAACTACGGTCACATCTATTTAGGAAAGATGATAAGATTTCTACTATTTGTCCTCATCAGTGCATCTTTTGCATACAATATTTTAAAGCTAAACATTATTGCTAGGTATGTTACGATGATGTTCTTCAACAGGGAGTCTCGATGAGTGTTGTGACTCGTTGGATCGAGCCTAATGGTCGCATGACAATGGTTAGCTTACGGCCAAGAAATCCTACATGCACATGAGTGTTAGGGGACGTAGTAATTTCAAAAAAATTCCTACGCACATGCAAGATCATGGTGATGGATAGCAACGAGAGGGGAGAGTGTTGTCCACGACCCTCGTAGACCGAAAGCGGAAGCGTTAGAACAACACGGTTGATGTAGTCGTACGTCTTCACGGCCCGACCGATCAAGCACCGAAACTACGGCACCTCCGAGTTCTAGCACACGTTCAGCTCGATGACGTCCCTCGAACTCCGATCCAGCCGAGTGTCGAGGGAGAGTTCCGTCAGCACGACGGCGTGGTGACGATCTTGATGTTCTACCATCGCAGGGCTTCACCTAAGCACCGCTACAATATTATCAAGGAGGACTATGGTGGATGGGGGCACCGCACACGGCTAAGAGATCAAGAGATCAATTGTTGTGTCTATGGGGTGCCCCCCTACCCCCGTATATAAAGGAGCAAGGGGAGGAGGGCCGGCCAAGGAGGAGGAGGCGTGCCCAAGGGGGGAGTCCTACTCCCACCGGGAGTAGGACTCCTCCTTTCCTAGTAGGAGTAGGTGAGAAGGAAGGGGAAGAGAGAAGGAAGGAAGGAGGGGGTGCAGCCCCTCCCCCTAGTCCAATTCGGACTAGGCCTTCGGGGGGCGCGCAGCCTGCCCTAGGCAGCCCCTCTCTCTTTCCCGTATGGCCCAATAAGGCCCAATACTTCTCCACGGCAAATTCCCGTAACTCTCCGGTACTCCGATAAACACCCGAATCACTCGGAACCTTTCCGAGGTCCGAATATAGTCGTCCAATATATCGATCTTTACGTCTCGACCATTTCGAGACTCCTCGTAATGTCCCCGATCTTATCCGGGACTCCGAATTTCTTCGGTACATCAAAACTCATAAACTCATAATATAACTATCATCGAAACCTTAAGCGTGCGGACCCTACGGGTTCGAGAACTATGTATACATGACCGAGACACGTTTCCGGTCAATAACCAATAGCGGAACCTGGATGCTCATATTGGCTCCTACATATTCTACGAAGATCTTTATCGGTCAAACCGCATAACAACATACGTTGTTCCCTTTGTCATCGGTATGTTACTTGCCCAAGATTCGATCGTCGGTATCTCAATACCTAGTTCAATCTCGTTACCGGCAAGTCTCTTTACTCGTTATGTAATGCATCATCCCGCAACTAACTCATTAGTTACATTGCTTGCAAGGCTTATAGTGATGTGCATTACCGAGAGGGCCCAGAGGTACCTCTCCGACAATCGGAGTGACAAATCATAATCTCGAAATATGCCAACTCAACATGTACCTTCGGAGACACCTGTAGAGCTCCTTTATAATCACCCAGTTACGTTGTGAAGTTTGGTAGCCCACAAAGTGTTCCTCCGGTAAACGGGAGTTGCATAATCTCGTAGTTATAGGAACTTGTATAAGTCATGAAGAAAGCAATAGCAACATACTGAACGATCAAGTGCTAAGCTAACGGAATGGGTCAAGTCAATCACATCATTCTCCTAATGATGTGATCCTGTTAATCAAATGACAATACATGTCTATGGTTAGGAAACATAACTATCTTTGATTAATGAGCTAGTCAAGTAGAGGCATACTAGTGACACTATGTTTGTCTATGTATTCACACATGTATTATGTTTCCGGTTAATACAATTCTAGCATTAATAATAAACATTTATCATGAAATAAGGAAATAAATAATAACTTTATTATTGCCTCTAGGGCATATTTCCTTCAATGAGTGCATTCAAGATTTCTCGAAGCGAGCAAGTCTTAGTAGTCAAAGACTGGAGCAAAATTGTGAAGGATCGCAACAGTGAAGTACTGGAGCAGCAATCAGAAGCGCGGCCCATCATTAGAAGACAAGTTCATCTGCATTCTCCAATATGATGAAGCAGGAGTGCTATACATGTTCTATGCTATTTTATCTGAGAGAGAGCAGCAGGAGTGATTAGCTAGCTAGAATGAGTTTGAAGATGATGATGTGCTACACTATGACTATGATGATTAAGTATTTAGTGTTGGAGGTAATGACTATGATGATTATTATTAGCTAGTGTTGGTGGTGATTAGATAGATACACTATGACTATGATGGTTAAATAGTGTTGGTGGTAATGACTATAATGATTATTAGCTAGTGTTGTTGGTGATGATATGATGCAAGGGTTTTTATATTAATAGGATGATGATGATGATCATGATTATCATGATGATTTGTTCATATGGTCATGATTAGTTATTATATCATAGGTGGAAGGAACGCGGATTAGATTCATGTGGATGGATCAAAAGTGACTAAAAGTTGAATTAGTAGGATCGTTGTCCTATTTCAACTTTTGATTCATCCAACTGAATCTAATCCATGTTTCTTCCTCATAATGATATATTAGTTCATTATGGACATAATGATATAACAACCTCTTAATTGGTACTATATCAAAATTTGTATAACGGCGTATAAACGGTAGCGCGGCGTAAAAATAAAAAAATGTAAAACAGAATAGTTGTAGCGCGGGGCACGGAAAACGCTACTACTATTTAGATTAGCAGTGGCGCTTGTAGGTAGGCGCTACTGCTAAGTAGCTATAACAGTAGCGCTGGTAGTAACGCGCTACTGCTAAGTGTTAGCTGTAGCGCCTTATTAGTAGCGCACTAGCCACACGCTACTGATAGCCCTAAAACCCGCGCAACCGCTAGGCTTTTCCCTAGTAGTGTGCATACCTTCCGGCCATTTCATCAAACAACACGCTTGCGAAGGAACCATCGCCGTTGAAGGTCATCGTCGGGGAACATCTCGTCGGGGCGGAGGGAGTGGACGAAGGTGAAAGCCTTTTCGTAGGAATCTTCTTCCCCTTCACGCCCAAAACCTTGCTCACCTTCTCCGCGGGCGGCCGGGCAGATCGCGCAGCAGCGGCGGTGCCCGGCGCACATGCCCTTCCGGCGAGGCCAGTTGAATTGCCGTCCTGCACGACAACGTTGCAATGCCGCTTGCGGACTGGCGTGTTGGGGCCTTTTGCGACGGCGGGGGAGACATGGCCGGCAACGAGATCCGCCAGAGGGGATTGCGTGTGCGCGACCTCCATGGTGACGGGGGACGGCTGGGAGGCTTCCATGGCAGCGAAGTATGGCGGGGAAGATGGACCGGAGTGCGCGGTGGCGGGGCAATGGCGGCCGAGGAGGAGGGGGGGAGCGGGAAAGGCTGCACAGAAATTTCCCTCGCGCCAAATATCGCTGCGGATAGAGGGCGAGCTCGGGTCGGCCTCCCACGCCGTGAATCTAAAGGTTGAGGGCGAACTTTTGCCGTGCCCCGCTAAAACTTTTTACGGGTCGGACGCGTTTGCGGGGTTTGGTCGAGCATGATTTTTCACGCCGACTCATATTTTGACGGTTATTTTGTGGGTCGCGGCTTTTTACGGGTTCTGCTAGAGATGCTCTAATGGCACGAAGGTGACGGACATTACGTGCTCGCATTACGGTTTGTTAGATGGTCTGTGGTATCCCCAGCCCATTAGGGTTCAAAATTCTGGTGCTCGCATTTATTCCTGAATTTATTTCAGGATTTCCGGCGATGCGCATTCAGTGAGAGGAGACGTTTCCGTCGATGACGAGGCGCCTATGGTGACTTCATAAATCTTAAGATGATATACCGGCTCAGTCTTTCGGAGGTGCTCATAGGGGTAGGGTGTGTGTGCACGTTCATATGGATGAGTGTATGCTCGTGTATATGGGCGCTTGTGTCTGTACTGATGTTAAAAAAAATATGACCCGTTGACATGCTACTATCGCCCGACGCGTATTGCTCCTTTGCCGCCCGGCCACTAATATCCGGATCGACGAGGCCTTCCCGAGCCTCAGGTCATGCGCGCGTGTCATAGTGCGCATAGGTGGGTGAGGATGGTCTCGTACTGAGTGAACGTTCGGTTGTACTCCTCCTTGGTCAAGTCCTCGTGAAGTGCGCCCTAGGAGCATTCATCGTGGGTGGTGTGTGCCCCTCATCTACGCTAATTAATAGAGGTGTGTGTTTCTTTTTCCTGACCTATAACTGCTTCACTACAAACGGCTCGCTCGTCTCCAGCCTTGAGCCCTTCCACATTGTCTGTGCTTCTCCCATCGGTTTTCTCTCCTGGTGTCTCTGCAATTGTGATGACCACGGCAATGACTTTGCTCACATTTCAAGATGATGAATTTCGGGCCAATAGCTCCTGTGCGACACATTTGAGGTGAATTGGCTTGAGTGCGACGTTGTTCGAGCAAATGGCTGTGGTGCGACACATTTGAGCAGGTAAATAGCCCACGCACGACATGGCTGTTTAATGTGGTTAAATTGGTTGTCAACCAAGCCTGTTTATGTTAGGACATGTGGGTCCAACTTAATTGCTCCTCAAAATAGCTGACAGTGCCCTGCCGCCCGACCGTGTTGGGCCCGCCACTCTGCCCCCTCCCCCCCTTCTCCGGTGGTGGCGGAGCCCTCGTTCTCAACGGCGGCAGAGCCTTCGTCCTCAAAAAATGGTGAGTGAGAACCCTAGTCCCCCTCCCGTTCCTATCTCGGCCCCGTAGATCTCAGCTCGTTTCCTCTGTTTTCGCTTGTTGAATCGATAGGTTGTGAGGGGAGCCCGTGGGCATACTGAGATGGAGCCGCCAGATTCAACTTCGAATAGGTAATGCGTCTCTCTCCGACCCAATTTTGCATGCAATTAGGGCCTAGTCTGCTCTTTCTCATGGGCTCACACTGTCCGCCACTGACAGAGGGGATGCTGCCATTCGGACCTTCGAATTGACGGTCAATTTCTTTCCATCCAAGGCAAAATTAGTTGATGGTAGCATTCAGAACATTGAGAGAGACACAATTGTTGAATGGGAGGTTGAGTTTACAGAGATTGATCCACAAGTTCTACAGAACATGGGAGAGAAGGCAGTGAAGAAATGGGTGGAAAAAATTGGGGAGAATGTTGTTTGGGGTCCAGAGCAAGAAGTATCACTGTTGCGGTTTGATGATTGGAAAGGAGAGTATGTCATAATGGAAGATGGTGAACAGATTGTTGATGAAATCGATCGGCAAAACGGCTGGACAAGCAAAAGAGCTAATTTTTTTGCTGAGCTGGTTGATCTGAATATTTTTTCGAAGGTTGGATATGTGCCATCACAATTGGCTGCGCAGATGGTAGATGATGATTGGGCTACACAGAGGCCATTGATTCCCATGTGTACTGAACTTACAGTAATAGCCGAAGAGGGACAGGTTACTGGAACTGAAACTAAAACTGCAGCAACTGTTGATTGGAATGTAGTTGAATTAGATGAGCCTACTGATTTGGTCATTGCACCAATGCCTGACATTGAGATGGCCAAACTTTTTGGCATTCCAGTCGATGACAGAGATAAGCAGGAGAGGGGCGAATCTAGTTTGCCTGCTAATGTTGATGAAGATGTAGATGGACAATTGATGGAACAAGCTGCAGATGAAGTGGATGATGCACATGATGATGAGCTGGTGCATGTGTATGACAAAGAAAACCCTGTCATTGAAGTAGGCAAGTTGTTCCCAAGCATGAAGGAGTTTAGGATGTGTTTCAAGACTTATGCAGTGAAACATGAGTTTGATGCCAAGACTGTTTGGACTGATAGAAAGAAGTTTTATGCGAGGTACAGAGGATTTGATGGTAGTGTCAAGCCTTGCAAGTGGTACATATCTGCTAGACTGCAACCTAATGGAAGTACTGTCAGGGTTAACCAAATCCCCAATCAATATACTTGTATTACAAGTTCACAGAGAGTATCAACCATGACATCACAACTTTGGGTTGCAGAAAAGATTACCCCAATTTTAGCCAAAACACCAAACACTACTGCCAAGAAACTCAAAGTAGACTTGGAAAAGATGTACCCCATTAAACTGAAATATACCACAGTGTGGAAGGCAAAACAAAGGACAATGAAAAATTTATATGGTGATTGGGCAAATACATTTAGGATGCTTTACAACTTCAAAGCAGAGGTGGAAAAGAGGTCACCTGGTAGTGTTGTGGAGATAGATACAGAGGTATCAGCCAAAGGTGAAGTCAAGTTCTCCAAGTTTTTTATGGCTTTGAAGCCTTGCATAGATGGCTTCAAAGCAGGGTGCCGTCCATATTTGAGCATAGACTCATCATTTTTGACAGGCAAGTGGAATGGTCAGTTGGCAGCATGCAATGCTCTAGATGGACACAACTGGATGTTTCCTATTGCTGTTGGCTTGTTTCAGTCAGAAACAGAGGCTTCGCGGACATGGTTCATGATCCAGTTGAAAAGATGCCTAGGTCCAGTGTCACCTTTGGCTATACACACAGATGCATGTAAGGGGCTTGAAAATTCAGTGAAAAATGTTTTCCCACATGCTGAGCAGAGGGAGTGCTTCGGTCATTTGTGGATGAATTTGATCAAAAAATTTAGAGGAGAAGAATTTGGGCGCATGTGGCCAGCAGCAAGATCTTACACTAGACAGACACACAAATATCATCTTGATAAGATAATGGCAGCATGTGATGAGTTTGGTCCATGGCTGAACACCTACCATTCTTTGTTATGGTACAGGTCAGCATTCAACACTGCCATCAAGTGTGACCACATCAACAACAATTTAGCAGAGAGTTTCAACAACAAGGTGAAGGAGTTAAAAGATTTGCCTGTGCATGACATGGTTGACCAAATCAGGATCATGCTCATGCGGTTGTGGGAATTAAGAAGAAGGATAGGTGATTGTCTGCAAGGTGATAAGCTTCCAGTAGTGGTACAACAGGTGGTCAATAGGAGCAGAAGTCTTTCACATTTGTTTGTTGAAAAATCTTCACCTTGGGGTGCTGAAGTTAGAGATAGCAAAACTGGAAGGAGACATGTTGTTAACACTGAATTGCATGATTGCACTTGCCTCGAGTGGCAACACACTGGTAAACCATGTGAGCATGCCATTCTTTTCTTAGCATCCCAACCGAAGATAAACATGCACCCATATCTGCATGAATATTATTCGGTAGCACGATTTAAAGCTGCATATGCTACTCCAATTCCAGCACTTACAGATCAGTCTCAGTGGCCTGAAGTGGACATTAAATTTTCCATGTGTCCTCCCTTGACGAAAAGAAAGGCTGGCAGGCCTAAACAGAGTAGATTCAAGGAATGGTTTGAGAAAGGTGGGAGTAGTAAGAAGGGAAAGAAAGATGAAAAGCCAAAAAGGGCCCAAAAGGTAACAAAAACAGATGCAAATTGTGCCAGGAACTTGGGCACAGAGTGGGATCTGTCAAATGCCGTTACACTCCTGATAAGCCAAAGTATGTTCTTGTTTATTTGTCTGCCTTTGATTTGGTGCTTTTTTCCAATTACTATATCTATAACATTTTCTGCACAGGAGGAAGCGAGCAAGTCAGCCCCTTGTTGTTGAACAGTGTTGGCCAACAAAAAAAGCAAGAGTCAATGGCGGTAGAAAGAAGAGAAGTGTGCCTGAGCTTGAGCAGACTGAAGAAAATCCTGCTGCAGTCAACATTCAGACTGAAGAAACTAATGTGGAGGTGCACACCGAAGAAACTGAACCTGAGCGTGTCGAGGTTCAGACTGAAGAAACTGAACCTAAGCGTGTCGAGGTTCAGACTGAATAAACTGAACCTGAGCGTGTCGAGGTTCACACTGAAGAAACCCATGTTGAGGTACACATCAAAGAAACTGAAACTGGTGTCAACATTGAGACTGAAGACACTGATCACGAGGGTATTGGCGAGGTGTTGAAAAGACCAGTGAAGAAAACCAAGATGATCAGTGAACTTGTGTGTGTTGAAGAACCAAAAACAAGAAGGGCTAAGGAGAAGAAGGGCACACGCCGTGGTAGGAAGAAGTAGAACAAAGAACAGTTTGAAAATTTGGTGCATGTAATAATATTTGTAACTTGGTGCGTACTGGTAGTCACTATGTATCCCCATATTTCTATTCGAACTTGTTTGTCTAAACCAGCCAAATAAAATTCAAATTTAAATTTAAATTTAAATTTAAATTTGGGCTATTGATATTTTAGTGCTATCTAAAGTACCTCAACTAAAATATGTTTGCTTGTTATCATTCCGAGCCCTTTTGGTAAGTTGAACTCATAGTCATGAAAAGTGTGTTTCAAATGACCTCCAAAGGTAGGGTAAACGACCTCATATTTAAGCAAATTTTGTTGGCACTTTGTCTAAACCAGCCAAATAATTTTTCTACACATCAATTCTACCTATATAGTGTAAATCTAAAGTCTCACTATTTATTGAATTAATTTTCTATTATTTTCTTTTCTTTTTGAAAAAACAAGGTTTAATAGAAAATTATATATAAAACAAGTTTAAAACATGAAAATGAGAAAAGTAAGTTCAGATCTTTCTTAGTCAATCCAAAATGAAAATGACAAAACAAGGTTTTCACACTTTTCATTTTCAAAACCCCACCTACTCTCGGGTGCCCACTACTCTCTCCCTTGAACTACATACTACATTGTTTGAGGAATGACAATTTTGTGAAGGATTTTTCATAAAAATGTATGTAAACCATATTTATATTTTTTTCTCGTTACTATACGACATAATAAGACTATGTGCGCAAGTTTTATATTTTTTTGATTTTTTTTTGAATTAGTTATGCTCAACCCTAATCAGTCAAAACCTCTCAAAACCCCTCAAAACCCCTCTCAAAACCCCTCAAAACCCCGCACACTACCTGGTCGTCGATCGTTTTACATGGACGGTTGAGATCAGGCGCTAGGGTTAGCTACAGTGTGCAGCGATCCGCATGAGACGCGCTGATTGGTTGATGCGGTGGGGTTTGGATCAGCCTCTCTAGTTGGAGCATCAGGACCGTTCATTTGAATCCAACGGCAAGAGTTGACGCGGTGCATGGACCAAGCCTACGCAGTGCCCTTTCCATCGTTGCATGCGTGCCCGTGCCCACCCGCAGCATGCATGCCCACCCGCAGGACTGCGCCCGTCGTTGGTCGTTGCATGCATGCTTCGACCTAGCCCTGCCCCGCCACCCCTATCAACGCAGTAACCTGTCGCATGCCTACCATTAGAACCGATGCAGCGTCGCATCAAAGCATGCACCAAGCCACAATGCAGCAGCCCAATGAAGACAACCAAAAAGCCAACGCTGCAGGGCGTGCCGTGCATGGCGTGCTCCTCTTTGAGGACGCAATACTGGCATGGGGTATCGATGTGGGAATAGATGCAGTTCAAACGGCGTGCTGCCCGTTACAAGATGGGTAAATGAAGGCATCCATTATTGTCACGTCTCACATCGACCGAACGTTGCCCTCAAAAAAAAATCGACCGAACATTGCCCTCTAGCCGGCTAGCCCTAGCAAGATGGGCTATGACATGAATGCACGGGCGGCACACGCAGAGAACCCGGGGCAGGCGTGTCCCCTTGACCCACGACGGCACAGAAGCGTGCGTGATCCCGCTCCCCTTGACCCGCGACCGTCACAGCCCGTTTCCCACGCTCGTGTACACACTTCCATGGGGCGCCACCAAACGCCGCCCGCCCATTAATTCTACCCAGTGTAACCTCAGCGCTTCCATCAAAAACCACGTCGCTCTTGGGCTATTTAAGCCGGGCACTATCGTCTTCCTCTTCCTCCTCATCCACACCCCATCCTCTTCCTCCTCTGCCCTCCTTCTTCCTTCTTCTCCATCAAACCCAATCGAGCCCTCGAGCCACCGAGCGCCACCATGCAGTACAACGCCCCCACCTACTAACTCCCCCCAACTATGCCGGAAAGGCTCTACCCGAACGGAGTGTACGTGGAGAGTACCCTTAGGGTTTGGGCCATCTCAAGGTGGAGGGGCGCAAGGGAGTTGACGGAGTTCTTCCTTGCGGCCGGCTTCCGCCACCTCCCCCGCGGCTCTCCAAGGATGTACCATGTTGAGGAGGTCACCCACAACGGCGTTGTGGTTGGGCTCCTCGCTACGTTCACTAAGCCATTCGATGCTTTCTACCTCCTCGGGCGAGTGTATTGGGTTGGTTGTGAGTTCATAGCTTTCACCACCCATAACATTTTCATCGACTTCAACTCCATCTTCCCCAACAACGGCGTTATGCACACGCTCCCGTACCCAATCAACAACGATGAGTGAAGGGCGCCCCGAGGAGCCCGGAGAGAAGAACCCGAAGAAGAACCCGGAGGAGGAGGAGAGAAGAACCCGAAGAAGAACCCGCATTTGGTGCCCCCCGATCTATCGTATCGTATCGTATTAGTTTTTAAGTTGTAATCGTTATGCTACTGTTATTAAGTTGTATTAGTGTTTTAAGTTGTAAGGCTATCGTGGAACTATGTGTTGCAATCGTTATGCTTCTATATAATCGTTATGCTACTATATATATTGTGTACTTTGTGCTATTATTTGTAGATTGCTATGGGTTGTTCCATTATTTGTGTATTGCTATGGGTTGCTACGGGCCCGGGTTGCTACACCCCAATCACCACACACACCATCTTCAAAATATTGGCCAAATAATGGGTCATCACCCAAACCATAGACATGCAACTAGGAGCCCCATGCAAACCCACTATGGACATGCAACTAGGAAATGCAAACTAATTTACTTCATGCAAGCATGCAACTCATTTAGTTCATGAAACCGTAGACATGCATAAAAACAAGTAATATTTAGTTTTAGTGCATCAAAAAGTGATCCATCACAAAATTTAGTGCAAGAAAAAGGCCAAAGTAAAAACAAGTAACATTTTATTTGCCGAAGTTAGAGGTGGGCTGGTGCCCCTACGCGGGTGGGCTGGTCTCCTTGAGCCCGATCTCCTTACGGCCCAACATCTATTCAGCAGCCCAGTTTTGTTTTTTACTAGAAACTGAATTTGGGTGCCCGTGTACTCTGTTAACTGAAGAACCAAAACAGGGGAAACAGAGCATGAACACTGAATAATTTGTGTTCCAAATTGCTGCTTCAATTCAGATACATTACTTGCGCAAAGATCACATCCTCTACACTGACAGGCCTAAATTCCCATTCTAATGACGGATGAACAACAAATAAAACAAAAATAGAGCAATGATACAACAATAGAACCCCCGTGCCATGATATTTGCTTGCTTCTGCAAATCGATCATCTGCATTAGATGTTTCTTGATCTTCTTCAGTTCCTCGGTCAGTTCGGACTCCGCATGCAGTTCAGCATTGCGCGCATACATCGCTATCGGCACGACTCTGCCCGCCCCTCCGCCCGAGCTCCCCGTATTCTCCACAGCAATCGGCGGCACCCCGCCCAAATTGAGCTCCCAGGTTGCGGCCACGCTCGAATCAACGTAGCCCTCAAACTGAATCCTATCAACATATTCATCAATCCACTCAAAATGGTAACATTTCTTCAAGATCTGAAAAGAACAACACGAACCCTAAATCCCAAATTCGAGGAGAAAAAACAAAATATGGAGAAATCAGAGCGAAAGACAGCGAAAGAACGGGCTAAGAACTGAGATCTAACCTTGCCATCCCTTCCTGTCATTGGTTTGCTCAAGCATTTCACAAATTCCCGCCCAAGGTTGCCATTGTCATCCCTTTTAGTGACCAACCGTTTAAGAGGGTCTGGGCGTGGGCATTCAGGGCACCTTGTTAGCAGCACTGGTCCATACTGTCGCCATTTTGATTGCGTGGCGGAGGAGGTAGGCATTTGCGCTAGGTCGCCGGAGAAGAGAAAGATTGGGGAAAGGGGATGAATGGGCGGCGGCGGGCGGACGGGCACGAGCGCTCGTCTCTTCTAGCTGCGAGGAGGTGGGTCCCGCGAGTAGACAAGTGGTGGGTCCCGCGCTTAGGTGGATAAGTGGTGTGTCCAGCGCTTACGTGGATAAGTGGTGGGTCCAGCCCTCAACAGCTTACGAGGGCATCAGTTCAGTTTAACAGCCATGTCGTGCGTGGGCTATTTACCTGCTCAAATGTGTCGCACCACAACCATTCGTTCGAACAACGTCGCATTCGAGCCAATTCACCTCAAATGTGTCGCACAGGAGCTATTGGCCCATGAATTTCACGCCCCTTATGTGCCTCCCACCCAGCATCTCATCTCTGATCCTCCTCCACACCTAGACCCCTTGTCAGGTTTGGTTTGAGAAGAGGCAAAAGTTCATGATCAATCCACATGCGTGATCACCTTATATCTCTTTGTTTCGAATAAACTATGAGGCCTTGGCATATGCGAGGCTCGTGCAATTTTTTGGTGCAATGTTGTATGCGGGCATGGCATAATATTTTCTTGGTACTATAAAAAAAGATATATATATTTGGCAAATGGACTATATTTGTTGTCTCATTTGATAAAAACAAGCCAAATATTCACTATTAAAAAAGGGACATAACGGGCCAAATGGATCTTCCTGTTGGAAGCACTCTCCGGGGAAGGAGGAACATGTACCGAATGCCTATCCGTTGGCCACACAGATGGGCTAAAAAAGGGACAAATTTTGGGTCTGGTTGAATCGGCTCGTGGGAGTTGCACCTTATACTCTACCATTCAGTGCATGACATCGGAGGAGCCCGACACAGGTTGAGCGGTAACGGGCCGTTCCCGCCGCTACAGCGCTAGCTACTCACGCACCGCCCGTTGTTCCCACTGCGGGGTTGGTCAAGCTCATACACAAAGTCATCGGCATCTTGTGTTGGTGGAACAGCGGCAACGCATCCCTCTTGCTAGGCTGTCATATGACACGTGTTTGGTTGCCCACATCATTTTTGGGCACTTTGCATACATGTCCTAGTTGAGCCTGGTTGAGCAAAAGTAAGGAAAAAACAACATCTACACGTTATTTGGGCCTGCCTTGCGTCAGTGGCCAGATTAGGCTTGTTGTTTGGTTGTCTGCATTTATGCTACTAGGGTGAGAAGATGCAAAACAAGTTGTTTGGCTGTTGTTATGCTCATCTCATTCAAATGTGGAGGCCTTACCACCCAAATGCAGCAGAACACAACATACAAACATACAAACAACACAACACAGTTAACAGCACACAAAAGAACAACATGCATAAGAACAACAACTGAATCACTACTGGGAAAAGTCGTATTCGTGGCCTCAAATTAGTGGCGGGCACGACTAGGGACCCGCCACTCTAATTTTGGAAAAAAAAATCTAGTAGCTGTTAAAATTACGAGCGAGCCACTAGTGCTCCGACAACAATGGCACGCGTAAATTAACACCCGCCACTCCTAGACTCTTCCAAATTTCTTCGCGCGCGAAAAATAGCAGTAGCAGGCACAGATGGACTGCTCGGCACTGACATATAGCCAAACTGTGGCGGGCAACAAAATGTACCCAACACATTTATATTTGGGCGACCCACTACCAATTTTTGTAAAGTTTCCAAGAATTCGGAGTGATGGGTCTTCTCAGCCGCCCGTCACACACATTTTAAATCTGAAAATCCCTTTCCGACCTCCTTTTTAACACTATTTGAGCATGTCGCTTTGGTGGTGTGTTTAGGTCATGTAAAATTTTGGAAGTTCAAAAGATTTGAAAAAGGTGTTGTCTTTGGCTGGCGGCTGTTTTTGTTTGAAAGTCTGACCCTTTCGTGCAGAGTTCTCTATTTGTACACTAGATGTATAAAGTTTTTGCCGTAACACTCTCAAATTTTTACCACACCCTACATGGGTGAGATGAAGACACCATGCATTCATCCATTTCGGGACTCTTTTGCATGTCATTTCATATGAAAGAGCGTTTTGTCATTTTTAGTGGCCGATATATCAGCTAATGAGTCGAAAATAGCAGACCAACTCAAAAAGTAGCCAAATTTGAGCATGTGACTTTGGATGGTAAATCAGCTAATGAGTCGAAAATAACACTCAAAAAAAGTTTAAAGTTCATAAGATTTACAAAAAAGAGTTGTGTTTGGTAGGTGGCGGTATCAGTTTGAAACCCTGAAACTTCGCGTGGAGAGTGTTTGGTTTGTACGTGCTTCAAGTTTTTGTTGTAACGCTCTAAGCTTTTTACCACACCTTAAATGGGTGAGATGAAGACACAATGGTAAATTTCCGTCCCTTTGGAAACTCGTTTTGTTGCTATTTCTTACTCCCTCCGTTCCTAAATATAAGTTTTTGTAGAGATTCTAATACGAAATACATACCAAGCAAAATGAGTGAATCTACACTCTTAAATATGTCTAGATACACCCATATGTAGACCGCATTCAGATCTCTAAAAAGACTTATATTTCAAAATGGAGGAGTACAAAATAGCGTTTTTTTCATGTAGGTGTGACGGGTGATGTGGGCAGCCTACCACTTGAAGGTAGACGTGGTGGGTCCCAAGCCGCGGGCGCCACTTGATGTTAGCTGTGGCAGGTGCTTCCTCATGCCCATCACTGGTAGGTACACCTTATCCCTCGAAGCCGCTCGCGCCCATAGCCACCCAATCCATATCCGCAAAAAAATAGTCTCCCCCCTCTCCTCCTCCTCCTCCTCCTCCTCCTCCTCCTCCTCCTCTCTCTCTCTCTCTCTCTCTCTCTCTCTCTCTCTCTCTCTTCGCCGGCATCGCCATCATCATCACTGCATTCGGCGTCGCCACCGTGACTCTTGCCATCCACTGCCTCAAACGTCTGCGCCCTCCCCGCCGTCCCCTTCACCCTCGATGTTTGTTGTCGCATCCTCCATCGTCCTCACCTTCGCCGTCCACCGCAGCCCCTCACCCTCGCCATCCTCCGCCTCCAATGTCCTCGGCCTCCCTGTCGCCCTCGTCGTCCGCCGCCGCCATTGTCCTCGACCTCCCCGTCGTCTTTGTCCACTTCGGTAACCACCTCCGTCTCTCTTTCTCTCTTACTGTAGATTGTAGTTGTTCTTGGTTATTGTACACACACATTTGCAGTATTTTTTTACTAGTTAGTTTGTAGTTTGTAATAGAAAAGGTTTCTACATGAGAAAGTTTGTACAAGAAAGTGTTTGTAAGGATACACAAATGACAAATATGACCATGCACTAGAAAAAGTTTACACAATGATAGTTTCTACTAGAAAAACTTTGTTATGGGATGTGGCTAATCTATAGAATGTTCAACAATTTTCTATGATCTACTCAAACGCCAGGTTCTGTTTCAATTTCCCAAGAACAAAAGCAGTACTATTATTGTGCATGTTATACGAGTGCGGCGTTTCGGTGCCCAGGCTCATCCGCACCTGGCCAGTAAAAAAACTCAAAATGAATAGTAAAAAAATTCAAAATTTCAATTTTTTTTGTGGTAGATATGTGATGTGTGAGGTTCGTTCCATTTTTAGATCATTTGAACAGCTGAGCAGCTCCAAAAAAAGACAAATCGGGTCGGAACAGTGAAAGAACATTAAACATTTTTACAGACCCCAGATTTGTCTTTTTTCCGAGAGCTGCTCAGCTGTCCAAATGATTTGAAAATTGGAGAGAACTTCACGCATCAAAATATCTACCACACAAAAAATGGATTTCTTTTGAATTTTTCTAGTATTTGCTTTGAATTTTTTCATCGGGGTGGGTGCAGCTGAGCCCGGGCTCAGAAATGGATTACCGATGTTATACACCAAATTTTGAACCTATGAAATTTACATGGGCCAAGAAACAAGAATAGCTTTCACGCAGTTTTTCCATGTTTCTCTTCTAGATAACATTCTAGCAATGAGTAAGTTCTGGGAAATTGCCATGACATTGTTTCAATACGTGCCATGTCACTTTACACAAATTGCCATGGTTTTCATCGCAGCTTCTCCTACAAATTCAAAAATTTTGGGCATGTTTTGTAGCACTAGTACCACTGGTAGACGACCATACATAATTTTGCACAACTACACCTAAGCTCGGAAAGATGGGGGAGGCGCCCAGGCACGTCCCTCGGTGCACGATATTGTATCCGGCGTGTGAGCAGGTGGAGATGACAGCGTTGCCCTGGAACCCCTCGAGTTGCAGAGAAAAGATTTGTCGTGTACCGTGCCGCTCGTGCCCTGCGCCTTGCCACCCCCTGGATTCACAACCAGGCCCATGTTCATGAATCTCTCTTTAAATAAAATTTGTCATGCTCTTTGAAACAGAAATGACATGCTCTTATTAAAAAAATGCCATGCTCTTAAAAATAAAAATGACATGGTATATATAAATGCCATGCTCTAATAACAAATAATGTCATACTCTTTAAAAAAATGACATGCTCTTGATAACAAAAATGCCATGCTCTTAGTAACATAAATGCCATGGTCTTAAAAAATAAAAATGTGATCGCATATACATTGGAAAAATGCCATGGTTCCTACAAAAATTTCATGCTTCCTACACAAAGCGCCATGGTTCATACAAAAATAACATGGTTCTCTTCAAATAAATAATTTACCTGTGCTGGAAAGATGTTTGATTTGCCATGGTGTATACATTGTATGCGCCATCATTTCTAAAAGATGGTACGATTCGTACAAAATGCCATTTTTTCCTACAAAAATGCCATGGTTCTCTACCAAAATGCCATAGTTTGTCTAAAAAAGATGCTCGAGATCGCGGGAGTAAACCTCCGGCATAACTCCAACGGGGCAAGTCCTAAAAGTAGGAGGCTATGGCTACTATGTACAGGAACCAGTGATCCTCTCCCTAGCCATCGCCAGCCGGCAGCCCATCGGACGAGGCATGGGATCGGGCAGGGGTGCCCTGTGGAGCTCTCAACCGGTGAGGTGGGAGGAGAAGAGAAAAAGAAGGGATAACAATGAGCTCGGCACTTTTGCGGTTGGAACATGCACATGTAGGAACTGACGATGTGAGCGACCACGTGATCAACGGAGCTACTGCTACTGTTACCCGCTGTACGTACGACCATGACTCCTGGACAGTGATCGTAGGTTCGGTTCAACCGCTGTACCGGCCATCACCTCTAGAGATTTCTGGCCTGTTTTGTACTTTTGGGGGACAGAGCAAGGCACAGGTGAGGAGCATTCTGTGGCTCTACTGCTAGGCACATCGGAGGAGCTCAGGAGGCAGTGGACCGAGGACGGGAGTCGCTCGCCCGGACACACATTGATTGGCATCGCGCGCAGACATGACGAGCACGCCTTGTCGACAAGTGCTGCTCACAGGATGGACTTATGGTTCTGAGCTAGAATACCAAGATGGTCTTCCCAATAACCTATGTATGGTAGACCGGTACTACAGTCCATGTAGAACCGGGTCTAGCTCTGCCTTGCAACATAGTAATTCTTCCTGATTCATCTCATTCCTATTGACAAAGACTATCTTCTTCAACCGTGTTAATTCCCTTGTATTTCTACTAGCTACAGTTTTCTAGTGATGGGTGTTGAGAAGTGTCATGGGGAAAAGTAAGGTCACCTTGGAAAAGTAGGACCACCTCCTCTCATATCATGACCATGTGGGCAAGTGATTGAGGAAAAAGCGAGTTAGGCTACCTCCTCTTATATCATGAGCTAGTTTGTGTTTCATGTTGTACCATGCAAGGGGAATTTACCATGTGTTACCTCAATATGTGACTACCCCTCTGTGTACTACGACTCTAAATGTTTGTAAGGGCATCTCCAACGCCATGCCTTGAAACACCCGTGCCCGAACCAACGTGTCTGAACCTTTTTTGCGAACCAACATGGTACCGCAGACATCAGTGGACGCGTCCGGGTGTTCGAATTCTCACAAACCGGATGCAAAGCTAGGGAGATTTGCAGGAGTCCAGACCCCCATCAAGTATGACTCCGACAACCCCAGTCCCCCCAAAACGTCACCTGCATCCCGTGCATTTGGCACCCTGTCCAACCCCTAGCTCACTGTTCGCTCCCTCCCAGGCTGACACCGGCGCTCTACCAACCCGCCCGCCCAGACCTTGTCGGACTTCCACCGGTCCACCTGAGCACCACGCCTGCTTTTCCGCTGCCGTTGTTCCTCCCTCGTCGGCCCTCTACCCAAATATCATCTGCCGTGGAAGGTAGAAGGTCTGACAAGTGTTTCACCAAATTCCATTGCCAAGTTGTTTACAGTTTTTGCATACTTTGAAGCAAGCATGATGGATTCAGATTACAAGTACTTCTACAACAACTTCATGGACATCATACGAGGAGGACGAATATGAGGGTGAAACGTCGATGGCGTCACTAGTGGGAAGAGTGCTAGCCACAACTTTCATTGGTGGCGCGGCATTTTACATCCGAGCCAGCACTATTTTTTCAAATAGTGCTAGCGTAAGCCAAATCCGTACGCCAGCTTTACATGCGTAGTGCTGGCGTTGATTGATTTGTAAACGCCACAAATTTATTGGCCCATATACACTCACCGTTTGGAAACCACTGGTGACGTTGGTTTTGTTTGCACGCCATAGTTATTTTGTTAGTGCTGGCGTTATTTTTCTTTGCACGCCATAGTATATAACTGTATTATGCTTGTTTTGCCATCATTTTATTTGGCCTGTGATTAGCTATGGCGTTGCCAATTTATCCAGTGCCAGCAATGACCTAGTTAAATACCTAGGTCCACCGCTCGTTCTCATTTCACACCCCACCCGGCCCGGTCGTAGGTAGCTAGACACAACTCCCGTTGGACCAAAGCCGCTGCCGCCCCTCGCCGGCGCCAAGGTAAGATCCACTCCTCTGTTTGCGCGGACACGCCAAACAGCCGGAAATTGTAGTGATAATCGTCTGATTGCTATTGTGTCTCCCCTCCGTTGGCGGATCTAAGCAAGTTTAGTTGAAATTATGTATAGGTTGACTGGTATATGTAAACCAAATTGTTAAAATTGTAGATCAGGGTTCCATTGTTTACTCCCATAGAAGAGCATAATTTCCTTTGTTTACTTGACAAGTTGACATCCTCTATATAGATCAGTTAGGTTCTAGAATTTGTGTAACTGTATTAGATCACTTGTCATACTTTGATTGGAATTATTATCAACTTGCTTGTTATTATTGTTATGTTTGGTTCTTATCAGCACTAAGGAAATTCTTGTTTGACATTGTGATGCTATCTATATATATTTTTGTAGTGATTGACAAAAGTTATTATTATATATGATAGTATGTGTATGTATAGAAGTCAGTTTGCTCTATCTTATTTATCAAAATAGATTCTTAATTTTATCTATTCTACTTAATTAACAAAATCATATCTTTCCAACACATGAACTATTTTACATCGCATATTATCTTGATCGTATATATACGCGATGTGTTTGTAGGTCATGGCCAATTCTGGAGGCAACAACGAGTCGGTGTGCGATGTGGACACGGCCAAAAATGAATCCTTAAACACTTTTGAGTATGTCATCAAAAGCGTGCAAGGGGAAAATGACGATCTAAAGGGGGGATTAAAGAGCTACGCAAGGATGCTGTTCGAGTCGATCAGGAGACTAATCAGCTTAGGGACGAGAGTGATAAGCTCATCGAGGATCGGGATAAACTAAAGGAGGATAGAAGACGCCTCAGGGGTGGGAGGATTGACCTGAAGATGGACTCAGATCATTTCAGAAGAGAAGGAGAGGCGGATAGAAAGAAGCTAATGCAGCTGGGCATAATCCTTGCTGAAGATTAGTTTTTTTAAGTAGCTAGCTAGCTCATCTTATTAGTTGATGATGATCGAGTAACTAGAGTACTTGAGTGAACTTTTGTGTAGTTTAACATCAACTTGTTGAGTTCATGAGCCTCTTTATGTAATGATTATATATTAAGTAAGTACCTAGTGTTGATGAGTATGTTGTGTTCAGTAGTATCTATTAAGTAAGTAGCTAGCTAGTGCTGATAAGTATTTTTTTATTACAAAAAACCATTTGCTGGCGTTGGACGAGAAGGCACGCAGAGTTATGATGGACTCAGTGCTGGCGTTAGAGTGGTGATACGCCAGCACGATGTAGGATACTGCTGACGTGTCCTCCAATGCCACCACTACATTTTAGCAATGGCGCCATATTAGTGGCGTTGTGTGTCTACGCCAGCAAGGCCGTTTTTGGCACGCCATAGCTAGGATATTTTCCACTAGTGTGTAGGCGGTCCTAGAATACGGGGTGCATGTGGAGAAGCATGTCCTGAATTTCAATGGATCATTCAAGGCACATTGAGTGTTGAACCAGGAAAGGACACAAGAGCATTTGACGTAGGTGGATGACTACTTCACGCCTGATGCCCTATTCCCTAACAATTTTGGCCAGCGGTTTGAGATGCAGAGAAACATTTTTGATCGCCTCTAGGGTGGTGTCCGGGCGTATGAGGACTACTTCATCTTGAAGAAGTATGCTGTTGGGAAAACTGGATTCTCTGGTTACCAGAAGAACATGGCTGAATTGAGGATGCTTACCTATGGCACAGCTGTAGATTCATGAAAGAAAATGTGCAGTTGCCATTGTGAGGTTTGCTACTGCATTGGTCGAGGTGTTTGGATGGCCGTACTTGAGAGAACAAACTGTCGCAAACATCAAAATGCTCATGGTTGCGAAGCAAGAGGGTTGCCAGGTATGCTCCACAACCGCAATATCAAGCGGAAATTCGTAGGGGCATCCACCTGCCAAGCCCTCCCCGGCCACCCGGTTGCCTCCCGATCCGCAAAGTAGTTGGATCCCGCACGAGGGAACAAGAAGTTTTATGTTTCCAACTTTGAAACTTATGATTTGCGTCTAAAACTTGAGATTTTCGCGGTCGCTCATATCAATTTTCATGGCTGAAACTTTAAGCAATATTTTGGTACAAAGTGATTTTGCCGGTTGCGTGTACTAAGTTTCAAAATTTGAAACTTAATGGAATTTTTTAAAATTTGTCAAATTCGTCATGAGAAATAATAATATGAAACGTAACTTTACTTGGACTTTTTTTCAAAAGATATGAAAGTTTGAAAATTCGACAAAAAAAAAGCACGTGCAAGGGACTCGGTGCACCTGCACCTCTCTCCCAATATCAACCCATGTTAAGAAGCCCACCATCATTCTTGAAGCAGTTTCATCACAGGATATATGGATTTGGCAATGTCTGGATCTCACGATGATATCAACATGCTGCAGCGGTCTCCATAAGTTGAATTCAAGTTTACCTATTTTATTTAAAAACTTAATCAATGGGTTTTAATATTTAAATTTGAACCAGTGTTGAATTCGATTATTTTCACTACGCAAAGAATTATGCTCATCTATAGTTATTTGGAGTGTTGAGGACTTCAGAAAAAAAAAACAAAGGCCGACAGGGGTAGATATTTGATGGATAGGACTGGATGTTAGCTCTCATATTTGGGTCTGCGGATGAGAGTGAGTTCGATTTGAGAGGCCGCGTCGGAGAGGACCTTACTATCATGTTATTTATGTTATGAACGTAGAAGAAAAGGAACGACTGAAGTTTCGTCAATCTAAACGTATGACACCCCCATGTTAGATATTCATAAAAATGGTTAGAGGTTTAAGTCAATCACCATGGAAGTACGTAGCAAACTAGAGTAGTTTCCATGGGGAAATTGCCTCCATTACCGACAACACTTAACGGAAACTTCCTACACAGAAGTGGCAGCGCCTAATTCATCCCTCCACCCTAATATTAGGGGGGGTGACCTGTACGCTGCGGTGATCGTACCCCGTACGCATGATTTGAATTCATTTCCGGCTAATGCGTGAACCAGTGGCAGAGGAGCACAAGAGTGTCGCTCATTCTTTTGATTGGACACGTGTCCCTGAGTGTCCAGTGTAAATTTGATACAATGCTTTGCTTGATTCGATTACAAGAGAAGGGAGGGGTACATATAGGTTGCCTAGCGCAACGATACAGAGGTCGTGGAGCCAATCGTGTCCTCGATCGTGGGCAGGTGGGAGGAGACCGAGTACACAGTCTAACACCCCCCCGCAGTGTCAGCGGCGGTGTCGACGACGTTGAGGCTGGAGCGAATGAGTGGGAGCGGGATCCAAGAGATCCGCGGGGCCGGCAGGGGGTGCGTGGGTGGGCACGAGATCCAAGGGATCCATGGGGTCGGCGGCATGCAGCGGACGTGGTTGGCGGGCGAGCGAATCAAGAGATTCACTGGTGGGTGGGGAGGCAGCATGTAGTGGCGGGGTGGGGTCCAGGCCATGCAGGCCATGCACGTCGAGTGCAGTTGAGCGCGAGGAGGAGGACGTGCGGGTGGAGAGCGGAGCCGATGTGTTGGGCGGATGGTGGGTAGCGAAGGGAAAGGTGTTTTCGTCAAAAGTGACATGGCGAGAAATAATAACGCGCCCCGAGGGAATATGAAGGCAGCGGTAGCCTTTGTGGGAGTCGAAAAACCCGAGGAGAACGCACGGAAGCGAACGCAGGTCGAGCTTGTTAGAGGAGGTAGCCGACATGTTGGGATAACATAGACAGCCGAAGACTCGAATGTCGTTGTAGTTGGGGGGAGATAAGAAAAGAGATTCGTTGGGAGAGAAGTGAGGGCATGTTTTGTTTTTTCAATATTGAGAAGGAACGTGGCATGTCGGAGAGCTTCAGCCCAATATTGAGCAGGCAGAGATGGTTGGATAAGAAGCGTGCGGAGAATGTCGTTGATGGTTCGGAGAGATCGCTCGGCTTTGCCATTTTGAGGCGAGGTGTAGGGGCAAGAGAAGCGTAGGAGGTGAAGGAAATATGCCCTAGAGGCAATAATAAAGTTATTATTTATTTCCTCATATCATGATAAATGTTTATTGTTCATGCTAGAATTGTATTAATCGGAAACATGATACATGTGTGAATACATAGACAAAACTATAGTCACTAGTATGCCTCTACTTGACTAGCTCATTAATCAAAGATGGTTATGTTTCCTAACCATAGACATGTGTTGTCATTTGGTTAGTGGGATCACATCATTAGGAGAATGATGTGATTGACATGACCCATTCCGTTAGCCTAGCACTTGATCGTTTAGTATACTGCTATTGCTTTCTTCATGACTTATACAAAGTTCCTGCAACTATGAGATTGTGCAACTCCCATATACCGGAAGAACACTTTGTGTGCTACCAAACGTCACAACGTAACTGGGTGATTATAAAGGTGCTCTACAGGTGTTTCCGAAGGTACATGTTGGGTTGGCATAATTCGAGATTAGGTTTTGTCACTCCGATTGTCGGAGAGGTATCTCTGGGCCCTCTCGGTAATACTCATCACCTAAGCCTTGCAAGCATGTAACTAATGAGTTAGTTATGAGATGATGTATTACAGAACGAGTAAAGAGACTTGCCGGTAACGAGATTGAACTAGGTATTGGATACCGACGATCAAATCTCGGGCAAGTAACATACCGATGACAAAGGGAACAAAGTATGTTGTTATGCGGTTTGACCGATAAAGATCTTCGTAGAATATGTAGGAACCAGTATGGGCATCCAGGTCCCGCTATTGGTTGTTGACCGAGAATGGTTCTAGGTCATGTCTACATAGTTCTCGAACCCGTAGGGTCCGCACGCTTAACGTTTCGATGACAGTTTTATTATGAGTTTATAAGTTTTGATGTACCGAAGTTTGTTCGGAGTCCCGGATGTGATCACGGACATGACGAGGAGTCTCGGAATGGTCGAGACATAAAGATTGATATATTGGAAGCCTATATTTGGATATCGGAATGGTTCCGGGTGAAATCGGCATTTTACCGGAACCCCCCCCCCCCCCCCCCCCCCCCCCCCCGCCGGGAGGTTAATGGGCCTACATGGGCTAAGAGGGAGAAGAGGGAAGGAGCCAGGAGGGGGCCGCGCGCCCCTCCCCCTCCTAGTCCGAATAGGACAAGGGAAGGGGGGCGGCGCCCCCCCTTTCCTTCCCCTCTTCCTCCTCTTTCCCCCCTTCTCCTACTCCTACTTGGAAAAGGGGAGTCCTACTCCCTCCTACTCCCGGTGGGAGTAGGACTCCCCCCCTTGGCGCGCCCTCTAGGACGAGCGCCTCCTCCCCCCTGGCTCCTTTATATACGGGGGCCGGGGGGCACCCCAAAGACACACAAGTTGATCTACGGATCGTTCCTTAGCCGTGTGCGGTGCCCCTTCCACCATATTCCACCTCGGTCATATCGTCGCGTAGCTTAGGCGAAGCCCTGCGCCGGTAGAACATCATCATCGTAACCACGCTGTCGTGCTGACGAAACTCATCTCCGGAGCTCGGCTGGATCGGAGGCCGGAGATCGTCATCGAGCTGAACGTGTGCTGAACTCGGAGGCCCCGTACGTTCAGTGCTTGGATCAGTCGGATTGTGAAGACGTACGACTACATCAACCGCGTTGTGCTAACGCTTCCACTTACGGTCTACGAGGGTACGTGGACGAACACTCTCCCCTCTCGTTGCTATGCCATCACCATGATCTTGCGTGTGCGTAGGAATTTTTTTGAAATTACTACGTTCCCCAACAGGAGGATGCCATGATGAAGGAAGAAATCATGATTGCGAGTGTTGTCGAATTCGCGCCCGTTGTCACATTGCAAGAAACGTATAGGAAGAGAGAAGTGAGCGTACACATATCACTGAAAATTGACAAACACACTATGAACATCCGACTTGGTGCGGAGAGGAAAAGTCCAGATAAAATGAGAGTAATCATCTAGGACAACGAGGTAATACTTGAAACCAGATACAATAGGGGTAGGTGACGTCCACAAGTCACAATGCAAAAGTTCAAAAGGAAAAGAACTAGTAGTTGTAGAAGCAGTAAAGGGCAGTCGAACGTGTTTGCCCAGTTGACAGGCATGACAGAGAGAGGCATTGTGCGAGGCGCGAGCATGAGGAAGCTGAAATTCGTCGAGGAGGGTAGTCGTGGTCGAGCTGTTAGGATGTCCAAGCCGCCGGTGCCACAATGTGATGGAGGCGAGCATAGCATGAGGAGTGGGAGTAGCAGTGCCGTGGATAGTGTACAGATCCCCCAGGCTATTGAACTGGGCCAGCTCCATCTTGGTTCGAAGATCCTTCACAGACAATCCATAAGGGTCAAATTCGACTGAAAGTTGGTTGTCAATAGTAAAATGACGAACTGAAATAAGGTTTTTGATGAGAGCAGGGGCGACAAGAACTTCCCAAAGAAGAAGGGGCGAGCGAGAGGGAGAGAGGAAGGAAGTACCGACACCGGTGACGGGGACAGAAGAGCCGTCGCCAAGAGTGATGGATGGAACTAAAAGCGAAGGATGAAGAGCAGAAAGAGAGGCACTAGATGCAGACATGTGGCAAGAAGCTCTAGAGTCGAAGATCCAGTCGATACCTGTGTCCTGGGTGGTGAGGGAGTTCATGGCGGAGATGAAGGCGGCCTGATCCAAAGCCGGCGCGGTCGAAGTGGAGGCAGGGGCAGGCGAGGGCTAAGTCGAGGAAGATGCGCCCGCGGTGCCGTGCTCCCAGGGTGATGACGCGGGGAAGCCGTAGGGGTACATGGGCGGTGCAGTCGGCGGTGCCGCCGCCTGGTACAGTGGTGCGTACGGGGCATAGGCGTGCGGTGGAGGACGCGAGCCGAGGAGACCCGGGGCGCTGGGAGGAGGACGAAGACCGGGCGCCCAGCCACCGCTGTAGGCCGGAGGAGCACCATAAGGAGAGGGCGCAGACCAGGGCATGGGCCACGCCTGCACCAGGCCGGTCCAAGGGTCTCGAGCAGGGCGCCAGGCGGAGGAAGGCGGAGCTAGTGGTGCGGCGGATGGCGCCGTTGTGGTGGAAGCAGGCGCAGACGGGGGCGAAGGAGTCGAGCCTGCCTTTGGGGGACGGTACACCGGGTTCTTGCCTTTGTAGTTAGGGCTGGGGCGCCATCCGGGAGGGGCCTGAACCGCAGGAGATGGCGGGGACGACGCCGGGGCCGCCGGTGGTGGAGTAGAGCGGGCCGCGGCGTGGATGAGGCGCGGAGTGCTCGCCTTATGCGCCTGGTTCTGCTCCTTCATCTGGAGCATGGAACGCGCCTCGGGGCAAACCGTTCGTCGAGCCCGCCCATGAGGGCGTGAAGAAGGGAGCGGTCGGCGACCACCTCTCCGAGCTCACGGAGTTCGTCGCCAATAGCCTTCATGCGCTGACAGAAGACGCCGACGGGGCGATCACCCTGGGTGATCGTGCGAAGCTCGGTGTTGAGGGCGGAGACGCGGGCGTCGCGATTGTCTTGAAACAACTGGCGAAGCTTAGTCCAGATGTCGCGAGCGGACACGCCGTCGGTGACCACCAAGTTGAAGAGCTCGGTGGAGATGCGCGTGTACAACAACTGGATGATGGCGAGGTCGTCCTTGAGCCACCGCGGGTCTTGGGGAGACGGAGGCGCATCGACGGTGATGTGATGGAGGAGAGAACAGCGCCCAAGGTGAATCTCGAACAAGTGACGCCAATGGTAATAGTTGTGGCTGTGGAGATCCAAGACGATGGGGATGAAGGGTGTGATGTCGGTGATCGTGTCGCTGAAGGAAAGTGGAGGGGCGAGGGTGAGGGAGGGGCTGCGCTGGCCGCCGGGAAGGGGAGGTGGAGGCGGTATGGCGGGGAAAGGGGGTATTGGCTGGCCGCCGGGAAGAAGATCAGTTGGCTGGCCGCCGGAGGAGGGAAGGGTGGGTTGCACTCCCGGATTTGTCATGGCGATCGTGGAGGGAGAGGAGCGGAACTGGTGTCTGATACCATGTAAATTTGATACAATGCTTTGCTTGATTCAATTACAAGAGAAGGGAGGGGTACATATAGGTTGCCTAGCGCAACGATACAGAGGTCATGGAGCCAATCGTGTCCTTAATCGTGGGCAGGTGGGAGGAGACCGAGTCCACAGTCTAACATCCAGGAGTCAATGTATATATCTTTTAACAAGGAATATGCATCATTCTGAGTTAATAAAAGTGCCCTTTATCGAAATAAGAATCACGAAGCCCTGTAATGTTACTCTACTGACAAGATATATGAAGTTGCTATGAAGTTGCATTGCAACTCTGCACGAGCCAAACAGCTAGAACTAAGAACTGGCCTAGCTATAGTGCTTTGTGTGATTGCATTGTGTGCATAATCATGAGCTGCATGTGACGTTGCTAATCCTAGGTACAACAGTTAGAGAAGCAAAACCATTGTTCTTCCATGACTAAGTGCTCGGTAAGATCTACTCCTTCTTTGTCATTAATGTTGAGTATCGTGATTAGACTGAAAACATATGATAGATTAGAAATATTCTAACTTGTCTTGTATCCCAAAAAGATCATTTGCTCCTATATATATGCTCATGAGGCTCGAGCAATAAACCTTCTTTGTCATTAATGTTGAGTATCGTGATTACATTGGAAACATATGATAGACTATGAAATATTCTAACTTGTCTTGTACTCAAAAAGATCATGTACTTTTATATATATGCCGAGACTCGAGCAATAAACATTGATTCCACCAATCTACCTCTCTATTCCTTCTACATGGTATCATAGCTCATGCGGGATCTAATCCAATGGCTACCACCTATAATGTTGTGTTCATCCGTTGTTTGCAACCTGGTGGTCGTAGCTAGAACCTACACTGAGCATTTATATATCCAGTGATAGACCTAGTTTCTGATTTGTCGCATCCCTATCTACAGGCTCCTCATCTCTCTCTCCGTCCATTATGCAATTCTACCAGAGAGCAGATACACCACTATCTATTTAGGTGTTGTGGCGTGCGGGAGGAAACAATATATACACCTGACTAATGGCAATTGATTTCAGCTGTGAGCTAAGACATTATTTGGGAGATTTTTTTTTGGGGGGGGGGGGGGATCGGGAGTTAATTCCCCGAAGTGTTTGGACATGCATGGTTGGTGTTAGAATAAATTCGAGGCACTCTGTCGATCATCCGAGGACCAAGCAATCACACGAGCAACGACACCGAGATTTGTTAACGAGGTTCACTGATATGACTACACCCCTGAGGCCTAACTATGGGCGCTCCTCCCCATGACACCGCTACAATACCACACCCGGTCGCTCTGGAAACCGGCACATGCCGCCGGCTTCCCCTATGTTACTGTGTTATTATGTTGGCATGAGTTATATCGTGTATCTACTCTCGATATATATGAGAGCCCTAGGATACATGTGTCCTACATGGACATGACTCCATGTCCTATCTAAACACAATACTACTCAGAGTCCAGCTATAACCTACCTTGTACACAACATTTGACACAACATGGGCTTGCTTGCTACTGCACGCATGATCCCAGCTAGTGGGCCACGTCCTGGCGCACGCCACAGCCCACAGGTTTCTAGTCCGACCCGCTCCTGGACCACGCAAGCGTAACGCCGCTGCCGCTTCCAATTTATCGCCCGACTCCGCCACACATACACCCACCCTACCGATCGTTCGATCGCCGCACGTCTAGGCTTGTGTGCACACGAGCCTTCCGCCGATACGCTTTCTTCCTATCTCGTCGAGAACCACGCCACAGCCGGCTGCATCTCAAACTCGATACTTCCTCTTGGTCAACCTTCCACGCCCCAGACAACCTCATAATACCACTTGTTAGAATAAATGCGAGGCACCCTGTCGATCATCCGAGGACCATCACACGAGCACACCACCGAGATTTCTTAACGAGTTTCACCGATATGGCTACATCCCCAGGGCCTGACTATGGGCGGTCCTCCCAATGACACCGGTACAATACCACACCCAATCGCCCCAGACACCGGCACATGCCGCCGGTTTCCTCTGTGTTCCTGTGCTATCATGTTGACATGGGTTACATCGTGTGGCTACCCTCGATATATATGAGAGGCCTAGGATACAAGTGTCCTACTTGGACACAACTCCATATCCTATCTAAACACAATATTACTCAGAGTCCAACTGTAACCTACCTTGTGCACAATATTTAACACAACTCTGACAGTTGGTGCAGTAAGGTAATCCCCCATCCGCATGTCAGCGCCCCAGCTCCTTGATTCCACTCCTTTCTACACAAATCACCAAGTTTTACAGCACCCCATTCTTCTAGTCACATAAGTACCATCACAATTAGTTGACAAACTACTCTAATACAAGCTCTACCCCAATGATAACCACCATGCTTCACTTGTCAGCTGCTGTTGAGAGGAGTTCATCGCTGTGGCGGGAGCGGGACCTAAGCTTTCAACAATGCCATGGTCTTCCTGTATAGAGTTAATCAAAATGGAACAAATTTTAGCTTTAATCCCAACACTATCAGCTATATGGAAGAATGGCACCAAAAATTGAATCTCCACTTGGGTGAACTTGAACTGTAGGTTGTAGGTACAATGGAATTCGACGCGCTGGTCCAGCGGGCGACTGCTGGTCATTCATGCTTCAAAAGATACAAGAACAAAGACATTAGATTACTGTAGCTCTCTCTGCACCTCCATGTTTCCAGGATCTAATTTTTGAGCGTCCAGAAGGGCAGCACAAGCTTGTTTATACTCCTAGACGTAGAGAACATCAAAGACACATGAGTCACTGCATAGACTGGAGAGTAGGGAAACACAATGGCGAGCTAGACGTATAGTAACTCACTTTGACTAGCATGTGAGCTGCAGCCTGCGTTTATAAAGATGTGTATGTGTGTATCTATGAGTGTCTACCATCCACCTGTCGGCCTCCAATTACCAATGTTCAGGTTCAGATTGGGGATGCCGCTAGAGAAAGCGTGGCTACTCTCGGGTGTAGTACACCCGAGTTAGCAAAATTTTTAATAAATATGATCAAACATTATCCAAAATATCTGTTTGGGACATCAGAAATTATCAGATGTGTGAGGCTATTGCAAAATTTCATATAAAAATAACATCCGATGAGCTCTCACCAAAAATAACAAAATCACCGCTAAAAAAGTGCACAAAACTTTCAGCAGAGATTTTGTCTTTTCTGTGAGAGCTCCTCGTATGTTTTTTATGAAACTTAGCAAAATTTCAGATTTTATGGATTTTGTTCGATAGACTTTTTTCAACTTTTTTGCTTACTCCGGTGTAGTACACCTGAGAGTACAAAATCTGGTCGCGCTACTACGACTTTTTGGTCTGATCTAGGACTCCCTCTCTCACATACCACCCTTGCTCAGCAATTCCGCACTGTACACCCACTCCAACAGGCAAACCGCCTCCGTGGCTAGGGTTTTTGCTTCGCGTGATCTTACTCTTGACCTAGCCCCTAGGATGTGTTACACGGCTACTTGAGAGCTAACTTCTTTGTGAACTACTTTGGCCACGGTAAACTTGAATTTGCGGGGCGCAGCCAAAACGATTTCAAGGAAGCTAGGTAAGCTGCTAACCACTAAAGTTTGAGGGTGCATCAATCCAAATGTGAAGAGATGGTCTTCGTCATCATGAGGGCCGAAGAGTACAGAGGCGCTTGCCTCGCTGCAGTTGCCCTTCCAATGGCTGGCTTGCTGCCATATGCATGCAGCAACCTTTTACTCGTGGATACAAACTTGATGGAATCGCATGTAGATCAATTCCATCTGACTCCCAGGGCGGGCCTGTGTGCTGTACTGATGTTCGCTCCTCTGTTCTGAAGGAGTATTTGACAGTTAGGTTTGCTTGTCTGAACTGACCATTAACTTTCATAAGAGTGAAATTTTCTTGTTTGGAGAGGCAGTTAACAAGACTGGGATATACCAGGACATCTTTGCATGTGAGGTGGGAAAAATACACATTAATACTTAGGACTGCGAATGGCTGATGTTAGGTTGGGAAATAAATTCTGGAAGGGAGTTACAGAAAAAAAACCCTGAGAAAAGGTGTGCATGTTGGCAAGGTAGGCTACTAAATATGGCTGGGAGAGTAACTTTAGTATAGGCTTCCCTTACCAACATACCACTTTTCATGATGTCATTTTATCCTTTACCTGTTGGGGTAAGGAAACAAGCTGATTTCTTCAGAGCCAGACTTGTGTGGCAAGAAGATGAAAATAAAAAGAAATATCACTTGGTTAATTGGAAAACATGTTGCCTACCAAAAGAACATGTGTGTGTGGGGGGGGGGGGGGGGGAGGGGGTCTGGGGATTATCAATTTAGATATCAGGAATAAAGCCTTGTTAGCTAAATGGTTATGGAAATTGGAAACTGAATCAGGAACATGGGTGAATATTTTGAAAAATAAGTACATCTAGAACAATTGTTTTTCTGGACTAGAAAAGAAATATGGGATTCTTAGATCTGGAGCAGTCTGATGGGGGTCAAGAAACTATACTTCCAACGTATGAAGAAAAAAATTGGAGATGGAAATGAAACTAGATTCTAGGAAGATTGGTGGGTAGGGTCTAGACCTCTATATAATATTAGCTTTGATCACAACATTTCTGTGGCAGAAGATGTGAACAGAGGATGGCAAGGGTTTAGGTTTAGAAGAACTTTGACTAGGGATACAACATAACTTTGGAATAGTTTGAAACAAAGATGTGAGGAAGTTAGGATGCATGGGGGAAAAGATCAACCCTTATGGATGCTTACTAAAGGTAGAAAGTTTTAAGTTAAATCTCTATATTCCTTCCTGATCAATGAGGGGGTTGGATTCCCACATAAGTTCTTGTGGAAAAATTAAAATCCCATCCAAAATTAAATGTTCTTTTGGTTGGTGACCAGAAGAAGCATTTTGACCAAAGATAATTTGCTCAGAAAAGGCTGGAAAGGGGCTAAGGAATGTGTATATTGTGTGAAAGATGAAAACATAGATCATTTATTCTTTGAGTGTTCTGCGGCCAGATTGGTCTGGAGCCTGATCAAATGTGCTTTAATTCTTAGAACTACACTAGTAAATACCAATGATTACTTGGGGGTGGCTAAAAACTTTTAAGAAACCAGAGAAAAAACTAGTCTTTGTAGGAAGTGCTGCTATATTCTTTTCTCTCTGGAAATGCAGAAATGATATTATCTTCAGATCTAAAAAGATATATGATCCAATGATATTCATTCGACTTATGTGCAACTGGATTGTTGATTGGTCGGTTTTGCAGAGAAAAAAGCCAGAGGAAAAAATACTGCAGCTGGGAGCAAAATTAATCGAGCGGGTAGCAAGTGAGGTATACAAGGCGACGCAGGGGTGGAGACTGGGGATTCAGCGACTGGAAGGATGAGGCCAGCGAAGAACATAAAAGGCCTCCTCTCTCTGTTTTTCGTCTTGTAATCTTGAACTTGTGGGAGAATAACTCTCTGGCAAAATGGATGTAAGCGATGCATCTCTTTTGTATTCCCATGCGGCAGGGTAGATAGTAGCTTGAGCGTAGTTTCGATTGTGTGTTGGAAGAACCTGATGGTGCTGGACGGGGCCCCTTTTGGTGTGTGTGCTCGCTTTTGGTTTCATTAATGAAATCGGAGGGAAACCTCTTTCGTTCAAAAAAAAGGTTTGCTTGTCGGCTTTTTTAAGTATTGAACCGCCGTTTTTGTATATTATGATGTGTTTAGTCTACATAATTTATGTCGCCACCCGCGAAGATTATGTGAGCTACCCGTATAATTTCACATATATTATACTATGCGGCATTTCGGACACCGGCATGTTGTCCCACTACAAGAAACCTGTTAATACATGACGGATTTCTGGTGACGTTCCTACAGATCGTCATAGATGATGACGGTTTTCTCTTATACGTCACGGAAAGCGTCATCGATCAGCAGGATGTGACTGCCCTCCGAAAAAGGTAGCCCTTTATGATGGACATCGACGGGCCGTCACAGAAACTGTCACATATCAACTTGCAAGTCTTGTCTTTTTCTTTCTTTATTATGCGTCATCTGAACTGTCACCGATGGCTCCCGCTGATGTGTCGTGTGTGGTTTCTTGGTTGGCCCATATATCAGTTGAATGTGTAATATAATAGAAGTTGAAAATAAAAGGAGGGCGCGCCAGAAATTTCGAGCGCGTGCGTGGACACGCGAAATTTTAAGTCGCCGACGCGGCCCGTGGCAAAATTTTGGAGCCAGCCTATTTAACCCACGATCCATCCCCATCTAACCCTAATCCCCATTCTCTCCTCCGTTCCCTTAGCCGCCACAACTGCCCACTACTAATTCCGGCGATTCCGGCAGCTATCGACGGCGCGGTGCACACAACCGAGGTCGGCTCTTTCGGCTCCACCCTCCCCCCTGGCAAGATTTTCCCTTCCCGGCCTCTACCGCTCTCCCAAATCCCACACATGTGCTAGGGTTTCGGCCTCTCTCATCGCCTTCATTATTGGCGCATGTCTGACGGCTCTGGCGGCTCTTCTCCACCGTCTTTAGTGCCCCCACGTGCGCCCTCGCCTTCTGATGTTCCACCACGAGCAGGGCGGCGCGGAGGGTCTCCTCCCGCAGGATCCACAGACGTGGCGCACCCTGCAGCCGCCTGTCCGGGAGGAGGGCGGACACTGCGTCCTTGTCCTGCTCGATGACGGTCGCGGCGAAAGCCGATGCTGCTCCTCATTCTCGACCTTCAAGGAGGAGCACTGGTACAACAGAAGCACGCCCTTCCCCTGAACAATCGCCATGGCGTCAGGTAAGGTTGTGCTGCCGTGCCTATATTGCCTGGAGTAAACAATTTGATGGGACAGATTGCTTGTGCTAGATGTGGTTAGTCTGTAGTGGACATCTTGTTTTTAATTTTGGGGACAAATTGTTGGAAATTGTGGGCTATGCGGTCTACCCTCTAATTCCTCTGCCTTTTCCGTGGTGCCGCTCACAATGCATATTGAGGCTAGAGGGTAGGGACCTATTTATAGACTCCACTTTCAGGTGTTTTAATATTCCACCTGTTTCCGGAAAGATCCGTATGACTCCTGAACAATGTTACCAACCACGGTAAAACATGTCAGTTTTCTAGTCTAAATATACTATAGTCCCTAGCACACATGTGTGAGTCATGTGCCATGATTAGATTGTATGTGAGATCAACTTCCAATCTTAATCATGTGGGTCAACAGCCTGCAGAGCTGATCCTGCAAAACAAACCCAGCTCTACCACCCTGTGATGTCCCGGAAAAATACGTACGTACATATAAAATTCCAGACAGAGTCGATCCGCATTAATTCCTCTATTGTATTCCATCACAGTCGTCCTCAGCACCTCGAGTACTATTTCCTCGAGTGAAATTCCGCATCACTTATTCCCAGTCACAAATATTAATAATATGAATAATTCCACATTGAGTTAAATAAATAATAACCATGTTGAAAGCCACATAGATATCCAACATCTCCCACTTGGCTGAAACATAATAATGAATATATAAAGTTCCATGTGTAAACACCTTTTAAAAGGAATTCCTGACTCTAGTCAGTGAACCTGCACCATATTAGTATCATTATATACAAATAAATGAAATATATGTACCTGAGTTTAATCATTCCACACCTCGTGTATAAAAATGGTAAGTTCCTCAATTGTGTTTGCTTTCAACCATAAACACTGAAATAAGTGACAGGTTGTGTTGCACATTCCATGATCAAATATGATGCGTGAGATTCCCTTAGCGACACATATTTCCTTCCACTGCTTGAATGCAACAATAAATTCCGGTAGCTAAGGTATGATTGTATAGTGAAGATAGAATACAGTACAATATTATCCTCTTTTTCCTCAGGAGTTCAAACATAATTACTTGCTGAGTATGACTCCCTTTATCAAGGTGATTTAACAGGTTTGCTATTTTCCATAGAAAAGTGTATCACAACAATCATATGTATTTCCACTCCCAAAATAATTGGAAGATTCAAACATGCCTTTCACATGAAATTTATAAGATAACCAAGCTTTCACTTCCACCAATGTGGCTTTATCATTGCAAACAACAAAAAAACATGATTAACATATATAATAGAAATGCAAAACAATTTATACTTACATATGTTGATGACCACCTTGCTTCATTTAGAAAACCATGACCTGCTATTCCATTGATGTGAAGCTTGTTATAAGACCATACATTAATATATTGAATTAGCAAACCATGTATTTATTCCCTCTTTCCCTAAATTCCGGAGAAAGAACTTCCACAAAGTATATTTCCCTTTGTGTAAATAATTTAATAACAAGAGTGACATTATAATTAATATTCCAGTGAGCCAAATTTTCTCGAAAAAAAACACTCACATACAATGGGCTTGCGGTTGTTTGGTAGATAATAAGTCCCCAAACATTATTCTTCCTTATTGAGTTTATTCTTTCCCGCATTTGTTCCACCCATAGCTTGCGTTGATGGATAAGTAAAGCTTTCTTAGGAGACTTCAGTTATTCCTTTAAGAATTCAGAGTCAGTTCCCCCAAAAACACACGATAATTATCTAGACATGATATTCCAAGTTATTTCCTCCCACTCATCCTAAGCATGTTAGTGTCAGGAGTTACACTTGTAGTTTCCTACGGGGTCAAGATTATATTCTAGTATGAGCGCCAATAATTCCACCATTATCCATACAAATATTGTGCTCCTACTTTCCACCAGTATTCCTTTTCCAGATACTAAGGAAACACCCTTTGATCAACTAGAATAACCATGAAAAATTCCTGGTGTGTGCTTTGTAATAACCGAGAATTAGAAGATTTCATTCCAGTCAAGTGACTGTGTTAGATGGATGTAATGCTTCTTTCCAAAGAAATAAAGGAGTATAAAAGACATTCAATTTCTCCACTTGATTGTGAAGCATCTAATATATTAGAATGGGGATGTAGTTCCATGCTCTTTACATATTAAATCGATATAATGATGTGAAGCTTTGTATCTCCTTCCACCTTAAATAAAGGCATGCAGGTCAAATACCCATCATATATGTGCTTTAGAAAACCAAATTCCTCCCACTAAAGCTTTGAATTCCGGAATTAGTTAGCCACTCAATTCATTTCCATATATGTGACCAAGTCGTCCATGACAAAAATAATAAATTCCAAGTGTGTTCCCATTATTAGCATTCCTCTCTATGGAGTTGTCTTCCCCAAATAACAGTTTGGGGGTGCTTATTTCCAATGGACCATAAAGAAAGAATAGACCATTGTGTGAAATTCCGTAACGCACTGCTTTAATCATTGAGCAATATTTTCACTCTTCCTTTTTTCAAATAGTACAAGACAATCAATAGATTCCAAGATATAACAATAAATCAAATCCATTATCACTGAAGTTGCATAGATTCTCCTATAATAATAGTAGCTTTCCTCCAAAGGGAGTTTCATGTCATGAATTCCAATTCCAAAGTGTATAAGATTTAGCAGTAATGACAAAACACAAAAATATATATATAGTTTCCTTTGGAACTGTTATATACCATTAAAGTTGCCATTGTATTCCAACAATATATGATGTATAAAAACAAACACCATGATCCAAAGATAAATATATAGTGCAAATATTATCATTAGACACACTTACAAATGAAGAGCAAATTTCCTTTTCCTTGGAGTGACTCCTAACTTCCTTCATAAACAAGTAATGCTCAATAATAACAGTTGCATGAAATCCCTTTCCAAATTATGCATGATTTTCCGCACAATATTTCATCATGGCAAGTTTCAATATGCAATCATTTTCTCCATGCACTCCATCCACAAATTTAATTCGGAGTTCCTGCTGAATTTCTTCCATGGGATAGATGTCTTTTCCTTGTGACTTACACGGAGTGGATTAGCAACTAGACAAAATTAGAAGATTTTTAAATTGACAATCTAATAAAACAAATCAATGAAAATTGAAGATAGAATATTCCTTCCCCAATTCGACTGACAAGCCAGAAGCAGAGGCCCATGGCAACAAGCATACCTCGGCAGAGCAACATTGCGGCAGAGCGTCAGTGTGTCGGCGGAGAACTTCGATGGGTTCCCGAGTATTCGGATGACATCCCAGTACGCAAACAAGTTCCGGAATACATAGTCAAGACTAGTCCGTATAGAGCAGTCAACGGGGCCGTAAGTAGAGCTCGAACTTGACAAAAAAAAACATTCTGACAAAATCCTCTTTCCTATTATTCCAGCGGCTTGAATTGAAATTGTAGATAATATTGGTAGCCGGCTGTCCAAATAGCTAGAGATCGCATAATAATATGCACGGTGTCCATCAATCCACCGCACGAGATCTTGGAGGAGATCACAGCATGGCAACAATGGCGTGCATGTTTCCTTAGTTCACGTGAGTGAAGAATCAAAACATCAATTAAATCCTTAGTATATTCCCGTGTTGGCTAATGAATCAAAGTAGTAGCAAAAAAAAAACACCAGCCTTCCTCGGTTTGGTCTTGATTTCCACCGATCTGTAGCAACCGGATGCTTCAGCAGACGGAGTTGTACGTAGCTGGCCTCGATACGGAGTTGATAGGTAACTCGGATGCAGCAAGGTGATCGTGCTCGACTGGGGCGGTAGAGTGCGGCGTGGTCGTGGTCGCTGCAGGGATGGTGACTTGGCGAGACCGCCGGCGACATGGTGAAGCGGGCAGGCGTCCGATCGAGAAGACCAGCAGGCGCACCTGTCATGATGTCAATGGATGGATGGAACCGATCTGTTCAACAGAGAGTTACATGAAGCAGATGCAATCTGCCAACGATATTCCTCTGTCCTTAGAGAACGCGCCGTCGTCAGCCGATCGGCCGAGACACCAGCAATCAGCGGAATAACACGGGACCAAGTAATCATTGAGGCAGAGTTGGGCGGTGGATTAGGTTTCCGGCGGCCGTGGATTCCGCGGCGTCCACATCGGCAGAGTTGCAGCGGATTAGGGTTAGCAGCGTACGAACCTTGCTCAAGATACCAATGTTGGAAATTGTGGGCTATGCGGTCTACCCTCTAATTCCTCTGCCTTTTCCGTGGTGCCGCTCACAATGCATATTGAGGCTAGAGGGTAGGGACCTATTTATAGACTCCACTTTCAGGTGTTTTAATATTCCACCTGTTTCCGGAAAGATCCGTATGACTCCTGAACAATGTTACCAACCACGATAAAACATGTCAGTTTCCTAGTCTAAATATACTATAGTCCCTAGCACACATGTGTGAGTCATGTGCCATGATTAGATTGTATGTGAGATCAACTTCCAATCTTAATCATGTGGGTCAACAGCCTGCAGAGCTGATCCTGCAAAACAAACCCAGCTCTACCACCCTGTGATGTCCCGGAAAAATACGTACGTACATATAAAATTCCAGACAGAGTCGATCCGCATTAATTCCTCTATTGTATTCCATCACAGTCGTCCTCAGCACCTCGAGTACTATTTCCTCGAGTGAAATTCTGCATCACTTATTCCCAGTCACAAATATTAATAATATGAATAATTCCACATTGAGTTAAATAAATAATAACCATGTTGAAAGCCACATAGATATCCAACATCTCCCACTTGGCTGAAACATAATAATGAATATATAAAGTTCCATGTGTAAACACCTTTTAAAAGGAATTCCTGACTCTAGTCAGTGAACCTGCACCATATTAGTATCATTATATACAAATAAATGAAATATATGTACCTGAGTTTAATCATTCCACACCTCGTGTATAAAAATGGTAAGTTCCTCAATTGTGTTTGCTTTCAACCATAAACACTGAAATAAGTGACAGGTTGTGTTGCACATTCCATGATCAAATATGATGCGTGAGATTCCCTTAGCGACACATATTTCCTTCCACTGCTTGAATGCAACAATAAATTCCGGTAGCTAAGGTATGATTGTATAGTGAAGATAGAATACAGTACAATATTATCCTCTTTTTCCTCAGGAGTTCAAACATAATTACTTGCTGAGTATGACTCCCTTTATCAAGGTGATTTAACAGGTTTGCTATTTTCCATAGAAAAGTGTATCACAACAATCATATGTATTTCCACTCCCAAAATAATTGGAAGATTCAAACATGCCTTTCACATGAAATTTATAAGATAACCAAGCTTTCACTTCCACCAATGTGGCTTTATCATTGCAAACAACAAAAAAACATGATTAACATATATAATAGAAATGCAAAACAATTTATACTTACATATGTTGATGACCACCTTGCTTCATTTAGAAAACCATGACCTGCTATTCCATTGATGTGAAGCTTGTTATAAGACCATACATTAATATATTGAATTAGCAAACCATGTATTTATTCCCTCTTTCCCTAAATTCCGGAGAAAGAACTTCCACAAAGTATATTTCCCTTTGTGTAAATAATTTAATAACAAGAGTGACATTATAATTAATATTCCAGTGAGCCAAATTTTCTCGAAAAAAAACACTCACATACAATGGGCTTGCGGTTGTTTGGTAGATAATAAGTCCCCAGACATTATTCTTCCTTATTGAGTTTATTCTTTCCCGCATTTGTTCCACCCATAGCTTGCGTTGATGGATAAGTAAAGCTTTCTTAGGAGACTTCAGTTATTCCTTTAAGAATTCAGAGTCAGTTCCCCCAAAAACACACGATAATTATCTAGACATGATATTCCAAGTTATTTCCTCCCACTCATCCTAAGCATGTTAGTGTCAGGAGTTACACTTGTAGTTTCCTACGGGGTCAAGATTATATTCTAGTATGAGCGCCAATAATTCCACCATTATCCATACAAATATTGTGCTCCTACTTTCCACCAGTATTCCTTTTCCAGATACTAAGGAAACACCCTTTGATCAACTAGAATAACCATGAAAAATTCCTGGTGTGTGCTTTGTAATAACCGAGAATTAGAAGATTTCATTCCAGTCAAGTGACTGTGTTAGATGGATGTAATGCTTCTTTCCAAAGAAATAAAGGAGTATAAAAGACATTCAATTTCTCCACTTGATTGTGAAGCATCTAATATATTAGAATGGGGATGTAGTTCCATGCTCTTTACATATTAAATCGATATAATGATGTGAAGCTTTGTATCTCCTTCCACCTTAAATAAAGGCATGCAGGTCAAATACCCATCATATATGTGCTTTAGAAAACCAAATTCCTCCCACTAAAGCTTTGAATTCCGGAATTAGTTAGCCACTCAATTCATTTCCATATATGTGACCAAGTCGTCCATGACAAAAATAATAAATTCCAAGTGTGTTCCCATTATTAGCATTCCTCTCTATGGAGTTGTCTTCCCCAAATAACAGTTTGGGGGTGCTTATTTCCAATGGACCATAAAGAAAGAATAGACCATTGTGTGAAATTCCGTAACGCACTGCTTTAATCATTGAGCAATATTTTCACTCTTCCTTTTTTCAAATAGTACAAGACAATCAATAGATTCCAAGATATAACAATAAATCAAATCCATTATCACTGAAGTTGCATAGATTCTCCTATAATAATAGTAGCTTTCCTCCAAAGGGAGTTTCATGTCATGAATTCCAATTCCAAAGTGTATAAGATTTAGCAGTAATGACAAAACACAAAAATATATATATAGTTTCCTTTGGAACTGTTATATACCATTAAAGTTGCCATTGTATTCCAACAATATATGATGTATAAAAACAAACACCATGATCCAAAGATAAATATATAGTGCAAATATTATCATTAGACACACTTACAAATGAAGAGCAAATTTCCTTTTCCTTGGAGTGACTCCTAACTTCCTTCATAAACAAGTAATGCTCAATAATAACAGTTGCATGAAATCCCTTTCCAAATTATGCATGATTTTCCGCACAATATTTCATCATGGCAAGTTTCAATATGCAATCATTTTCTCCATGCACTCCATCCACAAATTTAATTCGGAGTTCCTGCTGAATTTCTTCCATGGGATAGATGTCTTTTCCTTGTGACTTACACGGAGTGGATTAGCAACTAGACAAAATTAGAAGATTTTTAAATTGACAATCTAATAAAACAAATCAATGAAAATTGAAGATAGAATATTCCTTCCCCAATTCGACTGACAAGCCAGAAGCAGAGGCCCATGGCAACAAGCATACCTCGGCAGAGCAACATTGCGGCAGAGCGTCAGTGTGTCGGCGGAGAACTTCGATGGGTTCCCGAGTATTCGGATGACATCCCAGTACGCAAACAAGTTCCGGAATACATAGTCAAGACTAGTCCGTATAGAGCAGTCAACGGGGCCGTAAGTAGAGCTCGAACTTGACAAAAAAAAACATTCTGACAAAATCCTCTTTCCTATTATTCCAGCGGCTTGAATTGAAATTGTAGATAATATTGGTAGCCGGCTGTCCAAATAGCTAGAGATCGCATAATAATATGCACGGTGTCCATCAATCCACCGCACGAGATCTTGGAGGAGATCACAGCATGGCAACAATGGCGTGCATGTTTCCTTAGTTCACGTGAGTGAAGAATCAAAACATCAATTAAATCCTTAGTATATTCCCGTGTTGGCTAATGAATCAAAGTAGTAGCAAAAAAAAAAACACCAGCCTTCCTCGGTTTGGTCTTGATTTCCACCGATCTGTAGCAACCGGATGCTTCAGCAGACGGAGTTGTACGTAGCTGGCCTCGATACGGAGTTGATAGGTAACTCGGATGCAGCAAGGTGATCGTGCTCGACTGGGGCGGTAGAGTGCGGCGTGGTCGTGGTCGCTGCAGGGATGGTGACTTGGCGAGACCGCCGGCGACATGGTGAAGCGGGCAGGCGTCCGATCGAGAAGACCAGCAGGCGCACCTGTCATGATGTCAATGGATGGATGGAACCGATCTGTTCAACAGAGAGTTACATGAAGCAGATGCAATCTGCCAACGATATTCCTCTGTCCTTAGAGAACGCGCCGTCGTCAGCCGATCGGCCGAGACACCAGCAATCAGCGGAATAACACGGGACCAAGTAATCATTGAGGCAGAGTTGGGCGGTGGATTAGGTTTCCGGCGGCCGTGGATTCCGCGGCGTCCACATCGGCAGAGTTGCAGCGGATTAGGGTTAGCAGCGTACGAACCTTGCTCAAGATACCAATGTTGGAAATTGTGGGCTATGCGGTCTACCCTCTAATTCCTCTGCCTTTTCCGTGGTGCCGCTCACAATGCATATTGAGGCTAGAGGGTAGGGACCTATTTATAGACTCCACTTTCAGGTGTTTTAATATTCCACCTGTTTCCGGAAAGATCCGTATGACTCCTGAACAATGTTACCAACCACGATAAAACATGTCAGTTTCCTAGTCTAAATATACTATAGTCCCTAGCACACATGTGTGAGTCATGTGCCATGATTAGATTGTATGTGAGATCAACTTCCAATCTTAATCATGTGGGTCAACAGCCTGCAGAGCTGATCCTGCAAAACAAACCCAGCTCTACCACCCTGTGATGTCCCGGAAAAATACGTACGTACATATAAAATTCCAGACAGAGTCGATCCGCATTAATTCCTCTATTGTATTCCATCACAGTCGTCCTCAGCACCTCGAGTACTATTTCCTCGAGTGAAATTCTGCATCACTTATTCCCAGTCACAAATATTAATAATATGAATAATTCCACATTGAGTTAAATAAATAATAACCATGTTGAAAGCCACATAGATATCCAACATCTCCCACTTGGCTGAAACATAATAATGAATATATAAAGTTCCATGTGTAAACACCTTTTAAAAGGAATTCCTGACTCTAGTCAGTGAACCTGCACCATATTAGTATCATTATATACAAATAAATGAAATATATGTACCTGAGTTTAATCATTCCACACCTCGTGTATAAAAATGGTAAGTTCCTCAATTGTGTTTGCTTTCAACCATAAACACTGAAATAAGTGACAGGTTGTGTTGCACATTCCATGATCAAATATGATGCGTGAGATTCCCTTAGCGACACATATTTCCTTCCACTGCTTGAATGCAACAATAAATTCCGGTAGCTAAGGTATGATTGTATAGTGAAGATAGAATACAGTACAATATTATCCTCTTTTTCCTCAGGAGTTCAAACATAATTACTTGCTGAGTATGACTCCCTTTATCAAGGTGATTTAACAGGTTTGCTATTTTCCATAGAAAAGTGTATCACAACAATCATATGTATTTCCACTCCCAAAATAATTGGAAGATTCAAACATGCCTTTCACATGAAATTTATAAGATAACCAAGCTTTCACTTCCACCAATGTGGCTTTATCATTGCAAACAACAAAAAAACATGATTAACATATATAATAGAAATGCAAAACAATTTATACTTACATATGTTGATGACCACCTTGCTTCATTTAGAAAACCATGACCTGCTATTCCATTGATGTGAAGCTTGTTATAAGACCATACATTAATATATTGAATTAGCAAACCATGTATTTATTCCCTCTTTCCCTAAATTCCGGAGAAAGAACTTCCACAAAGTATATTTCCCTTTGTGTAAATAATTTAATAACAAGAGTGACATTATAATTAATATTCCAGTGAGCCAAATTTTCTCGAAAAAAAACACTCACATACAATGGGCTTGCGGTTGTTTGGTAGATAATAAGTCCCCAGACATTATTCTTCCTTATTGAGTTTATTCTTTCCCGCATTTGTTCCACCCATAGCTTGCGTTGATGGATAAGTAAAGCTTTCTTAGGAGACTTCAGTTATTCCTTTAAGAATTCAGAGTCAGTTCCCCCAAAAACACACGATAATTATCTAGACATGATATTCCAAGTTATTTCCTCCCACTCATCCTAAGCATGTTAGTGTCAGGAGTTACACTTGTAGTTTCCTACGGGGTCAAGATTATATTCTAGTATGAGCGCCAATAATTCCACCATTATCCATACAAATATTGTGCTCCTACTTTCCACCAGTATTCCTTTTCCAGATACTAAGGAAACACCCTTTGATCAACTAGAATAACCATGAAAAATTCCTGGTGTGTGCTTTGTAATAACCGAGAATTAGAAGATTTCATTCCAGTCAAGTGACTGTGTTAGATGGATGTAATGCTTCTTTCCAAAGAAATAAAGGAGTATAAAAGACATTCAATTTCTCCACTTGATTGTGAAGCATCTAATATATTAGAATGGGGATGTAGTTCCATGCTCTTTACATATTAAATCGATATAATGATGTGAAGCTTTGTATCTCCTTCCACCTTAAATAAAGGCATGCAGGTCAAATACCCATCATATATGTGCTTTAGAAAACCAAATTCCTCCCACTAAAGCTTTGAATTCCGGAATTAGTTAGCCACTCAATTCATTTCCATATATGTGACCAAGTCGTCCATGACAAAAATAATAAATTCCAAGTGTGTTCCCATTATTAGCATTCCTCTCTATGGAGTTGTCTTCCCCAAATAACAGTTTGGGGGTGCTTATTTCCAATGGACCATAAAGAAAGAATAGACCATTGTGTGAAATTCCGTAACGCACTGCTTTAATCATTGAGCAATATTTTCACTCTTCCTTTTTTCAAATAGTACAAGACAATCAATAGATTCCAAGATATAACAATAAATCAAATCCATTATCACTGAAGTTGCATAGATTCTCCTATAATAATAGTAGCTTTCCTCCAAAGGGAGTTTCATGTCATGAATTCCAATTCCAAAGTGTATAAGATTTAGCAGTAATGACAAAACACAAAAATATATATATAGTTTCCTTTGGAACTGTTATATACCATTAAAGTTGCCATTGTATTCCAACAATATATGATGTATAAAAACAAACACCATGATCCAAAGATAAATATATAGTGCAAATATTATCATTAGACACACTTACAAATGAAGAGCAAATTTCCTTTTCCTTGGAGTGACTCCTAACTTCCTTCATAAACAAGTAATGCTCAATAATAACAGTTGCATGAAATCCCTTTCCAAATTATGCATGATTTTCCGCACAATATTTCATCATGGCAAGTTTCAATATGCAATCATTTTCTCCATGCACTCCATCCACAAATTTAATTCGGAGTTCCTGCTGAATTTCTTCCATGGGATAGATGTCTTTTCCTTGTGACTTACACGGAGTGGATTAGCAACTAGACAAAATTAGAAGATTTTTAAATTGACAATCTAATAAAACAAATCAATGAAAATTGAAGATAGAATATTCCTTCCCCAATTCGACTGACAAGCCAGAAGCAGAGGCCCATGGCAACAAGCATACCTCGGCAGAGCAACATTGCGGCAGAGCGTCAGTGTGTCGGCGGAGAACTTCGATGGGTTCCCGAGTATTCGGATGACATCCCAGTACGCAAACAAGTTCCGGAATACATAGTCAAGACTAGTCCGTATAGAGCAGTCAACGGGGCCGTAAGTAGAGCTCGAACTTGACAAAAAAAAACATTCTGACAAAATCCTCTTTCCTATTATTCCAGCGGCTTGAATTGAAATTGTAGATAATATTGGTAGCCGGCTGTCCAAATAGCTAGAGATCGCATAATAATATGCACGGTGTCCATCAATCCACCGCACGAGATCTTGGAGGAGATCACAGCATGGCAACAATGGCGTGCATGTTTCCTTAGTTCACGTGAGTGAAGAATCAAAACATCAATTAAATCCTTAGTATATTCCCGTGTTGGCTAATGAATCAAAGTAGTAGCAAAAAAAAAAACACCAGCCTTCCTCGGTTTGGTCTTGATTTCCACCGATCTGTAGCAACCGGATGCTTCAGCAGACGGAGTTGTACGTAGCTGGCCTCGATACGGAGTTGATAGGTAACTCGGATGCAGCAAGGTGATCGTGCTCGACTGGGGCGGTAGAGTGCGGCGTGGTCGTGGTCGCTGCAGGGATGGTGACTTGGCGAGACCGCCGGCGACATGGTGAAGCGGGCAGGCGTCCGATCGAGAAGACCAGCAGGCGCACCTGTCATGATGTCAATGGATGGATGGAACCGATCTGTTCAACAGAGAGTTACATGAAGCAGATGCAATCTGCCAACGATATTCCTCTGTCCTTAGAGAACGCGCCGTCGTCAGCCGATCGGCCGAGACACCAGCAATCAGCGGAATAACACGGGACCAAGTAATCATTGAGGCAGAGTTGGGCGGTGGATTAGGTTTCCGGCGGCCGTGGATTCCGCGGCGTCCACATCGGCAGAGTTGCAGCGGATTAGGGTTAGCAGCGTACGAACCTTGCTCAAGATACCAATGTTGGAAATTGTGGGCTATGCGGTCTACCCTCTAATTCCTCTGCCTTTTCCGTGGTGCCGCTCACAATGCATATTGAGGCTAGAGGGTAGGGACCTATTTATAGACTCCACTTTCAGGTGTTTTAATATTCCACCTGTTTCCGGAAAGATCCGTATGACTCCTGAACAATGTTACCAACCACGATAAAACATGTCAGTTTCCTAGTCTAAATATACTATAGTCCCTAGCACACATGTGTGAGTCATGTGCCATGATTAGATTGTATGTGAGATCAACTTCCAATCTTAATCATGTGGGTCAACAGCCTGCAGAGCTGATCCTGCAAAACAAACCCAGCTCTACCACCCTGTGATGTCCCGGAAAAATACGTACGTACATATAAAATTCCAGACAGAGTCGATCCGCATTAATTCCTCTATTGTATTCCATCACAGTCGTCCTCAGCACCTCGAGTACTATTTCCTCGAGTGAAATTCTGCATCACTTATTCCCAGTCACAAATATTAATAATATGAATAATTCCACATTGAGTTAAATAAATAATAACCATGTTGAAAGCCACATAGATATCCAACATCTCCCACTTGGCTGAAACATAATAATGAATATATAAAGTTCCATGTGTAAACACCTTTTAAAAGGAATTCCTGACTCTAGTCAGTGAACCTGCACCATATTAGTATCATTATATACAAATAAATGAAATATATGTACCTGAGTTTAATCATTCCACACCTCGTGTATAAAAATGGTAAGTTCCTCAATTGTGTTTGCTTTCAACCATAAACACTGAAATAAGTGACAGGTTGTGTTGCACATTCCATGATCAAATATGATGCGTGAGATTCCCTTAGCGACACATATTTCCTTCCACTGCTTGAATGCAACAATAAATTCCGGTAGCTAAGGTATGATTGTATAGTGAAGATAGAATACAGTACAATATTATCCTCTTTTTCCTCAGGAGTTCAAACATAATTACTTGCTGAGTATGACTCCCTTTATGAAGGTGATTTAACAGGTTTGCTATTTTCCATAGAAAAGTGTATCACAACAATCATATGTATTTCCACTCCCAAAATAATTGGAAGATTCAAACATGCCTTTCACATGAAATTTATAAGATAACCAAGCTTTCACTTCCACCAATGTGGCTTTATCATTGCAAACAACAAAAAAACATGATTAACATATATAATAGAAATGCAAAACAATTTATACTTACATATGTTGATGACCACCTTGCTTCATTTAGAAAACCATGACCTGCTATTCCATTGATGTGAAGCTTGTTATAAGACCATACATTAATATATTGAATTAGCAAACCATGTATTTATTCCCTCTTTCCCTAAATTCCGGAGAAAGAACTTCCACAAAGTATATTTCCCTTTGTGTAAATAATTTAATAACAAGAGTGACATTATAATTAATATTCCAGTGAGCCAAATTTTCTCGAAAAAAAACACTCACATACAATGGGCTTGCGGTTGTTTGGTAGATAATAAGTCCCCAGACATTATTCTTCCTTATTGAGTTTATTCTTTCCCGCATTTGTTCCACCCATAGCTTGCGTTGATGGATAAGTAAAGCTTTCTTAGGAGACTTCAGTTATTCCTTTAAGAATTCAGAGTCAGTTCCCCCAAAAACACACGATAATTATCTAGACATGATATTCCAAGTTATTTCCTCCCACTCATCCTAAGCATGTTAGTGTCAGGAGTTACACTTGTAGTTTCCTACGGGGTCAAGATTATATTCTAGTATGAGCGCCAATAATTCCACCATTATCCATACAAATATTGTGCTCCTACTTTCCACCAGTATTCCTTTTCCAGATACTAAGGAAACACCCTTTGATCAACTAGAATAACCATGAAAAATTCCTGGTGTGTGCTTTGTAATAACCGAGAATTAGAAGATTTCATTCCAGTCAAGTGACTGTGTTAGATGGATGTAATGCTTCTTTCCAAAGAAATAAAGGAGTATAAAAGACATTCAATTTCTCCACTTGATTGTGAAGCATCTAATATATTAGAATGGGGATGTAGTTCCATGCTCTTTACATATTAAATCGATATAATGATGTGAAGCTTTGTATCTCCTTCCACCTTAAATAAAGGCATGCAGGTCAAATACCCATCATATATGTGCTTTAGAAAACCAAATTCCTCCCACTAAAGCTTTGAATTCCGGAATTAGTTAGCCACTCAATTCATTTCCATATATGTGACCAAGTCGTCCATGACAAAAATAATAAATTCCAAGTGTGTTCCCATTATTAGCATTCCTCTCTATGGAGTTGTCTTCCCCAAATAACAGTTTGGGGGTGCTTATTTCCAATGGACCATAAAGAAAGAATAGACCATTGTGTGAAATTCCGTAACGCACTGCTTTAATCATTGAGCAATATTTTCACTCTTCCTTTTTTCAAATAGTACAAGACAATCAATAGATTCCAAGATATAACAATAAATCAAATCCATTATCACTGAAGTTGCATAGATTCTCCTATAATAATAGTAGCTTTCCTCCAAAGGGAGTTTCATGTCATGAATTCCAATTCCAAAGTGTATAAGATTTAGCAGTAATGACAAAACACAAAAATATATATATAGTTTCCTTTGGAACTGTTATATACCATTAAAGTTGCCATTGTATTCCAACAATATATGATGTATAAAAACAAACACCATGATCCAAAGATAAATATATAGTGCAAATATTATCATTAGACACACTTACAAATGAAGAGCAAATTTCCTTTTCCTTGGAGTGACTCCTAACTTCCTTCATAAACAAGTAATGCTCAATAATAACAGTTGCATGAAATCCCTTTCCAAATTATGCATGATTTTCCGCACAATATTTCATCATGGCAAGTTTCAATATGCAATCATTTTCTCCATGCACTCCATCCACAAATTTAATTCGGAGTTCCTGCTGAATTTCTTCCATGGGATAGATGTCTTTTCCTTGTGACTTACACGGAGTGGATTAGCAACTAGACAAAATTAGAAGATTTTTAAATTGACAATCTAATAAAACAAATCAATGAAAATTGAAGATAGAATATTCCTTCCCCAATTCGACTGACAAGCCAGAAGCAGAGGCCCATGGCAACAAGCATACCTCGGCAGAGCAACATTGCGGCAGAGCGTCAGTGTGTCGGCGGAGAACTTCGATGGGTTCCCGAGTATTCGGATGACATCCCAGTACGCAAACAAGTTCCGGAATACATAGTCAAGACTAGTCCGTATAGAGCAGTCAACGGGGCCGTAAGTAGAGCTCGAACTTGACAAAAAAAAACATTCTGACAAAATCCTCTTTCCTATTATTCCAGCGGCTTGAATTGAAATTGTAGATAATATTGGTAGCCGGCTGTCCAAATAGCTAGAGATCGCATAATAATATGCACGGTGTCCATCAATCCACCGCACGAGATCTTGGAGGAGATCACAGCATGGCAACAATGGCGTGCATGTTTCCTTAGTTCACGTGAGTGAAGAATCAAAACATCAATTAAATCCTTAGTATATTCCCGTGTTGGCTAATGAATCAAAGTAGTAGCAAAAAAAAAAACACCAGCCTTCCTCGGTTTGGTCTTGATTTCCACCGATCTGTAGCAACCGGATGCTTCAGCAGACGGAGTTGTACGTAGCTGGCCTCGATACGGAGTTGATAGGTAACTCGGATGCAGCAAGGTGATCGTGCTCGACTGGGGCGGTAGAGTGCGGCGTGGTCGTGGTCGCTGCAGGGATGGTGACTTGGCGAGACCGCCGGCGACATGGTGAAGCGGGCAGGCGTCCGATCGAGAAGACCAGCAGGCGCACCTGTCATGATGTCAATGGATGGATGGAACCGATCTGTTCAACAGAGAGTTACATGAAGCAGATGCAATCTGCCAACGATATTCCTCTGTCCTTAGAGAACGCGCCGTCGTCAGCCGATCGGCCGAGACACCAGCAATCAGCGGAATAACACGGGACCAAGTAATCATTGAGGCAGAGTTGGGCGGTGGATTAGGTTTCCGGCGGCCGTGGATTCCGCGGCGTCCACATCGGCAGAGTTGCAGCGGATTAGGGTTAGCAGCGTACGAACCTTGCTCAAGATACCAATGTTGGAAATTGTGGGCTATGCGGTCTACCCTCTAATTCCTCTGCCTTTTCCGTGGTGCCGCTCACAATGCATATTGAGGCTAGAGGGTAGGGACCTATTTATAGACTCCACTTTCAGGTGTTTTAATATTCCACCTGTTTCCGGAAAGATCCGTATGACTCCTGAACAATGTTACCAACCACGATAAAACATGTCAGTTTCCTAGTCTAAATATACTATAGTCCCTAGCACACATGTGTGAGTCATGTGCCATGATTAGATTGTATGTGAGATCAACTTCCAATCTTAATCATGTGGGTCAACAGCCTGCAGAGCTGATCCTGCAAAACAAACCCAGCTCTACCACCCTGTGATGTCCCGGAAAAATACGTACGTACATATAAAATTCCAGACAGAGTCGATCCGCATTAATTCCTCTATTGTATTCCATCACAGTCGTCCTCAGCACCTCGAGTACTATTTCCTCGAGTGAAATTCTGCATCACTTATTCCCAGTCACAAATATTAATAATATGAATAATTCCACATTGAGTTAAATAAATAATAACCATGTTGAAAGCCACATAGATATCCAACATCTCCCACTTGGCTGAAACATAATAATGAATATATAAAGTTCCATGTGTAAACACCTTTTAAAAGGAATTCCTGACTCTAGTCAGTGAACCTGCACCATATTAGTATCATTATATACAAATAAATGAAATATATGTACCTGAGTTTAATCATTCCACACCTCGTGTATAAAAATGGTAAGTTCCTCAATTGTGTTTGCTTTCAACCATAAACACTGAAATAAGTGACAGGTTGTGTTGCACATTCCATGATCAAATATGATGCGTGAGATTCCCTTAGCGACACATATTTCCTTCCACTGCTTGAATGCAACAATAAATTCCGGTAGCTAAGGTATGATTGTATAGTGAAGATAGAATACAGTACAATATTATCCTCTTTTTCCTCAGGAGTTCAAACATAATTACTTGCTGAGTATGACTCCCTTTATCAAGGTGATTTAACAGGTTTGCTATTTTCCATAGAAAAGTGTATCACAACAATCATATGTATTTCCACTCCCAAAATAATTGGAAGATTCAAACATGCCTTTCACATGAAATTTATAAGATAACCAAGCTTTCACTTCCACCAATGTGGCTTTATCATTGCAAACAACAAAAAAACATGATTAACATATATAATAGAAATGCAAAACAATTTATACTTACATATGTTGATGACCACCTTGCTTCATTTAGAAAACCATGACCTGCTATTCCATTGATGTGAAGCTTGTTATAAGACCATACATTAATATATTGAATTAGCAAACCATGTATTTATTCCCTCTTTCCCTAAATTCCGGAGAAAGAACTTCCACAAAGTATATTTCCCTTTGTGTAAATAATTTAATAACAAGAGTGACATTATAATTAATATTCCAGTGAGCCAAATTTTCTCGAAAAAAAACACTCACATACAATGGGCTTGCGGTTGTTTGGTAGATAATAAGTCCCCAGACATTATTCTTCCTTATTGAGTTTATTCTTTCCCGCATTTGTTCCACCCATAGCTTGCGTTGATGGATAAGTAAAGCTTTCTTAGGAGACTTCAGTTATTCCTTTAAGAATTCAGAGTCAGTTCCCCCAAAAACACACGATAATTATCTAGACATGATATTCCAAGTTATTTCCTCCCACTCATCCTAAGCATGTTAGTGTCAGGAGTTACACTTGTAGTTTCCTACGGGGTCAAGATTATATTCTAGTATGAGCGCCAATAATTCCACCATTATCCATACAAATATTGTGCTCCTACTTTCCACCAGTATTCCTTTTCCAGATACTAAGGAAACACCCTTTGATCAACTAGAATAACCATGAAAAATTCCTGGTGTGTGCTTTGTAATAACCGAGAATTAGAAGATTTCATTCCAGTCAAGTGACTGTGTTAGATGGATGTAATGCTTCTTTCCAAAGAAATAAAGGAGTATAAAAGACATTCAATTTCTCCACTTGATTGTGAAGCATCTAATATATTAGAATGGGGATGTAGTTCCATGCTCTTTACATATTAAATCGATATAATGATGTGAAGCTTTGTATCTCCTTCCACCTTAAATAAAGGCATGCAGGTCAAATACCCATCATATATGTGCTTTAGAAAACCAAATTCCTCCCACTAAAGCTTTGAATTCCGGAATTAGTTAGCCACTCAATTCATTTCCATATATGTGACCAAGTCGTCCATGACAAAAATAATAAATTCCAAGTGTGTTCCCATTATTAGCATTCCTCTCTATGGAGTTGTCTTCCCCAAATAACAGTTTGGGGGTGCTTATTTCCAATGGACCATAAAGAAAGAATAGACCATTGTGTGAAATTCCGTAACGCACTGCTTTAATCATTGAGCAATATTTTCACTCTTCCTTTTTTCAAATAGTACAAGACAATCAATAGATTCCAAGATATAACAATAAATCAAATCCATTATCACTGAAGTTGCATAGATTCTCCTATAATAATAGTAGCTTTCCTCCAAAGGGAGTTTCATGTCATGAATTCCAATTCCAAAGTGTATAAGATTTAGCAGTAATGACAAAACACAAAAATATATATATAGTTTCCTTTGGAACTGTTATATACCATTAAAGTTGCCATTGTATTCCAACAATATATGATGTATAAAAACAAACACCATGATCCAAAGATAAATATATAGTGCAAATATTATCATTAGACACACTTACAAATGAAGAGCAAATTTCCTTTTCCTTGGAGTGACTCCTAACTTCCTTCATAAACAAGTAATGCTCAATAATAACAGTTGCATGAAATCCCTTTCCAAATTATGCATGATTTTCCGCACAATATTTCATCATGGCAAGTTTCAATATGCAATCATTTTCTCCATGCACTCCATCCACAAATTTAATTCGGAGTTCCTGCTGAATTTCTTCCATGGGATAGATGTCTTTTCCTTGTGACTTACACGGAGTGGATTAGCAACTAGACAAAATTAGAAGATTTTTAAATTGACAATCTAATAAAACAAATCAATGAAAATTGAAGATAGAATATTCCTTCCCCAATTCGACTGACAAGCCAGAAGCAGAGGCCCATGGCAACAAGCATACCTCGGCAGAGCAACATTGCGGCAGAGCGTCAGTGTGTCGGCGGAGAACTTCGATGGGTTCCCGAGTATTCGGATGACATCCCAGTACGCAAACAAGTTCCGGAATACATAGTCAAGACTAGTCCGTATAGAGCAGTCAACGGGGCCGTAAGTAGAGCTCGAACTTGACAAAAAAAAACATTCTGACAAAATCCTCTTTCCTATTATTCCAGCGGCTTGAATTGAAATTGTAGATAATATTGGTAGCCGGCTGTCCAAATAGCTAGAGATCGCATAATAATATGCACGGTGTCCATCAATCCACCGCACGAGATCTTGGAGGAGATCACAGCATGGCAACAATGGCGTGCATGTTTCCTTAGTTCACGTGAGTGAAGAATCAAAACATCAATTAAATCCTTAGTATATTCCCGTGTTGGCTAATGAATCAAAGTAGTAGCAAAAAAAAAAACACCAGCCTTCCTCGGTTTGGTCTTGATTTCCACCGATCTGTAGCAACCGGATGCTTCAGCAGACGGAGTTGTACGTAGCTGGCCTCGATACGGAGTTGATAGGTAACTCGGATGCAGCAAGGTGATCGTGCTCGACTGGGGCGGTAGAGTGCGGCGTGGTCGTGGTCGCTGCAGGGATGGTGACTTGGCGAGACCGCCGGCGACATGGTGAAGCGGGCAGGCGTCCGATCGAGAAGACCAGCAGGCGCACCTGTCATGATGTCAATGGATGGATGGAACCGATCTGTTCAACAGAGAGTTACATGAAGCAGATGCAATCTGCCAACGATATTCCTCTGTCCTTAGAGAACGCGCCGTCGTCAGCCGATCGGCCGAGACACCAGCAATCAGCGGAATAACACGGGACCAAGTAATCATTGAGGCAGAGTTGGGCGGTGGATTAGGTTTCCGGCGGCCGTGGATTCCGCGGCGTCCACATCGGCAGAGTTGCAGCGGATTAGGGTTAGCAGCGTACGAACCTTGCTCAAGATACCAATGTTGGAAATTGTGGGCTATGCGGTCTACCCTCTAATTCCTCTGCCTTTTCCGTGGTGCCGCTCACAATGCATATTGAGGCTAGAGGGTAGGGACCTATTTATAGACTCCACTTTCAGGTGTTTTAATATTCCACCTGTTTCCGGAAAGATCCGTATGACTCCTGAACAATGTTACCAACCACGATAAAACATGTCAGTTTCCTAGTCTAAATATACTATAGTCCCTAGCACACATGTGTGAGTCATGTGCCATGATTAGATTGTATGTGAGATCAACTTCCAATCTTAATCATGTGGGTCAACAGCCTGCAGAGCTGATCCTGCAAAACAAACCCAGCTCTACCACCCTGTGATGTCCCGGAAAAATACGTACGTACATATAAAATTCCAGACAGAGTCGATCCGCATTAATTCCTCTATTGTATTCCATCACAGTCGTCCTCAGCACCTCGAGTACTATTTCCTCGAGTGAAATTCTGCATCACTTATTCCCAGTCACAAATATTAATAATATGAATAATTCCACATTGAGTTAAATAAATAATAACCATGTTGAAAGCCACATAGATATCCAACATCTCCCACTTGGCTGAAACATAATAATGAATATATAAAGTTCCATGTGTAAACACCTTTTAAAAGGAATTCCTGACTCTAGTCAGTGAACCTGCACCATATTAGTATCATTATATACAAATAAATGAAATATATGTACCTGAGTTTAATCATTCCACACCTCGTGTATAAAAATGGTAAGTTCCTCAATTGTGTTTGCTTTCAACCATAAACACTGAAATAAGTGACAGGTTGTGTTGCACATTCCATGATCAAATATGATGCGTGAGATTCCCTTAGCGACACATATTTCCTTCCACTGCTTGAATGCAACAATAAATTCCGGTAGCTAAGGTATGATTGTATAGTGAAGATAGAATACAGTACAATATTATCCTCTTTTTCCTCAGGAGTTCAAACATAATTACTTGCTGAGTATGACTCCCTTTATCAAGGTGATTTAACAGGTTTGCTATTTTCCATAGAAAAGTGTATCACAACAATCATATGTATTTCCACTCCCAAAATAATTGGAAGATTCAAACATGCCTTTCACATGAAATTTATAAGATAACCAAGCTTTCACTTCCACCAATGTGGCTTTATCATTGCAAACAACAAAAAAACATGATTAACATATATAATAGAAATGCAAAACAATTTATACTTACATATGTTGATGACCACCTTGCTTCATTTAGAAAACCATGACCTGCTATTCCATTGATGTGAAGCTTGTTATAAGACCATACATTAATATATTGAATTAGCAAACCATGTATTTATTCCCTCTTTCCCTAAATTCCGGAGAAAGAACTTCCACAAAGTATATTTCCCTTTGTGTAAATAATTTAATAACAAGAGTGACATTATAATTAATATTCCAGTGAGCCAAATTTTCTCGAAAAAAAACACTCACATACAATGGGCTTGCGGTTGTTTGGTAGATAATAAGTCCCCAGACATTATTCTTCCTTATTGAGTTTATTCTTTCCCGCATTTGTTCCACCCATAGCTTGCGTTGATGGATAAGTAAAGCTTTCTTAGGAGACTTCAGTTATTCCTTTAAGAATTCAGAGTCAGTTCCCCCAAAAACACACGATAATTATCTAGACATGATATTCCAAGTTATTTCCTCCCACTCATCCTAAGCATGTTAGTGTCAGGAGTTACACTTGTAGTTTCCTACGGGGTCAAGATTATATTCTAGTATGAGCGCCAATAATTCCACCATTATCCATACAAATATTGTGCTCCTACTTTCCACCAGTATTCCTTTTCCAGATACTAAGGAAACACCCTTTGATCAACTAGAATAACCATGAAAAATTCCTGGTGTGTGCTTTGTAATAACCGAGAATTAGAAGATTTCATTCCAGTCAAGTGACTGTGTTAGATGGATGTAATGCTTCTTTCCAAAGAAATAAAGGAGTATAAAAGACATTCAATTTCTCCACTTGATTGTGAAGCATCTAATATATTAGAATGGGGATGTAGTTCCATGCTCTTTACATATTAAATCGATATAATGATGTGAAGCTTTGTATCTCCTTCCACCTTAAATAAAGGCATGCAGGTCAAATACCCATCATATATGTGCTTTAGAAAACCAAATTCCTCCCACTAAAGCTTTGAATTCCGGAATTAGTTAGCCACTCAATTCATTTCCATATATGTGACCAAGTCGTCCATGACAAAAATAATAAATTCCAAGTGTGTTCCCATTATTAGCATTCCTCTCTATGGAGTTGTCTTCCCCAAATAACAGTTTGGGGGTGCTTATTTCCAATGGACCATAAAGAAAGAATAGACCATTGTGTGAAATTCCGTAACGCACTGCTTTAATCATTGAGCAATATTTTCACTCTTCCTTTTTTCAAATAGTACAAGACAATCAATAGATTCCAAGATATAACAATAAATCAAATCCATTATCACTGAAGTTGCATAGATTCTCCTATAATAATAGTAGCTTTCCTCCAAAGGGAGTTTCATGTCATGAATTCCAATTCCAAAGTGTATAAGATTTAGCAGTAATGACAAAACACAAAAATATATATATAGTTTCCTTTGGAACTGTTATATACCATTAAAGTTGCCATTGTATTCCAACAATATATGATGTATAAAAACAAACACCATGATCCAAAGATAAATATATAGTGCAAATATTATCATTAGACACACTTACAAATGAAGAGCAAATTTCCTTTTCCTTGGAGTGACTCCTAACTTCCTTCATAAACAAGTAATGCTCAATAATAACAGTTGCATGAAATCCCTTTCCAAATTATGCATGATTTTCCGCACAATATTTCATCATGGCAAGTTTCAATATGCAATCATTTTCTCCATGCACTCCATCCACAAATTTAATTCGGAGTTCCTGCTGAATTTCTTCCATGGGATAGATGTCTTTTCCTTGTGACTTACACGGAGTGGATTAGCAACTAGACAAAATTAGAAGATTTTTAAATTGACAATCTAATAAAACAAATCAATGAAAATTGAAGATAGAATATTCCTTCCCCAATTCGACTGACAAGCCAGAAGCAGAGGCCCATGGCAACAAGCATACCTCGGCAGAGCAACATTGCGGCAGAGCGTCAGTGTGTCGGCGGAGAACTTCGATGGGTTCCCGAGTATTCGGATGACATCCCAGTACGCAAACAAGTTCCGGAATACATAGTCAAGACTAGTCCGTATAGAGCAGTCAACGGGGCCGTAAGTAGAGCTCGAACTTGACAAAAAAAAACATTCTGACAAAATCCTCTTTCCTATTATTCCAGCGGCTTGAATTGAAATTGTAGATAATATTGGTAGCCGGCTGTCCAAATAGCTAGAGATCGCATAATAATATGCACGGTGTCCATCAATCCACCGCACGAGATCTTGGAGGAGATCACAGCATGGCAACAATGGCGTGCATGTTTCCTTAGTTCACGTGAGTGAAGAATCAAAACATCAATTAAATCCTTAGTATATTCCCGTGTTGGCTAATGAATCAAAGTAGTAGCAAAAAAAAAAACACCAGCCTTCCTCGGTTTGGTCTTGATTTCCACCGATCTGTAGCAACCGGATGCTTCAGCAGACGGAGTTGTACGTAGCTGGCCTCGATACGGAGTTGATAGGTAACTCGGATGCAGCAAGGTGATCGTGCTCGACTGGGGCGGTAGAGTGCGGCGTGGTCGTGGTCGCTGCAGGGATGGTGACTTGGCGAGACCGCCGGCGACATGGTGAAGCGGGCAGGCGTCCGATCGAGAAGACCAGCAGGCGCACCTGTCATGATGTCAATGGATGGATGGAACCGATCTGTTCAACAGAGAGTTACATGAAGCAGATGCAATCTGCCAACGATATTCCTCTGTCCTTAGAGAACGCGCCGTCGTCAGCCGATCGGCCGAGACACCAGCAATCAGCGGAATAACACGGGACCAAGTAATCATTGAGGCAGAGTTGGGCGGTGGATTAGGTTTCCGGCGGCCGTGGATTCCGCGGCGTCCACATCGGCAGAGTTGCAGCGGATTAGGGTTAGCAGCGTACGAACCTTGCTCAAGATACCAATGTTGGAAATTGTGGGCTATGCGGTCTACCCTCTAATTCCTCTGCCTTTTCCGTGGTGCCGCTCACAATGCATATTGAGGCTAGAGGGTAGGGACCTATTTATAGACTCCACTTTCAGGTGTTTTAATATTCCACCTGTTTCCGGAAAGATCCGTATGACTCCTGAACAATGTTACCAACCACGATAAAACATGTCAGTTTCCTAGTCTAAATATACTATAGTCCCTAGCACACATGTGTGAGTCATGTGCCATGATTAGATTGTATGTGAGATCAACTTCCAATCTTAATCATGTGGGTCAACAGCCTGCAGAGCTGATCCTGCAAAACAAACCCAGCTCTACCACCCTGTGATGTCCCGGAAAAATACGTACGTACATATAAAATTCCAGACAGAGTCGATCCGCATTAATTCCTCTATTGTATTCCATCACAGTCGTCCTCAGCACCTCGAGTACTATTTCCTCGAGTGAAATTCTGCATCACTTATTCCCAGTCACAAATATTAATAATATGAATAATTCCACATTGAGTTAAATAAATAATAACCATGTTGAAAGCCACATAGATATCCAACATCTCCCACTTGGCTGAAACATAATAATGAATATATAAAGTTCCATGTGTAAACACCTTTTAAAAGGAATTCCTGACTCTAGTCAGTGAACCTGCACCATATTAGTATCATTATATACAAATAAATGAAATATATGTACCTGAGTTTAATCATTCCACACCTCGTGTATAAAAATGGTAAGTTCCTCAATTGTGTTTGCTTTCAACCATAAACACTGAAATAAGTGACAGGTTGTGTTGCACATTCCATGATCAAATATGATGCGTGAGATTTCCTTAGCGACACATATTTCCTTCCACTGCTTGAATGCAACAATAAATTCCGGTAGCTAAGGTATGATTGTATAGTGAAGATAGAATACAGTACAATATTATCCTCTTTTTCCTCAGGAGTTCAAACATAATTACTTGCTGAGTATGACTCCCTTTATCAAGGTGATTTAACAGGTTTGCTATTTTCCATAGAAAAGTGTATCACAACAATCATATGTATTTCCACTCCCAAAATAATTGGAAGATTCAAACATGCCTTTCACATGAAATTTATAAGATAACCAAGCTTTCACTTCCACCAATGTGGCTTTATCATTGCAAACAACAAAAAAACATGATTAACATATATAATAGAAATGCAAAACAATTTATACTTACATATGTTGATGACCACCTTGCTTCATTTAGAAAACCATGACCTGCTATTCCATTGATGTGAAGCTTGTTATAAGACCATACATTAATATATTGAATTAGCAAACCATGTATTTATTCCCTCTTTCCCTAAATTCCGGAGAAAGAACTTCCACAAAGTATATTTCCCTTTGTGTAAATAATTTAATAACAAGAGTGACATTATAATTAATATTCCAGTGAGCCAAATTTTCTCGAAAAAAAACACTCACATACAATGGGCTTGCGGTTGTTTGGTAGATAATAAGTCCCCAGACATTATTCTTCCTTATTGAGTTTATTCTTTCCCGCATTTGTTCCACCCATAGCTTGCGTTGATGGATAAGTAAAGCTTTCTTAGGAGACTTCAGTTATTCCTTTAAGAATTCAGAGTCAGTTCCCCCAAAAACACACGATAATTATCTAGACATGATATTCCAAGTTATTTCCTCCCACTCATCCTAAGCATGTTAGTGTCAGGAGTTACACTTGTAGTTTCCTACGGGGTCAAGATTATATTCTAGTATGAGCGCCAATAATTCCACCATTATCCATACAAATATTGTGCTCCTACTTTCCACCAGTATTCCTTTTCCAGATACTAAGGAAACACCCTTTGATCAACTAGAATAACCATGAAAAATTCCTGGTGTGTGCTTTGTAATAACCGAGAATTAGAAGATTTCATTCCAGTCAAGTGACTGTGTTAGATGGATGTAATGCTTCTTTCCAAAGAAATAAAGGAGTATAAAAGACATTCAATTTCTCCACTTGATTGTGAAGCATCTAATATATTAGAATGGGGATGTAGTTCCATGCTCTTTACATATTAAATCGATATAATGATGTGAAGCTTTGTATCTCCTTCCACCTTAAATAAAGGCATGCAGGTCAAATACCCATCATATATGTGCTTTAGAAAACCAAATTCCTCCCACTAAAGCTTTGAATTCCGGAATTAGTTAGCCACTCAATTCATTTCCATATATGTGACCAAGTCGTCCATGACAAAAATAATAAATTCCAAGTGTGTTCCCATTATTAGCATTCCTCTCTATGGAGTTGTCTTCCCCAAATAACAGTTTGGGGGTGCTTATTTCCAATGGACCATAAAGAAAGAATAGACCATTGTGTGAAATTCCGTAACGCACTGCTTTAATCATTGAGCAATATTTTCACTCTTCCTTTTTTCAAATAGTACAAGACAATCAATAGATTCCAAGATATAACAATAAATCAAATCCATTATCACTGAAGTTGCATAGATTCTCCTATAATAATAGTAGCTTTCCTCCAAAGGGAGTTTCATGTCATGAATTCCAATTCCAAAGTGTATAAGATTTAGCAGTAATGACAAAACACAAAAATATATATATAGTTTCCTTTGGAACTGTTATATACCATTAAAGTTGCCATTGTATTCCAACAATATATGATGTATAAAAACAAACACCATGATCCAAAGATAAATATATAGTGCAAATATTATCATTAGACACACTTACAAATGAAGAGCAAATTTCCTTTTCCTTGGAGTGACTCCTAACTTCCTTCATAAACAAGTAATGCTCAATAATAACAGTTGCATGAAATCCCTTTCCAAATTATGCATGATTTTCCGCACAATATTTCATCATGGCAAGTTTCAATATGCAATCATTTTCTCCATGCACTCCATCCACAAATTTAATTCGGAGTTCCTGCTGAATTTCTTCCATGGGATAGATGTCTTTTCCTTGTGACTTACACGGAGTGGATTAGCAACTAGACAAAATTAGAAGATTTTTAAATTGACAATCTAATAAAACAAATCAATGAAAATTGAAGATAGAATATTCCTTCCCCAATTCGACTGACAAGCCAGAAGCAGAGGCCCATGGCAACAAGCATACCTCGGCAGAGCAACATTGCGGCAGAGCGTCAGTGTGTCGGCGGAGAACTTCGATGGGTTCCCGAGTATTCGGATGACATCCCAGTACGCAAACAAGTTCCGGAATACATAGTCAAGACTAGTCCGTATAGAGCAGTCAACGGGGCCGTAAGTAGAGCTCGAACTTGACAAAAAAAAACATTCTGACAAAATCCTCTTTCCTATTATTCCAGCGGCTTGAATTGAAATTGTAGATAATATTGGTAGCCGGCTGTCCAAATAGCTAGAGATCGCATAATAATATGCACGGTGTCCATCAATCCACCGCACGAGATCTTGGAGGAGATCACAGCATGGCAACAATGGCGTGCATGTTTCCTTAGTTCACGTGAGTGAAGAATCAAAACATCAATTAAATCCTTAGTATATTCCCGTGTTGGCTAATGAATCAAAGTAGTAGCAAAAAAAAAAACACCAGCCTTCCTCGGTTTGGTCTTGATTTCCACCGATCTGTAGCAACCGGATGCTTCAGCAGACGGAGTTGTACGTAGCTGGCCTCGATACGGAGTTGATAGGTAACTCGGATGCAGCAAGGTGATCGTGCTCGACTGGGGCGGTAGAGTGCGGCGTGGTCGTGGTCGCTGCAGGGATGGTGACTTGGCGAGACCGCCGGCGACATGGTGAAGCGGGCAGGCGTCCGATCGAGAAGACCAGCAGGCGCACCTGTCATGATGTCAATGGATGGATGGAACCGATCTGTTCAACAGAGAGTTACATGAAGCAGATGCAATCTGCCAACGATATTCCTCTGTCCTTAGAGAACGCGCCGTCGTCAGCCGATCGGCCGAGACACCAGCAATCAGCGGAATAACACGGGACCAAGTAATCATTGAGGCAGAGTTGGGCGGTGGATTAGGTTTCCGGCGGCCGTGGATTCCGCGGCGTCCACATCGGCAGAGTTGCAGCGGATTAGGGTTAGCAGCGTACGAACCTTGCTCAAGATACCAATGTTGGAAATTGTGGGCTATGCGGTCTACCCTCTAATTCCTCTGCCTTTTCCGTGGTGCCGCTCACAACGCATATTGAGGCTAGAGGGTAGGGACCTATTTATAGACTCCACTTTCAGGTGTTTTAATATTCCACCTGTTTCCGGAAAGATCCGTATGACTCCTGAACAATGTTACCAACCACGATAAAACATGTCAGTTTCCTAGTCTAAATATACTATAGTCCCTAGCACACATGTGTGAGTCATGTGCCATGATTAGATTGTATGTGAGATCAACTTCCAATCTTAATCATGTGGGTCAACAGCCTGCAGAGCTGATCCTGCAAAACAAACCCAGCTCTACCACCCTGTGATGTCCCGGAAAAATACGTACGTACATATAAAATTCCAGACAGAGTCGATCCGCATTAATTCCTCTATTGTATTCCATCACAGTCGTCCTCAGCACCTCGAGTACTATTTCCTCGAGTGAAATTCCGCATCACTTATTCCCGGTCACAAATATTAATAATATGAATAATTCCACATTGAGTTAAATAAATAATAACCATGTTGAAAGCCACATAGATATCCAACACAAATTGCTGCTTGTGCTGTCAAATATGCGATTTAATCTTTTACCAGAAGCGGGCTGCCTGCTTCGCTGCGCCGCTCTTTTTCCAGGTTAACAATCCGTTTGTTTAGTTGTTCGTGGGTCTGTTGCGCCTTTTTGCTGGGTGTTGGGCCATTGCCCTGCTAGATGCATATAATATTTGCATCTATACACACCTGTGTTGAGCATTGGTAATCATGATTTTCAGTAGCCCTGAATTATAAGCTCAGGCAAGAGCATACCAATTCCGGTGTGTCACTACAAAATATGTACAGCAAAGGGCGAAACAATAATCAAATACTGTGAGCGTGTTCAAAGAATCTATATTATCATATACAAATCATTCTTTCTTAAAAAAACTATATTGTTAGAAGAGTGTTCAAAGATTTACTTATTCAAATAACTCTATCGATTGTATAAATAAGGGATCAAACTGTCAAATAGAATGGATCCTGAAGAAATGCTAATGCCAATTATATTTAGAGAAAAACTTACCAATTAATTGGCAATAAAATCATAGCTGCAGCCTGCAGTACAGAGTTGTTGATACTTATCCGAGGTTACAGCTGTAGCCTACACAATCTTAATACACACATAGGAGAGGAGAACTTGAAGGTGGGAATTCTGAACCATATATAGTTGTAGCTGGATATAAAGATAAAAAGTAACATATATGATATAGACACAGGACCTGTTCTACAACCAGCACTCAGCAATTACAGGTAACACAAACATGCACAAGACTTCGCTGAATAATTTGAAGCACTGGAGATTACATACGAAGCAACAAAATGATGTCTTTTGGTTACTTGGTGTACTTGGCTGTACTATTTATTAGGGTTGATTTCTGTCGTACTAATGACTACTGCCTTCTCCACCCATCCACTGGTGTACAGGACGTCCTCCTCCTTGACGCGACTGTCCCCAACGAGCTCTCTCCTCCGAAGGAGGTGAAGCAGCTTGTCCAGCACCCCCTTGGCCTCCTATCCTGCACCACATGAACGAGCTCACCGACGGTTGCGTTCTGCCCTCCTAGCGTGGTCAGCTTATCCCATCTCCCCCCTTTACGCCCAAATCTGGATGATATCCGCAATCTAAATACGAATAATGTTTTTGTTCAGTTTAGTGGTGGATTCAATTGCTTAGATGAACATGTGAGCTTGGTTAGTTGCCGATGCTTTTGTGGATCTGGTTCTCTTGCACTGTTACACATAATTTAATCAGTGCAAGCTAATGCTAATCCATAGTATGATATAGCTAAAAAAAATTCTAAGATGCACCGGTCTTCATGTTGCTTTGGTACAGATCTTTTGGGAGTTAATTTGGTACTTCAACCTGTTAGATATAAATTCAGTTGTGACTCTATCTTGCCAGAATCGACTTGTTTTGCAGATGCGTTTATGTAGTACTTGAGAAAAAACCTAATTATTTACCTGAAACACTATCTATTATTAACTGGAAATAACTATAAATTTGGATGTCATAAAAATGCGTAAATATTAAGAAACCACACACATTGTCAGAATATGCAAGCCGTTTATCTGGATTATGTATCATCCTAAGTAATCGTATATATGTAGCGCAACATACATGTGTTAGTATGTCTGATTTCTTAGATATACACTTATTAAAAACAAAATAATATATGTGGATATCAAATTAGTTTTGACATGTTTAACTTGCATGGATTTATAAATTGTAGTTAGCCGTGTCTGTGCTTATGTTGATATGAAATTTCTGATCAGTTCAAGTGTAGAGACTTGCAAAATTGGAATTAACCTTCTCTTATTAAATAGTATTTTCTTACCGAAAATGGAAAAAATGTACTACGTGATAAGTAGGCTAGAACTAAAAAATTGCTTGTCATTGTGTATTGCATATATCTTTTTGCTTGGATGCCAAAAATTATCTTCTTTGTGGCTTGATTAACTTCCTTTTTCTGTTCAATCCATTTTGAATGAGATTACTACCAATAACAGATAATATGGAGGGGGAAACAATGTTTTACTGTAATTACATTGTCTTCCCTTAGAGTTATATTTAATTGTCACTAGCAACTGTTTCTATGTTACCTCACAGATTCACTCAATAGAAGACACTTGAAATATTGTGCAAATAACTAGCTAGCATTGTGAAGTGTGCATTATTTAGTTGAGATATGCCATATCTTCCTAATTGTGTAGTTCTAGAATTCATGTGTCACTGTATTGAATCCCTAGATGATCTCCTTGGACTAACATGCCAAAGTTAATCTTAGATATGGTGAACTATAAATTTATAATGATCAAAACTGTTTGTATTGGTTAATTAATGAGTGTACCAAGCATTTGATGGTTTGGGAACGAAGTATGAATATTGAATGCTATACAATCAGAATGTGTTATACTAACTTTTTATGCGTTTTTAGCTAAATATGTAAGGGCAGGTAATGCTCGTAATATATATATTGAAGTGTGATACTACATAATATTTGTTGTATCTATGGTTACTATTTTTATATGTGTAATAATACATACAAAAACTGACTTCTACATGATCCAATCCTTTATGTCTTCTACACAATATCTGTTGTATCTGTAGTCGGACTACTTTTATCTATAGGAGTATCTTACAAATGTATTTTCATCTAGATTAATCGTAAGCCACATATGCCAGATCTTTTTCTTGTGGAATATCATATCAGATAGGACACGTATTCCATCAAGACATAATCATCATGGAATTGTTTCATTCTTTTCTACCTTTTGAGGAACAATGGCTAGGAATTTTCATTAATGCGCATTATTCAGCTGGGCTGCATTTCTTATCAAGTTTACTGTAGTGATTTTTTAAAATAAGCAAAAAACGGAGTTTACTTCCAACTCTATTGATCTATGTATGCTCATCATTTCTTTTTGTTGCCACCAGTTGTTTCTGCTCACACTTTTGTTAATTTGTTGCACTACTTTGCACCCTGGGAGTGAAAAAATATAGAACTTGATAATGTGTAGTAAGCTACTTGTAGTTCAACCTATTGGCTGTAATTTTTTATAATGCAACATATTTTTCATCATGTGGCAGATATTGGTTATGGCAGCAGTTTCAACAAGAAAGACATGCGTTTTGAAAACTTTGGCATGGCCGGGTGGATCTGCTGCTTGGAAGACCCCTAGTTGGTGTGTGGCCGCCTGATAAGAGTGGCCATCGCTTGGTGGGCGTGGTGCTGGTTGTAGAGTAGGATAGTGTTCTTCGGGACATGCTTGTAAAATTAAGGTTTTTTGGGTCTTTTTTCTGCTCCTGTACAAGTGTATTTTTGGATCTGTTGTTGTAATTTTATTTTTCTAATGACATGAGCATATACTTTCTGTCAAATTCTTATTGGCGTAAATTTTCCATGGAATATGAGAGATGCATGAATTTTAGTGGGCCTTGAAATTAATGGGCTTAAATTATAATTGGGTCGATTGCTATATGGGCTGTCACTCTTGGACAGGGCTGAAACTTAGATGGGCTGATTACTACACAGGCTGCAATGTCAGATCCATGTCAGATGGTGATGTGGCATAGAAGTTAACGTCATTATGAGCACCATAGTCATGACGGTCAAGATCCGTCATGGTCGGTGATGGTTTTTGATGATCCGTCATGGAGTGTACGGTGGTCAAATTATGACGCGATATACATGACGGATTTTAAATCCGTCACACATACCTTTGCATGACAATTTTACATAGGTTTGTGACGGACTGAGACTGTCATGTATTAACAGGATTCTTGTAGTGTCCCATTTCGCAGAAAGCAAAGCACCCCAGGACCCAGTAGAAGTGCACAACGCCGGCAACCGGCTAGCCTACATAAGCATTAGCGCATTAGGGCTCCATCTTCACAACCAAAGCACAAGGCGGCTACAAACATCATCACCACTGTCATCGTCGTCATCATTTTTTGAAAGGAAGCAAAAGACTTGCCTCATTCATTAATTAAGAGGGAAAAAGGAGTTTAATGTTTGTGTTATAACACCCATCATGTTACAACACCGCTACAAAAGGCCTACTCTCGCAGCATGATGGATCCCAATTTCATTGTACCCGCAATGACCCAAGTTTGAGCCTCCATCATGATGTTAGCTAGTAGACCATCGGTTGGGCACTCTTGAGTTGGAAGATGTTAGCTAGTAGAACCATCCGTGGGGAACTCTTGAGTTGGAAGATGCGAGCGTTCCTTTCATTCCACATTGTCCAAGAGGTGAGCATGGAGAAGGTATCCATGGCCTTCGTATTCAGTATGGTTGAGTCGGAGAGCCCGATCCACCACTCTTTGGTTGATCGTGCCAAGCGCCAAGTAGCAGTGTTGATGCTTTCGAGCTGGAGCCAGTCTTTTATCATTTCCTAAAGTCTAGTAGTGTACCCGCATCTGAAGAGGAGGTGGTTGATGGATTCTTGCACGCGCTTGAAAAGAGGACAAAGCCCGCAATTGGGCCACCCCTGGTTGGCCAAATGGTCAGCATTCCATATCCTCGTTTGCATGGCCAACCATGCAAAAAAATTGACCTTGGGCGGGGCCCAGGCCTTCCACACCACAAGCTCCATGGGTGAGCAGATGATGCCAAAAAATTGGGCCAAGTAGGCAGACTTGGCAGTGTATATTCTGCTCTCTCTGTGTTTCCACACAATGTCGTCTTCAGCGTGCACCTCAAGGGGAAGTCATGGATGGTGAACCAAAGCTCAATAAATTGGCGAAGATGTTCGAAGGTGAAGTTGGGAGCGATCTTGATCTTGCGAACCCAAGCATCGTCCTGAAGGCTTCCCGAAGTTTCCATGTCTTCCGAGAGATCTTCATCATCATCACCACTGTCATCACCATGGTCATCCACACCCTTATCATTATAACCTTAGGAACCCTAGCTTGGGTTGTCTTGTGTGTTACTTGTATCATTCACTCATGTTTGTCATCACCCCAGGTTGTGGCTCACGCAGAATTTTTGGCCAAAAATAAATTAATACCCGATATCATATAGGGAAAACGCTTGTGTACGGCGAGCCGGCCGAACGCTTCGACCGGTCTCATCCATGCGTGCTGGCTACAACTAATCAAATCGGGCCCACCATGTTATCTCTTTCCCTGTCCCCACGTCCTTCTCCTTCCCTTTCCCTGGGTCCTTTTTCTTTTCTCCCAATCTTCCCCAGCTGCCATGGAAGTCTGACCCGGCGATCTCCTCCAGTGAGCCTCCACTAGTAGAAAACAAGGCTTACGTTCGGGCCAGATAAGCCCATTAGTCCCGGTTCAGTCACAAACCAGGACCCATGGGCCCATTGGTCCCGGTTCGTGAGGCCGAGGGGCCTGCTGGTCCTCGTGGGGGCATTGGTCCCGGTTCGTCTGGCCCCTCTGGTCCCGGTTGGTGGGACGAACCGGGACAAATGGGCATCGCTCCTAGCCCACCACCATTGGTCCCGCTTGGTGGCTTGAACTAGGACCAAAGCCTGCCCTTTAGTCCCGGTTCAAGCCACGAACCGGGACCAACGAGATGCTCATATATACCCCCTCGCGTAAGAGCAGAGCACACTGCTCTGTCTGGCCAGCAAGGGGAGAGGGCTTTGTGGTGCTCTAGCTCACCTCCTATGCACACGAGGTGTTCGATGGAATGCCCGAGACACACTACTTAAGCTTTCTCCTCTCCAAGCTCGACCTCCAAGCTCCATTTTCCTCAATATTTGTCTAGGTTTAGTGGTCCGTCACGTCCCGTCCCCGTCTTCACCACTGTCAATCGCCCGCGCCGATCTCGTCGCCGGCACCACCGTGGTGAGCCTCTTGTTCTTATGTTCTTTCTGAAAGGAAAAAAAATGGTTTTAATGTGATGATGAACTTCTATTAATTTGGTCACTTAATTATCTATTTATGATGTTCTGTAATGGTTTTTGACACACTTAATTATATATAATGCAAGCAGATGAACCGGCAATGGATGTACGGTGACAGACACACCTCCGAGTACATTAAGGGCATGCATAATTTTCTCGAAGTGGCTGAGGCAAACAAGCAAAATGGTTTTATGTGTTGTCCATGCCCTATATGTGGGAATACGAAGTCTTACTCTGAATCGAAATTCATTCACACCCACCTGCTTTATAAGGGTTTCATGCCACACTATAATGTTTGGACCAAGCACGGAGAAATCGGGGTTATGATGGAAGACAACAAAGAAGAAGACGACGATGACAACTATGTGCCCCCTGAATACGGTGATGCTGCAACGGGGGAAGCTGTTGAAGATCAAGAGTAACCAGACGATCTGCCCGATGATGATCTCCGCCGGGTCATTATTGATGCAAGGAGACAGTGCGAAAGTCAAAAGGAGAAGCTCAAGTTTGATCGCATGTTAGAGGATCACAAAAAAGGTTTGTACCCCAATTTCCAAGATGGCAGAACAAAGGTCGGTACCGTACTGGAATTGCTGCAGTGGAAGGCAGAGAATGGTGTGCCTGACAAAGGATTTGAGAGCTACTGAAAATATTGAAGAAGAAGCTTCCAAAGGATAACGAATTGCCCGACAGTACGTATGCAGCAAAGAAGGTTGTATGCCCTCTAGGATTGGAGGTGCAGAAAATACATGCATGCCCTAATGACTGCATCCTGTACCGTGGTGCGTACGAGGATTTGAACGCATGCCCGGTATGCGGTGCATTGCGGTGTAAGATCAGACGAGATGACCCTGGTGATGTTGACAGCAAGCGCCCCAGGAAGAGGGTTCCTTCCAAGGTGATGTGGTATGCTCCTATAATACCACGGTTGAAACACATGTTCAGAAACAAAGAGCATGCCAAGTTGATTCGATGGCACAGAGAGGACCGTAAGAAAGACAGGAAGTTGAGAGCACCCACTGACGGGTGACAGTGGAGAAAAATCGAGAGAAATTACTGGGAGGAGTTTGCAGATGACGCAAGGAACGTATGGTTTGGTTTAAGCGCGGATGGCATTAATCCTTTCGGGGAGCAGAGCAGGAATCACAACACCTGGCCCGTGACTCTATGTATCTATAACTTTCCTCCTTGACTGTGCATGAAGCGGAAGTTCATTATGATGCCAGTTCTCATCCAAGGCCCTGGGCAACTAGGCAACGACATTGATGTGTACCTAAGGCCATTAGTTGAAGAACTTTTACAACTGTGGATTGGAAACAGTGTACCTGCGTGGGATGAGCACAAACAGGAGGAATTTGACCTGCATGCGTTGCTGTTTGTCACCATCAATGATTGGCCTGCTCTCAGCAACCTTTCAGGACAGATAAACAAGGGATACCACGCATGCACACACTGTTTAGATGACACCAATATATACCTGGACAAATGCAGGAAGAATGTGTACCTGGGGCATCATCGGTTCGTTCCAACCAACCATCAATGTCGAATCAGATCACTGGAAGAATCAGATCACTGGAAGAAGCCCGCCATGACGCTGAGGGTCACGCACCCATGTGGAAGAAGAAATCTATATTTTGGGACCTACCCTACTTGAAAGTCCTAGAGGTCCGCTCTTCAATCAACGTGATGCACGTGACGAAGAACCTTGGCATGAACCTGCTAGGCTTCTTGGTCGTGTATGGGAAGACAAAAGATACACCGGAGGCACAGGAGGACCTGCAACATTTGCACGAAAAAGACGGCATGCCTCCAAAGCAGTATGAAGGTCCTGCCAGCTACACTCTTACCAAAAAAAGAGAAGGAAGTCTTCTTTGAATGCCTGCTAAGTATGAAGGTCCCGTCTTGCTACTCGTCGAATATAAAGGGAATAATAAATATGGCTGAGAAAAAGTTCCAGAACCTAAAGTCTCAAGACTGCCACGTGATTATGACGCAACTGCTTCCGGTTGCATTGAGGGGGCTTCTACCGGAAAATGTTCGATTAGCCATTGTGAAGCTATGTTCATTCCTCAATGCAATATCTCAGAAAGTGATCGATCAGTAGGGTGGTCAAGCTGGAGGTCCTCAAATCCCTCCGTTATTTCATCCACCATCACCCTAGCATATCCTTCTGGAATCGGACGGCAGTGAAAAGTTGGGCTGGGTTCAGTAGGATAAACAGAGCCAACATCCGCCTTGACCTTCAAATTCATCCATTGCGTCATAATGTGGCAATTTTGAGACTCCGTGATAGCATCCACGGGATAGCTGGTAGGAGCAGTCAAGACATGCTCCGGCTGAAGCAGCTCGGTGGAAGCCACGCTGCTTCTCCGCTGAGATGGCGGGGTAGCTTCGGGGGAAGCTTCGGCAGGTCGTTTGCTGCGATCTCCTTCTCGTTCCTCTAGCCCCATTACCCTTTCGTGCAGTGCTTGCAGTTGGCTCTGCTCCAGTTTCTTCCTCCTCTCCTGGGTTTTGTAACCCCCTACGTCCGAAAAACCAACCTTCCACGGAATGGAGCCTGGCGTGCCTCGTGTTTGTCCAGGGTGCTCAGGATTCCCGAGGGCCATTGTGAGCTCGTCCTTCTCCCTGTCTGGAACGAACGTCCCTTGCTGCGCTGCATCGATATAGTGCCAAAGCTTGGTGACTAGTATTTTCAGTTGCTCGTCTGTCCAAGGGCACTTCCTTGATATAAGGTCCAAGGTTCCACCAGCCCCGAAGAACCAAGTCCGACGACAGTCTGGCTAGTTCATTGTCTCTTGTTCGATCCCTTTATCAAGCAGATCATTCTCAGCCTTGGACCACTTAGGCCGGGCTTTGAGGTAGCCACCTGACCCCGTGCGATGGTGAAACCGCTTCTTCGCAGCATTTTGCTTGTTTGTTGCCGACATCTTCTTACTCTTTTCCAATGTCGTGTGGGCCACAAATGCGGGCCAGTGATCTTTGATCTTCTCATATTTGCCGATGAATTCTGGTGTCTCTTCTTTGTCGACATACTTGTTCAGCTCTTTCCTCCACCTCCTGAATAGGCTTACCATCTTCTTAAAAGCACAAGACTTGATTAATTGCTCTTTAACTGGCTCCTCCAGATCCTCCTCTGGCGGTATGGTGAAATTTGCCTTCAGCTCAGTCCAAAGATCATCTTTCTGCATATCATTGACATAAGACACCTCTAGTTCTTCCTCCTTAGGCTTATACCATTGTTGGATGCTGATCGGGATCTTGTCCCTGACAAGAACCCCGCACTGAGCAGAAAATGCGTTCTTTGTCCGGATGGGTTCAATCAATTCACCGTCATGCGCGATTGTTGTGATCTCAAACCTTTCATCCGAGCTCAACTTTTTCTTCGGGGCTCGTCTCCTTATCGAAGTTGTGCTTGATCCGGAGGGCTAGAATAAGGAATAAAGACGAGAGTTAATTAATATGTGTACATATACCAAAACAATGAATGCATCAATTAACTACGGGCTTAACTAATATATATATACCTGGATGGACTCGGTTCGGTCATCGGAGCAGTCAGCACGGTCTCCTTCTTGTACCTTCATTGGGTCACCGGAGCCATCATAAACATAGCCCTCTTCTTGTACCGGCATTAATGGCCGGAGCCATCATGAACATAGCCCTCTTCTTCACCCAGTCTTTCCTGACCATCGGTGTCGTTGAGAAATGACGCAACGACATCACTTCCTTGTGCGATTATGTCCCCCAACATCGCTTCTGTTGCTTCGTCTCGGGAGTGCTCCATAGTTTCTGTAAATATTTACAACATGTCAATTATTATTCAAACATGGTACAGATGGATATATATTAGTGGCAAATGTAGAACTAGCTAGCTAATCACAATAAGGAATCATGTTAGTGGCCTCGACGCTGCTTCTCTAGGGTTTGGGGTGGCCTAGATAACGCTTCAAGGGTTTGGGGTGGCCTCGACACAATGCTTCAAGGGTTTGGGGTGGCCTCGACGACAACGCTCTTTTAACTTGGTAAATTTGGGTGGCCTCGAGAGAGTTTGTCGGGTAGGGGCGCGGCCGGAGGGGACATCGTTTTTTCTCTAGGGTTTGGGTGTCCTCGAGAGTTTTGGTCGAGCGAGAGGGCCAAGGAGGGTGCTACCGTGGTATAAGTTATCACGGTCGAGAGGGGGTATATATATCGAACGCCCCTCATGTCGAAGTTATCCGGGAGGGGGTTATATCGACAATGATGCGACATACATATACATGGGAAAATAATGTTATCGGGGAGGGGGTATCGGTACCCACCCCCCCTCGTGTTGAAGTTTCTCGGGAGGGGGTATATCAAGAACGACATACCTGATAAAAAATAAGAAGAAAAAATAAGAAATAAAAAGAGGAGAAGAAGAAAGGAATATAAGAGAAAAAATCGAACAAAAAACAAAGAAAAAAAGGAGAAGAAGAAAGGAATAGAGGAGAAAGAAGAAAAAATAGAATTCTATTTTTTTCTTCTTTCTCCTCTATTCATTTCTTCTTCTTCTCCTCTTCTTTTTCTTCTTCTCCCTCGTGTTGAAGTTATCGGGAGGGGTATATCGACGACGACAGGGGAAGATCGAAGAAAAAAAGAATAAAAAAAGAGGAGAAGAAGAAAGGAATAGAGGAGAAGAAGAAAAAATAGAAAGAAGAAAGGAATAGAGGAGAAGAAGAAAAAATAGAAAATATTCTATTTTTTCTTCTTCTCCTCTATTCCTTTCTTCTTCTCCTCTTCTTTTTCTTCTTTTTTCCTCTCCTTATTTATTTTTCCTCTTCTTCGTCTCCTCTTTTTCTCCTTTCTTCCTCTTCTTATTTTCCTTTTTCCTCTCCTTCTTTTTCTTCTTCTTCCTTCTTTCTACCTAGATATATAATACTTTTCTAAAAATGTAACTTTTCCATATATAAACCTTTTTCTTCTTCTTCCTCCTTCCTTCTCTTCCTTCTTCCTAAATATATAAAACTTTTCTAAAAATGAAACTAACCTAAAATTAATGTACTAAATCAGAGAACATTAATGTACTAAAATTAATGTATTTTAAAACACCATGGATATTACAATTGAAAAAATACATACATTCATACAAAAAACATGTAAAAAATACATACATACATATATGAACATACATAAGAAATACATATATCTATAAAAAATACATACATACATATATGAAAATATAAAAACATCTAAAAACATGTAAAAAAATAGCATATATATATATAACTAAAACAACGGCGGCGGCGGCGGGGTCGGCAGGGGAGCGCGGTGCTCACAAGGGCGGCGTCGGGGCAGGCAGGGGCGAGCGGCGGGCGGCGTCGGGGCGAGCAGGGGCGCGGGGAGTGGTGGCGACGGCGTCGGCGGGGCGGCGACGGCGACGGCGTCGGGGCGCGACGCGGGGCGGCGACGGTGTCGGGGTGGCGCGGGGAGGTGACCGCGACGGCGCGGCGTGGCCCGCGGCGACGGCGTCGGGGCGGCGCGGGGTGGTGACGGCGCGGGGCGAGGGCAGCGACGGGGGCAGCAACGGCATCGGCGGGGTGTGAATCGAGCAGCCTGGCGGCGGCGGCGCGGGCAACTGCAGAGATGAAGTGAAAAACGCTAAGTCTTTGCTTATATAGCAAAGCCATTGGTCCCGGTTTGTGGCACCAACCGGGACCAATGTCCCCTTTAGTCCCGGTTGGTGCCACCAACCGGGACCAAAGGAAGGGCGGGAAGCGGCGGCCTTTGGTCCCGGTTGGTGGCACCAACCGGGACTAAAGGGGGGGCATTGGGTGCCACGAATCGATACCAATGCCCCCTTTAGTCCCGGTTGGTGCCACCAACCGGGACCAAAGGCCCCTGTGCTGCCCGCGTCGCGGCCAAAGTTTAGTCCCACCTCGCTAGTTGAGAGGGCTCGAGAGTGGTTTATAAGCGCTGCTACGCCCACCCTCTCGAGCTCCCCTCAACTGCAGGCTTTCGGACCTAATCTCACACTATACTGATGTGGGCCTATTGGGCCTTCTGCGGGCCTGAATCCTGGCCCAGGTTGGGTTTCTAGTCGTATTCAGGTCGTGGTGGCCTAATAGGTGGCAGTTTTTTTAGTTTTTTCCCAGTTTTTTTGTTTTGTTTTTTGCATTATTTATTTTCTTTTGTTTTTTGCTTTATTTTTTAATTCTTTTTGCTTTTATTTTTAGAAAAATTATAAACTTTCTGTTAGTGCCATTAGTTTTCAAATTTGAAAACACTTTTTTGATTTTTTGTTTTTTCTTGCTTTATTTATTTTATTTTCTTTCTACTTACAACAAAATACTTATTGTTTCTATTTTTATTTTTTACCAGATTTTTGTTTCGTTTTCTGCATTTTTTTTTGCTTTATTTTTTTATTCTTTTTTGCTTTTAGTTTTAGGAAAATTATAAACTTTCTGTTAGTGCCATTAGTTTTCAAATTTGAAAACACTTTTTTTGTTTTTTCGTTTTCTTTGTTGCTTTATTTATTTTGTTTTGTTTCTACTTACAACAAAATACTTATTGTTGCTATTTCTATTTTGTTTCCAGTTTTTTTGTTTTGTTTTCTGCATTATTTATTTTCTTTTGTTTTTTACTTTGTTTTTTAATTCTTTTTGCTTTTAGGTCAGCAAAATTATAAACTTTCTGTTTGTGCCATTAGTTTTAGAAAAATTATAAACTTTCTGTTAGTGCCATTAGTTTTCAAATTTGAATAGTTAAAATTTGAATTCTTTGAAATTTGTGTGAATCACAAGTTTGTGATTAACTTTACTAAAAAAATGAACATAGATGCGCCTATAGACAAAATTCAACCTAAATTCACAATAAATTTCTATGAACCGGGACCAAAAGGTCCAGACGAACCGGGACCAAAAGGTCCAGACGGACAATGGTATCATACTCGTCTGTTACAAAGTTGGCATGGTATCATCATAATAGTTGCGGAAGAAAGTCTTCACTTTTTCTTCGCTTGTGTCATTTGCTTATTGCGCCGTAACCATGGATAATCTTCATCGTTTATCAGGATGCTGGGGTCAGCCTTGACTTTGAAGGGAGGAATTTCATGAAACTTTTCATAATCTTCAGACATGTCTGTCTTGCCCTCCACTCCCACGATGTTCCTTTTTCCTGAAAGAACTATGTGGAGCTTTGGCTCATCGTATAATGTATTCGTTTCCTTATCTTTTATTTTTCTCGGTTTGGTAGACATGTCCTTCACATAGATAACCTGTGTCACATCATTGGTTAGGATGAACGGTTCGTCAGTGTACCCAAGATTTTTTCAGATCCACTATTGTCATTCCGTACTGTGGGTCTACCTGTACCCCGCCTCCTAACAGATTGACCCATTTGCACTTAAACAAAGGGACCTTAAAATCATGTCCATAGTCAAGTTCCCATATGTCCATTATGTAACCATAATATGTGTCCTTTCCCCTCTCGGTTGTTGCATCAAAGCGGACACCGCTGTTTTGGTTGGTGCTCTTTTGATCTTGGTCAATCGTGTAAAATGTATTCCCATTTATCTCGTATCTTTTGTAAATCAATACACTCAAAGATGGTCCCCTGGACAACATGTATAGCTCATCACAAACAGTGTTGTCACCTCTGAGACGTGTTTCCAACCAATTGCTGAAATTCCTGATGTGTTCACATATAATCCAGTCGTCGCACTTTTCCGGGTGTTTGGAGCGCAGACTATTTTTGTGTTCATCGACATACGGGGTCACCAAGGTAGAGTTCTGTAGAACTGTGTAGTGTGCTTGAGACCAAGAACATCTGTCCCTGCATATTATTGAGTCCCTTCCAAGCGTGCCTTTTCCAGTCAGTCTCCCCTCATACCGCGATTTAGGGGGACCTATCTTCTTAAGGCGTGGAATGAAGTCAACACAAAACCCGATGACATCCTCTGTTTGATGGCCCATGGAGATGCTTCCTTCTGGCCTAGCGCGGTTACAGACATATTTTTTTAGGACTCCCATGAACCTCTCAAAGGGGTACATATTGTGTAGAAATACGGGGCCCAGAATGACAATCTCGTCAACTAGATGAACTAGGACGTGCGTCATGATATTGAAGAAGGATGGTGGGAACACCAGCTCGAAACTGACAAGACATTGCACCACATCACTCCTTAGCCTTGGTATTCTGGATCGATCACCTTCTGAGAGATTGCATTGAGGAATGCACATAGCTTCACAATGGCTAATCGGACGTTTTCCAGTAGAAGCCCCCTCAATGCAACCGGAAGCAGTTGCATCATAATCATGTGGCAGTCATGAGACTTTAGGTTCTAAAATTTTTTCTCTGCCATATTTATTATTCCCTTTATATTCGACAAGAAGCCAGTCGGGACCTTCATACTAAGCAGGCATTCAAAAAAGATTTCCTTCTCTTCTTTGGTAAGAACATAGCTGGCAGGACCTTCATACTGCTTTGGAGGCATGCCATTTTTTTCGTGCACACGTTGCAGGTCCTCCCGTGCCTGAGCTGTATCTTTTATCTTTCCAACACGCCCAAGAAGCCTAGCAGGTTCACGCAAAGGTTCTTCGTCACGTGCATCATGTCAATTGAAGAGCGGACCTCTAGGTCTTTCCAGTAGGGTAGGTCCCAAAATATAGATTTCTTCTTTCACATGGGTGCATGTCTCTCAGCGTCATTCGGAACAGCTAGTGCACCAGGACCCTTTCCAAAGATTACGTGTAAATCATTGACCATAGCAAGTACGTGATCAACAGTATGCATGGCGGGCTTCTTCTGGTGATCTGCCTCGCCTTTGAAATGATTGCCTTTCTTTCGACATTGATGGTTGGTCGTAAGAAATCGACGATGGCCCAGGTACACATTCTTCCTGCAGCTTCCCAGGTATATACTATTGGTGTCAAGTAAACAGTGCGTGCATGCGTGGTATCCCTTGTTTGTCTGTCCTGAAAGGTTACTGAGAGCGGGCCAATCGTTGATGGTCACGAACAGCAATGCCTTTAGGTCGAATTCCTCCTGTTTGTGCTCATCCCACGTACGTACACCGTTTCCATTCCATAGCTGTAAAAGTTCTTCAACTAATGGCCTTAGGTACACATCAATGTCGTTGCCGGGTTGCTTAGGGCCTTGGATGAGAACTGGCATCATAATGAACTTCCGCTTCATGCACATCCAAGGAGGAAGGTTATACATACATAGAGTCACGGGCCAGGTGCTGTGATTGCTTCTCTGCTCCCCGAAAGGATTAATGCCATCCGCTCTTAAAGCAAACCATATGTTCCTTGGGTCACTTGCAAACTCATCCCAGTACTTTCTCTCGATTTTTCTCCACTGCGACCCGTCAGCGGGTGCTCTCAACTTCCCGTCTTTCTTACGGTCCTTACTTTGTCATCGCATCAACTTGGCATGCTCTCCGTTTCTGAACAGACGTTTCAACTGTGGTATTATAGGAGCATACCACATCACATTCGCAGGAACCCTCTTCCTGGGGGGCTCACCGTCAACATCACCAGGGTCATCTCGTCTGATCTTATACCGTAATGCACCGCATACCGGGCATGCTTTCAGATCCTTGTATGCACCGCGGTAGAGGATGTAGTCACTAGGTCATGCATGTATCTTCTGCACCTCCAATCCTTCTTTGCTGCGTATGTACTGTCGGGCAATTCGTTATCCTTTGGAAGCTTCTTCTTCAATATTTTCAGTAGCTTCTCAAATCCTTTGTCAGGCACAGCATTCTCTGCCTTCCACTGCAGGAATTCCAGTACGGTACCGAGCTTTGTGTTGCCATCTTCGCAATTGGGGTACAACGCTTTTTTGTGGTCCTCTAACATGTGATCGAACTTCAGCTTCTCCTTTTGACTTTCACATTGCGTCCTTGCATCGACAATGACCCGGCGGAGATCATCATCATCGCAACCAAGGCACATCGTCTGGTTCCTCTTGATCTTCAGCAGCTTCGCCCGTTGCAGCATCATCGTGTACATCATCTGGTTCCTCTTGATCTTCAGTAGCATCACCGTATTCAGGGGGCACATAGTTGTCATCGTACTCTTCTTCTTCGCCGTCTTCCATCATAACCCCTATTTCTCCGTGCCTCGTCCAAACATTATAGTGTGGCACGAAAGCCTTGTAAAGCAGGTGGGTGTTAAGGATTTTCCGGTCAGAGTAAGACTTCGTATTACCACATATAGGGCATGGACAACACATAAAACCATTCTGCTTGTTTGACTCAGCCACTTCGAGAAAATCATGCACGCCCTTAATGTACTCGGAGGTGTGTCTTTCACCGTACATCCATTGCCGGTTCATCTGCGTGCTTATATATAATTAAGTGTGTTAAAAATCATTACAAAACATCATTAATAGATAATTAAGTGACCAAATTAATAGAAGTTCATCATCACATTAAAACCAAAGTACATACATAGTTCTCATCTAACAACATAAAGCTCTGCAGAGCATCTAAATTAGTTAAACCATACATTCAAACTATGTAAAACATTTCAATGCGAAAACAAATGCGATCATAATCGCAACCAAGGTAACAACTGATCCAATGGCATAATCATACCAAGCCTCGGTATGAATGGCATATTTTCTAATCTTTCTAATCTTCAAGCGCATTGCATCCATCTTGATCTTGTGATCATCGACGACATCCGCAACATGCAACTCCAATATCATCTTCTCCTCCTCAATTTTTCTTATTTTTTCCTTCAAGAAATTGTTTTCTTCTTCAACTAAATTTAACCTCTCGACAATAGGGTTGGTTGGAATTTCCGGTTCAACAACCTCCTAGATAAATAAAATCTATGTCACGTTGGTCGACATATTTTTCATAAACAATAAATGAACCAATAGTTATGAAAAGATAATATATACCACATCCGAATCATAGACAGGACGAGGGCCGACGGGGGCGGATACCAAAACCATCGCACTATATAAGATGGAATAATAAAAGTAGAAAATAATACAAGTATCTATCTAAACATACAAGTAAGAATATTTTTCCTTTCAGAAAGAAGATAAGAACAAGAGGCTCACCACGGTGGTGCCGGCGATGAGATCGGCGCGGGCGATCGACGGCGGTGAAGACGGGGACGGGACGTGATGGACCGCTAAACCTAGACAAATATTGAGGAAAATGGAGTTTGGAGGTCGAGCTTGGAGAGGAGAAAGCTTAAGTAGTGTGGCTCGGGCATTCCATCGAACACCTCGTGTGCATAGGAGGTGAGCTAGAGCACCACAAAGCTCTCCCATTGCCGGCCAGGAAAAACAGAGCAGTGGGAGTGCTCTGCTCGCGGGCGAGGGGTATATATAGGCAACTCATTGGTCCCGGTTCGTGGCACGAATCGGGACTAAAGGTCACCCTTTCGTCCCGGTTCATGCCACCAACCGGGACCAATGGTGGTGGGCCAGGAGCGAGGTCCATTGGTCCCGGTTCGTTCCACCAACCGGGAGCAAAAGGTCCAGACGAACCGGGACCAATGGCCCACGTGGCCCGGCCGGCCCCCGGGGCTCACGAACCGGGTCCAATTCCCCCATTGGTCCCGGTTCTGGACTGAACCGGGACTAATGGGCTAATCCGGCCTGGACCATTGCCCCCTTTTCTACTAGTGTATTGCTTCATGGCGTCCGGAGCTACAATGGGCATGGCCGGCAAAGCTGCGTCCATGGCTGGCGAAGCTGCGTCCAAGGTCGGAGCTGCGTCCAGGGCCGGTGAAGTTGCTTCCATGGTCGGAGCTGCGTCCATGGCCGGCGACGCGCAATACTACGATGTTGTGACAGGAGGCCACTCGCCTGGCCATGGATCTTTTGCTGTTGCTGGAAACAGTAAATATTTTTTTACTACCGGGTTGATTTTTTGCTGGAACTAGTATCCATTCTTGTTACCACTGTCTCTGTTTTTGTTGGAACCAACACATTTTTGCTACCACCGTATTTGTGTTTTGCTGGAACCAGCGCTTAGTTTTGCTACCACTGCCTTTTTGAGTTTTGCTAGAACCAGCGACCACTCCCCAGCCATGGCCCGGCGATGCCCAGTATGTGCTATGACAGGCGACCAACAGTGCTACAACCGGCAAGCAAATTTGCTACATCCATTTTTTTACGACTTAGCTGCGACCCCCGACGAAGGTGATGAAGTTTTGCTGCATCCATCGTCCTTTTTGCTACGAACGACGTGACATTTTGCTGCAACCATTCATGAGTGATGACGACACCGCGCCCTGAGCCGCGACGGCGACGACATTTTTGCTGCATCCATCTTCGTTTTTTGCTATCACCGGCGTTGACGTTTGCTCGTCATTGGAGGTGAAGCTGCAAACATTTTTTTGGAAGGTGCAGCTGCTGGACGGTGCTTCCTTCAACAGCAATGGCGACCGATAACGTACAGGTAAAGCCACGACCTCCACTTTTTTGCTGTGCTTCTATGGGTGTGGGAAGGGAAGCTTCGCTGGGAGAATCGTTTCCAATGGGGGAAGAAGATAAGGCCTGAACGGTTGGATCGGGCCAAGCCAACGGCGGCGAGCACGCCGGCGAGCTGCGGCCGTGGCCACCGCAGCTTTTGCATGCGTGGTGTTAGCCAAAAATGCAGGCGACCCGCAACGAGGATGGCCGGCAAGGGCGATAACCGGCCACGAGGACGGCCGGCAACCATGGCGACCAGCAAGAGCGTGCAGACAGCCAGATGTGGAATCGAGCAACTAGATGCAGAATCCATCGTAGGGGCGTGCCTTGACGAAACAGCAGCTGTATCGAACGGTTATACATGCACCACCAATCGGATGGTTGCGGGCGGACCGGCCCAAATTTCGGCCGGTCCGCCGGCGCCTATCAAGAAGATCGTGCGTGCCTCCTCTTTGTTTTTTTTGTACTCGTGGATGCCTCCCTCGTGTATACGATGGCTCACGTAACCACCGATGCGCTAATTTTGGTGCTAATCCTAGTACGCTAGGATATCGGGAATGAGGGGGTACAATTCTGTTTCCACAGCTAGCCCAGTCAATATATAATTTTTCCTACACGAGGGACGAGTGCCTCAAATCGGGATCCCGAACTCAGGCCCCAGCCTCCAGCGGTCGCCGGCGCCGCCCGCACCGCGCCGGCCCCTCGCGGCCTCACCTCCTCCACCTACGAACCCCCCTACCTGCCTCCCCTCGCCGGCAGGTTGCCCGTCGCAGCTCGGTCCCGCGGCCGCGCCACCAGAGACAGCACGGCGAGCACCAGAGCAGCCTACTACAAGGAGTTGGTAAGCCGGCTTCCGCACCTTTATATTATCGACTGCCTGATGCCCTGCTGTATGTTGTTGTGCCCGGCTGCCCCCATTTTTGCCCTAAAATCCCCAATGCCCAAGCCCAAGTGTTACATTACTTGTTTTATTTGTTATTGCGTTGCTGATATTGTGGGAAATCCCAACTTATTTCTGTTTTTTTTTGCTTGTGTTTGTTGTAGTTGTAGAATCACGCAGATTCAAAACTTACGACTGAACTAAAATGTTGTGAACCAATTGGATGTTCATATGTGCGATATTTTTCTTTTTGACAGGTACGCCCACCATCTTTCCTTCTGGTATGCCATGCATCGAGCAGTTTTATCACCTCCACTCTTCTATTTTGTGTCAATTCACTAGTTTCTTATGCTAGTTTGGTGTTACTTATGTTGTACAATTGTCAAAAATGAAGAGACTATTTTGTTTAACTAACACTAGTAGAAAAAGGGTCAAATGTGAGACACATTAGTCCTGGTTCGATTTTGGCCCGGTACTAATGGTACCATTAGTACTGGTTCGAACGGCTATGCATTAGTGTCGGTTCGTGTTGAACCTTTAGTACCGGTTCGTGCCACGAACCGGTATTAAAAGGGTGGTGGCAGGCTGGCGTCAGGCCGGGGCCCCACGAGCCCCTTTAGTCCCGGTTTGTGGCACAAACCTGTACTAAAGGGCCAACCTTTTCAAAAAAAAAATTCAAAAAAAAAAATTAAAAAAAATACCTTTAGTACCGGTTGGTAACACCAACCGGTACTAAAGGTCCCCCATACCACGGCACGAGCTCACGCCACGTGGTGTGCCTTTAGTGGCGGTTCGTGCCGAACCGGTACTAAAGGGGGGGGGGGGGGGGGGAGGGGGCCTTTAGTGCCCACACTTTAGTGCCGGTTATGGAACCGGCACTAAAGGGCCTTACGAACCAGTGCTATTGCCCAGTTCTGCACTAGTGTAAGACTGTTGTTTCTTTCCAAATAGTATTTGTATTTGCTAACTCTAAACATATTATTTGGTGAGCCATAATATTTATTGTAAAACCTATTTATGTTGTTCTTTTCGGTAAGACTGTGTACTATATTTGATGCTCATATTCTTTTTATATGGCACAGGAACTCCTAAATTTTCTGCTTTGCTATTGCCACCGAAAGCCATGCCGATGTTGCATCGAGTGCGGCCTCGCACGTCTGGCGGCGAGGACCGCCTTAGCGTGCTCCATGATGATCTGATCCTCCTCATAGTAAGCAGGCTGGACACCCGAACTGTGCTCTCCATGGCCGTCCTGGCCAGGCGATGGGTTCGCATCCCCCGCGCGCTGTCGGTGCTCGACTTCAGGGTGAGTGACATACTCCCGCCAGAGTACGAATGGACCGTCGCCCTTCGCCAGCGCAACTTGCCGCGTGACGCCACTTTGGCCGGGACACTTGACGGTCTCAAGGCGCGATGCGAGATTGACACAATCATGTCATTCACCAACGGAATCACGAGCTTCTTGGAAGCAGACAGTGGCCATGACCGGCGCGTGAAGACCCTCTGTCTTCAGTTTTTTCATACATACACTAGCATCTGTGTGGACCGCCTGATCAATGTTGCGGTCGGCGCATGGGGGGTGGAAGATCTGGAGGTTGTCGTCAGGCAATCGTCTGGTTATGATCCGACGCGGACATACAGCTTCCCTCACAACTTCCTCAACTTCCGGTCTTGCCTTCGCACCCTGACGCTGGGCAAGTACTGTGCACTGCCACCGCTGCATAGCTACAACACGCTCACCAAGCTCATCATGCGTGACATGTCTGCTTCCACGCCCGTTGCCATGTATGAGAGGGTGTTCAAAGACTGCACCGGGCTGCAAGTGCTTCACCTCATGTTCTGCTGCTGTGCACATACCACTCTAGTGGTGGATGCGTCGTGTTCACGTATCAGGGAGCTCGTCCTTGAAGAGTGCTCGTTCTTTGTGATCGAGCTGCGCGACCTCCCAATGCTTGTCTGTCTGGCGTGCTGCCTAACCGACACTTCAAAGATTCTATTTGGCTCAGTTCCGAGCCTCATGGACACTAACCTCTCATTCTCTCTAGAGGATGATAGTAAAGTGGCGGCACGGTGGATAGATGAGTTCGACTCATTCCTCGGTATGTCCCCCACCATGACGAACCTTGTCATCCGATTTATTGGGCGGAGACCATGGATTCGGCCCAGTCATCTAGAGAGGAAGTTGCCACACCTGAAAAAGCTCCTTGTCGCTGACATGCCTTCAAATTGGGATATCTCATGGACACGTGGCCTCCTCATGGCCTCGACATTTCTCAAGGTCCTGCACATCCACGTGCCCCACTCAGAAACGGAGCCAGATTGCCTGCGCGGGATGAATTGGTCGAAATCACGCAATGAACTTCGGCACCATCACCTCAAGGAGCTGGTCGTGATTGGATTCACGCAGCGTAACATATGGCTTTTGAAGTATGTTGTGAGGGTGTGCACATCGTTGCATCGCATTGTTTTGCTGAAGGATGGCCATGTTCTGTACATCGGACTCTGGGATTGGCGGATGGTCGGGCAGCAATCATGTCCATGGAGCGATGATGAGAAAATGGTGGTGAGAAGAATGATGAAAAAATTTGGGCTCAGGCCTCTTCCTGAACTGATCTTGGGATGATCTCTTTGTTTGCTCTTATGTACACGTCGTTATTGAACCTAGAGGGATCTTGTGATCGATGGGAAAATATGTTTGTCCTCAGTTTAGTTTCACTCGATCGATGTCCATTTTCCAATTCTCAAACTAAATAGTAGTATAGTTTGTGGGAGTAGCACCAAGAGTATGCCAACATCCACGTACTACGAACATGCCTCATCACAGGCACTCAGGGACTGCAGGCACCAGTTCGTATCATCCTGGTGCTGTGTATGCTTAATCTGATGGCAACATTCATGATCATCAACCGGCAGTGGTGGAGCCAACATCTGAACAATGGGTGTACATAGACCAGTAAAATACTTTTACTCAAGTTTATTTATGTACTGTTATATACATGAACTATACCTAAGTATACAAGCATTTTGCCAAAATAGTGGTTATACATTTGTACACCCAAGTCCTCAACTAGCTCCGCCCATGTCAACCGGTCCATCATATACCTGTCCAAGCTGAACAAGACTCTGAGATCAGTATGTTCGCAGCACTAGGATGTAGCTTGTCGGCATTTTTGATCTGTCGTCGTATCTTAGTGCAGCATGCAATTTCACGCAATAACTTTGTCTCTAAATTGTCATTTCAAGTTTACTTTGCTGTTTTACAATATTCGTTAACTGAGATGTATGCTTTGGTCACCTAAGCTGGCACGCCAGTACAGCGCCACTACAGGTTCTTCAACACCAGATAAAGATGTTCATCCTTTTGCAAGTTCCTTTTTAAAAAAAATATATGCAAACCGAGCTGCATTTATTGCACGAGGTCACCTGCAAGTGCTGACTGCTATGCCCCAGCAGGTTCGTATGACGTCAACCCCCCGGCGAAAGGCTGCAAGTTAACTCTTTCCGCTGCCTTGTCCAACACCACGTTATGCACACGAATGAGAGAGACAAATCGTGTGCATAGTGTTCTTGCATCGCTCAAGATTAGTGAGTGGAATCACCGCGTGGAGATTTCTCCCACCTAAATATGTTGCTCAAAAGCGGCCAAAGCCAAGAGTCACCCCTTATGCGCAACTCACGAGCATCCACAATCAATGCGTGGAACTAAACACGACCCTTGACTGGGAGCTCCGCCAAGGAAATTTGGAACGATTAGTAGGTTGGGGATGCATCTTGTACAATCAATGAGCACAGATGAACCGAGACGTCACCAAGAGCAGAAAGCTCGCCGCAACACATCGGTAGCCATGGGAGGGTCTTGGTGCATGCACAACAACAAGGGCCAGACATCTTCATGAAGGGATACAGGTGGCCGCCCTGTAGCGCCAAAGGCACTGCTGCTGAATCCCCAAAGAACACCACCATACAACCACCCCCCAAGCCGGCCGCGACACCACCACCACCACCACCACCATCACACCCACAACAAGCGTCCACCACACTAATCAGCCGAGGCCACCACCGTCGACCCCAAGCTGGCAGCACCATCACCACCTAACACACCACCTTCAACCACACACAGTAACGAAAGCCGTCGTTTGGGTCTCCACGATGAGAGCCTCCAAGGAGAAAGTGGTATCGAGGACACACCACCATCATCCGAACTAACAAGGCCGATCATAGGTTTTCACCCAGATACCACGAAACAAGGGCGCGAGGGTGCCACAAGCTCCGCTACAGCACCTCCACAAGGAAAATGACGTCCACAGACACAGTTGCCACCGGAATCGACAAAAACGATGCAGGGTTCTCACCTGGAGCTAATGCAGATCCCCATCGCCAGGACAACAATCGTACCTTCGCGTGTAGCCTAGCTCCGTCAGGCCCCTGTTGAATCGTGCGAGCAGCCATAACAAGAGCCAGATCCAGCGCCGGCAGAAACAAAGCACCAGAACCACCACCTCCACACACCCCCGCCAGCCGTGCATAACCAAGCTCTCAGCAGCGAGCTGCTGCCACGCTGTTGAACAACAGCCTACACTGAGAAAATTGCAGTCGTGCCTGCCACTCCGCAAGCAGCAGGGAAAGGACGAAGGTGCATCCGACTCCAAGTATGCCAGATCGGATAGCTCTGCGCCAGGCACCCCGCCGTGAAGTACCACGACCGGACACACCATACTGCTATGCGAGGCCCGAGCCATATTGATGCGAGAGCTGGGCAGAGCTTGCCAAAATGCCTGGCACCTTCAGGCAGCAAGCGCCATGCTTGCGGGACATGCACAGGACATATGTTGATGACAAAGGGAACAACATATGTTGTTATGCGGTTTGACCGATATAGATCTTCGTAGAATATGTAGGAGCCAATATGAACATCCAGGTTCCGCTATTGGTTATTGATCGGAGATGTGTCTCAGTCATGTCTACGTAGTTCTCAAACCCGTAGGGTCCGCACGATTAACGTTCGATGACGATTTATATTATGAGTTATGTGATTTGATGACCGAAGGTTGTTTTGTCCCGGATGAGATCACGTACATGACGAGGAGCCATGAAATGGTCGAGACATAAAGATTCATATATTGGAAGGTTACATTCGGACACTAGAATGGTTTGGGTCATTTCGGATGAGTTTCGTAGTACCGGAACCCCCCGGAAGTTATTGGGCCTCATGGGCCTAGTGGTGGAAGAGAGGAGGTCGGCCTGGGGTGGTGCGCGCCCCCCGTAGCCCAAACCAAATTGGACTAGGGTTGGGGGGGGCCTTTCCTTCTCTCCTCCTCCTCCTGCCCTCCTTCTCCTACTAGGAATATGAAAGAGGAGGAGAATCTTACTTGGACTCGGGAGTCCTAGTAGGATTGCCCACACCTGGCGTGCCCCCTAGGGCCGGCCACCTCTTCCCTCCCCTATATACGTGGCCAGGGGGCACCCCATAGACACACAAGTTGATCTTTGAGCCGTGTGTGGTGCCCCCCTCCACAGTTACAGACCTCAGTCATATTGTCGTATTGCTTAGGCGAAGCCCTACGCCGGTAAATTCATCATCATCGTCGCCATGCCGTCATGCTGACGGAACTCTCCCTTGGCCTCAACTGGATCAAGAGTTCGAGGGACGTCACCGAGTTGAACGTGTGCTGATCGCGGAGGTGCCGTACGTTCGATACTTGGATCGGTTGGATCGCGAAGACGTTCGACTACATCAACCGCGTTACTAAACGCTTCCGCTTTCGGTCTACGAGGGTACGTAGACACACTCTCCCCACTTGTTGCTATGCTTCTCCTAGATAGATCTTGCGTGATGGTAGGCAATTTTTTTGAAATACTACGTTCCGCAACAGTGGCATCCGAGCCAGGTCTATGCGTAGATGTTATATGCACGAGTAGAACACAAAGAGTTGTGGGCGATAATAGTCATACTGCTTACCAGCATGTCATACTTTGATTCGGCGGTATTGTTGGATCAAGCGGCCCAGACCGACATTACATGACCACGTTCATGAGACTGGATCTACATCCGTGCTTTGCACCCAGGTGGCTAGTGGGTGTCTATTTCTCCAACTTGTGTTGAATCGAGTTTGACTACGCCCGGTCCTTGTTGAATGTTAAAACATCACACTTGACAAAAAATTGTTGTGGTTTTGATGCGTAGGTAAGAACAGTTCTTGCTAGAAGCCCGTAGGAGCCACGTAAAACTTGCAACAACAAAGTAGAGGACGTCTAACTTGTTTTTGCAGGGCTTGCTATGATGTGATATGGTCAAGACGTGATGATAAATAAATTGTTGTATGAGATGATCATGTTTTGTAACAGTTATCGGCAACTGGCAGGATCCATATGGTTGTCGCTTTATTGTAGAAATGCAATCGTCATGTAATTGCTTTACATTATCACTAAGCGGTAGCGATAGTCGTAGAAGCAATAGTTGGCGAGACGACAATGATGCTTCGATGGAGATCAAGGTGTCAAGCCGGTGACGATGGTAATCATGACGGTGCTTTGGGGATGGAGATCAAAGGCACAAGATGATGGCCATATCATATCACTTATTTGATTGCATGTGATGTTTATCTTTTTATGCATCTTATTTTGCTTAATACGACGGTACATTATAAGATGATCTCTCACTAAATTTCGAGTTACAAGTGCTCTCTCTGAGTATACATCGTTGCTATAGTTCGTCGTGCCGAGACACCACGTGATGATCGGGTGTGATAAGCTGTACGTTCACATAAAATGGGTGCAAGCCAGTTTTGCACAAGCAGAATACTCGGGTTAAAATTGATGAGCCTAGCATATGCAGATATGGCCTCGGAACACTGAGACCGAAAGGTCGAGCATGAATCATATAGTAGATATGATCAACATAGTGATGTTCACTATTGAAAACTACTCCATCTCACGTGATGGTCGGACATGGTTTAGTTAATGTGGATCACCTGATCACTTAGATGATTAGAGGGATTTATATCTAAATGGGATTTCTTAAGTAATATGATTAATTGAACTTGAATTTATCATGAAATTAGTACCTGATAGTATTTTGCATGTCTATGTTGTTGTAGATAAATGGCCCGTGCTACTGTTCCTTTGAATTTTAATGCGTTCCTAGAGAAAACTAAGTTGAAAGATGATGATAGCAACTACACGGACTGGGTTCGTAACTTGAGGATTATCCTCATTGCCGCATAGAAGAATTATGTCCTGGAGGGACCCCTAGGTGCAAGACCCGCTGCAGGAGCAACACCAGACGTTGTGAACGCCTGGCAGAGCAAAGCTGATGACTACTCAACAGTTCAGTGTGCCATGCTTTACGGCTTAGAACCGGGACTTCAACGACGTTTTGAACGTCATGGATCATATGATATGTTCTAGGAGTTGAAGTTAATATTTCAAGCAAATGCCTGGATCTAGAGATATGAAGTCTCCAATAAGTTCTACAGCGGCAAAATGGAGGAGAATAGTTCTGTCAGTGAACACATACTCAAAAAGTCTGGGTACCACAAGCACTTGACTCAACTAGGAGTTAATCTTACTGTTGATACTGTCATTGACAGAGTTCTTCAATCACTACCACCAAGCTACAAAAGCTTCGTGATGAACTATAATATGCAAGGGATCGATAAGACAATTCCCGAGCTCTTTGCGATGCTAAAGGCTGCAGAGCTAGAAATCAAGAAGGAGCATCAAGTGTTCATGGTTAGCAAGACCACTAGTTTCAAGAAAAAGGGCAAAGGAAAGAAGGGGAACTTCAAGAAGAATGGCAAGCAAGCTGCTTCTCAAGTGAAGAAGCCCAAGTCTGGACCTAAGCCTGAGACTGAGTGCTTCTTCTGCAATGGGACTGGTCACTAAAAGCGGAACTGCCCCAAGTATTTTGCGGATAAGAAGGATGGCAAAGTGAAAGGTATATTTGATATACATGTTATTGATGTGTACCTTACTAATACTCGTAGTAGCGCCTGGATATTTGATACTGGTACTATTGCTCATATTTGCAACTCGAAACAGGGGCTATGAATTAAGAGAAGATTGACTAAGGATGAGGTGATGATGCGCGTGGGAAATGGTTCCTAAGTTAATGTGATCGTCGTCGGCATGCTACCTCTACATCTACCTTTGGGATTAGTTTTATACTTGAATAATTGTTATTTGGTGCAAGCGTTAAGCATGAACATTATATCTCGATCTTATTTGATGCGAGACGGTTATTCATTTCAATCAGAGAATAATGGTTCTTCTATTTATATGTGTAATATCTTTTATGGTCATGCACCCTTGATGAGTGGTCTATTTTTGTTGAATATCAATAGTAGTGATACACATATTCATAGTATTGAATCCAAAAGATAAAAGTTTAATAATGATAGTGCAACTTATTTGTGGCACTGTCGTTTAGGTCATATTGGTGTAAAGCGCATCAAGAAACTCCATTCTGATGGGCTTTTGGAATCACTTGATGCTTGCGAACCATGCCTCATGGGAAAGATCACTAGTAGAAAAACACCTATTAGTCCCGGTTCGTAAGGGCCTTTAGTCCCGGTTCATGAACCGGGACTAATGGGTCGTTACTAATACCTCCACCCATTAGTCCCGGTTCAAACACGAACCGGGACAGATGTGCCTCCACGTGGCCGGTCCGTCGAGCCCAGTCAGGGGGGCCTTTGGTCCCAGTTGGTGGCATCAACCGGGACCAAAAGTCCATGTTTTTTTAGAAAAGTGGCTGCTTTAGGGGTTTTGGGGGTTATTTTTAGGTTGTTATTAGCTAGCTAATAGAGAGAAGTGTCCTCTCTTATATCTTCATCCTTGGTTTACCAACACTGCTGCTATGTTCATTTCACCCGCTGATATAACAACTCATGCATGCTCGCATCATACATCATCATATATAATAACAAGTCCTACTAATCATGCATCATCATACAACTTCTACTCTTATTAATAATAAGTGATACGATCATCATCCTCATAGTCATCGAACCCAACCCTACATAATTGTTCTTAGCACATGATCACCAGTATCAGGTAGGACCTAAACACCCTTAAGGTAAAATAGCATAAAACAATATAGACCCTGACTCTCCATTATGAAGAATGGCGATCATCCTGTCTCCAATTCTTGCCCTTCGCAGCCTTTTGCTTCCAGGAAGCTCCTTACGACTGTCCATACATTTTTTGCATTCTTTGATTGTCATGTCTCCACTTCTTTTAGAAACCCGGTATGCACAGTTGAGATTCGTAGGAAGACCTGGTTGTATGTTCAAAACATGAAGGGTACTGTGCGTATACATCAGATGAGGCACACAATCATTCGGGATTATCTGTTGAAAAACATAGTAATAACTTCGTAGTTAGCAATGATGTACTAGTTTTAGAAGTGTGCAAAAAGATGCATGGATGTTGTAATAGTAAAAAATCGTACCAGGGTATCTCCATGGTAGTTACCGTAGTTCAACACGTGCACTAGTGGCACGTATTGATCATAATGTTGAGGAATTTGATTGTAGATATTGTAATTCTCAAGATCAGTACAAAATGCGACCAGATAATTTTTCTCCTAATAAGTTAATTCGGAGCCTTCGGTGTAGTAGGTTCTGTCTACCATCTTCCGCACGTTCTTTGAAGAATGAAAATAAGCTGTCAATGGAAATATGTTGTCAACTATTTTGAAATAAACAATATAAATTACTTAATAACTATGTTAAGCTCACATGGGGGAAGAATTGGAGGTGTATCCACAAGGACCCAAATTGAAGGTCTCTCTTGCTCGATTGTAGGATCACCAAGATCCATGGTGACAACCATACCCTCATCAAGACCATTCATCTTTCAAAGTGCTTCCCTATTTTTGCAACCAAAATGGGTTACACTATGAGCATTGTACAACTTTACTTGAAAATCCACACCATGATGGTTACTTAGGATAATTTTTTGGGTTTCCATACTTTCATGGTCTTGAAAACCCATCCTCTCCAAGACATAGCGTCTTGCAAAGCAAGGGATAAGCTAGTCGAATTGGAGAAGATGAAAAATACAGGTTAAAATAGTTGAAGTCATGCTTAATTACGAAAAAAACTATTGTCGTCGTTGCGTACCGTATGAACCTCAAAGGTCTCCTCAAGCTTAATGCTGAACCGCCGATCTTCGTCTAGCTCAATGAACCTATCGCACATACCTCGGTCGTCGTGGCACAGTCGCACTCCCCCGGGCGGTTTTCGTCGTCCGAGTAGGACATTTCCGGCCTATGTTCATAATTCAAATATTAAACTAGATTTTAAATCACGGGTTGACTATCGGTGATGTACATAGCTCCTCCTTTCATTCCCGAGTGCATTATTACACCAAATTGTCTAGCGCACGGGAATGAAGGAGAACTTATCCAATATGAGCATTCAATAAGCAAAACCAAATCATAAAATAAGCAAAACCGAATCATAAAATAATGTAGTATTCGAATTAGCATGCATTCAATAATTATAAGCAAAAGTACATCATCTCTTGGTGTCCGTACATCGTCAAATATTATCACTAATATAGCATCACTAATACAGCTAGAACCGTAACACCCGACGGGTATCGATGCGGGCGGTGGACACCCAAAGATAAGGAACCATCACAGGATCATAGCTCCAGTGAGATCCCTGAAGAACCTACCAGGTATTGTCGAACCTGCCCTCCAATGCAACCATGTAGCGACGGACGTGCTCGTCCTCCTCGCTGACACGGTGACGTACCACCTCCGCGGTGTCCGGAAGCCTCTGCACTATCACTGGCCCACGCGACCGCCACCAAACAAGGATCGGGTCAACAACGGGCTGCCTCCTCACCAACCTACGTCCCCCGGAAGGTAGCACCTCCCAATACCAGCCCGACGGAGCCCAGTCCCGAACATGGCCCTGATCAAGCAGGCCTCCACTGCCGAGTCGACGACGACGAGGATGCGGGATAGGCATCGCCGACGTCGATGCGGGAACTACTTCTATATATTGTTAAATAAAGTAGTTTCATTAATTAAATCAACTATCTAGTTCAACTATTAAGCACTTACTATAAATAAATAAAGTAGTACTTACTAAAAACAAACTACTTCTATATATAGTAAAATAAATTAGTTTATTAAATCAACTAGCTAGTTCAACTATATATGAAGCACTTACTATAAATAAAATAAAATAGTACTTACTAAAAATAAACTAGTATTTTTCTAACTAATTATATTAAACACTTTCTCTTCTTATTTTTTTCCTTTTTCTAAATACTATGAACAAAAAAATCATTAAACTTCTATGAACAAAATTAATTACACAATCTAAATATCACCAAAAAAATCTATTAACAATAATATCACTAAATATGCATATTCAACAATAATATCACCAAAAAAAATCTATTAACAGAAAAAAAATCTAACATAATATGAACAAATTAATTACACAATATGAACTACATATCTAAATTACTACACATCTAATCTAACAAAAAGATCTATTAACAATAATATCAGCAAACATGCATATTCAACAATAATATCACCAAAAAGAATCTATTAACAGAAAAAAATCTAACATATTATGAACAAATTAATTACACAATCTAAATTACACAATATGAACTACATATCTAAATTACTACACATCTAATCTAACAAAAAAATCTATGAACTACAAAAAAATCTAAAAAAATCTAACAAAAATAAAAAAAGTTGCTCACGGCCGGCGACGGCGACGGCGGTGGCGAGGTGCGGCGAGGGGGGGCGACGGCGTCGAGGCGGCGCGGGCCGGGGCGGCGACGTCGGGGCGGCAGGGCGGGCAGCGACGGTGCGCGCGGCGGGGCGGGGCGGCGACAGCGTCATGGCGGGGCGGCGACGGCGAGGTGGCGGCAGGGGACGGCACGGCGTCGGGAGAGGAGGAGGAGAGATCAAAGTCGGGAGAGGAGGACGACGCGCTAAGTGCTACTTATATAACAAAGGCTTTGGTCCCGGTTCGTACCACAAACCGGAACCAATGCCACCTTTAGTCCCGGTTGGTGCCACCAACCGGGACCAAAGGCCTCTTTTTAGCAGCCCAATGGGCGGGAAACGAAGACCTTTGGACCCGGTTGGTGGCTCCAACCGGGACAAAAGAGGGGCATTTGTCCAGGTTGGAGCCACCAACCGGGACCAAAGAGTGGGATTGGTACCGGTTGGTGCCACCAACCGGTGCCAATGCACCCGTCTAATTACTTATTTATTTTCTACAGCTGTTTTTTAGTTGATTCTTTCTGCAGCTGTTTTTAATTAGTCTCACCTCGCCAAACGAGAGGCACTCGCAGCGGTTTATAAGCCCTGAGTGCAGAGACGATGAAGAAGAGGCTCAATGCTCACCTGCACGTTGCTTAGCTTCAAGCCTCGAGGATTAGGGTAGACTGCACGGAGCTATGTGCAGTGCAGTTTACACTATTCTGAAAGGCTTGAAGCTAATTAACGAGCATTACGCCTCTTTTTTATTTTTAATGACTTATTACAACTCAAAAATAAAAAGAAAAAAATAAATATAGAAGAAAAGAAAAAAAATGATACAAAAAACTACTCAGAAATAAATAGAAAAAAATAGTTGTGATTAACTTTACTAAAAAATGAGCATAGATGCTTATTTTTAATGACTTATTACAACTCAGAAATAAATAGAAGAAAAAATAGTTGTGATTAACTTTACTAAAAACGAGCATAGATGCTTATTTTTAATGACTTATTACAATTCAGAAATAAATAGAAGAAAAAATAGTTGTGATTAACTTTACTAAAAAATGAGCATAGATGCTTATTTTTAATGACTTATTACAACTCAGAAATAAAAAGAAAAAAAATAAATATAGCATAAAAGAAAAAAACTATATAAAAAACTACTCAGAAATAAATAGAAGAAAAAAATAGTTGTGATTAACTTTACTAAAAAAATGAGCATAGATGCTTATTTTTAATGACTTATTACAATTCAGAAATAAATAGAAGAAAAAATAGTTGTGATTAACTTTACTAAAAAATGAGCATAGATGCTTATTTTTAATGACTTTTTACAACTCAGAAATAAAAAGAAAAAAATAAATATAGCAGAAAAGAAAAAAACTATATAAAAAACTACTCAGAAATAAGCATAGATGCGCTTATAGAGAAAATTCAACCTAAATTCATAATAAATTTCTACTAACTTCAGAGAAATTCAGTATGAATTTAGGTTAAATTCCTTGTATAAGGGCATCTATTTTCATTTTGAGAGGAGCTCAACAAGGCAGAGAGGGAGGGGCTAATAAACCGGTCTGAGCCCCCTTCGGTTGGCGAGGTGGGACTAAACTCTGGCCTGAACCGGGACTAAAGGGCAGCCTTTGGTCCCGGTTCAGGCCTCCAACCGGGACCAATAGTGGTGGGCCAGGAGCGAGGACCATTGGTCCCGGTTCGTCCCACCAATCGGGACCAAAAGGTCCAGACGAACCGGGACCAATGTCCCACGTGGCCCGGCCGGCCCCCGGGGCTCACGAACCGGGTCCAATGCCCCCATTGGTCCCAGTTCTGGTCTGAACCGGGACTAATGGGCTGGCCCTGCCTGGACCATTGCCCCCTTACTACTAGTGGATGACTAAGACTCCGTTCTTCGGAACAATGGAGCAAGCAACTGACTTAATGGAAATAATACAAACTGATGTATGTGGTTCGATGAGTGTTGAGGCTCGCGGCGGGTATCGTTATTTTCTGACCATCACAGATGATTTGAGCAGATATGGGTATATCTATTTGATGAAACATAAGTCTGAAACATTTGAAAAGTTCAAAGAATTTTAGAGAGAAGTGGAAAATCATTATAACAAGAAAATAAAGTTTCTACGATCTGATCGCGGAGGTGAATATTTGAGTTACGAGTTTGGTCTTCATTTAAAACAATGCGAAATAGTTTTGCAACTCACGCCTCCCGAAACACCACGTCGTAATGGTGGGTCCGAACGTCGTAACCACACTTTATTAGATATGGTGTGATCTATGATGTCTCTTAGTGCTTTACCGCTATCGTTTTGTGGTTATGCTTTAGAGATGGCTGCATTCACATTAAATAGGGCACCATCTAAATCCGTTGAGACGACCCCATATGAACTGTGGTTTGGCAAGAAACCCAAGTTGTCGTTTCTTAAAGTTTGGGGTTGCGATGCTTATGTGAAAAACCTTCAATCGGTTAAGCTCGAACCTAAATCGAAGAAATGTGTCTTCATATGATACCCAAAGGAGACTGTTGGGTACACCTTCTATTACAGATCCGAAGGCAAGATATTCGTTGTTAAGAATGGATCCTTTCTAGAGAAGGAGTTTCCCTCGAAAGAAGTGAGTGAGAGGAAAGAAGAACTTGATGAGGTAAATGTACCTTCTCCCTTATTGGAAAGTAGTTCATCACAGAAATCAGTTCCAGTGATATCTACACCAATTAGTGAGGAAGCTAATTCTAATGATCATGAAACTTCTGATCAAGTTACTACCGAACCTCATAGGTCAACCAGAGTAAGATCGGCAGCAGAGTGGTACGATAATCCTGTTCTGGAGGTCATGTTAATTAACCATGATGAACCTACAAACTATGAGGAGCGATGATGAGCCCAGATTCCGCGAAATGGCTTGAGGCCATGAAATCCGAGATGGGATACATGTATGAGAACAAAGTATGGACTTTGGTTGACTTGCCCGATGATCGGCAAGCCATAGAAATTAATGGATCTTCAAGAAGAAGACCGACACTAACGGTAATGTTATTGTCTACGACGCTCGACTTGTTGCAAAAGGTTTTCGACAAGTTCAAGGAGTGGATTATGATGAGACTTTCTCACCCGTAGCGATGCTTAAGTCTGTCCGAATCATGTTAGCAATTGCCGCATTTTATGATTATGAAATTCGGCAAATGGAGGTCAAAACTGCATTCCTGAATGGATTTCTAGAAGAAGAGTTGTATATGATGCAACCACAAGGTTTTGTGGATCCAAAGGGTGCTAACAAAGTGTGCAATCTCCAGCTATCCATTTATGGACTGGTGCAAGCCTCTCGTAGTTGGAATAAACGTTTTGATAGTGTGATCAAAGCATATGGATTTATACAGAGTTTTGGAGAAGCCTGTATTTACAACAAAGTGAATGGGAGCTCTGTAGCATTTCTAATATTATATATGGATGACATATTATTGATTGGAAATAATATTGAATTTTTGGATAGCACAAAAGGATACTTGAATAAGAGTTTTTCTATGGAAGACCTCGGTGAAGCTGCTTACATATTGGGCATCAAGATCTATAGAGATAGATCAAGACGCTTAATTGGACTTTCACAAAGCACACACCTTGATAAGATTTTTCAGAAGTTCAAAATGGACCAGTCAAAGAAAGGGTTCTTGCCTGTGTTACTAGTTGTGAAGTTGAGTGAGACTCAATGCCCAACCACTGCAGAAGATAGAGAGAAAATGAAAGCCATTCCATGCCTCAACCATAGGTTCTATCATGTATGTAATGCTTGTACCAGACCTGATGTGTGCCTTGCTATAAGTATAATAGGGAGGTACCAAAGTAATCCAGGAGTGGATCATTGGACAGCGGTCAAGAACATCCTGAAGTACCTGAAAAGGACTAACACTACTAGGGAAAACCTTATACACAGAAATTTAGCAACATCGCGGGTCAAAAAGGGCGCTAGTGCTAGATAGCAGTAGTGATTGAAGAAAAACTGCGCTACAGATACAACCTTAGCAGTAGCGCGTGTAGTGGCAAAAGCGCTACTATTAATATTCCCATTGCTAGAATGATAGGCTACGCATAGCAGTAGCGGGCTTGGAAGAAACGCGCTACTCCTAGGGCATAAGTAGCAGCGCGTTTCCTTAGAAGAGCGCTACTACTAACAGAAATAAAATAAGATGAAAAACAGATAGAAAAGTAAATGAAAATGAAAGAAATAGAAAAAGGAGAAAGGAAAAAATAAAATGTAAAGCAAAATAAATGAAAAAGCGAAAAAACGAAGGAAGGCATAGCAGCAGCGTGTGTTTGTAAGAGGCGCTATAGCTAACGTAGCTGCAGTGCGTGTCCTAGACCCCCGCTATAGAAATAGAAAAGGAAATTAAAAAATGGAAGAAAATTACAAAGCTATAGCAGCAGCGCGTTCTGTAAAAACCGCTATAGCTATCTTAGCTATAGCGCGTTTTACCAAACGCGCTACCGCTATGTTTGACTTAACAAAAAACCGTTTCCTCCCGGCCACCACTTCTCCCCCAAATCCCTCAACCCACCCCGCGCGCCACCGTCTCCCCGATTCGCCGTCGCCCCACTTCGCCGCCGTCTCCTGCCGACGTCGACGCCACCAGAGCCGTGCGCCGTCGACGCCACCGGAGCCGCCCCCAACGCCACGGAGCCGGGCGGCCTCGTCAACGCCACCGGAGCCGCTGTCGATGCCACCGGATCCTTCCTCGCCACAACTACCTCCCTCGCTGTCACCGGAGATGCCCCTGCCTCCCTTGCCGTCACAGGAGACGCCCCTGCCTCCCTCGCCACCACTGCCACCACCGGAGCCATCCTCTGTAAGCCCCCACCCCTCCTCTCTCTCTAATGCATAGGTTAGCTAGTTTAATTAGGTTAATTATCTAGGTTAGGGAAAAAATTTAGTTAGGGCTTTGACAGAGAAGTAGTTAGGTTAACTAGTTTAATTAGGTTAATTATCTAGGTTAGTGCAAAAATTTAGTTAGGGCTTTGACAGAGAACTAGTCAGGTTAACTAGTTTAATTAGGTTAATTATCTAGGTTAATTAGTGCAAAAATTTATTTTGGGCTTTGACAGAGAACTAGCTGCGTTAACTAGTTTAATTAGGGTTAATTATCTAGGTAAACTAGATTAACTAACTAGGTTAAATAGGTAGGTTAATTAGGTTCGTTGGATTAACTAGCTAGGTTAAGTAGGTTGGCTAGGTTAGAGAAATTTTTTATTTTAGAGCATTAGGTCAGAAGGGTTAGAGAAATGGAGTTCGTTTGCAATTTAAGTGGGTTCTGTCCTAGGCAGAGAAGGGTTGGAGATAATAATGTGTGTTTGTGTGAGAGAGCGGAGTAGCTAGATCAACATAGTTTTGGTTCTATCCTAGGCAGAGAAGTGTTTAGTGAGGTCATTTTGCAAAGGTTTTTGATTTTTGAAAAGACCACTATTTTTCAAGGTAAAGAATTTAGGCAAATTTTATTTTTCATTGAAGTGGTCATGTTATATCTTTTCATTGAAGTTGTTCGATTGTGCCCAAGTGGCTTTGTTGTTTCCAGAGAATGATGCTGAGTGGCCTATGTTTTGCCGGAATGTTGATTCATTTATGTTCCGGCAAATTTCAGGTTCTCGATTTGTCCACTTTTTAGCAAAGATCATGCCGAAATTTTCCGTGAATTTCGGCATGACTTGTGCTACAAACTAGGACATATTGAGTGCCCGGGATTTCCCGCACCAGGAAGGAGTCAACATTTGCTGCAAAACAATAGGCCTTTTTTATGTCATTATTCATTTTATTAGGTCTAGAATTAATTGACTGAATTTAATCATAGGAAACATGGCTAGCAACGATGAAGGACAGGGTTCTGGTGATTGCGACGACGTCTACCGGGCGGGAGACGAATTTTTTTAGCCTTACCGACGATCAACAGATGTTGTTGTTGGGCCCACCGATGGCATCGGGGACTGAGACCAACACACAGACCGGTGCTGAGACTGAGACCGGCGCTGAGATTTAGACTAGCATCGAGGCCGGCGCTGAGACCAGTGCTGCCTCGGGGAGCGGAGCCGGTGTAGAACCTAAAGCAAAGAGGCAACGGGTTCCTAACAAACTCAGGACTACTAGACTGGTGGTCACGGAGGTGGACGACGGCGATTTTGAGCCAAAGGCGCCCGAGGAAGCGCGCGCGTGCTACGGCAATCAAATAGGCTGCATCGTACGGACAACCGCCACCATCAACGATGAGAAACTACAGAAGATAGAAAAGAAGTTTCACCATCAACCGCAAAGAAGTTTCACCAGATATTCTTGTTCCCGGGCCGGAATGAGAAGGATTATGAAGATCCAGACGAGGACCTGACAATGAAGAAGATAAACAAACACGCCATGACCAAGTTTAGCGACGCGTTGCCCACCTAGAAAACTCGAGTGAAAGCAAAGATCATCGACAAGAAGGAACCCTACTCCGAGATTGTAAAGGATAATCCAACAATCACGGAAGAGCAGTTTCAAATATTCAAGGAGGCTTGCAAGGCCGAAGATGCCAAAAAAAGTCTAAGTACATGAAGGGGCTTCAAGAGAGGAACATTGGGAGCCACCACCTCGGAAGCCGTGGTTACAACGGAAAGAGGTCCAAATGGGCCAAGGAGGACGCGGAAGCCGCGAGTCTGGGCATCCCAGACCCCTTGGCGGATTTCACCGTCCCGCAGGAGCGTGACGTCCTGAGGGCCCGACACCGTTGGGACCCGGTGAAGAAGGTTTACGAGACAACACCGGTCATTACGGAGTTCATGAGACTGCTGGTAATTTTAGTTTCTGATCAATTCGACTGCACACGTTAGTCATATTTGTAAATGATCCTTTTGCCTTTTGCAGAGAGAGCAGCACCGGATTGCGGCCGAAAGCGACTCACCGTCTGAGGCATTGGCGAGGCCCAAGTGGGACACTCCATTCAACCGGGCGTTGAAAATATTGAAACGACAACCGGTGGATACTCGACCGTCGTATGGACGCGTGCACGGTGTCAGAGATGGTGCCACGTGGAAGAAGTACTACCGTGAGACCACGGAGGAGAGAAAGGAAAGACAGAGGTTAACTGAAGAAAACATCGACAAGAAGGTTGAGATTGCGGTTGAGAAGAAATCATCTCAGACAGTCGCAACAGCGGTAGCTACCACAAAACAGGTGGTTGCAGATTTGTCTACTTCCTTGGTGACGGGCGTTTTCACTTGGACAAGGTAAAATCCAGAAAAAAAATGCAGAGGACTTTCCCCTTGCTGACTTCTTGGGAGCACCTGCTCCCGCACCGGCTCCCGCACCGACTCCCGCACCGGACGTGCTCGATGGTGCCTCGTCTTTGGCTAAGCTCGACGCCCTCACGGTATCTGTCACACCGGCCCCCTTAAATATAGAAGTATAATCTCCCGTTTTCGTTGCCTTTTAGATGTCTCACGTCGCAGACTTTTCTTTTCAGGCCAACGAAACCCCGTGCACCATATTGTACACCATCGGCGAACAGAAGGTGGACGTGAGGAAGGCGGCGATAATGAAGCCCAAGGAACCATTGTTCCACAGCCGGCCGATCCCCCCGAACGTCTTCAAGGTTTCCGTGGCCAGTGTCAAACCGGGTCACGAGAATTTGCCTCCTCTAATACTAGTGAGGGATGACGACGAGACCCCGCGCCGGCTTGGTGATTGTTGCAATGGGTGGGTCCTGTTGTGGCCAAAGAGTCTGCTTCGTTTGGAGGCCGCCAGGAGCACACCCACGAGCACGCAGCCTCAGCAAGGTATGAACATCAACACCCCACCTACCCAATTAGCATCAGTTGTCGGGTTGGGTGATAGCGGACGGGGTAAGGAGGAGGCTCCATTAGTCGCTGATGACGTCGCCATGGATGAGGATGAGGATGACGATGGCGCTGAACAGTATGTCTATACTGGCGCCTCCTCAGGGTTTGAGCGTCATGAGTCGGTGCCTGAATTACCGTCTCAACGTATTATGGATGACCTTCCAGTAGTAAAGGAGTCTAGGAAGGGAGCGAGGAAAGGCAAAAAAGCTGATTCTATGATCCAGCCGCCTTAGCAGCCTCGGCTTCAGGACCGTAGAGATATCCCCAATGCGGATAAATGGCATATCCCCGGTCAACCAATCCTACCTGGAACAGCACTACGGGCCAGATTCGGCGATCTAAGGAGACTTCATGACGATGTGCTGCGGGTAGAGAAAGGCCTCATCGCCTCGAAAGATCCAGGATACCCACTCTACGTGGTTAACGTTCCACGGCAAATGTCGTACGTCGACAACTTCCCACGGATAAGTTCTTCCTCCGATTCGATTACATATTCAACATGTTTCACGTGAAGAAGCTGGATTTTACGTTTGTCCGCCTTTATGCCTTGCACATGAACTACATCATTGGGGTTGAGAAGATATGTCATATCTGTGTCGCTGACCCGTACTACATGCACGAGGGCTTCTTGGGAGTCTGCGCAGAGCACCGTGAATACGCGAGGGATTACATCGTCAGTTTCATGCTCGGCAATAAGGACAAGGAGGCGATTCTCATGCCTTATCATCCCGTGTAAGTCATCCGCTCTGCTATCCTTCCTTCGATTTCAATAATTCATTTGCACGGTGGAGGATAATTAATTTGAGGTGTACTTATTTTGCGCAGCGGCGGGCGCGCCGTCCTCATCATCCTCTACCCCCGATTCTCCCACGCTCTTTACTTGGACTCGTCGAAGAACATTCACAAAAAGGATTACTCCCACATCAAAGATGTTCTCGACAGTGCTATGTTTTACTACCAAGCAAGGGGTGGAGAGGTTAGGGACAAGAAGAGAAGGGGCAGCAGGGTCGCCTTCAGCCATAAGACCGACTTCTGCTGCATCTAGCAACCGAACGATTCTCTTAATGGTGGATTCTATGTCCTACACCACATGCTGGAGTACAGATGGGATCACCAGAACCTTCACATGTCACCTAGATCTGGCGATGCCCATATTCTGCAATGGGCAAAGGACATAGGAGATATCGAGGATCATCAACTTCGAGCTGAGTTCTATAACATCCAGCGCGAACTTGCCCAAATCATCATGAAGGAGGTCGTCGGAAAAACAGGGATGTTCTACGGAGAAGGACAAATGTCGCGGGAAGACGTCCGAACATGGATAGCCTCTCAGCGTCTCGACATGAAGCCTTTCACTAAGCTCGAGGACTATCTCCCTGACATGGATGGATGGCACGACATGGTGGAGTGATTGTCGATATATGACAATGTGTCCGTTTAGTCCATATTTTCTGTATGACAAAACTTTGAGTTATGCACGGTGAAACTTTATTTGTGATGTAATTAAACCGTCCTCCTCCTCGACTAGCGAAAATCACTCTAGTTAGGGCATTTTGGGTACGATGAACTTTGTTATTTATGCTTATGATATGTTGTTTCTATTTTTGCCAAGTCTGTCTCTTTCTGTTGCTCAACTATATATGTTGCATATCATCGACTCATGTGACGATGCAGGTGCATAGATCATAGATGGCGAAGAAGTGCTACGCCAGGAGTATATATACGACAAGTGGCCGGAGTGTCAGGCCCAGGTGTGCCGGTTTCAGGTTTCCGAGCGACATGCAGTAGTTAGTTTAGGTTCACGCTAATGCGAGAGAGGGATACGAACTCATGTACCTAAAGTGATAGCTCTTCCCATGTATATCATTGTTTAGATGGATGACGATGTATTTGCAAGTAATCGAGACTTGTATCGCTATTTTCGAGATTGATGACGAGAGACCACTTTATGTTGGATGATGATTATGATGATGACATGATTTGATGAGACTAATTGTATGTATATGCTATGATTACATTTGTATGTGTATGATATGCTAAAGAGTATTGTATAAAGCCTATTCAAATACAAAACAAATAAAAAACAAATATGCAGGAAAAAAAACTAATAAAACTAGTAGTAGCAAGGGGGGGAAAATGTAGCAGTAGCGCCGCCTTACCAGTAGCACTTCCCTGTAAATAGCGCTGCAGATAATATCAGTAGCGCGCTTTTCTAAAGAGCGCTACAGCTATTCATGTATAGTAGTAGCGTGGGACAACAGGCGCTACTGCTATACGTTAGCTGTAGCGCCTTATTAGTAGCGCCGGTCCCTGCGCTACTGAGAGGCCCAAAACCCGCGCTGCTGCTAGGCTTTTCCCTAGTAGCGTAAGGATATGTTTCTTGTTTATGGAGGTGACAAAGAGCTCATTGTAAATGGTTACATTGATGCAAGCTTTGACACTGATCCGGACGACTCTAAGTCACAAATCGGATACATATTTATATTGAATGGTGGAGATGTAAGTTGGTGCAGTTCCAAACAGAGCGTCATGGCGGGATCTACGTGTGAAGCGGAGTACATAGCTGCTTCGAAAGCAGCAAATGAAGGAGTCTGGATGAAGGAGTTCATATCCGCGATCGGGTCCAATGAAACCTTTTGTGATAATACTAGTGCATTGCCATGGCAAAGGAATCCAGATTTCACAAGAGAACCAAACACATCAAGAGACGCTTCAATTCCATCCGCGATCAAGTCAAGGAGGGAGACATAGAGATTTGCAAGATACATACGGATCTGAATGTTGCAGACCCGTTGACTAAGCCTCTCTCACGAGCAAAACATGATCAACACCAAGACTCCATGGGTGTTAGAATTATTAATATGTAATCTAGATTATTGACTCTAGTGCAAGTGGGAGACTGAAGGAAATATGCCCTAGAGGCAATAAAAGAGTTGTTATTTATATTTCCTTATATCATGATACATATTTATTATTCATGCTAGAATTGTATTAACTGGAAACTTAGTACATGTGTGAATACATAGACAAACAAAGTGTCCCTAGTATGCCTCTACTAGACTAGCTCGTTAACCAAAGATGGTTAAGTTTCCTGACCATAAATATGTATTATCATTTGATGAACGGGTCACATCATTACAAAATGATGTGATGGACAAGACCCATCCGTTAGCTTAGCACTATGATCGTTTAAGTTTAGTGCTATTGCTTCCTTCATGACTTATACATGTTCCTATGACTATGAGATTATGCAACTCCCGAATACCGGAGGAACACTTAGTGCGCTATCAAATGTCAGAACGTAATTGGGTGATTATAAATATGCTCTATAGGTGTCTCCGATGGTGTTTTTTGAGTTGTCATAGATCAAGATTAGGATTTGTCACTCCGAGTGTCGGAGAGGTATCTCTGGGCCCTCTTGGTAATGCTCATAACATAAGCCTTGCAAGCAATGTGACTAATGAGTTAGTTACGGGATGACGCATTACGGAACGAGTATAGAGACTTGCTGGTAACGAGATTGAACTAGGTATGATGATACCGACGATCGAATCGGGCAAGTAACATACCGATGACAAAGGGAACAACTTATGTTGTTATGCGGTTTGACCGATAAAGATCTTCATAGAATATGTAGGAGCCAATATGAGCATCCAGGTTCCGGTATTGGTTATTGATCGGAGATGTGTCTTAGTCATGTCTACATAGTTCTCGAACCTGTAGGGTCCACACGCTTAACATTCGATGACGATTTGTATTATGAGTTATGTGATTTGATGACCGAAGGTTGTTTGGAGTCCCGGATGAGATGACGGACGTGACGAGGAGCCTTGAAATGGCCGAGACATACAGATTCCTATATTAGAAGGTTACATTCGGACACCGGAATGGTTCGGGTCGTTTCGGATGATTTTCGGAGTACCGGGGGTTACCGACCCCCCACCCGGGAAGTTATTAGGCCTCATGAGCCTAGTGGTGGAAGAGAGGAGGCCGGCAAGGGGGTGGTGCGCGCCCCCCTAGCCCAAACCGAATTGGACTTGGGTTGGGGGGGGGGGGGGCTTTCCTTCTCTCCTCCTCCTCCTTCCCTCCTTCTCCTACTAGGAATAGTAAAGAGGAGGGGAATCCTACTTGGAATGGGGAGTCCTAGTAGATTCCCCACACCTGGCGTGCCCCCCTAGGGCTGGCCACCTCTTCACTCCCCTCTTTTATATATGTGGCAAGGGGGCACCCCATAGACACACAAGTTGATCTTTTAGCCGTGTGCCGTGCCCCCCTCCACAGTTACACACCTTAGTCATATCGTCATAGTGCTTAGGCGAAGCCTTGCGCTGGTAACTCCATCATCACCGTCCCCACGCCCTTGTGCTGACGGAACTCTCCCTCGGCCTCAACTGGATCAAGAGTTCGAGGGACGTCACCGAGCTGAACGTGTGCTGATCGCGGTGGTGCCGTACGTTCGGTACTTGGATCGGTTGGAATGCAAAGACGTTCGACTACATCAACCGCGTTACTAAACGCTTCTACTTTCGGTCTATGCAGGTATGTAGACACACTCTCCCTGCTCGTTGCTATGCTTGTCCTAGATAGATCTTGCGTGATTATAGGCAATTTTTTTGAAATACTACGCTCCCCAATAGGTCTCGCACACCTCCCAATGCCCAACGGCTACTGGAGGCTAGGGAGACTAGCGGAGGCGGCCCACAGGGAAACCCCCCGCCGTCGGAAGATATACCGAGAGATTTCCGCCGTGCGTAGTGACGTTGATCTTTAGGAGGAATATACTCGAAGCTCAAGTAGTCTGTCCGACATGCTGGGTGAATGTTGTACAAGGGCCCAGGGACAACTCATCTCACTCTCAACCATTCATTTCAGATCAGACGGTACAAATGCCACAAAGGCAGGCACACCATCACCACCAACTCGGGTTTTTATAGGAGTAGAGATAGAGATAAGCATGGCTCAAGACTCCTAGCAGGTCCATGTCCTCTAATTCGACATGATGCCTGACCGTGTCACTGCTTATCCTTCTTCCCATTCTCACGGACGGTGACCATGATGCCCACCTGATCACAGCACGTCAAATGTGGTCAATCCTAAGGCGATTGGTTCACCACCGCATGTCGCACCAATCAAACTTGTTCACAATTTAGAAAAATGCTCACATTTCAAAAACTTCTTACCTTTTTGAGGAAACTGTTCTTGTTTTTGAAAAGGGTTATTTCTTTTAAAATTTTGTGCACTTTCAATTTGTTTTCATCTCCAAACTTGTGCAGCGTATATCACAAAATGTTCAATGTCAATTTAAATATTGTTAAATATTGTTCAAGGTATATATGTTCAATGTGTATTTAAAAAATATTCAGTATAAATTACAAAAATGTTCAATTCATATTTAAAAATTCTTCAAAGTGGATTCAAATATGTTCAGCATATATCAAAAAATGTTCAATGTGTATTTAATTTTTTTCAGAGTATGAAAAAACGTCAACGTATATTTAAATTTGTTCATCGTATATACAAATGCTTATTTTTAATTTGAAAATATTCTATGTTTTAAATAATTGTTCTTGTTGCCAAAAACTGTTCAGGTTTTAAAAAGTTTGTTTGAACTTGAAAATTTATTCACGATTTGAAACATTATGCAAATATTTTATGGAAAATTGGTCATATTTTTTTCCAAGAATTATTGGAAATTAAAAAGAAACAGACACAGTTTTTTCCAATAATTATTGGAAATTACAAAAAAATCTGCGATTGTACGTACTACGTAAATTTTTGTGCTGCTAATTAGTTGTACTCGGTCACTAGGTGTTGTGGCTGGCAACGCAGCTATATAGCGTGAGGTGTGGGGTTCAACTCCACAAGGTGTGAATTTTAATTGACATTTTGTTTTTGCACTTAAAGTACCAAAAAGCCCACACACGTGGTTTGGCCCATAACTAAGTTCAGCAAGCAATGGGCCACAAAACGGGCTTAGAGTCAATACCTGAGGAGAGAAGCCACGTACGAAGGGATCGGAGGGATGCGTCAAGTCACCGATCGGTTGCAACAGACGAAAAAAGTTAGCGTGGACTAAAAATAGTGGAAAAACAATCCCTCCTTTAATATTAGGTGTAGATTTTATAGACCATGGCTCATGCAGGACCTAATTCAATGGCGATGGCCTATAATGTTGTGATGATCGGTTGTTTGCAACCTGGTTTTTTATTTTGAAGCACACACCATAGAACAATAGTTCTATGGTAATTTTTCATTAAATATATACATAAGTAAATTACAAGGGGCAGGCCCAAAAGAGGCCCATTATCCAACACCAGTTTTGGTTATCGTATCCATCAAGTAATTAGGAGTGTCTCAAAAAAAAATAACGTAATTAGGATCAGTGTGCTAGCCAGGAGTGAAATTCTTTTGTATACTTGATTGATACGATACCCAAAACAGTTGTTGGATAATGGGCCTCTTTTGGGCCTGCCCTTGTAATTTACTTATGTATATATTTAATCCAGATGCTCCGGCTCCCAGCAGTAGGCCAAAGATCTCAGCGGGCACCACCGGCACCACCGCCACCACCTGCACCATGCGGAGATGAGTACCCGAGCCACACCGAGCCCCCCGAACCAGAGGCCGTGCCGCCCTCGCAGCCACAGCGAAATTCGTGGTCACCGGAGAAATCTGGCGCCGCCATGTAGCTCTAGCCGGAGATCCCGCAAGGTGGATACGGTGCTTTACCTGTAGACGCTTCTCTAGCTCTCGCAAGAATTGTATGGGAGTCGTCCTGGGGTGTGTGTGTGTGTGTGGGGGGGGGGGGGGGGGGTGGCGCCCCTGACGCCATTAGTCGCACGAGGAGAATGAGGATCCGCCATCGCAGTCAGCCTCACAGCCTTAGACCGGAGGCATCCTTCGATGGTGGCGAGGGGAGGAAGATCAGAGGAGGAAGGGGCGGCGGCTCGCTCGTGGGATCCACCCGAGTCGCCTGTCATAGGAGCGACGCGGGGGTTATCCCGTTTTTCACTCCAATTTCCTTTCTTTCCTAAAACACAAGAGATGTGCTAATCTTAATAGTTCCTGGCAATGTAATTTAGTCTATATTGCCTTCTTGTTCCCGTGCTTTAATTCATATGTATTAATCGAGGCTTCATTTCTTTTCTGTACTATGAATGAATAATCCTTTATGTGGATGTACAAGCAGTCCTAAAACACTTTATGTGGCCTGAAAATAGAGCAGATCCCAAACCGCTGTCGAGTATCAGGGCCATCTATACAGTTACAGAAGCGGAATCCGTTCTTCCATGACCAAGTGAAGATGTTCTCCATCTTTGTCACTACGTAGGAGGTGCGGCTTGCTGCACCCGGCAGTAATGCTGCCGGGTAGAAGTCATATCCAATCCGATAATCATCAAAGTATTGCAAATATTAAAAAAAGCCTAATAATATTGGTTCAGTACAGTGTCATACACCAAATCATTATCTATGAACTAACCCAAGAAGATTTTAGACAACTAAGATGTCTCTATTCTGATGGAGTGTGGCCTGCCCCAACCCTGCCGGGTGCAATTATATCCAACCCCGTAATAAAACAATTGGACCATCAATCCAGAACCGGGACCAATGGGGGCATTGGACCCGGTTCGTGAGCCCCGGGGGCCGGCCGTGCCACGTGGGCCATTGGTCCCGGTTCGTCTGGACCTTTTGGTCCCGGTTGGTGGGACGAACCGGGACCAATGGGCCTCGCTCCTGGCTCACCATCATTGGTCCCGGTTGGTGGCACGAACAGGGACCAAAGGCAACCCTTTAGTCCCGGTTCATGCGACCAACCGGGACCAATGGTGGTGCCTATATATACCCCCTCGCGCAAGAGCAGAGCACATTGCCCTATTTTTTCTGGCCGAGGGGGAGAGGGCTTGGTGGTGCTCTAGCTCACCTCCTATGCACACAAGGTGTTCGATGGAATGCCCGAGCCACACTACTTTAGGTTTCTCCTCTCCAAGCTCGACCGCCAAGCTCCATTTTCCTCAATATTTGTCTAGGTTTAGCGGTCCGTCACGCCCCGTCCCCGTCTTCACCGTCGTCGGTCACCCGTGCCAATCTCATCGCCGGCACCACCGTGGTGAGCCTCTTGTTCTTATCTTCTTTCTGAAAGGAAAAATATTCTTACTTGTATGTTTAGATAGATACTTGTATAATTTTCTTACTTTTATTATTGCATCTTATATAGTGCGATGGTTTTGGTATCCGCCCCCGTCGGCCCTTGTCATGTCTATGATTCGGATGTGGTATATATTATATTTTCATAACTATTGGTTCATTTATTGTTTATGACAATTATGCCGACCAACGTGACATAGATTTTACTTATCTACGAGATTTTTGAACCGGAAATTCCAACCGACCCTATTGTCGAGAGGTTAAATTTAGTTGAAGAAAAAACAATTTGTTGAAGGAAAAAATTAGAAAAATTGAGGAGGAGAAGATGATATTGGAGTTGCATGTTGCGGATGTCGTCGATGATCACAAGATCAAGATGGATGCAATGCACTTGAAGATTAGAAAGATTAGAAAATATGCCATTCATACCGAGGCTTGGTATCATTATGCCGTTGGATCAGTTGTTACATTGGTTGCGATTATGATCAATTTGTTTTCGCATTGAAATGTTTTACATAGTTTCAGTGTATGGTTTAATTAATTTAGATGCTCTGCAGAGCTTTATGTTGTTAGATGAGAACTATGTATGTACTTTGGTTTTAATGTGATGATGAACTTCTATTAATTTGGTCACTTAATTATCTATTCATGATGTTCTGTAATGATTTTTGACACACTTAATTATATATAATGCACACAGATGAACCAGCAATGGATGTATGGTTCAAGACACACCTCCGAGTACATTAAGGGCGTGCATGATTTTCTCGAAGTGGCTGAGGCAAACAAGCAGAATGGATTTATGTGTTGTCCATGCCCTATATGTGGGAATACGAAGTCTTACTCTAACCGAAAAATCCTCCACACCCACCTGCTTTACAAGGGTTTCATGCCACACTATAATGTTTGGACGAGGCACGGAGAAATAGGGGTTATGATGGAAGACGGCGAAGAAGAAGAGTACGATGACAACTATGTGCCCCCTGAATACGGTGATGCTACTGAAGATCAAGAGGAACCAGACGATGTGCATGATGATGCTGCAACGGGCGAAGCTGCTGAAGATCAAGAGGAACCAGACGATGTGCCCGATGATGATGATCTCCGCCAGGTCATTGTCGATGCAAGGAAGCAATGCGAAAGTCAAAAGGAGAAGCTGAAGTTCGATCGCATGTTAGAGGACCACAAAAAAGGGTTGTACCCCAATTGCGAAGATGGCAACACAAAGCTCGGTACCGTACTGGAATTACTGCAGTGGAAGGCAGAGAATGCTGTGCCTGACAAAGGGTTTGAGAAGCAACTGAAAATATTGAAGAAGAAGCTTCCAAAGGATAACGAATTGCCCGACAGTACATACGCAGCAAAGAAGGTTGTATGCCCTCTAGGATTGGAGGTGCAGAAGATACATGCATGACCTAATGACTACATCCTCTACCGCGGTGCGTACAAGGATCTGAACGCATGCCCGGTATGCGGTGCATTACTGTATAAGATCAGATGAGATGACCCTGATGATGTTGACGGCGAGCCCCCCAGGAAGAGGGTTCATGCGAAGGTGATGCGGTATGCTCCTATAATACCACGGTCGGAACGTCTGTTCAGAAACGGAGAGCATGCCAAGTTGATGCGATGGCACAGTGAGGACCGTAAGAAAGACGGGAAGTTGAGAGCACCCGCTGACGGGTCGCAGTGGAGAAAAATTGAGATAAAGTACTGGGATGAGTTTGCAAGTGAGCCAAGGAACGTATGGTTTGCTTTAAGCGCGGATGGCATTAATTCTTTCGGGGAGCAGAGCAGCAATCACAGCACCTGGCCCGTGACTCTATGTATGTATAACCTTCCTCCTTGGATGTGCATGAAGCGGAAGTTCATTATGATGCCAGTTCTCATCCGAGGCCCTAAACAACCCGACAATGTCATTGATGTGTACCTAAGGCCATTAGTTGAAGAACTTTTACAGCTGTGGAATGGAAACGGTGTACGTACGTGGGATGAGCACAAACAGGAGGAATTTAACCTAAAGGTGTTGGTGTTCATGACCATCAACGATTGGCCCGCTCTCAGTAACCTTTCAGGACAGACAAACAAGGGATACCACGCATGCACGCACTGTTTACTTGACACCGATAGTATATACCTGGCAAGCTGCAGGAAGAATGTGTACCTGGGCCATCGTCGATTTCTTCCGACCAACCATCAATGTCGAAAGAAAGGCAAGCATTTCAAAGGCGAGGCAGATCACCGGAAGAAGCCCGCCATGCGTACTGGTGATCACGTACTTGCTATGGTCAATGATTTACACATAATCTTTGGAAAGGGTCCCGGCGGACTAGCTGTTCAGAGTGACGCTGGGGGACACACACCCATGTGGAAGAAGAAATCTATATTTTGGGACCTACCCTACTGGAAAGACCTAGAGGTCCGCTCTTCGATCGACGTGATGCACGTGAAGAAGAACCTTGGCGTGAACCTGCTAGGCTTCTTGGGCGTGTATGGGAAGACAAAAGATACAACTGAGGCACGGGAGGACCTGCAACGTTTGCACGAAAAAGACGGCATGCCTCCAAAGCAGTATGAAGGTCCTGCCAGCTATGCTCTTACCAAAGAAGAGAAGGAAATCTTCTTTGAATGCCTGCTTAGTATGAAGGTCCCGACTGGCTTCTCGTCGAATATAAAAGGAATAATAAATATGGCAGAGAAAAGTTTCAGAACCTAAAGTCTCATGACTGCCACGTGATTATGACGCAACTGCTTCCGGTTGCATTGAGGGGGCTTCTATCGGAAAACGTCCGATTAGCCATTGTGAAGCTATGTGCATTCCTCAATGCAATCTCTCAGAAGGTGATCTATCCAGAAATCATACCAAGACTAAGGAGTGATGTGGTGCAATGTCTTGTCAGTTTCGAGCTGGTGTTCCCACCATCCTTCTTCAATATCATGACGCACGTCCTAGTTCATCTAGTTGACGAGATTGCCATTCTTGGCCACGTATTTCTACACAATATGTACCCCTTTGAGAGGTTCATGGGAGTCCTAAAGAAATATGTCCGTAACCACGCTAGGCCAGAAGGAAGCATCTCCATGGGCCATCAAACAGAGGATGTCATCGGGTTTTGTGTTGACTTCATTCCTGGCCTTAAGAAGATAGGACTCCCTAAATCGCGGTATGAGGGGAGACTGACTGGAAAAGGCACGCTTGGAAGGGACTCAATAATATGCAGGGACGGATATTCTTGGTCTCAAGCACACTACACAGTTCTACAAAACTCTACCTTGGTGACCCCGTATGTCGATGAACACAAGAACAGTCTGCGCTCCAAACACCCGGAGCAGTGCGACAACTGGATTACATGTGAACACATCAGGACTTTCAGCAGTTGATTGGAAGCACGTATCAGAGGTGACAACACTGTTTGTGATGAGCTGTACTTGTTATCCAGGGGACCATCTTTGACTGTATTGATTTGGAAAGGATATGAGATAAATGGGAATACATTTTACACGATTGACCAAGATCAAAAGAGCACCAACCAAAACAGCGGTGTCTGCTTTGATGCAACAACCGAGAGGGGAAAGGACACATATTATGGTTACATAGTGGACATATGGGAACTTGACTACTGACATGATTTTGAGGTCCCTTTGTTTAAGTGCAAATGGGTCAATCTGTCAGGAGGCGGGGTACAGGTAGACCCACAGTACGGAATGACAATAGTGGATCTGAAAAATCTTGGGTACACTGACGAACCGTTCGTTCTAGCCAATGATGTGGCACAGGTTATCTATGTGAAGGACATGTCTACCAGACCGAGAAAGAGAAAAGATAAGGAAGCGAATACATCATACGATGAGCCAAAGCGCCATATAGTTCTTTCAGGAAAAAGGGACATCGTGGGAGTGGAGGACAAGACAGACATGTCTGAAGATTATGAAAAGTTTCATGAAATTCCTCCCTTTAAAGTCAAGGCTGACCCCAGCATCCTGATAAACGATGAAGATTATCCATGGTTACGGCGCAATAAGCAAATGACACAAGCGAAGAAAAAGTGAAGACTTTCTCCCGCAACTATTATGATGATACCATGCCAAGTTTGTAACTGACGAGTACGATACCATTGTCCGTTTTGTACATGCACATGCTATGTGTGGGTCAATTTATGATACCGTGCCAACTTTCAACTTTTTCAGAGTTCATTTGTAATGCTTTAATGTCTTATGGTTCGGCCCTCGTAATAATTAAAAATAGCAACAATAAGTATTTTGTTGTAAGAAGAAACAAAATAAAATAAATAAAGCAAGAAAGAAAACAAAAAAAAACAAAAAAAGTGTTTTCAAATTTGAAAAGTAATGGCACTAACAGAAAGTTTATAATTTTCCTAAAACTAAAAGCAAAAAGAATTAAAAAATAAAGCAAAAAACAAAAGAAAATAAATAATGCAGAAAACAAAACAAAAAAAGCAACAATAAATATTTTGTTGTAAGTAGAAACAAAATAAAATAAATAAAGCAAGAAAGAAAATAAAAAAACAAAAAAGTGTTTTCAAATTTGAAAAGTAATGGCACTAACAGAAAGTTTATAATTTTCCTAAAACTAAAGCAAAAAGAATTAAAAAGTAAAGCAAAAAAACAAAAGAAAATAAATAATGCAGAAAACAAAACAAAAAAAGCAACAATAAGTATTTTGTTGTAAGTAGAAACAAAATAAAATAAATAAAGCAAGAAAGAAAACAAAAAAACAAAAAAAGTGTTTTCAAATTTGAAAAGTAATGGCACTAACAGAAAGTTAATAATTTTCGTAAATCTAAAAGCAAAAAGAATTAAAAAATAAAGAAAAAAACAAAAGAAAATAAATAATGCAGAAAACAAAACAAAAAAATAGGAAAAAAAATAAAAATAGCAACAATAAGTAAAGAAAAAAATGCCTCCTACTGGGCCCCCACGGCCTGAATACGACATGAAACCCTACTATGGGCTAGGATTCAGGCCCGCGGAAGGCCCAGTAAGCCCACCAGGCAAAGTTTAGCAAGTAGGCCCGAAAGCCTGGGGTCGAGAGGAGTTCGAGAGGGGTGCGGCAGTGGGGCTTATAAACCACTGTGCGCCCCTCTCAACTAGCGAGGTGGAACTAAACTTTGGCCCCGACGCGGGCAGCACAGGGACATTTGGTCCCGGTTGGTGGCACCAACCGGGACTAAAGGGAGATGTATTGGTCCCGGTTGGTGACACCAACCGGTACCAAAGGTCGCCGCTTCCCGCTCTTTGGGCTGCCGAAAAAGAGGCCTTTGGTCCCGGTTGGTGCCACCAACCGGGACTAAAGGGGGCATTGGTCCTGGTTGGTGCCACGAACCGGGACCAATGCTCTTGCTATATATACAGGACTTAGCAGTTTTCGCCAAAACCCATCTCTTTCTTCTCGCCCCGACGCCTTTGCTCCTCGTCGCCGTCGCCGCCGAGCCCTGCCCCTTCCGCGACCCCGTCGCCATCGTCGCGTGCGCCGCCCCTTCCCCGACCCCGTCGCCGTCGCCGCGCGCGCCGCCCCTTCCCCGACCCCGTCGCCGTCGCCGCGCGCGCCGCCCCTTCCCCGACCCCATCGCCGTCGCCGCGCGCGCCGCCCCTTCCCCAACCCCGTCGCCGTCGCCCCGACCACACGTCGCCGCCTTCGGTCCGGCCGCCGGCGCCCTTTCCTCTTTTTTTTATATATGCAAAAAATTATATATGCAAAAATTTATACATATATGCAAGTATATATGTATTTTTTTTATAAGTGTATTTTTTTTGTTCATTGCATTTTTTTCATATATATAATGTATATATGTATGTGGTAGCTATATATATGATGAATGGATGTGGCTATATATGTATGTATGAATATAATGTTCATAGCATTTTTTTGTTTATATATGTTTTTTCACATATGTATTAATTTTATATTTAGGTTGTTAGTAGATATCGATTTTAGGTTAGTGCATTTTAGGTTAGTGTAGAGGAGAAAGTAAAATAAGGAAAAGGAAGAAAAGAGGAAGAAGGAAGAAGGAAGAAGAAGAAGAAGAAAAAGAATGAGAGGAAAGAGGAAATTAAGAAGAGGAAGAAAGGAGAAAAGGAGGAGAGGAAGAAGAGGATAAATAAATAAGAAGAGGAAAAAAGAAGAAAAAGAAGAGTAGAAGAAGAAAGGAATAGAGGAGAAAGAAGAAAAAATAGAAGAAAAAAATATTCTATTTTTTCTTCTTCTCCTCTATTCCTTTCTTCTTCTCCTATTTTTTTTCTTATTTTTTTCTTCTTCTTCTTCCTTTTTCCTTCTTTCTCTTTTCTTCCTTTTCCTTCATTATACATTTTCCTTTCTCGAGGGAGAAGAATAAAAATAAGAGGAGAAGAAGAAAGAAAGGAATAGAGGAGGAAGAAGAAACTTCAACACGAGCTAGGGGGTGATACCGATACCCCCTCCCCGGTAACATTATTTTCCCATGTATATGTATGTCACGTCGTTGTCGATATAACCCCCTCTAGATAACTTCGACATGAGGGGCGGTCGATATATATACCCCATCTTGACCGTGATAACTTATACAACTGCAGCACCCCCCCCTCGGCCCTCTTGCTCGACCAAAACTCTCGAGGACACCCAAACCCTAGAGAGAAAACGATGTTGGTCTCCTACCCCCTCCCGCCGCGCCCCTACCCTACAAATTAACTCTCTCGAGGCCACCCAAATTTATCAAGTTAAAAGAGCGTTGTCGTCGAGGCCACCCCAAACCCTTGAAGCGTTGTGTCGAGGCGATCCCAAACCCTAGAGAAGCAGCGTCGAGGCCACTAACATGATTCCTTATTGTGATTAGCTAGCTAGTTCTACGTTTGCCACTAATATATATATATATATATATATATATATATATATATATATATATATATATATCCATCTGTACCATGTTGGAATAATAATTGACATGTTGTAAATATTTGCAGAAACTATGGAGCACTCCCAAGACGAAGAAACAGAAGTGATGTTGGGGGAAATAATCGCACAAGGAAGTGATGAAGTTGCGTCATTTCTCAACGAGACCGATGGTGAGGAAGGACTGGATGAAGAAGAGGGCTATGTTCATGATGGCTTCGACCCATTAATGCCAGTACATGAAGAGGACTATGTTCATGATGGCTCCGGTGACACAATGGAGGTACAAGAAGGAGACCGTGCTGACTGCTCCGGTCACCGAACCGAGTCCGTCCAATTATATATATATATATATATATATATATATATATATATATATATATATATATATATATATATATATATATATTAGTTAAGCCCGTGCTGACTAGTTAATTGATGCATCTATTGTTTTGGTATATGTACACATATTAATTACTCTCGTCTTTCTTCCTTATAATTTCTAGCCCTCCGGATCGAGCACAACTTCGGTAAGGAGACGAGGCCCGAAGAAAAAGTTGAGCTCGGATGAAAAGTTTGAGATCATAGAAATCGCGCCTGACGGCGAACCGATTGAACCCATCCGGACAAAGAAGGCATTTTCTGCTCAGTGCGGGGTTCTTGTTAGGGACAAGATCCCGATCAGCATCCAGCAATGGTATAAGCCTGCTAAGGATGAAGACCCTGAGGTGTCTTATGTCAATGATATGCAGAAAGAAGATCTTTGGAGTGAGCTGAAGGCAAATTTCACCCTACCGCCAGAGGAGGATCCGGAGAAGCCAGTTAGAAGAGCAATTAATCAAGTCTTGTGCTCTTAAGAAGATGGCAACCCTAATGAGGAGGTGGAGGAAAGAGCTGAACCAGTTTATCGAGAAAAAAAAGACACCAGAATTCATCGGCAAATATGAGAAGATCAAAGATCACTGGCCCACATTTGTGGCCCACAAGACATCGAAAAAGAGTAAGAAGATGTCGGCGACAAACAAGCAAAATGCTGCGAAGAAGAAGCTTCACCATCGCACGGGGTCAGGTGGCTACCTCGAAGCCCGGCCTAAGTGGTCCAAGGCTGAGCATGATCTGCTTGAAAAAGGGATTTAACCAGAGACAATGCGCTGGCCAGACCGTTGCCGGACTTGGTTCTTCGGGGCTGGCGGAACCTTGGACCCTGTAACAGGGAAGTGTCAGTGGACGGACGAGCAACTGCAAACACCAGTCAAGAACCTTCGACACTATATCGATGCAGCGCAGCGAGGGACGTTCCTTCCAAAAAGGGACAAGGACGAGCTCACAATGGCCCTTGGGAATCCTGAGCACCCTGGACGGACACGAGGCACGCCAGGCTCCATTCTGTGGAAGGTAGGTTTTCTGGACGCAGGGGATTACAAAACCCACGAGAGGAGGAAGAAACTGGAGCAGGACCAAATGCAGGCGCTGCACGAAATGGTAATAGGGCTAGAGGAACGAGAAGAGGTACGAGAAGCAGCAGATCGCAACAAACGGCCTGCCGAAGCTTCCCCCGAAGCTGCCCCGCCATCTCAGCGGAGAAGCAGCGTGGCTTCCACCGAGCTGCTTCAGCCGGAGCATGTCTTGACGGCTCCTGCCAGCTATCCCGTGGATGGTATCACGGAGTCTCAAAATTACCACATTATGGCGCCATGGATGAATTTGAAGGTCAAGGCGGTTGTTGGCCAAGTTTATCCTAGTGGACCCGGCACAACTTATCACTGCCAGCCGATTCCAGAAGGATTTGCTAAGGTGATGGTGGATGAAATAACGGAGGGATTTGAGGACCTCGTTCTTGAGCACCCTACCGATGAAGGGGAGACTAGGCTGGGTTTTGCTCTAAAGACTCCATGCCTATGGCGGAAGGAGCTCATCAACCTTCTGAACTGGACGCCTCCGCCTCCTCCTCCTCCGGCGAGTCAGGGCACTCCACCTCCTCCACCGCCTCCTCCTCCGGCGAGTGACGATCAGGGCACGCGTGGCGGCACTCCGCCTCCTCCACCGCCTCCTCCTCCGGCGAGTGACGATCAGGACGCGCGTGGCGGCACTCCGCCTCCTTCTCCGGCGCATGGCGGCACTCCGCCTCCTTCTCCGGCGCATGGCGGCACTCCGCCTCCTCCTTCTCCATCTCGCCAACAAGGGCGGAAGAGACCTGCCGCCACCCCGGCTGCTCCGGCGCGTCGTAGTCCTTCTCCTCCGCCTCGTAAGCAAGCACGAAAGAAGACAGACACTGCAGCCGCTCCGTCTCCTCCGGCGTCTAGCAGCACAAGAAGAGGAGAGAGGCAATACAGATATGGTCCACCTCTAAAGCCTCTAGAGAAGTTACCGTACAAAAGGACCAAGGAGGAAAACAATACGATCGTGCAGGCCCACGTGAAGGAGTTCTTTGAAGGGGTGAAAGCAAAGAGACATCCACCTCCGGAGGAGAAGGTAGATCCGGTGAAAGCAAAGCGCACTCTCGATGCCCTGAGGAAACCACCAAAGTCTCCGCCGAGAACCAACTATGAGCGCATTACTGAACAGACATATCTCCAAGCCAAGCGGTCGGGAACTACTGTCAGTGATAAAAGGTTAAAAGAACGAGCAAAGGGGAAAAAAATTGCCCAGCTCGGCAAACAAGCACAACAATCGTGCCCCCGCTCAGTGTGTCTAATCCTCCGGGGACGGTGGCCGGTTATGGCAATCTTGAAGATTACCTGCCTGACGATGCACTTCCTGATTTCATGGAGGTGGACGAATTCAGATACGAGTACGGGAAGCCTCTCGTCAAAGATGAAAAATATCTGACAACAATGATGCGAAGATTCCATAGTTGGTACATGAAAACCTGCAGAGAGTCTGAGGGGAAGAACAGTTTGTATCTGAACATTAAAGAGGAGCACGACCTCGTTTCAAATGATCTGTTGTGTGTTCCATTTGAGGAGTTCTTCGAGTTCTTCAATCAAAAGGCCCTCGATAAATTAATGGTCTTTTGCTACTACTTGTAAGTACGATTTCTGTCATTAAGTCTCTATATATAGCTAGGATCTTTCATTGCATGTATTTATAATTAATTATCCTCAATATATTATGCAGATTGAAGATCGTCGAGTGCAAAAAACAAGAAATTTATGATATTGGGTTCATTAACACAAATATCATAGATGTATTTCTGGTTGAAAAGCACGTCGAAGAGGCCGAGGACAACTTGCTACAATCGTTGATCAAAAATCAAAACAAAGATACCATACTCTTTCCTTACAACGGCCCGTGAGTGTTACTGTTGTGTGCATATTCGGTTTCCCTTATTACTCGAGCGAGGTTATAGTAATGTAATTGATGAGTTATGCATGCGTGCGCAGGTACCACTATATTCTTCTGGAGATTAAGATTGAGCGTGGACTAGTAACCTTCTTAGACTCGAGACGGGAAGATCCCAGCACCTATGCGGACATGACTGAAATGCTTAGCAAGTAAGTTCAATCGATCATTATCGCACCATATCGGCAACTTTTTGTTCATTTCCTGATATCTCAAGTAATAATAATTATTTTCTTTGTCTTGCAGGGTTTGGAAACAGTTCACCGCACAAGCTTCGGGACTGCCGAAGGAGCTGCGATATACATACCCGAAAATAAGTATTACTGGCTAGCTAGTTGTGCGCATCTCCCGTTGATTCTATAGCTATACTTTCATCAATGCCATTTATAATGCTTCATTATCAGTTTGATTGACCTCTATTTCTCGTAAAGTGCTTGTGGCAGGAGGAAGGGAATGATTTCTGTGGATACTACGTGTGCGAGTTCATCCACACCGCGACTTTGAAAAACAAGCGGGGCTACTCTAGAAGACAATATGAAGTGCGTAAGCAATAATATTCACAATTTCATTTTATTACACCATCATTTCTGTTGAGTTTCATTCATATATATGTATTAATTAACCCCCTTATTCAAATTAGACGTGGCAGATGCGGGATGAACTCCTAGAACCAGATCGCATGAAAGCAATTCAAGAGGAATTGGCGGGATTCTTTCTTGAACACGTCATCAGTAAAGCCGGAGAATACCATGTGAAAATTGATTTCAAATGCTAGGGGTTTGTAATTAAGAGATCTTATACATATTGTACATGTATGTAGCCAGTAGCGTCGGATACATGATACGAAAACTTGTTGTTCGACCAATCTCTCGAAGGAGAGGTCGATCGATCACTTCTCTCGGTATGCATGACGAACTTCTGTACTGAATGGTTCTCTCGATCACTTATGTATATATAGTACGTAGCGTCGACCAAGCATAAGAGAGGACACTTCTCTCTATTAATTAGCTAGCTAACACAATATATGAAACACCTAAATTAACCCCCCAAAACCCCCAACCCCCCTCCTTTCAAAAAAAAACCCCCAGCCACTGGAATGCAGACGCGTGGATGCCTTTTGGTCCCGGTTGGAGCCACCAACCGGGACCAAAGGCCCCCTGACTGGGCTCGGCGCACAGGGCCACGTGGAGGAACATTGGTCCCGGTTCGTGTTTGAACCGGAACTAATGGGTGGAGGTATTAGTAACGACCCATTAGTCCCGGTTCATGAACCGGGACTAAAGGTCCTTACGAACCGGGACTAATGGGTGGTTTTCTACTAGTGATAGCATGATATAACTTCTACAATACACCCGAAGCATTAAGAATAGGTAGGAAACGCACCTTGACGCGCGGTGCCCGACTCAACCAACTGTCCATCTATGTAAACAAAGCACATGATGTTGCCAATAGAAACTAGTGATTGCTTAGGATGGATGAGGCAATTATAGTAAGTTTACATTAGAAGGGCATGGATCCGCTGACGCATTGCATGGTGCAGTTGTATTGTTTAGGATGATTGAGCCTAATATGGTAAGGATGGATGAGGCAATTATAGTAAGTTTACATTAGAAGAACATGGATCCCCTGACGTACTACATGGTGCAGTTGAGCTATTTCCATTCTTCAAGATGATTGAGTCCAGTATGCTAATGCCAAAGGGGAAGGCAATTATATATAATAAAAGCAGGGAAAGCAGGACATTGTAGTGAATAGAAGAGTTGATCTTGAAGTTCATGGCAAAGGAAAAATATATATCTGGTTCTAAAAAGTAATTCAAAATAGAATAGTTGATCTTGAAGTTCATGGCAAAGGATAAATATATATTTGGTTCTAACAAGCAAGTCAAAATGATGGATCCTCATTAAGTATGTACACAAATATCTGTGTTATTATACATAGAAAAAGTAGGCCAGAGCAACAGTGCGTGATAAGAAACTTGTTGCGAGTATTTCGCTTGGCGCGCTGCCTATTTCATCCCATGTAATCTCCATATGACAGGACACCAAAAATGCATGTAACCGTAACACATAAGTGAACACACATTTCTGTTATCAGAAATGTATTAGACTGGAATTCTCGTCTGATATACAAACACAAAATGAGATCACAATATAGTGCTCATCCTTAATCTCTTCTATCCATGCATCGTACAAATAGCCATGCATTGCATGAGAGAGAGAGAGAGAGAGAGAGAGAGAGAGAGATATTTATAACAAAAGCAACACATGGTGCCTCTCCAGGAAAACAGAAAGAGTACAAAGGTCAAACATACCAAAAGGAAGGTGGAGTGCTAATGTTGTTCCTCTGTCCAGAAATATAAAATCATTTAGATCACAACCTGCAGAGAGAGCCTTGGTTCAGTGGTTGGGTATGTGGTTGTGCAACCCAACGACCCGAGTTCAATTCCTAGACTTGACAGGTGATGCACAGGGGTTTTCCCCCGTTTATTGAGGATCAAGCTTGATGTGTGGTGGAACCACTCCTCAAGAAATATCTTGATACTCATTTAAAAAATTATGAGGACCATGTTTAACTTGGTACTCATACTAAAATGGCCGTATGCATCCTTAGTTGGTGCAGAGGCCCGGAAGTAAAAATCTCCCCATTTTAAGGTACTTAGAGACCAAATAGTGGTTAGACATAACGGGAGCCCCCGCGTCGTCCTCCGCCAAGGGCGACTCGGGCGGCCAGAAACCTAGCCGCCGCCGCCGCAAACTCCCTCCTCCTCTCCCTCCGCCGCCGCCGGAAGACGCCGCCGGGCTAAGCCCGGGGGCCGATGGCGGTGGCGGGGGATCTCCTCTCTCATGCGTCTCCGGGGTGGGACGGACCCCAAGGCGTGTGGTGGCGCGATCGATCTAGGATCTGCCGCGTGGCGGATGGCTGCAGGCGGCGGGAGGCCGGCCCGTCCTCGAACGGCGACGGCTTGGCGCGGCGGAGACCAGGGCTGCGGGCGGTGCGGATGGCCCTTCAGGCGGCGGTGGCGGCTGCGGTTGGCCGCGGCCGGCTTGGCTGCGGTGGCGTGCATGCTGCCTTCAGATCGGCGATGGCGGCGTGGAGGTCCTTGTGGTCTCGTCGGCGGCACCTCCGATCAGATCTGTTCTGAACGGTGCAGCCGGCGGTGGTGGTCATCTCTTCCGTCAGAGGTGGTCAGCCGGAGGCTGGGTGTTCGGATCTCGGGATCCGTCATCTGGCACCAGTTGTGAGTCGGGGAGACGTAGTTGCCGGTGAAAACCGAGCCCACGGCGGGCGATGGCGGCGTTCCACGTCGTTACCTTGATGAAGGCATCGTCATGTGACTACCGTCGACCCACTTGTATTGCTCCGGTGGAAACCCTAGGATCTGGTGTTCCAGACCAGACGATGGCGGCGCTGCGGTGTCGTTTCTCTCTTGGGAGCATCGTTTTGTGGAGCAGCGCTGAAAGTCAGAGGCAGGAGGTGGAGCGGCTTCGTCTTGCACGGAGCTTCGATGGAGATGTCAAGTCATGCATAACCGACAGGTGCTATGCTAGGTCATGCCTGGTCGGCAGGTGCTACTCACGACAGATCCTCCAAGGGCTTCAAGCTGTGTCGGCTGGTGGTACTTGGCAGCATGGCGCGGAGGTGTATCAGTGGCGACCACGATGTGTTCAGCTGTTTGCGCGCAGGGAGGAGGTGCCGTTGGGCGCTGTGGTGGCGTCGATGTTAGCTGGACCGAGCAAGGTTGATGCATCAGTACAGTTCTGAAGATGGAGCGGTGGCAGTTGGGGCGGCGGTCTCTGAGAGCACGCCGAACCAGTGTGTGCCCCAGACCTGGCAAGTGGCTAGGTTGGGGTCTCAGGTCTTAGATGTTAGGCTTGGCTGCGATGTCTATATGGTATTAGGCCCAGGCTATCTGCGCCCCTTCATCAACTGGATAGATGTAGCGATAATTTGTTGCTTAGACGGCGGCTTTAGTTTTATTGTTGTATGACTTTGTAAGGTATTGTGAGAATAATTAATAAAGTGGCCGTATGCATCGCCTAGATGCAGAGGCCGGGGGTCATCCTCCTTTTCTAAAAAAAAGATCACTACCTAGTACTATGTTACTCCCTCCGTTCCTTGATATAAGGTGTATAGATTTTTGAGAAAAAATCCGAAATATATGGTGTATTGCGTTGCACCACTCGTTTTGATACATTTTTTAGGGATTTGATTACATTTCCTTATATTAGGCAAGCTCGTCTATTTTCTCATGTCAATTAGTCAGGTATAATCTTGCCCAAAACTTATGAAATTATCCCTCCATGTGCATTCTTTAATATCCGTGCCAAAAACTATACACCCCATATCTAGGAACGGAGGGAGTATAATATTGGCCCCGTCCGATTGCGTTGTTGGCTTACTCCTCGCATGTTGTATTGTGAGGACCTGTCGATGAATATACTTTGTTAGGCTGGGTGTTCATAAAGTATTTATTATGCAAAGTGCGAATACGATTCATCTCCCCATCTTACATACAAATGGTCGTCGACTAATTTCATGCTTTTAGCCAACCCAGAAAATTTCCAAGCCGCCATTGCAATCAAACTGCTGAAGCTTACATATAACTAAAAGCATCTGGACATAAGCTTACATATAACTAAAAGCATCTGCACGTAACCTTCAGATCCAAGGTTACCTATCTCTACCTAATGTTAAGAATTTTTTAGTAATCATCAAAGAGTAAAATTAACAGCAGTGCGCTCCTTCATACATTGCATACATTTCAAGAAACTTATTAAGCACCCAACACACAAACTTGGCGATGCCAATGGTGGTCATCAAGTAGTCCTAGGAGTAGACTGGATGAGGAAATTCCTAATTATTTCAATAAGTCTTTCCGCGCGTGCTTCCGTAAGAGAATGAAAAGCTCTCTTTTTACAATAAAATGTGAACCGACTAACGTCTACAACGATCATGGACACACAAAGACAAATCACAAACCAAGCGGCTTAATTCGATGCAAATTAAAAGACTCTTATAATGTATCCATATGAATCCATTTTTAGATGACAAACAACAAACCATGGCAATAAAATAGTAAGCAACGACCATATGGCAGGGAATAGCAACAATCATCATCTAAGCATAAACTGAGAAATTTGTATTCTACCATATTGATCAATCAAGCTCGTCTCTCTTGCCCAATTGACAATGAAAGACATAGTTTGTGGCTGGTAAGTGAACCTATTCTGGCTAGCCATGTCTGGGTCTGCTACTATTCTGTCAAAGCTAACTGGAAGTTCTGTTTTTCAATTTTAGTTCTAATGTACCCATCTGATTTTCGTTATAAGAATTTCCGGTTCAATTCCTATGTATTTATTTTGTATTTGGCATTGTGCTTACTAACATGACATATCCAGCCATGAATCTTGTTTATAAGCACCGGTCGGCCAAAAACAATAGAAGCATCAAAACCAAACTTGATAAAAGTAAACACAGGTAAACTGCAAGAGGCCATGATACAACTACATTAATAGTGCTGTAATCGTCATCTTACAAACCCAAGCCAATATTTCTGAATTTATAAACAAAAAGATACAAAGTTGCGGCAGAAGAAATGGTAGGTAAGTAACTTGATGATGCCAAAAATAACATTGATAAATATGTGACTCGCTATCAATCTCACACGGCTCATTAAAAATCAATGAAACCAAGGACCAACATGGGAGGTAAAGTCATACCTGTCTTCCACTATAGCAGGAAAAATAAATTGGCTCATGTGCACGGTGTACCAGTCAAACACGCCTCAGTGCCAGCACCTGCTCCTCATTGTCAATAATCTCCACAAAGGGAAGTAAATAATCTGTGTATAGAAAGGTTAGCAGGGGTACGTAAGTCAGGATTCACTTTGAGGACATACAATTTTTCGATCGCACAGAGACACTAACTAAAGCTAATATTCCTAAACCAGAAAGATAACTATTTATCCATTCCCCGCAAATAAAGGAAAACTATTCATCCATTGAACAGTTAGTGGAGAAAAGCAAGTAAAGATCTTGTGCACACTAATCTATACCTTTAGTTGACCATTAAATGCCACTTCTACCACTATGGAAATGAAAAGACCCCTATAGTATATAGAAGAAAACACATCATAAGTTTGACAAATAATAGTACTATCAACGTTTCCATAAAATATTATAGAAAGAAAATAGAGCATATCATGGTAATTTGTAAATATGTAACTCGGATTGAAACGAAAAGAGGCAAACATTTCTCTTAGGATTTAAGTCAACCATATAACCAAGATCATTAGCTTATTCCTGACTTGTGAGAAGAATAAAAACTACTTTACCTATGGAATGGCAATTTCATCCGAAAAAGAAGGAAAAAAATCTCAAAACCACAGTTTACATAACATGCACACTTGCTAAATATTGCAGCAAATCATAGATTGTTAAATAGAAAAGGATAAATAATCATAGTAACCATGCAAAACATTAAAAACGTGGTGTTGAAAACCTACAAAGCAACTCTTCTATCAGCACATGCCCACACATCATGCATGGTGCATCGCTAACCTGACATCAACACCAATCTCATCAATAAAACAGAAGGGAGTAGGGCTCTACTACATTCCTAGTATCCAGCTACGGGAATATATTCAAGGATAATAACAAAAGGCTTAACAGTTCCTACTTTCCCAGTTTCATGCTTGGCAGGCTCGCCACCCAACAAAGGTGCAAGCATCTTCTGAAGAGAAACCTCCAAAACATGGTAAAACAATAACAATGCTTACTTATAGACATAATTTCAAGAGCACAATTTATACAAGCTTCTACAGGCTCAAGTAAAAAGGTCACACTACATGAAGACACGAGTAAGGTAGTCCATGAATATCAAAAGGTCTGGCCCATGTATGCACGGTGTACGAACCTACCTAAGAATTTTTATTTCAACACCCCTCATGTTGATAAGAAGACCATGATCGGAAACATAAATAGAACAACATTACTGGTGAGAGAAAGCCATCACGGATAAATCTTAAGATGTTCATAATGCATCATTGTAATTATAACCTGGAGTAAACAAAATTCATGGCTTCACCGAAATTATATATGTACCACAAAAATCAAATTATCCATGTGAAGTCAAGGAGAAGCAAACCTAAATCCTAAACAAACTGTTTTTGTTCCTTTTTCTAATTCTAAGGTGACCGAATCTACCATGTTAATGTTTTTCTGTAATCAGTATAATAGTTGCAACCACGATATCAATGAGTAGAAAAAAGGGAAGGTTGTGACTTACTTAATGCTTGTCAATTGATGATGCCTACGCACATGCCTTCTGAACCTGATGCTTCTAAACCTGGTACAACATGTCATTCCTCATTAGATGTTGTCCCACCATCTTTTTTGCAATGCATCTATACAACGGAAGGCAATATTTATGAGATGATAGAAGTTCCTTGTATGCGTTATCGGATGAAAAATAAAAATGATACAATCTTAAACTTGGTACATAATACCTCATGTAAAGAAGTGAGGATTTCATCCAGCACATACACAAAATAATTAACCTACATTCTTGATTCAAACCAACAAACAAATGATGGAAAAAGGTACAACCACTTCTGTGAAGTGCGAGCAAACTGGATTATATATATAAGGTATTTTCATATCATTCTAGAAAATTAATGAACCGAAATATGTACATTGGCTTTGATGTTTATTGATCAAATAGAAAACTAGTGGGCTGAATTATATAATTGGCTGAATATAAGAAAACATATGCCTGAGTGTTTCTCGCAAAGTGTGGTATATAGTTTGAAGTACCTCGAATTGCAAATTGAACTCGATGTCGGAAACATATGCCTGAGTATTTCTCGTGAAGTGTGGTATAAACTGCAGATATAATTTATATTACGGTGGTATCACACTAATGGATGATTTGTACCCACCAATGATAACACCATAATGTCCCTCGCAAAAAGAAAGATAACACCATAGTGCAATTCTGCATATGGTTCTTCTCTTGTGAGGAGTTCCCACAGAACAATCCGAAAGGAGAAGATATCAACCTCAGGAAAACATGTCAACATTAGTGTGCAAGTTATACGTAAACCTCGATATGGCTATCTAAATTTAGACATGAACGCAATATGAAGGGATTAGCAAACCTTTTCCGTGACCAGGATGCTACTTCCATTCAGAAGTTCTGGGGCCATTAATGGAAGCGTTCCGCTCACACCACCAGATATGAGGGTCTGACACTTCACTTTGAAAGCCCAAGATCACGAACCTGTATCACCCAAGAATAATCAATGCAAATATACAGAAAGAGAAATGGTGTTAAACTAAATCATAAAAAAGCGAAATTGTTTGCATTGGTCTTCTATTTCTTTAAGATGTGCCTATTGATAAATGTGAGTTACTTATAAAACATATACCAGAATGCAGGCATGTTTTTCCTTTTGAGTAGGCCTGAGGCCCAGCTTTATTCAAAGGATTGCAGACATATACATAGTTGACGTACTTGGCATTCTTCAGCAAAGCCGCCTAAGTTAGCCATTAACCATGTATTCTGTAACCGTTGCAATGGGTCTCCCAGGTCCATCTAGAACAACACCATAAAAGGCCACAACGTTGGGGTGGTGCAGATCAGCAAGGCAAGATGCTTCATTCCAGAAGTCATTATGCTGCAAATATTCAGGACATATCAGTATAAGGACAAGCAGAAGTAAATAAAAGAAAATCTAAAATGTTATAATTATACCATTTCTTCTTGCTCAGATGGCTTCCCAACAAAATATCTGTCATTGATTCTCTTTATTGCAACATCAAAGCCCCTCCATTTACCATGATATACAGTTCCAAAAGTTCCATAACCTAGTTCTTGGAGATCTTCGAGGGCCTAGAACCAGACCAGAGCAGACAGAGAGATGGAGGAGACCTTCCATGGCGTGGGTGTTGGCAGGAGAAGTAGGCTGCACTCCTCTACCGGTGGAGACCTCGCCGGAGCTTCCTTTGGAATCGGCGTCGTTCCGTTGCTTCCCGCTGTTCATCCTACATCACCTACAGAGAAGAGACCAGATGAGATGGGGTCAGAGAGAGAGAGAGAGAGAGAGAGAGAGAGAGAGACTAGATTTTGCTTCTCTCTTTTTCTGGACTTTCATTTGCATTTGCTTTGGGTTTGGAGTTTTGAAACAATTAAAATGGACTTGAACACTTGGGCCTACCCTTAGTTTTCACCCAAGTGACCCATCCACCTCTAATTCACTTTTCCTTCTCTGAAAAACTACCTCAAAAGCCCATGGAATATTTTTCATAAAAGAAAAATATTCATTTTCTTCCCTGAAAATCACTTCAAAGAAGTATGCTCCAAAGCAACCCCTAGATTTCTTGCTCCCAAAATTCTGAATAAATTCACAAATATTCTTTCAACCCTAGGGCACCTTCCTGAGGAAAAATACTGCATAACTTTTTGTAATATTTTTGCTACAGAAAATCATTTCTGTTCCGGACAGAATGGTCACTTTGTACAGCAAGTATATTTTTGCTCGATCTTTTGGGGCTGATCTTTTATGAGCTTGATTACCCTCCTAAGAGAATACAAAACCCCAAAGCACATCATTTAATTCTCTCTAGATTTTTCTCAGTGAAGCTCACAATTTTCTGTCCAGGAACTTGCCAGGAAGGAAGCCAGTCCCACAGTTCATCTGCGACCCAGCCAACCATGCAAACCGACCAAAACCACTAAGGACTTGCTGCCAGACATGGTGTTTACGCTTAGCTCAGCCTGATGCCAAAGTTCACGCGGTGACCACGAGAGTCCAAGGGGGATGGCATGCGGTCGGCGCACTCTGCATTGCGCCAGCGCCTCTGTTGCACGCGTGCTCGCTACCCCGACCGCCACACCTTGCCAAACCGCGCCCCCATCTTCGTTTGCACCTCCATAACTCCACCCTGGCGCTCGCCGATGCCGAAGCTCGCCGCAGCGAGCACGGGCACGACGCGACCTAGGCAACAGTGCGCTTGTGCCCCTGTACTCGTCGCGTACCGCGCTCCTGTGCTTGTCGCCGCTCGTCTACAGCCTGCGCATGATCTCCGACGTCTTCCCCCTCTCTCACTAACGCATTTCGTCACCGGGCGACACTCCAGAGAGCTCAGGCGAGCTCTCGATCCCCGCCTCAGCCTCGCCTACATATAGTACCCTCCCGATCTCACTTCTCTCCACACACACACTCAGCACATATCCACTATCCCGTAGGAAGCAGCAGCCCGGCCGGGGAGGCCTCTAGCCGCCGTCCCCGTCCCGAGCTCGCCAGCGATCCCCATCCTCTGCCCCCTCCCTCTCTAGAGCCGCTCGAGCTCCATCAACCACTGCGGCGTGTTCGTGGTGTTTCACTGGTGCGAACTGGTGCCGTTGGAGCTACTGAATCGGCCCTGCCTCGCCGGAATCGCTAACTCCGACGAGCCCCGCCCGCTGCTGCCACTGGAGAGCTCCATCCCGACCCCGTCCGGCCACCCCTAGCCACGCTACGGGTACGGGCAGGTGCGTATCAATCTCCTCTCCCATTGTATCCCTTTGGATCTGGCCAAAGAGCGTTCGTCGCCGGCGTGAGCTCGGGCGGAGCCTCACCGTGCTCTATTTCCCTCTCTCCCCCCTTATGACCTGACTGCTGGGGCCCGCTGTCAGCCACTCAGGCTGCGGCCGAAGCGGTATGAGTGGTGGCGCCCAGGCCGTTTACGCCTTCGATGTCACCCCCCCCCCCGGTTTTTCTCTTTAATTCAAATTTGACCAGAACTTTGACCAGCTATAATTCTTATTCTACAAGTCCAAATGAGTTGATTCTTTTTGCATTCTGTTCTTACTGGAAAATCCTAGCAACACACATTTTTCCTTGCTGCCTAGAATTTCTGGTAATTTTAAGAAGTGTTCTTGATATTTTCTTTTTGTCATTTGAATTATTTTCAGAAGGTGAAGCTTGTCTTGAAGGCATCCAAGAGGAGTGTGAAGCTCCGCTGCACTAAGGCAAGCCACAACAACATTATCATGGTGTCTTTGCAATATTCATGTTTTTCTACTTGAATTTATATGTTATTCATTGCATATAGTATTAAACTAAATATTGCTTGTGTTATTTAGTTTGTCATGATCAAAATGCTTAGTTATCAGAAGTGAATGCTTGAACTAGTGAGACGTAGCTTGAGTAGTTGATCTAAGTAAATTTGTCATGACTATGGTGATATGATTATCGGTCTAATTTTTCCTATATACATGCTAAGATAAGTTTTATTTGATTAATGCCAACTATAGTGATGAGTATGAATAGCAAGTAACATAGGACCAGAAATGTTGAAAGTTAAGTTTGTGCAAGTAGAACTGTGAACGAAGTTGATCTGTTGTGATATGTGATGCATGTTATATGGTTGCATGGCATATATCGACTCGAGCATTTTATTTCAAGTTAAACCTGATGAGAGTTGAACTTGAACATAAAGTTGGTCGGGTCATGGTGTCACTGAATTGGGCTGACAAGTGCAACCACATTTGCCTTTATGGGGAGGCCGTTAGTCGTCCATTGTCATGAATTGTGACGGTGCGTCCAACGAGGGAAGGTTATGGGCATGCGTTACCCTGGCCGAGTAAGCAGACATAACCTTGTGGACCCGTTGTTGTTATGGTACCGTGTCCCTGTTTGGGACTATTTATTTGCCACGACGGTTGTAGTTTGCCTTTGGTAGGCTGGGTCACCCAGGACTAAGCCCAGTGGGGAGTTGGTCGTAGTGGCCGTAAGAGTCTCATGGCAATGGGAGAGTTCTGCCGGAATGTCGTTGGTCCACCCAAATGGGAGTGCGAGGCCATGGATTCCGTGGTGTGGGTAAAGTGCGCTACCTCTGCAGAGTGTATTAATATATAGATAGCCGCGCCTGCGGATAAGGGCCCAATTCGTAAGTAAGTCACACCATGGATCAACTTTTAATGATAAATCTTGCACACTAATTTAATTGCATTGCACTGGTTGGAGCATGACGAAGTCAGTGAGACTGATGGTTGTGGTATCACTTGTGATCTGGGAGTGATCACTGTTTGGTTATGAGGTAACCAGTTGAACCAAGTTTGGCTCGGTTAGTGCTTCGTCGTGAGCAATGTTCGGTTGCGAGGCAACCTGTTGGTAAGAGAGTCCGAGTGACACGATGCACAAGTTTGGTTCACTGCATGAGTAGCATGCTGTTGTTTGCATTTAACTTGATTAAATGTCATCATATTGTTAGTCATTATGGTTATGTTTGCAGTGAGCTTGCAAGTACATTCAATGTACTGACCTGGCGTGTTGTGCCAGATTGCAGGAAGGTCTAACTGGATCGGAGTGCTGCCGAGTCTAGATCGTGTCCACATCGGTGTCCATGTGCTATGGAGTCCCGCTACATCGTTGTTCTGCTGCCATGTACATGTCGTGCTCGAGGCCCTTTTATGTTCACTAAATAATGTACATGTTGGACAGCCGCACCGAGTGTGCCACTTGGCCTCGCAACTTGATGTAATGTCACACTGTGCTTCTGCTAGTTTCAATAAAGCGGTGATTTCTGTACCAAGATATTGTGTGTTTCCAGAAGACATGATCTCTGGGTTGGCAATGCAAGGTAAACCGGTCGCTCTGAGCCGGGGTGCCACAACGCTTGGTATCAGAGCCGCGCTGACTATAGGACACGCTAGACTACCGATGTGTTAGCTGGACATCAGTTAGAGTAAAAGTTGAGTGCCGGTAGTGCTTAGAGCTGATATTTGCATTGCATGCACTCGTTTTATTTTATTTCTAATCCACTAATGGTTGTGAGTGTATATGGCTCCGGTGCCGTATCCGTGTCAGTTGCAGCTGATGTCGTACACGTCACCGCATCTTCTTTGTAGCGTGTGGCGTTGACTGTACCCTCATGGTGACGACCCAGCATATCGGGTGTACTGGGAGCGTCTAGCCGACTCTGTCTATGAGTATCACGCAGTGGTTAATCTACACACCAGTTCATCAACATGCTCTTACAACTATACCTCTCAGGGCGGTTATGCATCCACCGCCGCTCAGGCTGTCCAGTATGCTGCATTCGAGATTCTTGTTGAGTTACTATATACAGAGGCTCAGATGCAGAACCATCCAGGTTTTCGTTTCTACACATCTTTGCACGATGATGGTCGTGTTCACTTTCATTCTGTTGATCCGATGTCTGATAGTGACACGAGCCACCTTTCTCGATATATCATTGCTAGTTATCTTCTGATTCACGATTTAGCTCGAGAGCTGAATCGTGCTCGTTCTGTTTTAGCCGCCGCTAGATCCTACCCTACTCCACCCTCTATGGGATTTAATCCTTATATTGTGCCCAATTATAGCTCGCCTATTTCTCCGATTACTCCACCGATTAGCTCGGGCACCTTGACAGTGAACCCACACAGTGCTCCTGCTAAGTGGGCATCTCTTCTTGCTACCCCTGCTGCTCCCATGACTCCTTCTCGTCTCGCTCATACCCTTGAGCGAGAGGTCTCGGTTGATGTCGTCAGTTCAGGATCTGGGTCTGACTCAAGAGAGGATCCGGCAGCACCGGCATAGTCTTAGAGCATGTGAGTATCCGCAGTGGTCATGTGACGTACAGATGTAGTTGTATGAGCCATGCACTACTGGAATCAGCTACTTTGCCATCTGCTAGCTCTTTGCCGTCAGCTAGCGGACGACAAAGAAGCTCTTTGCCATCAGCTACCAGAAAGCAGACGGCAAAGAACTGGCTGATGGCAAAGAAAGCCTTTGCCATCAGCCTGTTCTTTGCCGTCTGCTAGCCGACGGCAAAGAGGGAGGCGGGCCCCATTGAGGAGCTGGTTAAAAAATACTTAACGGCCCCTCTCTTTGCCGTCCGCTAGCTGACGGCAAAGCGCACATTAGCGGACGGCAAAGGTGGCGGACGACAAAGATTAAACGTACCTAGCTAACGGCCGGCGCGCCCCACCCCCCTCTCTCTCTCTGTTTCCCTCCCACACATGCGCGCCGCCGCCCCCACCACTCGCCGCCGCCCGGTCGCACCACCGCCCTGCCGCCCCACCAGCCCCCGCCCCGTCGCCCCACCGCCCCGTCGCCCCAGGCCCCCCGGTGACCCGCCCCTCCCCCCCCCCCCCCCCCGCGCCCCACCGCCCCGGGCCCCGTCGCTCCACCGGCCGCCCGCCCCTTCGCCCCGTCGCCCCGGCCCCCCACCCCGTCTCGGCGCCGCAGCGCCCAGGCCACCTGGCGACCCGGCCCCCCGCGCCCCACCGCCCCGGGCGCCGTCGCTCCACCGGCCGCCCGCCCCGTCACCCCCGCCGCCCTGCCGTGTCGGCGCCGCCGCGCCCCGCCCACCCAGCCCCCCCGCGCCCCACCGCCCTGGGACCGATGCCGCCGCCCCAGGCCGCCCCCCCTCCTCCACCGGGCACCTCCTCCACCGGCCCAGGTGAGCTCTACCTCTCCTTTTTTTTTGTTTTTTTAGTTTTAAGTTTATGTTTAGTTTAGATTTAGTTTTAGTTTTAGTTTTAGGTTTTGTTTTAGGTTTAGGTTTAGTTCTAGTTTAGTTTTAGGTTTAGATTTAGTTTTTTCATTTTTTTTCTGTTTTTTTAGTTTTAGGTTTATGTTTAGATTAGATTTAGGTTTAGTTTTAGGTTTCGTTCAGTTTTAGGAAAGAAGAAGAAGAAGAAGAAAAAAACAGGAGAGGAGGAGAAGAAGAAGAGGAGAAAGGAAAGGAAGAAGAAGAAGAGGAGGAGGAGCACAAAAAAGAAGAAGAGGAAGAAGAAGAAGGAAAAAACAGGAGAGGAGGAGAAGAAGAAGAGGAAAAAGGAAAGGAAGAAGAAGAAGAGGAGGAGGAGAAGAAATAAGAAGAAGAAGAAAAAAACAGGAGAGGAGGAGAAGAAGAAGAGGAAAAAGGAAAGGAAGAAGAAGAAGAGGAGGAGGAGAAAAAAAAAGAAGAAGAGGAAGAAGAAGAAGAAAAAACAGTAGAGGAGGAGAAGAAGAAGAGGAAAAAGGAAAGGAAGAAGAAGAAGAGGAGGAGGAGAAGAAAAAAGAAGAAGAGGAAGAAGAAGAAGAAAAAACAGGAGAGGAGGAGAAGAAGAAGAGGAAAAAGGAAAGGAAGAAGAAGAAGAGGAGTAGGAGAAGAAAAAAGAAGAAGAGGAAGAAGAAGAAGAAAAAACAGGAGAGGAGGAGAAGAAGAAGAGGAAAAAGGAAAGGAAGAAGAAGAAGAAGAGGAGGAGGAGAAGAAAAAAGAAGAAGAGGAAGAAGAAGAAGAAAAAACCGGAGAGGAGGAGAAGAAGAAGAGGAAAAAGGAAAGGAAGAAGAAGAAGAGGAGGAGGAGAAGAAAAAAGAAGAAGAGGAAGAAGAAGAAGAAAAAAATAGGAGAGGAGGAGAAGAAGAAGAGGAAAAAGGAAAGGAAGAAGAAGAAGAGGAGGAGAAGAAAAAAGAAGAAGAGGAAGAAGAAGAAGAAAAAAACAGGAGAGGAGGAGAAGAAGAAGAGGAAAAAGGAAAGGAGGAAGAAGAAGAAGAAGAAGAAGAAGAAGAAGAAGGAAAAAAAAGGAAGAAAAGGAAGAAAAGGAAGAAGAGGAAGAAGAAGAAAAGGAAAAAAGACCCCGACCCGGCACCCCGACATGACACCCCGACCCCGACACCCCGACCCCGACCCCGACACCGACACCCCGACCCCGAGCCAGACCCGACACCCCAAGCCCGACACCGACACGGCACCCCGACCCCGACCCGGCACCCCGACCCGACACCCTGAACCCGAGACCCAGACCCCGACCCCGACCCCGACACCCCGACCCCGACCCCGACACCGACACCCCGACCCCGAGCCTGACCCGACACCCCGACCCCGACACCGACATGGCACCCCAACCCCGACCCGGCACCCCGACCCCGAGCTTGACCCGACACCCCGACCCCGACACCGACACGGCACCCGACCCCGACACCGATACCCCGACCCTGACACCGACACGACACCCCGAACCTGACCCGGCACCCCGACCCCGAGACCGCGACCCCGACCCCGACCCCGACACCCCGACCCCGAGCCTGACCCGACACCCCAACCCCGACACCGACACGGCACCCCGACCCGACACCCCGACCCCGAGCCCCCGACCCCGACCCCGACATGGCACCCCGACACCGACACAACACCCCGACCCCCGACACCTCCCGAAAAGGTGTTCTTTGGCCTTCGAGAGGCCGACAGGGTCATATATTTGTGAATTATTAGTTAGGTCATATATTTTTTGATTTGGTTATGAAAAACATCATATATAATTGTGTTGATCGGGTAGTTTTAAATGTGCAGTTGTTTATGCTGTACTTTTTTTCATGTTGTACTAATTTCGTTTATTCTTTGTCATGGCAGGTGTTGACACATGGTGGGCGCTAGTCGGGAGCGCCCCGAGGCCCCTTCTTCATTGGCGCGTAGTGTGAGGTCTTCCATTCCACACGCACCTCTCCGCCGAGCGTTGCTGGACAGTATGGCGACACCGCCAGGCCCATCTTCGTCGACCGCGGTGCCCAGCAGGGGACGAGGTAAGAAGAAGGGCCGAGGTGGAGCACGTGATCGCGGGAGAGGAGGTAGGGTGGCTCTTACGGCGCCTTCCTCGCCGCCGCCCCCCCAGCTGTTTCACCCGAGCACGTGACTGCTAGGGTGGACTCGTCTGAGAAGGAGGCTACATGGACTCCGGACCACGAGCCTCCGGTCCACGGGTCTTCGGCCCACAAGCCTTGGGTCGACGGGCCTTCGGCCCACGAGAGTTGGGCCCACGAGACCCCGGAGGAGCACACGTCTGGATGGGGTACTTAGTCGGGTGAGCCTGAGGAGCCGAGTGGCCATGCTGATGATGGCGGGGAGCCGAGTGGCCATGCTGATGATGGCGGGGAGCCGAGTGGCCATGCTGATGATGGCGGGGAGCCGAGTGGCCATGCTGATGATGGCGGGGAGCCGAGTGGCCATGCTGATGATGGCGGGGAGCCGACTCGTCTTCAGGAGGAGGGGGAGGAGGGGGCAACGTCTACCAGTGTGGTGCTACACGGCTCCCGTCCGTGCCAGTGACCCGCGAGCAGAGGTGGTTGATTTTCCCTGATGGGGAGAGGTAAGTGCATTTAATATTTTTGTACCTTCTGCATTCACGTTTCTTCAAATAACTAGTGTGTTGGCTTTGTCATGCTGCAGGGATTGGGACCACCATGAAAGTGTCCACCGGCCCAACTCCGACCTTGGAGTTCTGATTCGGCAAAACTTTCCAGGGTTTGTCACGTTGCCTGGTGAGGGTCGGCTTCCAGAGGTGAGATTATCGACGGTGTCTTGTGCAAGACGAGGGCAGACATGGTGATCAGAAAGTTCTGTGTAATTTCTCCTTTACACAATTAAAAATCTTCAACTAGCTAGTTATTAATTGTACTAATCAACATTGTCTCATTTGATTGCAGACATTCTACAGGTGTGAGGAGGGATACGAGGAGGCGGCGGCAGATGTTATCCAGAAGGAGTGCAAGCGCCTACTTCAGAACTTACGGCATGAGGCTCGGGTGCAGTCTGTTCGAGACTACTACGCCGACCGTGGTATCAAGAAGTCCAAGCAGGATTGCCGCGATATTTTCTTGAGTAAGGAGCAGTACATGAAGGTAATTCTTAAGGCCTTGTACTTAATTCCTTTATTTAGTAATTCATAGCTGTAGCGCTGAAGTTTCTATTTGCTAACTTAGGCCCCTCAGAGATGGTGTGCAGATCGGATGGATTGTTGGGAGGTGTTGGTCGATGGGTGGTGCTCAAAAGAATGGCTGGCCACCCACAACGAGGCCAAGGACAAACGTGCCCAAATGGAAGGTGTGCCACACCACCAAGGCAGCTCCAACTTATTTCAGTACGGGCGGAACTGGGTATGTGGTTTGCTTCATGATTCATGCAATTCATTCATCATGCTGCTTTGTTTCTCTCTTTCAGGCACGCTACAATAAGGCGGATAAGGTGCCAGAGGTGTACGACCTGTATGCCATGGCCCACACTGGCTCTTACAAGAAAGTCAAGGCATTCTCTGCGTCTGACCTCGATGATCCAAAGAACTTCACCAACATCGTGCAATATAGAGATCAGGGGAAGGCGAGGAAAGGGGAGGACTTTAACCCGAGCCAGGGTCCCATTGATACAGAGTTTCTCATGATATCTGGTGGTGGGAGGTCCCATGGCTCCATAGCCATGGGAGATGGACTTATCCGTTGTCCTAGCACTCTCCCGGAGATCAAGGCGCGCCAGTCGAGCTCCGCTCCTGAGATAAGGCCTCGTGAACGGCCAGTCCAACTCGCCATCAAGGTTAGTTATACGTACTCAGCTATCTTTCTCCATTACATTGTGTGCGCTTCCATCAATGATTACAAATGGTCATGTGAGTGGTGTTGCAGGCTGCTATACAGAGTGAGAGAGATAGAACGGAGAAACTTCTGGCGGAGGCAACGGAGAGGCAGTGGGAGTTGGAGGAGAGGACGACAAAGATGTTGGAGGAGGAGAGGGCACGGAATGACATGCAGGCGAGGGCCATGTATGAGCTCCTTGTGGTAAGTTTCTTCTGCAGATTACTTGCTAGTCTTAACATTTGAGTCTCATTACTAAGTAGTATGACTCTGTTGTGAAAACCAAATGTGCAGTCTGTGTGCGAGAAGTCCGGTCAGACCGCTCCGCCGATGCAAGTGATTGCTCCTGGGAGCACGGTGAGTTTAATTTGAATGGACATTGCTTGCTAGTCTTAACATTTGAGTGTCATAATGCTAACGAGACATTGGAAATGATCTTTGGTGCAGCTTAACTCCAGAAACGCATCGCACGATCCTTCTCCAGCTACCGGCACGAGCCAGCCCGCTCCTACACCTCCCTGATCGCGGTAAGTTTCTCTAGACTTAGACTTAGCTTTATTTCCTCCAATATGCTTACCATAATGACCTAGAGTTAGCTTCCTTTCCTTCAAAATGACTTAATAACCTTACTTATGTCAAAAATTGCATAATTAACTTAGTTAGCTCATAAATGATCCATTTTACCTAAGTTAGCTCTAATATGACTCATTTTACCTTAGTTAGCTTACAAGTGATCCAATTTATCCAAGTTAGCTCTAAAATGACCCATTTTAGTAGATTAGCTCGTAAATGATCCATTTTACCTATGTTAGCTTTAAAATGACCCATTTCACCTAGTTAGCTGCAAAATGACCCATTTCACCTAGGTTAGCTCCAAAATGACCCATTTCACCTAAACTAGCTCTTAAATGATCCATTTCACCTAAGTTAGGTCATAAACAACCCATTTCAACTAAGTTAGCTCCTAAAAGCTCATAAATGATCCATTCCACCTAAGTTAGCTCAAAAACCATCCATTTCACCTTACTTAGCTCAAAAATGATGCCCTTCACCTTAGTTAGCTCATAAATGACCCATTTCAACTAAGTTAGCTCATAAATGATCCATTTCACCAAAGTTAGCTCATGAACAACCCATTTCAACTTAGTTAGCTCATATATGATCCATTTCACCTAAGTTAGCTCATAAATGACATATACATCTTGTTCTAGTCTTCTTCTTGTTCTATTCACCTATTTCTAACTTTCTTATTTACCATTTTGCAGATTTCACTCACTTCATGGAAGCTAGCTTGCTATGATGGAGTGCTTGCTTTTTCTTTGCTAAAACTTTCCATTGTATCTAGCTTGCTATGATAGAACTTGCTATGTTGATGAAACTTTGCTATGTAATATGTATATGGAACAATGTGTATGGATGGAACAATGTGTATGGAACAATGTGTATGGATGGAACAATGTATATGGATGGAACTTGATGAAACTTTGCTATGTTGATGAAACTTTGATATGTGATATGTTTGCTGTTAAATATATCTATATATGTCATATATATTTGCTGTGAAAATTGTTGGATTAAAAAAACAGAAAAAAAGAGACAATATGCAGGCTCTTTGCCGTCTGCCACTGATGGCAAAGGGCTCTTTGCCATCAGCAGCGGATGGCAAAGAGGCCACGTGGCAGGCAATAGTGCTCCCTGGAGGCTGACCAATTTGGTCAGTTTGCCTACAGTGGCTGACGGCAAAGGCTTTGCCGGCCTACCGTTAACGACCTAATGGAGTAACAGCGCATTTATTGCCATCCATCTTCTTTGCCGTCCGCTGCTGATGGCAAAGGACCCTTTGCCGTCAGCTACCCGAAGCAGATGGCAACGCAGCTCTTAGCCGTCACCTTTTGCCGTCCGTGGCTGACGGCAAAGGTCTTTGCCGTCTGCCATCCGTGCCTTTGCCGTCTGCCGTGGCAGACGGCAAAGTAGCAGATTCCTGTAGTGATGGTGTATTGTTGCATATATGCTAGTAGTCGCACCAGTCATGATGTTTATCTTTCATGTATGAGTCTATGTATAATTATGTTGGAACTTTTTATTCGATCACCGTGTTTCTTGGTTTATTCATTTCTCTCTTTCGGGTTTGTCACTGTCTTCTCTTCCCACGTTTGGATATTTCTCATCGCGGTTGTATTATTGGAAAAAATAAACAAAAGGATGATGCAGGGAGGTAGTAGCACGCAGGCTTGTGAGGACACTCCCCGTTCGTCGCTCAGCAAGGCAGGAAGGACACTCCCCCGAGCCAATCTACAGCCAATGCCTCCACCGCCAAATCCACCTTCCACTGAACAAATTTTGCGCATGTTTGAGGAAAGAAGGAACAATGATATGATTGATCTGTTAAAAAGTGTGAGAGCTATGGTTGGACAGTATGGGAATCAAAATGGCCATTACTCCAAGCTGTTAGATTTTCAAAGGACTAAGCCTCCCAGTTTCAGTCAAGTGGTTGACCCTTTGGAAGCAGACGATTGGTTATGAACCATTGAGAAGAAACTTGAAATTCCTCGCACTGAAGAAGCTAACAATGTTCCGTTCGCTACCCACTATCTTGAAGGTTCCGCTACTATATGGTGGGATAATGCTAAAGCTCTGTGGCCCGTGGGAGAAGACATTACGTGGACTAATTCCAAGGACCAATTTCTCAAGTATCATGTTCTAGCTGGTATCATTAAGGTCAAGCAACGCAAATTTCTTGGTCTCACTCAAGGAAGTCTATCAGTAAGTGAATATTTGCACAAGTTTGACCATCTGGCCCGTTATTCCCTTTATGATGTGGCCACAGAAGAAAGGAAGGTTGACAGGTTCCTTGGAGGATGAAATCAACACCTCAGGAGTGCTCTTTGCATGCTCGATTTTCCAGATTTCCAGTCTCTGGTAAACAAGGCCCTCATCACAGAAAGAGAGTACAAGCCTGTGCAATACAACCGACCCGCAAACAATGAACACAAGCGTAAATTTGAGCCAAAGAAGTAAGGGTAGCCCATACAGAAGGCATGTACTTGGCAACAGACTCAAGTGGAGTACAAACCCAATTGGCAGCAGAATGTGAAAAAGACCACTACTCAAGTCAAGAATGTCGTGACCAGTCCAGTACACGAGGAGCGCCAGCGCAACAACGCCTGCTTTAGTTGTGGACAGGCCGGACATTATGCCAGGCAGTGTACCAAGAAGTCAAATGCCCCGTTCCAGCTGCAAGTCAATCACATGGGGCCATATCATACCCAGCAGATCGTCCAAGGGCAAGTTCATCACCTCTCCATAGACGAGGCTCAGGAAAACCCCGAATTTTTCATTGGTATGTTTTCTGTTAATAACATACCCGCCATAATTTTATTCGACTCTGGGGCTTCCCACTCTTTTGTTTCTCGAGGTTTTGTTGTCCAAAACAAATTTCCTTGCTCACTTTTGACAAAAAGTATGCTGGTTCAGTCCCCGGGATATGTGCTCAACAGCAATTTGGTCTGCGGGAATTTCGAAATTGGTATTCAGGGGGTCCGCTTTCCAACCACTTTGGTAGTAATCGAGTCTGCCAGGTTGGATGTTATTTTGGGAATGAACTGGTTGACTCAATATGAAGTATGCATAAACTGTGCGACTCGAGAAGTCACCTTGACAAGTCAGGAAGGGCAGACTACAAAATTATATGCTCACAGAAGTGTACCCAAGAAAGAAACGGCCTTCACCACCGTGGCGGACGAGTTGGGATTAATTCTATGGTCAGTGAGTTTCCCGATGTATTCCCTGAGGAATTACTCAGAATGCCTCCAAACAGAGAGCTTCAGTTTGCAATTGATTGTGTATCTGGAACCGCACCGCTATGCAAGAAGTATTATCGAATGCCTTCGTCATAATTAGTGGAATTAAAGAAACAGCTTGATGAGATGCTCTAGAAAGGGTATATCCATCCAAGCTCGTCAGCATTGGGATCACCTGCAATATTTGTAGACAAGAAAGATGGTGGTCTCAGAATGTGTGATGACTATCGTCAGTTGAACAATGTCACAATTAAAAACAAATACCTGCTACCAAGGATTGATGACTTCTTTGATCAGCTCAGTGGAGCAAAAGTATTTTCCAAGGTTGATTTAAGGACCATATATCATCAACTAAAAATCAAGAAGGAAGATATTCCTAAGATCGCGTTCACTACCCGGTACGGTCTCTATGAATATACTGTGATGTCCTTCGGCCTCACAAATGCCCCCGCCTTCTTCATGCATATGATGAATAAGGTGTTCATGGAATTCTTGGATAAATTTGTGGTGGTTTTCATCGATGATATTATCATGTACCCTAAACGTTACGAAGAACACGTGGAACACCTCCGAGCAGTCTTACAGAGACTCCGTGAACATCAGTTGTATGCAAAATTCAGCAAGTGTGAGTTTTGACTCAAACAAGTCGATTTTCGGGGCATGTTATTTCAGCAGAAGGTATCACAGTGGATCCTACCAAAGTAAAAGATGTGCTTGATTAGGAAGCACCCACGACAGTATCCCAAATTTGGAGTTTTCTTGGACTGGCCGGGTACTACCGTCGGTTCATCAAAGGATTCTCCAAAATTGCCAAGCCAATGACTGAACTTCTCAAGAAAGACAAGAAGTTTGAATGGAATGAAGATTGCCAGCAGAGCTTTAATGAGCTAAAAACTAGATTGACATCAGCACCAGTCTTGACTCCCCCAGACATTTACCGCGGCCTCGATGTGTATTGCGACGCATCCAGACAGGGCATTGGGTGTGTACATATGCAAGACGGCAATTTGGTGGCTTACGCATCTTGCCAGCTACAACCTCATGAAGGAAACTATCCTACACGTGATTTGGAACTAGCCGCTGTTGTGCACTCTCTAAACATTTGGAGACATTACCTCATTGAAAAGAGATGTCAAATATTTACCGACCACAAGAGTCTCAAATATATATTCACTACTGGAATCTGGCATTTTGCCGTCTGCCTTCTCTTTGCCGTCCGCCAGCTGACGGCAAAGAGCCTCTTTGCCATTCGCTTCCATAAAGCGGACAACAAAGAAAGAGCTGATAACAAAAAGTGTATTTGCCCTCAGCTGCTTCTTTGCCGTCAGCCAACTGACGGCAATGAGCTAGAAGGAAGACAACAAAGAGCCAAGTGGGCCCGATAGCGTACGGCTTGGCTAGGTCAGCCTATTTGCCGTTAGTGAAACCTTTACTGTCCGCCTGCCTGTCCTTTACCGTCCACTAGCGGACGGTAAAGAACGTGCCTAGCTAAGGGCCATCTCCCCTTCTTCTATGTGCGCCCTTTGCCGTCCGCTAGAGGACGGCAAAGAACGTGCCCCCACTAATTAGTAACAGCCGCCCCACCCCAACTGCTTTCTCCCCTCACTCTCACCCCCTCTCCACCCCGCGCCCCCACTCACCCGTGCCCGCACCGCTGCCGTCGAGCACCGCCGCCACCCGGACGCTGCCTCCGCCCCACCCTGCCGCAGCACCACCCCGCCCCCCGGAGCCTTGCGACCTCGTCGCCACCATTGCCCGGCGCCCCCTCCGCCACGCCACCGCCCGGACGCTGCCGTCGCCCCACCCCGCCGCAGCACCACCCCACCGCCCCGGAGCCATGCGTCCTCGTCGCCACCACCGACCAGCGCCACCCCGCCGCCCCGGAGCTGTGGCCGCATCGCCACCACCGCCCGGCCAGTGCTCCTTCGTCGTCAAGCAACCCCACCGCCTGGAGCCCCTGGACCCTGCCGGTGTGCCGCAGGCCTCCCAACCGTGACACATGTGAGACCTGGTCGCACCCCTCTCCTCCTATTTTTTCCTGTTTATCCTGTTTTTAGTTTTGATTACTTTTAGTTTAGTTTTAGATTTAGTTTAGTTTAGATTACTTTTAGTTTGGTTTTATTTTTAGTTTAGTTTAGATTACTTTTAGTTTGGTCTTAGGTTTAGTTTAGTTTTAGGTTTATGTTTAGTAATGAAAAAAACTAAGAACAATTAGAAGAAGAGGAGGAGAAGAAGAATAGCTAGGTTTAGGTGTAGTTTTTTCCTGTTTTGTTTTAGGTTAATTAGTGCTAGGTTTAAGAAGAGGAAAAAGGAGGAGGAGGAGGAGGAGGAGGAGGAGGAGGAGGAGGAGGAGGAGGAGAAGAACAAGAACAACAACAACAAGAAGAAGAAGAAGAAGAAGAAGAAGAAGAAGAAGAAGAAGAAGAAGAAGAAGAAGAAGAAGAAGAAGAAGAAGAAGAAGAAGAAGAAGAAGAATAAGAAGAAGAATAAGAAGAAGAAGAAGAAGAAGAAGAAGAAGAAGAAGAAGAAGAAGAAGAAGAAGAAGAAGAAGAAGAAGAATAAGAAGAAGCACAAGAAGAAGAAGAAGAAAGAGAAAGGAGGAGGAGGAGAAGAAGAAAGCTAGAGGAGAGGAGGAGAAGAAGAAGACCACCGACACCCCGACCCACCGACACCCCGACACCTGACATCCCGACCACCAACACCTCGACCCCGACCCTGACGACCGACACGACACCCCGGCACGACACCCCAACCCCGACACGACACCCCGACACGACACGACACGACACCCCGACATGACACGACACCCCGACCCCGACAGGACACCCCGGCATGACACCCCGACACCCTGACACCACACCCACCCTCACCCTGATCCCTGACACCCTGACACCACACCCCGACCTCGACACCCTGACACCCCGACCCCGACACGACACCCCGGTACGACACCCCGACCCCAACACCCGGACACCACACCCCGACAACGACCATCGACAACCCGACACCTGACACCCCGACCACCGACATCCCAACTCCGACCACCGACACCCGGACCCCCACCCCGACACCTCGACACCCTGAGACCCAGACAATCGACACCCCGACTCCCCCCACGTCGACCCCGACCCCCGACACCCTGACACCACACCTCGACACCCTGACAGCACACCCCGACCCCGACACCCTGACACCCTGACACCCCGATCACCCCCGGACTTGATGATGATACAAAAACATCATATATATTTGTGTTGATCGGGTGTATTTTTACTATGTTCATGGTGATGATACACTTAAATTATATACATATTATTATATTCATGTCAGGTATCCAATATTTTTATGTTGTACTAATTTCGTTTACTTTTTGTCATTGCAGGTGTCGAAAGGATGGTGGGCAAGGGTCCAGAGCGCCCCAAGCCTCCTGCGAGCGCTACTGGGAGGGTGGTTTTATTATTGCACCCCAGCCCTTCCGGAGAGCGCTGCTAGATAGTATGCAGACAACTGCGGCGGGCGCTTCTACTTCGGCTGGGAGAGGTCGGGGGAGCGCGAAGAAGGCTGGTAGAGGTGGGCGTGGCACCGGGAGAGGTAGGAAGGCTGCTACGCCTTCCTTGCAGCCACCCTCAGCTGATTCACCCGACCACACGACGGCTCCGTGTGACGTGGAACCGTCTCGGACCCCGGTCCATGAGCCTTCGGCCCACCAGACTCGGGTCGCCGATCCTTCGGCCCACGTGAGTCCGGTCCTAGAGTCTTCGTCCCAGAAGACTCCGGTCAAGGGGTCTTCGTCCTAGAAGACTTTGGTCATGGGGTCTTCATCCCAGAAGACTCCAGTCCCGCCATCTTCTTCCCACGAGACTCCGGTCCCGCCGTCTTCTTCCCACGAGACTCCGGAGGCTAGTGGCCCGGATGATGGTAGTGAGGACACCTTTTCAGATGATAGCTACAGCGAGGATGAGATTGTTGAGAAGGGCAAGAAGGTCTACTGGCGTGGCGGTACAAGACTACTATGCCTAGCAGGGTATTAGGAGGGCCAAGAAGAAGTGTCACGGCAAGTTTCTGAGTACGGAGAAGTACTTGGCGGTAATTATACCTATTCCTAAGGCCTTGAACTTAGTTTTCTTGATTTGATTCGTAGCGCTGAAATTTCTCTTGACTCACTCAGGTGCCCCCGAGATGGTGTGTCGATAAGATGGACTGTTGGGAGGCGTTGGTGGATGCGTGGGGCTCTCCTGAATGGCGGCTCGAACACCAAAGGGCCAAGGATAAGCGCGACCAAATGGAAGGTGTGCCACACCATCAAGGGAGCTCCAACCTGTTTGAGTATGGGGATAACTGGGTATGTGGTTTGCCACATGATTCATGCAATTTCATTCTTCATGGTAGCATTTATCCTTTCCAAAATGACTTAATATGCTTAGTCAGTTAAAATGACACAATAACTACCTTGGATACTTAAATAATGACATAATTAGATCAATAATGACTTAATATGCTTTAGTTACTTAAAAAATGGCATAACTACCTTCAATAGCTCAATAATGACATAATTAGCATACTTTGGTAAAAAATGGCATAATAATCTTTCTTAGCTCCAAAATGACCTAAACTTAGCTTATTTTCCTCGAAAATGACATAATAACCTTTCTTATCTCCAAAATGACCTAAACTTAGCTTATTTTCCTCGAAAATGACATAATAACCTTTCTTAGCTCCAAAATGACCTAAACTTAGCTTATTTTCCTCAAAAATGACATAATAACCTTTCTTAGCTCCAAAATGACCTATTTACATATTAATATCATTCTTAATGCTAGCTTGAGCCCTAATTAACTAATATTTTGTTCCTCTCTCTTAGGTGCACTACCACAAGAAGCCTGTGCCTTCTGTGTTCGACCTCTATGGCATGGCCCATATCGCCCCGTACAAGAAGGCCAAGGCATTCACGGAGTCTGACCTAGATCATCAATAGAACTTCACCAACATCTCCTCCCACCACAAGCTTGTGAAGTACAGAGACGAGGGGAAGGCGAGGAAAGGGGAGGACTTTAACCCGAGCCAGGATCTTTTTGATCTGGAGATGGTGATGATATCTGGCGGTGGGAGGTCCCATGGCTCATCCGCCATTGTTGATGGACTGTTACGTTGTCCTAAGACTCTCCCGCAGATCAAGAAGCGCCAGAGTAGCTCTGATCCTGAGATAACGCATCGTGCACGGCCCGCAGAGCTCGTCGTGGCGGTTAGTTATACGGACTCTCTGACATTTCCTCCATTACATTGTGTGTGCGTCTGTTGATGATTATAATGCTAACGAGGAGTGTTGTGTTGCAGGCAGCGGTTCAGAAAGAGAGATTGAAGACCCAAGAGCTTTTGGAGGAGGCAAAAAGCGAGGCGACGGAGAGGGAGAGGGAGAGGGAGGAGAGGACGGCTAAGCTATTGGAGGAGGAGAGGAACCGGAACGATGCATCTCACCAGGCCCTATACGAGCTCATCGTGGTACGTTTCTTGCGCATATTAGCCCAATCATGCACATAATGTTCACTTTACTAAGTAATATGACTGACTCGTGAGAACCAAATGTGCAGACCCTGTGCGAGAAAAGCGGTCAGGCCTCTCCGCCGATGCCCCAGATTGCTCCGGCGGGCACGGTGAGTTTTATTTGAATGGTCCTTAGTTAATACTATTCACATTTCAGTTTCTATCATGCTAACGAGACATTATTGGAAATGATCTTTTGTTCAGCATGGCTCCCGACAATCATCGACCAATCCTTCCGCGTCTGGCAATGCCGGAACCGCGACCGGTCCTTCACCTCTGTCTGCCAAAGGCGCAACCCCGACCATTCCTGCACCTCCGTGATAACGGTATTTTTTTCTTCTTATTTAGCCTGTTTAGTCCATTTATGACATAATTTAGCCTATTTAGTTCACAAATGTCATAATAATATGAAGAAAATGAAGGAAGAGGAAGGAAAGAAGGAATATGAAGAAAAGAAGAAGAAGAAGAAGAAGAAGTTCTTCTTCTTCTTCTCCCCGTCTTACTTGTTTTTATTTGTAAATGGCATCATAACCTTGCTAATCTCATAAATGTCATATACTTAGCTTGTTTTCCTCTAAAATGACACAATAAGCTTAGTTAGGTCAAATATGGCATAATTTGCTACGTTAGCTCAAAAATGGCATTTTTCTTCTTATTTAGCCTGTTTAGAACATTTATGACATAATATACCCTATTTAGTCCACAAATGACATAATAACATGAAGAAAATCAAGGAAGAGGAAGGAAAGAAGGAATATTCTTCTTCTTTTCCTCCCCCTGTAAAATGACACAATAAGCTTAGTCAGGTCAAAAATGGCATAATTTGCTATGTTAGCTCAAAAATGGCACTTTTCTTCTTATTTAGCCTATTTAGTCCATTTACGACATAATTTAGCCTATTTAGTCCACAAATGACATAATAAGATGAACAAAATCAAGGAAGAGGAAGAAAAGAAGGAATAGGAAGAAAAGAAGAAGAAGAACATAATTTAGCCTATTTAGGCCATTCATCATAACTTCTTCTTCTTCTTCTAGTCTTCTTCTCCTTTTTCTTCTTCTTCTTCTTCTTCTTCTTCTACTTCTTCTTCTTCTTCTTCTTCTAGTTTTCTTCCTCTTCTTGTTCTAACTTTCTTGTTTACCATTTTGCAGATTGAATTCACTATATGGAAGCTTGCATGGATGGAGTGCTTGTTTCTCTGTTCTTGTTTTTGTTTTTATCCAAGAATAATGTGGAAATTGTTATATGCATGCATGGAACAATGTGTTGGATGAATATTGTCATAGTAGTGTAAGATGTATGGATGATACTATGTTTCTTATGTATGTATATATGTTGTCATGGATGGAGCTATATATGTGTTGCATAGACCATATGTCTGCTGTGCCTGTGAATATATATATATATATATATATATATATATGTGTGTGTGTGTGTGTGTGTGTGTGTGTGTGTGTGTGTGTGTGTGTGTGTGTGTGTGTGTGTGTGTATGTATATCTGTGTGTGAATTCCAGTGAAATTAAATGGATATAAATGAAAACAGGGGATATTTAGCCTCTTCGCCGAGTCCACGTGGCAGTCACCTGTGCAAATTGGGAGCACTGGCTGCCTATTTGGTCAGCTATGCCGTGTGCTGGCGGACGGCAAAGACCTTTGATCTTTGGCGTCCGCTGGCGGATGGCATAGATGGCCACATGGAAGCTTCCCAGTACTAACCTTACACTACTAGGGAAAACCTTATACACAGAATGTTACCAATAGCACTGTACAAAATAAAACGCTACTGCTACTTAGTAGCAGCGCACGTAAATAAACCGCGCTACTGCTATGACTTTAGCAGTAGCGCGTACAAGCGAAAAGCGCTGCTGCTATGTTTGAACTGGGCGCACATGGCTAGCCCAACCTAGCAGTAGCGCGTATACTGGCCCAGCGCTACTGCTACTCTCCTTAGCTGTAGCGCGCTTACGTGTAAGGCGCTGCTGCTAACGGAAATAAAATTTGGTTTCACGAAACGCGATGTAGCTACCGTTACGTTTCACTTAAACAGTGGGTTCCCCCCCTCGCCTCCCGGCCACCACACTTCTTCCACAAATCCCTCGCCCTCGCCGTCGTCTCCCCAATTAATCGTCGCCCCACTTCGCCGCCGTCTCCTGCTAGCGTGGACACCTGCAACCTCACCGTCTCCCCCCAGGCCGCCGTCATCCTCACCGCCACCGCCCGAGGCCGCCCTCAGCCTCACCGCCGCCGCCCGAGGCCACCCTCAACGTCACCATCGGCGCCCTCCACCTCACCGCCGCCTAATCCCGTCCCAGGACCGCCATTGCCCGTGCCCGAGCCCGCCCTCTCCGCCCTTTCCTCCGTCACCGAGCACCTCCCCACCACCGTCTCTCCCCTCTCTGTAAGTCCCCCACCCCTCCCCCCGACTCCTCTCTCTCTGCATTTTAGAGAAAAAATTAGTAGAGCATAAGTTTGTTTATAGCAAAAAAATTAGTTTAGAGAAAAGGATGTTAAGTAGTAGATGGTAGACCAAAAATTAGTTTAGGGAAAAAAATTGGTTTACAACAAAAGTTAGTTAGGGCAGTAGGGTTTAATTAGGGTAGATGCTGCTTGTATAGTATATAGTGATACTAGTAGATGTTAATTAGGTTAGGGCAATAGTGGTACTAGTAGATGTTAATTAGATGTTTTTCAGTTAGGGCACTAGAGTTTTGCTAGGTTAATTAGGTTAGTAGTGCTGCTAGTAGTAGTGGTACAGTAGGATAATTAGGTATGTTAAATGAATAACCTAAATGAATGAAATTAGTAGTTAACTGAATTTTTTTCCTTTCATCATTATAGAGCACTAAAGTTAACTGAATTTTGTTCTATTAGTAGTTAAATGACTTTTCTTCTAAACTTTGTTTTTGAATTAGCTTGTGAAATTTGGACATGTGGTTGCTCGTCTATATTTGGACATGTGTTGCGGTGTCGAAGAGGGATATTTGAACACTGTTTCCAGGGAATGATGCTGAGTGGCCTATGTTTTGCCGGAATATTGATTCATTTTTGTTCCGGCAAATTTCAGGTTCTCAATTTGTCCACTTTTTAGCAAAGGTCATGTCGAAATTTTCCGTGAATTTCGGCATGACTTGTGCTACAAACTAGGAAATATCGAGTGCTCGGGATTTGCCGCACCAGGAAGGAGTCAACATTCCTGCAAAACAATAGGCCTTTTTTATGTCATTATTCATTTTATTAGGTCTAGAATTAATTGACTAGATTTAATCATAGGGAACATGGCTAGCAACGATGAAGGACATGGTTCTGGTGATTGCGACGACATCTCCCGAGTGGCAGACGAATTTTTTAGCCTTACCGACGATCAACCGATGTTGTTGCTGGGCCCACCGGTGGCATCGGGGACTGAGACCGACACGCAGACCGGTGCTAAGACTGAGATCGGCGCTGAGACTCAGACCGGCATTGAGACCGGCGCTGAGACTGAGACCGGTGCTGCCTCGGGGAGCGGAGCCGGTGTAGAACCCAAAGCAAAGAGGCAACGGCTTCCTAACAAACTCAGGACTACTAGACTGGTGGTCACGGAGGTGGGCGACGACATTTTTGAGCCAAAGGCACCCGAGGAAGCGCGTCGATGCTACGGCAATCAAATAGGCTGCATCGTACGGACAACCGCCACCATCAACGATGAGAAACTACAGCAGATAGAAAATATAAGGAGCTCCCTCCTAAAGAAGTTTCACCAGATATTCTTGTTCCCGGGCCGGAATGAGAAGGATTATGAAGATCCAGACGAGGACATACAGCATGAACTTGCCCAAATCATCATGAAGGAGGTCGTCAGAAAAACAGGGATGTTCTACGGAGAAGGACAAATGTCGTGGGAAGACGTCTGAACATGGATAGCGTCTCAGCGTTTCGACATGAAGCCTTTCACTAAGCTCGAGGACTATCTCCCTGACATGGATGGATGGCACGACATGGTGGAGTGATTGTCGATATATGACAATGTGTCCGTTTAGTCCATACTTTCAGTATGACAAAACTTTGAGTTATGCATGGTGAAACTTTATTTGTGATGTAATTAAACCGTCCTCCTCCTCGACTAGTGAAAATCACTCTAGTTAGGGCATTTTGGGTACGATGAACTTTGTTATTTATGCTTATGATATGTTGTTTCTATTTTTGCCAAGTCTGTCTCTTTCTGTTGCTCAACTATATATGTTGCATATCATCGGCTCATGTGACGATGCAAGTGCATAGATCATAGATGGCGAAGAAGTGCTACGCCAGGAGTATATATATGACAAGTGGCCGGAGTGTCAGGCCCAGGTGTACCGGTTTCCGGTTTCCGAGTGACAGGCAGTAGTTAGGTTAGGTTCACGGTAATGTGAGAGAGGGATACGAACTCAGGTACTCAAAGTGATAGCTCTTCTCGCGTATATCATTGTTTAGATGGATGACGATGTATTTGCAAGTAATCGAGACTTGTATCGCTATTTTCGAGATGATGACGAGAGACCACTTTGTGTCGGATAATGATTATGATGATGACATGATTTGATGAGACTAATTGTATGTATATGCTATGATTACATTTGTATGTGTATGATATGCTAAAGATTATTGTATAAGGCCTATTCAAATACAAAACAAATAAAAAACAAATATGCAGGGAAAAAACTAATAAAACTAGTAGTAGCGAGGGGAGAAAATTTAGCAGTAGCGCCGCCTTACCAGTAGCGCTTCCCTGTAAACAGCACTGCAGATAATATCAGCAGTGCCCTTTTCTAAAGAGCGCTACAGCTATTCATGTATAGCAGTAGCGTGGGACAACATGCGCTACTGCAATACGTTAGCTGTAGCGCCTTATTAGTAGCGTCGGTCCCCACGCTACTGAGAGGCCCAAAACCCGCGCTGCTGCTAGGCTTTTCCCTAGTAGTGTTACTGAGCTCTTTTCCGTCCGCTGGCGGACAACAAAGACATTTGAATTGTTGCCGTCTTTTAGCGGACGGCAAAGAGCACCGTTAATGCCCTAACGGCTCTGACGCCACCCCACTACCGTCTATAGTCTTTGCCGTCTGCTGGCCTCAGACGGCGGACGACACAATCGTTTGCCGTCAGTTTCTCATAAGCGGATGACAAAGGAGGCCTTTGCTGGCACCTGTTCAGACGGACAGTTTGCCGTCCGCTGGCGGACGACAAAGATGTTTGTCGTCCGGGATCTATGCCTTTGCCGTCCGCCATGGTGGGCGGCAAAGAAGTCGATTCCAGTAGTGATTCACCCAGCGAGACTTAAACCTTCGACATCGAAGATGGCTCAAGTTCGTCAAAGACTATGATTTGGAAATAAATTACCATCTGGGAAAGGCCAACGTAGTTGCTAATGCCCTCAGTCACAAGCCTGCCAACTTGAATGCCATGATGGAATCTTTGCCTTCAGAACTCTAGCAGGAGATCACTCAGCTCAACTTGGTAATTGTAAATGCCGGCCTTGGAAATATTTTGGAAGTAACTCCTACACTAGAAGAGGAGATTCACATAGCATAGGCTGAAGACAAGAGTCTGCAAGTATATATCAAAAATCTGCAAGAAGGCAAGACTTAGGATTTCTCAAGAGACGTACTGGGTACAGTCAGGTGCCGAGGAAGGATGTGCGTACGTGAGCAAGCAGAATTGAGGAATAAAATTTTGGCAGAGGCACACGAATCCTCATATTCAATACACCCAGGCGGCACTAAAATGTACGAAGACCTTCGACAGTTATTTTGGTGGGATGGAATGAAAAGGGACATCACATACTTTGTCGCTTGTTGTGACATCTGAAACAAAGTAAAGGTGGAACACAAAAAACCCGCTGGACTTCTCCAACCTCTACCCGTCTCGCAATGGAAAAGCGACGATGTCTGCATCGACTTTATTACCGGTCTACCCAGGACTCACCGAGGCAACGATGCTATATGGGTCATAGTGGACACGCTGACAGAAGTAGCTCACTTTATTGCCATCCATACCACCTTTCGCCCTGATCAACTTGCACAATTATATGTATCCTGGATTGTCAGTTTGCATGGAGTGCCAAAAACAATCACTTTGGACCGAGGTTCATTGTTTACATCCACATTGTGCCCCCGACTCCATCAAGCTTTGTGGACCTCTCTAAAATATAGCACCACCTATCATCCGCAAACAGACGGTCAGACTGAGTGGGTAAATCAAATCCTTGAAGTGCTTCGAGCATTTTCCTTACCCCATGGACCCAAATGGAATTATTGTCTTCCGTATGCGGAATTCTCATACAACAATAGTTTTCAAACCAGTCTAAAAATCTCTCCGATTGAAGCTCTATATGGCCGTAAGTGCCGCACTCCATTAAATTGGTCTCAAACCGGAGATAGCTGTATCTTCGGTACTTATCTGATATTAAAGGAAGAGAAACAAGTCAAGGAAATTCAAGATAGACTACAACTGGCATCGGCAAGTCATTTTTGAACCCGGTGAACACGTGTATCTCCGAGTCACACCCATGAAGGGAGTCAAGATATTTCAGACTCGAGGCAAATTAGCACCAAGGTATATTGGTCCGTTCCCGGTCATTACACGAGTTGGCACAGTTGTTTATCAGTTGGAATTGCCACCAGAATTATCGGAAGTACACGACGGGTTCCACGTATCTCAGCTAAGAAGGTGTAATTCACCACCCGAGAAGAGGACTGCTATATCAGAAATTGATTTTGCCAAAGATTTAACTTATTAGGAGAATCCATTCAGAATCTTGGATGAGGCACAAAGGGTCACACGCAGCAAAGCGATAAAAATTTACAAGGTCTAGTGGGAGCATCACACCGAAGAAGAACCAACCTAGGAAAGAGAGGAATTTGTAAGGACAACCTACCCAAAGTTGTTTTCCCAAGCAAGCGAATCTCAATGAAGGGATTCATCTTAAGTGGTGGAGGTTTGTGACAGCCTGGATTTGTCTTCTCTCTTTTTCCGGACTTTCATTTGCATTTGCTTTGGATTTGGAGTTTTGGATCAATTCAAATGGACTTGAACCCTTGGGCCTACCCTTTATTTTCACCCAAGTGACCCATCCACCTCTAACTCACTTTTTCCTCTCTGAATAATCCCTCAAAATCTCAAGGAATATTTTTCATAAAAGAAAAATATTCATTTTCTTCCCTCAAAATCACTTCAAAGAAGTATGCTCCAAAGCAACCCCTAGATATCTTGCTCCAAAAATTCTGAATAAATTCCCAAATATTCTTTGAACCCAAGGGAACCTTACCGAGCAAAAATATTGCATAACGTTAGTAATATTTTTCCTATAGAAAATCATTTCTGTTCTAGACAGAATGGTCACTTTGTACAGCAAATATATTTTTTGCTTGATCTTTTGGGGCTGATCTTTTCTGAGCTTGATTACCCTCCTAAGAGATTACTAAACCCCTAAGCAAAGCCTTTAATTCTCACTACATTTTTCAAAGTGAAGCTCGCAAGTTACTGTCCAGAAACTTGCCAGGAAGGAAGCACTCCCACACTTCACCTGTGACCTAGCCAACCATGCAAACCGACCAAAACCACTAAGGACTAGTTGCGTGATGCCAAAGTTCACGCGGTGACCACGAGAGTCCAAGGGGGTTGGCATGCGGTCGACGCGCTCTGCTTTGCTCCGGCTCCTCTGTTGTGCGCGTGCTCGCTGCCCCGATCGCTGCACCTTGCCAAACCGCGCATCGATCTTCGTTTGCACCTCCATAACTCCACCCTGGTGCTCGCTGACACCAGAGCTCGCCGCTGCGAGCACGGGCACGGCGCGGCCAAGGCAACAATGCGTCCGTGCCCCTGTACTCGTCGCGTACCGCGCTCCTGTGCTCGTCGCCGCTCGTCTACAGCCTCCGCGTGATCTCTGGCGTCTTCCTCTCTCTCACTTACGCCATTCGTCGCCAGGTGACAGTTCGCCAAGCTCCAGAGAGCTCTCGATCCCAGCCTCGGCCTCGCTTATATATAGCACCCTCCCGAGCTCATTTATCTCCACACACACACACACACTCAGCACATCTCCACAACCCCGTAGGAAGCCATAGCCCAGCCAGGCAGGCCTCTGGCCGCCGTCCCCGTCCCGAGCTCGCCGGCGATCCCCGTCCTCTGCCCCCTCCCTCTCCAGAGCCGCTCGAGCTCCACCAACCACTCCGGCGTGTTCGTGGTGGTTCACTTGTGCGAGATGGTGTCGTTGGAGCTGCTGAACCAGCCCTGCCTCGCCGGAATCGCCAACTCCAACGAGCCCCTCCCGCTGCCGCCACTGGAGACCTCCATCCCTACCCCATCTGGCCACTGAGGGAGTCCTGGATTAAGGGGTCCTCGGATGGCCGGACTATTAACATGGACCAGACTGTTGGGCTATGAAGATACTAGACCGAAGACTTCTTCCTGTGGATGGCAAGCTTGGTGATTCGGATATATAGAAGGGTTTTAGCCTAGCCCCCTCTGGTATCTATATAAACCGGAGGGTTTAGTATGTAGAGGCAACGACAATCATAATCATAGGCTAGACTTCTAGGGTTTTAGCCTTTACGATCTCGTGGTAGATCAACTCTTGTAATACTCATAATCATCAAGATCAATCAAGCAGGAAGTAGGTTATTACCTCCATAGAGAGGGCCCAAACCTGGGTAAACATTGTGTCCCCCGGCTCCTGTTACCATTAGCCTTAGACGCACAGTTCGGGACCCCCTACCTGAGATCCGCTGGTTTCGACACCGACAGCCACCCCTAGACACGCTACGGGTACGGGTAGGTGCGTCTCGATCTCCTCTCCCATCCTATACCTGTGGATATGGCCAAAGAGCCTTCCTCGCTGACATGAGCTCCGGTGGAGCCTCGCCGTGCTCTGTTTCCCTCTCTCTCCCCTTCCGACCTCACCGACGGGGCCCGGTGTCTGCCACTCAGGCCGCGACCGAAGAGGTATGAGTGGTGGCACCCAGGCGGTTTACGCCTTCAACGTCACCCCCCTGGTTTTTTTAATTCAAATTTGACCAGAACTTTGACCAGCTATAACTCTTATTCTACAAGTCCAAATAAGTTGATTCTTTTTGCATTCTGTTCTTACTGGAAAATCCTAGTAGCACACCCAGGATGAGATTTTTCCTTTCTTCCTAGAAATTATGGTAATTTTCAGAAGTGTTATTGATATTTTCTTTTTGTCATTTGAATTATTTTCAGAAGGTGAAGTTTGTCTTGAAGGCATCCAGGAGGAGTGTGAAGCTCCTCTGCACTAAGGCAAGCCACAACAACATTATCATAGTGTCATTGCAATATTCATGATTTTCTACTTGAATTTATATGTTATTCATTGCATATAGTATTAAACTAAATAATGCTTGTGTTATTTAGTTTGTCATGATCAAAATGCTTAGTTAACAGAAGTGAATGCTTGAACTAGTGAGATGTAGCTTGAGTAGTTGATCTATGTAAATTTTTCATGACTATGTTGATATGATTATCGGTCTTATTTTTCCTATATACATGCTCAGATAAGTTTTATTTGATTTATGTCAACTATAGTGATGAGTATGAACAACAAGTAAGATAGGACCAGAAATGTTGAAAGTTAAGTTTGTGCAAGTAGAACTGTGAAGGAAGTTGATCTGTTGTGATATGTGATGCATGTTATATGGTTGCATAAGCATGGCATATATTGATTCGAGCATTTTATTTCAAGTTAAACCTCATGAGAATTGAACTTGAACATAAAGTTGGTCGGGTCATGGTGCCACTGAATTGGGCTGACAAGTGCAACCACATTTCTTTTATGGGGAGGTCGTTAGTCGTCTGTTGTCATGCCTTTTGTCGGTGCCTCCAACGAGGGAAGGTTATGGGCATGCGTTACCCTAGCCCGGTAAGCAGACATAACCTTGTGGACCCGTTGTTGTTATGGTACCATGTCCCCATTTGAGACTATTTATTTGCCACAACAGTGGTAGTTTTCCTTTGGTAGGCTTGTTCACCCAGGACTAAGCCCAGTGGGGAACTGGTCGGAGTGGTCATAAGAGTGTTATGGCAATGGGAGAGTTCTGTCGGAATGCCGTTGGTCCACCCGAATGGGAGTGTGAGGCCATGGATTCTATGGTGTGGGTAAAGTGCGCTACGTCTGCAGAGTGTATTAATCTATTGATAGCCGCGCCCATGGATAATGGCCCAATTCAGAAGTAAGTCACACCATGGATCAACTTTAATAATAAATCTTGCACACTAATTAAATTGCATTTAACTGGTTGGAGCATGATGAATTTAGTGAGACTAACAGTTGTGGTATCACTTGTGATCCGGGGGTGATCACGCTTTGGTTATGAGGTAACCAGTTGAACCAAGTTTGGCGCCGTTAATGCTTCATCGTGAGCACTGTTCGGTTGCGAGGCAACCTGTTGGTAAGAGAGTCCGAGTGACTCGATGCACAAGTTTGGTTCATTGCATGAGTAGCATGATGTTGTTTGCAATTAACTTGATTAAATGTCATGATATTGTTAGTCATTATGGTTATGTTTGCTATGAGCTTGCCAGTACATTCAATGTACTGACCTGGCGTGTTATGCCAAATTTCAGGAAAGTCTAACTGGATCGGAGTACTGCCGAGTCTAGAGCATGTCCACATCGGTGTCCCCGTGCTATTGAGTCCCGCTACGTCGTTGTTCCGCTGCCGTGTAGATGTCGTGCTCGAGGCCCTTTTATGTTCACTAAATAATGTACATATTGTTCAGCCGCACCGAGTGTGCCTCTTGGCCTCGCAACTTGATGTAATGTCACACTGTGCTTCCGCTAGTTTCAATAAAGCGGTGATTTCTATACCAAGATGCATGTTGGGTGTTGCTAGAAGACATGATCTCTAGGTTGGCAATGCAAGGTAAACCGGTCGCTCTGAGCCGGGGTGCCACACACACACACACACACACACACACAGAGAGAGAGAGAGAGAGAGAAAGAGAGAGAGAGAGAGAGACGGAGAAAGAAGGAGAAGTATAAGGGGAGGGGAGGAGGGATTCGTACCATAGCACCGTTGTCGAGGTCTTGGAGGTTCGCCATGGCCGGGGTTCGTCCCGTTGCTGGTTTTCATTCCTCCTACCTACATAGACAGGTACAAAGACAGAGACTAGGTGTGTGTGAGAGAGAGAGGGAGATTGATGGAGAAGAAGAGGAGGGGAGTAGGGATTCATACCATACTACCTTCGTGGCGGTCTTTGAGTGTCGCGGTGCATCGCCATGGATGGGCGGCTAGGGTTTTCGGTGCGAGGCGGGAGGGAGAGCAGATCTAACCGCGGGGTGAGATGCTCCTCGAGTGGATCTGCGGCCAAGGAGACATGGAAGGGGTCGCCGGCGGTGCAGTAGAAGCCGGGAATGGGTGAGGTCGGCGGTGCTGACGGCTAGGGTGGAGGGGATTGAGAGAGGAGGAGGAACGAGCGGCGGGCCTGGTTGAGTGATCTTGTGCTAAGTTTTATACTTCTCTATGCGAAAAGACGAGAATGCCCTAGATGGGGCATGGGAATTACGGGCGGTGGCACGAGCTTGAGCATACTATTCATTGTAGCAGGGTCAATAGCGATCCAACGGCCAGGATCGGCTCACCTAAAGATCCGACGGCTCGGATTTGTTTGGAAGCTCAATCTGACGGCCCAGATTCAGATGCCCTGAGAAGGCTTCATTTTGTCTCATACTCTAACAATGGTATTAAGAAGTAGGTCATCCATGCTCATGGCTGATGCAGGGTCTAATTAAACAGCGACCACCTATTATGTTGCGGTGATCAGTTGGATGTAACCTGGTGGTCGTAGCTAGAACCTGCACTAAGCATCGATATATCGAGTGATAGTCCTAGTTCCTGATCTCTCTCATTCCTATCTACAGGCTCCTCATATCTCTCTCTCTCTCCGTCGTGGAATTCTTTCCTGAAGTGTTTGGACATGCTTGGTTGGTGCCCCATGGTTGTCGCACTCAAATTTTTAGGCAAGTTTGAGTGAGCTAACTATTCATTCTCATTTGTGGCAACATTCTTTTTAGGTAATAGAGGCCTGATTTATGATTGACTCCAAAAATATGCACTATTACTGTAAATGTGGCAAAACGTGTCGTAAATTTTGATCTCCTAAGTCTAGTCATAGTGAACAATATCATGCACCAGTATCATATATTTCCTACATAGTTAATAGTTAATAGTGTCATAATTCATTATTTTAGATGACCCCATTTATTATTTTTTATATGGGCAGGTTTTACACTCATTTTGTCCTCGTTTAAGCCTGATATTTTTACATATTTTATGTATTTATCCCTTTAACTTGCCCTCTAATCTACATGTATTGGATTTGTACCCATCATCTACACGTATGGTTTCTCGGCAGAATTTGCAAGGTTACCATGCGTCGATGCCTCCAATACAATTCCAGTCGATGTATGATACGTCTCCAATGTATCTATAATTTTTTATTGTTCCATGCTATTATATTACCTGTTCTGGATGTTTATGGGCTTTACTTTACACTTCTATATCATTTGTTGGACTAACCTACTAACTGGAGGCCCATCCCGAATTGCAGTTTTTTTTGCCTATTTCAGTATATCGAAGAAAAGGAATATCAAACGGAGTCCAAACGAAATGAAACCTTCGGGTGTGATCTTTTTGGAACAAACGCATTCCAGGAGACTTGGAGTGGACGTCAAGAAGCAGCCGAGGCGGCCACGAGGGTGGCCGGCGCATCCCCCACCCTCGTGGACCCCTCGTGGCTCCCCTGACCGACTTCTTTTGCCTATATATGTCCATATACCCTAAAACCCCTCGGGAGCACAATAGATCGTGAGTTCCGCCACCGCAAACCTCTGTAGCCACCAAAAACCAATCGGGACCATGTTCCGGCACCCTACCGGAGGGGTAACCCATCACCGGTGGCCATAAGACCTCTGCGGAAGAGGCTTGAGGCTTGGACCATATTTATATCGCTTGCCTCCGCCCGTACTTCATGTACTACCTCGACTCGTACCTTGTGAACTACTTGATGTATGTTTTGGTGATCAACTAGCAGGTTCACCTTGTGAACTTATGCAAAGGGGTTGGCACAGGTTTTCGTCTTGACTCTCTGGTAGAAACTTTGGGGCACTCTTTGAAGTACTTTGTGTTTGTTGAATAGCTGAATCTGAGATTGTGTGATGCATATCGTATAATCGTGCCCACGGATACTTGAGGTGACATTAGAGTATCTAGGTGGCATTAGGGTTTTGGTTGATTTGTGTCTTAAGATGTTATTCTGGTACGAACTCTATGATAGATCAAACAGAAAGAATAGATTCGTGTTATTTTACTACGGACTCTTGAATAGATCCATCAGAAAGGATAACTTTGAGGTGGTTTCGTACCCTACAATAATCTCTTCGTTTGTTCTCCGCTATTAGTGACTTTGGAGTGACTCTTTGTTGCATGTTGAGGGATAGTTATATGATCCAGTTATGTTATTATTGTTGAGGGAACTTGCACTAGTGAAAATATGAACCTTAGGCCTTGTTTCCTAGCATTGCAATACCACGCTCACTTTTACCACTTGTTACCTTGCTGTTTTTATATTTTCAGATTACAAATACTCATATCTACCATCCATATTGCACTTGTATCACCATCTCTTCGCCGAACTAGTGCACCTATGCAATTTACCATTGTATTTTGTGTGTTTGGGACACAAGAGACTCTTTGTTATTTGGTTGCAGGGTTGCTTGATAGAGACCATCTTCATCCTACACCTCCCACGGATTGATAAACTTTAGGTCATCCACTTGAGGGAAATTTGCTACTGTCCTACAAACCTCTGCACTTGGAGGCCCAACAACGTCTACAAGAAGAAGGTTGCATAGTAGACATCAATGTACAATAATCTTTTACATCTGCACTAATCACTAGGTGCTACTTCTCTAACCATTTGATCTTTAGATGTAGAATTATTAAGAAAAGTTGCTGTCCAGATGATGTTTGTAAATGTATTATTACAGAAAAACAATCGCTGTGTAGAATCTTTCTTATGTAACAGAGAATGGCTATGTCCCAAAATCGTTGGAACATGCAAATGAAAGGGTACTACTATTTCAGTTTATCTGTTCGGGTCTGGAAACTCGGTAAACTACATGATACCCCGCGCGTTGCTGTGGAATATTTTATAATAATCAATTGTTGCACTGCCATAATGTGTGCATTCTTGTAATCTACAGTAGCAACCAAATGAGATAATACTGGAATACTAATAAAAATGTTCAAATAAATGTATGACGGAAACCCAGTAGAGTGACATTATTATCCATAGGCATTGTCCAAATATGTTGACTCTTATCGAAAGAACAAAACCATTGGCCTTATGTGTAATTTGACTTATGTATTCTATATTATAGACATTGTACCTGAATTGAGGTACTTCATAACAGGTAACATGGGAGGATAACATCACATAGATCTATCACCAACTGCCAGGCAACTTGAAGCATGCCCAAAACCATTTGATACTCCTATCCGTAGGAGAAAAATAATGTGAACCGAGCTAATCAACTCATCCATGCTTATACTATAAAAATGGTAAGTTCAGTCAGTTGAATTTAAAACTAAAAAAGAAGGAAACAAAATGTACCTAGCTGGATGATCGAATAGGGAGGGCAGAGAATGCTATTGCATGCATGGACAGGGTGGCAACAGACCCGTTTGAGCCACCTATAAGAAATTTTGTCTTGTCCATTAATGGGAGTGACAACATACTATGCAGCCAGAACCACACAATCGTGCTAGACCTAATCTTCCTAGATTCCCACCATTAGCAGAAAATCGACTGGCACTTGCGGCTGGTGGGATGTGACCAAATCTGAAAGTAAGCTTGCCGTCCATCACATATACGGTTTCACAATTTTTTGACTATAACAGACAGAAGCCATGAGAATCATATTTCCATGCTCTCTAAATAAGTATGGAGACTAATAGAATGGTTATACGATATCTCACTGTCGAAAATAAAATTCAGATGTGGGATCTTGAGCTCTAAAGATAAGTATGGAGACTAACAGAATGTGCATATGATAACTCAATATCAAAAATAAAATTCAGACATGGGAGGTTGGTGCGCTGTAAAAATAAGCAAGTAGACTAACATACACTAGTAGAAAACAGGGCTTTCGTCACAGCCAGATCGGAACATTAGTCCCGGTTCTATTACAAACCGGGACTAATGTGTGCATTAGTCCGGTTCGAGCGGCTAGTAGTAAGTGCATCTAGTGCCCCTTAGTGATTTTGGTGTATTGAAGACTTATAGGTTCAGGGACTAATGCATTGTGATTGTACACATGTCTATAAGTCTATGAGGAGTTTGATATTTACAGAGAAGGTCGACCCCTAAAAATGAATGTCTTCAGCTGAAGACTTTGGCTTTCTGAAGACTTTGAAAGTGAAGAAATTGGTGTGACTATGAAGACTCTATATTCATGCGAGGAATATGAAGCGTGAAGACTTTTATTTTTGTAGTTTCATGTTTCTCTTTATTGAGTCATAGGAAACACCGTACTATTACTGGGGGACGAGGAAAAACTAAGGAAAAGTTTCCTGGTGATGCTCATCTCAAAATCCTACACCTATCAATCCCTTCGATTGAAGCCATTGGAAATCTCATACAGTTTAGTAAATTTCTTCAGTGACAGAGACGAAGTTCTTCTGGTCTCTGAGGAATTTGTTCTGACTGAGGAGTTAGGAATTCGCGAGTGTGGATTTCCTACAAGTGAGGAACATGATAGCCCTGAGGAATTTGAAGCTCAAATTTCTTACCGTTGTTGTGCTATGCGCCAGTTGTCCCAAAATATTTATCCACCTAACGGTTCATATCATTGCAGGGCATTTATGTCTTATCATGTCGGGCTGCTCCCTAGGCTATAAATAGCTACCCCCTACAACCACTAGCTGGTTGGCTGCTTTGAGAGAAACTAACACTTGTCATTGAGAGCATCACACCTCCGAGGACTTTGATTGAAAATCATGAAGTGAGGAAACCCAAACCCAAACACTTACAAACTCAAAGTGATTGAGCATCACCGAAGAGATTGTTCCTGTGTGGATCCAACTCTTGTTACCTTTGAATACTGTGCATCTTCCAGACGGTTAGCCGTCATGGTCTAGAGCATCCAAGAGGAAATTGTGGATCACCGAGTGACCGAATTTGTAAAGGTTTGGAAGTCACCTGAAGGCTTATCATGAGTCATTGGGCGAGGTCTATGTGACCTTAGCTGAAGGAGAATATGGTGAGGACTATGTGTCCTCAGGTTTAAATACCTAGCCGCTCCAACCAGACGTACAACTGTCACAACAGTTGGAACTGGTCTACCAAATCACTGTCTTCACCGAGCTAACTAGTTCTCTTTCCTCAACCCTTTCATTTCCTCATTACTGTGTTGTGTACTTGATGTCTACTATTTGAAGACTTTCATTGAAGACTTTCTCAATTCCTTAGTTCAATTTCTTTAGTCAGTTTGTCTTCAGCCTGCTTATCTTGTGTTTACACTTTCTGTACTCTATGCTTCTATTCTGTTATGTTTGCATCTGAGTACTTATTCCGCTGCTAGTCGTTCGTGACTTAGGAATTTCCTCACCCTGAAATTCCTCAGTGACGAATTTGTAAAAATCGCCTATTCACCCCCTCTAGTTGACTTAACGCACCTTCAATTGGTATTAGACCAAGGTACTCCCTTGTTATGTGTGATTTTGGTTTAACCGGCTGGAGTTTTAGTTATGTCGATCGCGGGGATGAAGACTGTGTCATGCCCCATCTTTTACTCTCATGATTATCCCAATTGGAAGGCCATGATGAAGAAGCGCCTCATGGCGATGAACATCGAGCTGTGGACCATCACTGAGATTGGTCTTACCGATTTGTGCAAGATGGCGGACGCTGATGATATTCGCAAGCACACTCTTCTCAACCTCACGACAAAGGACATCATCTGCTCCTGTGTGTTTCAAAATCAGCTCAAGAACATTATGCATCTTAGCCATGCGAAGCTTATCTGGGACCGGCTCTCTGAGGTCTATGAAGGTCACCGATCTCGTCACGATCCCTGGTTTGAGGATTTCAAGGAAAGACTCAAGGAGATTGTCGGTGTCAAAACCGGCGGATCTCAGGTAGGGGGTCCCGAACTGTGCGTCTAAGGCTAATGGTAACAGGAGGCGGGGGACACGATGTTTACCCAGGTTCGGGCCCTCTCGATGGAGGTAATACCCTACTTCCTGCTTGATTGATCTTGATGATATGACTATTACAAGAGTTGATCTACCACGAGATCATAGAGGCTAAACCCTAGAAGCTAGCCTATGATTATGATTGTTCTTGTCCTACGGACTAAACTCTCCAGTTTATATAGACAACGGAGGGGGCTAGGGTTACACAGAGTTAGTTACAGAGAAGGAGATCTACATATCCGAATTGCCAAGCTTGCCTTCCATGCAAAGGAGAGTCCCATCCGGAAACGGGACGAAGTCTTCAATCTTGTATCTTCATAGTCCAACAGTCCGGCCAAAGTACATAGTTCGGCTGTCCGAGGACCCCTTAATCCAGGACTCCCTAAGTAGCCCCTGAACCAGTCTTCAATGACGATGAGTCCGGCACACAGATTGTCTTCGGCATTGCAAGGCGGGTTCCTTCCCCGAATATACTCCATAGAAGATTTTGAACACGAGAGTCGTGTCCGGCTCTGCAAAACAAATTCCACATACCACCGTAGAGAGAACAATATTCCACGAATCTAATCTGCTGACAAATTTTCATAGCATGACATCACGCCACGGCCCGGTCATTATTCGAACCGTTTTTCACAACCAGTTATTGCACATATTGCGAGGCGGTTTCCTTGGCACGTCTTGTCGAAGCAGAGATCATGTCCCCTTTTTGCGGGATTCTCATCAATACGGGCGTGGGTAAGCCAACCGTGTTTGTTAATATGACTCCTCGATCTTAGGCAAGTTCCAAACGGTCACGCGGGGGACGCTTGATATTCACTCCCTTTATAAAGGGGCCAAGGTCTTATCTTTTTATACCCACGCTCCATCATCCCCTTCCCCCACCTCGAGTTCCAACACCTGAGGATCAGGCTTAAGCGCTTCGGACCTTCAATCATGTCCGGATCCAACCTTCAAGGCCAGTGGATGGCCTCCTCTATCAAGAAGCTTAGGCAGGCCAGGTATCTGACCGCTGCAATCCCGCACAGGCTGCCTGCTGAAGGGCAGGTCATCCCCACTCCTGAATCCAATGAGAGCATCGTATTTGTTTCCCACTTCCTCTGAGGGCTATGCTTTAGTCTTGATCCCTTTGTTAGAGGGCTCATGTTCTATTACGGGCTAGATTTCCATGATCTAGCTCCAGATTCCATCCTTCACATCTCGTTGTTTATTGTCGTGTGTGAAGCCCTCCTCCGCATTACCCCACACTTTGGATTATGGCTCAAGACCTTAATTGTAAAGCCGAAGATGATCGATGGGCGTCACGCGGAGTGCGGAGGCGCTATAATAAGCCAAGTCGCCGATTCCCTATGGCCAAAGGGTTTCTTCCCGAAGGTGTCCGACTTATGGCAACGGGACTGGTTCTACATCACCGCTCCTCGAGGCACAAAGTGGGCGGCCGCCCCTGCCTTCCGCTCGGGCCCTCCGCCTCAACTGGCGTCATTGGTTAACAAGGGACTTGTTGGGGATATAAATATTTGTGTAAGCCGCCCAGGAGGGGCCGGATTACACAAAGAAGACTCACCAAAAAGAAGCCCAAGACCAAGCATGAAGATGGCGGTTCAATAAAGGGCCTAAGGCCCACAGGCGACTTAAGGCCCGTCGTAGTAAACCGCCGTAATGGCATGACTAGTATCATAAGGTAGATTTAACTTGTCACCGGGCCGGACACTGTTTATAAGTCGGCTGGGACTCTGTAAGCCGCAGGGCCTCAACCCGTGTATATAAGGGGGCGATCCGCCAGCGGCTTAGGGCAAGAAACAACTCATCAAGAGCCGGGCATAGCGTATCTCGCTCCCTGGTCATCGAAACATCAATACCAACCCAACTATACGTCGGCCTTACCTTCACCATAAGGGGCCGAACTAGTATAACCCTCTCGTGTCCTTTGTCCCAATTAACCCCTTCAAGCTTCCTAGTTGCGATGGCTCCACAACTAAGTCCTTTCACGAGGACATCTGACGTGACAATTCCATGACAGTTGGTGCCCACCGTGGGGCCAGCGCATGGTGGATTTGAGTTCTTGAAGGGCAACTTCGAAGGGCTCAAGGGGTACGTAGTGGGCCGGATGACCAAGAGTCGTCGCGGCAAGATCTACATCGACGACGAAGTTTGGGGCCCCGATGCCAGCTCAATTGAGTACGGGTACCGGGCCCCCTTCGGCGGAATCCACGTCTTCATCGGCCGGATTGGTGACCCGGGCCCTGAGCCGGACAACTGCACCGACCTCGCCGAGATGGCTCACCGTGCGAGGAAGGACCGAATTCAACCTGTCATGATGCATGCCTTCATGGGCTACATCCACGGAGAGAAACTTTCTGAAGGATCTGAAGATGGTGGTGAGACGACCGTCCTCTCAGATGATGATTCGTCCGCCGGTTCAACAGATTCGCTATATCAAGTGCAAGACGGCGTGCTTGGGGGCTGTTCTGATGGCATTAGTATTCTGGACCCCTATGAGCTGCCGAGATGGGCAGGAGTCTTCATGGCTGGGACTCAACCCGGCCAAAACTCTACGGCCGCTACATCAATAACATCCGGGACAGGGGCAGCCGGGGCAGGAGGCCCTGTGCGCCCGCCGGCTCAGGTGTTGATAGATCTCATGGACAAGCTTACGGCCCTGTTAACCGCCACGGTTATTCCTGCAAAGAAAGATGAGCATGATGCGGAGGTGGTGCGGGTGCGTGAGGAAATAGCTCGGGCCAAGGAGGCCTTGGCAGTTGAGGACACTAGATTAGCCACAGAATTGGCAGCTCTAGATGCGCGGGCACATCGGCTACAGTCAGAAGCTTACCAGCTCATGATGAGCCTAAACGCGTCTAATAAGGTGATGAGGAGGAGACATTAGAAAACCCGGTCCCACTTACCTCCGAATTACGACCCTCAGGTTCTTTTCGCTACACCCGGAGCCGGCCCAAGTAACCCAACAGAGACTAATCAGTTTATGACAGCCGGAGCAGGGGGACCGGCTCAGCCTCGGGAGATGGCACCTCCTCGTGGGAGTATGGCTCCGCCCCGTTATATACCGATACCGCCGGGTCACTTTTCCAACCCTATGGATAACTTAATCGCGGCATCGGCGCGCTTGGCTGCTCTTCCCGTGGACGTGGACGGTGATGACCAGACAGCGGTGGAGACCCGGAGGGTCAGAGAACTTCTCCAGGTGGCCTTGGCTCAGCAAGAGACCTATTCTTACAGCCGGGACATGATTCATTCAACTCCTCCGCCTTGGTTAGCACCGCCTCATCAAAACCGGAGCCCGAGTTACAACAGGCACATGGAGTCTGAAGCTTTGTCAAGCAACGCCCAGCGCCGTAACCAGCCTCGTTGCTATAATCTGGTGCAGGACCGAGTACATCAGGAGAACGAACGGGCGGCTCAGCTAGCGGCTACAGACGGCTCATCAAGATTTCCTATAGTATCCGACAACTTCCGTTGAGACAGGAGTAGCCGCTAGAATAGGCGGTGTTCCTTGTCTGGTACCGGCTCTGTGTAATGTGCGCCTACCCAAGGACTTCAAGGGACCTCGAAAGGTGCCGAATTACACGGCCGACTTACAGCCCGGAGCTTGGATCGAAAGTTATGAGATGGCCATGGAGCTGTTGGAAGTCAGTGACGCGGCAATGGCTAAGTATTTCACCATGATGTTAGATGGAACGGCCCGGTCCTGGTTAAAGGGTTTGCCACCCAATTCCATTGGTTCATGGGCAGAATTAAAAGCCCGTTTCATCCAGAACTTCAAAGACAATTGTAAGCAGTCTAAGTCGATTGTGGACTTGACAAATTGTAAGCAGGAGGAGGGTGAATCTACGACTCATTGGGTACGCCGGGTCAAGGAGATAATACATTCATCTGACGAGATGGATGCCGGCTCTGCAGTCCTCATGTTGGAGAAGAATTGCTGTTTTGAGCCGCTGAGGTAGAAACTAGGGCGCCTTAAGCGTGATTGCAACGATATGGGTACGCTGATGGCGGCTTTAGTAAAATATGCCGACATTGACAGTACCAAGGATCCCGTGTGTGATGAGGAAAAGACCGGGAAGGGAAAGAAGAACGCAATTGAAAGGGTCAGCAGCATAACCCGATGAATCAAGGAGGCAATAAGCGTAAGGCGGATGGTAACCCGGAGTTTGTGGCCAATGCCAATGCACAAGGTAACAATTAAAGACGTAAGGGCAAGCCGCCTCGATCTGGCGGGTCAGGCCCATCTCTTGAGCAGCTACTCATTGAGCCCTACCCGAGACACGGCACTCGAGAGAGACCCGCCACCCACGTGTGGAAAGATTGCACGATCATGAAGGCGTTTAAGAATTCCAACACCTTTGATGGCAATCATGGGTCCGGCGGCGGCTCAGGGGCAGGCGGTTTTCATGGCCCGGGTGGTGGTTCAAATTCCGGCTTTCAGGGACATCAAGGCGGCTATAGTCAACAGCAGTCTGGTCAAGGAGAGTAGCAGCAGCAGCAATCGGGTTATCAAAGCCATCCGAAGCAGTTGAATAGTGGGCAGTATCACGTGTTTACCACTAGCTTATGCAAACGTGACCAGAAGGTTCATAAGAGGGCCGTGAATTCTGTTGAGCCGGCAGTTCCTCGTTATTTGAGGTGGTCAGAGCAGCCCATTGGATGGAGCAGTGAAGATCACCCTCCACGGGTTGATAATCCGGGTCAGTTAGCCTTGGTGGTAGCACCTCAGGTTGGTGGATATAAGTTCACTAAGGTACTCATGGATGGAGGAAGCAGCATCAATATCCTCTATTATGAGACCTTTCGACGCATGGGGTTGACTGATAAGAATTTGAGGACATCGAACACGGTTTTCCATGGAGTGGTTCCTGGTAAGTCGGCTTACCCAGTTGGCAAGATTGAACTGGAAGTGGCCTTTGGAGATGAATATGATTCCAGGGCTGAGAAATTGACGTTTGAAGTGGTCAAAATCAGGAGCCCATATCATGCTCTGTTTGGGCGGCTGGCTTATGCTAAGTTCATGGCACGGCCGTGTTACGTTTATTTGCAGCTCAAGATGCCGGGTCACCAGGGCACCATCACTGTGCATGGAAGTCGAAAGGTAGCCATGGAGTGTGAAGAAGGCGACGCGGCTTATGTTGAGTCTGCCTGTGCAGCGGAAGAGCTCAAGTTTTATCAAGACAATGTTGACCCGACGGATATGACCTCCATAAAGAAACCAACTACAGAGCATGACCCGGCGTGAAGTTTAAATCGGCCGCTGAGACGAAGCTTCTTGACTTTACCCCAGGTGACACTTCTAAGCAATTCAGCATAAGTACCAATTTGGATCCTAAATAGGAAAGCGCGCTCATCGAGTTCATCCATGAGAACCGGGACATCTTTGCATGGAAACCTTCTGACATGCCGGGTGTACCGAGGGAACTCGCTGAGCACACTCTCAATATTGATCCGAAGTATAAGCTGGTTAGGAAGTTTCTTCGACGGTTTAACGAAGAGAGACGGAAAGCTATTGGAGAGGAAGTTGCCCGGCTCTTAGCGGCCAGGTTCATTGTTGAAGTTTTTCACCCGGAGTGGTTGGCTAACCCGGTGCTTGTGCTTAAAAAGAATGGCACCCGGCGGATGTGTGTGGATTACACGGACTTAAACAAGGCTTGTCTGGCTGATCTCTTTGCTCTCCCCCGTATTGATCAAATCAGTGATGCTACGGTGGGTTGTGAATGTTTGAGCTTCTTGGATGCTTACTCTGGTTATAATCAGATCAAAATGGCAGTTAAGGACCAGGAGAAAACGGCTGTCATCACTCCGTTTGGAGCCTTCTGTTATGTATCTATGCCGTTTGGGCTCAAGAGTGCTCAGACGACTTATCAGCAATGTGTGCAGAACTGTCTAGATGATCAAATCAGGCATAATGTTCATGCCTATGTAGATGACATCATGGCGAAGTCTAGAGAGAAGGAAACCTTGATATCTGACTTGAAAGAGACCATTGATAATCTCCGGGTTTAGAAGATGATGCTTAACCCGGACAAGTGTGTGTTTGGTGTACCTGCAGGCAAGCTCTTGGGTTTTCTGGTCTCAAATAGAGGCATTGAATCTAATCCGGAGAAGATCAAGGCGATTACTTCTCTGGCTAAACCGGCGTGCATCAATGATGTTCAGTGACTGGCGGGTCGTGTTGCCGCTTTAAGCCGGTTCATAAGCCGGTTAGGTGAGAAGGCCCTACCGCTGTATCAGATGATGAAGAAAACAGACACTTTTGTCTGGAGTGATGCTGCTGATGCTGCCTTTGAAGATTTGAAGAGACAGTTGTCTGAATAACCGGTTCTTGCGGCTCCCATTGATAAAGAGCCGTTGCTGTTATATGTGGCTGCTAATTCACCAGCTGTCAGTGTTGCCATCCTGGTGGAGCGTAAGGAAGCTGGCAAGGAGCATCCGGTTCAACGGCCGGTTTACTATATCAGTGAGGTTCTCATTGAGTCTAAACAAAGGAGACATCATCCAGAATAGGGAGGACACAGGACGAGTCGCTAATTGGGCTATCGAGCTTGGACCTCATGGTTTGAGATATATGCCGCGTACTGCTATTACATCACAATCCTTGGTGGACTTTATCAATGATTGGACAGAGTTGCATGCACCTGAGGAGAAGCCAGATAACACATATTGGACTGTTCACTTTGATCGGTCCAGGCAGTTAGAAGGCTTGGGGGCTGGAGTTGTTTTAACTTCCCCTCGAGGTGACAAATTTTGTTATGTGCTCCGTCTTATGTTTCCTTGTACTAACAATGCAGCTGAGTACGAGGCCTTACTCCATGGTCTCCGGATGGCCAAAGAGATGAACTTAAGCCGGGTAAGGTGCTTGGGCGAGTCAGATCTCGTGGCCCAATAGGTGTCAGGCAAGTGGGACTCCAAAGATCCCCTTATGGCGGTTATCATCGTGAAGTAGATGCTGTGGCTGGACACTTAAAAGGTTATCAAGTGGAGCACATTGATCGAAGGAAGAATGAGGCGGCTGATGCTTTAAGCCGGCTGGGATCTCAACGTAAGTCGGTGCCGCCTAACACCTTTCTCGATGTTTTGCATAAGCCTTCTATCAAGGTACCTACAGAGGAAGAACTAGTAGTGCCAGATCCAGAAGCACAGCTGGTGGCGGCTCTTCACGTCATCCCGGATTGGACGGTACCATATTTGGCCTATATGACCCGGGGAGAGTTGCCTGAGGACGAGACCTTGGCAAGACAAATCGTCAGGCGGTCCAAATCTATGACGATTATTCATGGTGAGTTACATCACCAAAGTGTCACTGGGGCGTTTCAGCGTTGTGTGTCGCCTACGGAGGGCCAAGAGATACTTCATGAGATCCACGAAGGAGATTGTGGTCATCATGCCGGGTCAAAATCCCTTGTGGCTAAGGCTTTCCTTCATGGTTTCTATGTGCTGATGGCTCAAGCTGATGCGGAGGATCTAGTCAGCAAATGTGACAGATATCAAAAATTCTCACGACGAGCTCATGTGTCGGCTCAAGAGTTGAGGATGATTCCAATCACTTGGCCGTTCGCAGTCTGGGGGCATGACATGGTTGGACCTTTCAAGAGGTCTAAGAATAAAAAGACACACCTCCTGGTGGCAGTGGATAAGTTTACAAAGTGGGTTGAGGCAGAGCCAGTCAGTAAATGTGATGCAGCCACGGCGGTTCAGTTCATGAAAAAGGTGATCTTTCGTTTTAGTTTTCCACATAGCATTATAATGGATAATGGCACTAATCTCTCCAAGGGTTCCATGGAATAGTTCTGTCAACGAGAACATATCAGGCTTGATGTTTCAGCTGTTGCTCATCCTCAATCCAATGGTCAGGCAGAAAGAGCTAATCAAGTGATCGTGAAGGGTATCAAGCCCCGGCTCTTTGTCCCCTTACAGCGGACTCCAGATTGTTGGGTGGAGGAGTTACCCTCTGTATTGTGGAGCATCAGCACTACGCCTAACAGATCTACATGCTACACAACTTTCTTCATGGTGTATGGTGCAGAGGCAGTCCTGCCAAGTGACATCCGACACAATTCACCCCGTGTGGCGGCTTATGTTGAGGCTGACAACGAAGAAGCTCGTCAGGATGCACTTGACTTGTTGGATGAGGAATGAGACTTGGCAATAGCCCCTCTGCGATTTATCAACAAGACTTGCATCGCTATCACAGCCGCCGGGTTAGGAGCAGAACCTTTGAGGAAGGCGACTTGGTGCTCCGGCTCATCCAGGATCAGTCTGACATGCACAAGCTATCCCCGCCTTGGGAAGGAACCTTTGTGGTCAGCAAGAATCTGCACAAAGGGTAATACTACCTCATCGATGTTCGAGAGCACAAAGACTCGCGTAAGTCGGAGGAGGAGACCCGCTGGCCGTGGAATATTGCTCATCTCCGGGCTTACTATACTTGAGCCACCGGCTCTCAAGATGTATATATTTTGACAATGTATATATTATATAAAGAAATAAAGCAGGAACTCTGTCCTTTTTACCCTCAAAGGTTTATGTGTCTTCTTTAGCAGGTGGTGGAGACAACCAACAGGGAGCGGATCACATCTGAATCTGGCTTTCCCTTTGGTCTGGCTTATGATCATATCTGAATCTAGCCATGGTCACTTGGGGGTTTCCTGTTCAAACATAGGTCGTATTCGAACCAAAGAGAACATAGCTGTCGATAACCACTTGATCGACATATTGCCAAACCCACTTGGGGGCTTCTTGATCATATTTGAATCACAGCTTAACCCCTTTGGGTATGACGTGGATCGTATTCGAATCAGCGTCATTAAACAACTCTTATGGTCACTTGGGGGCTTCCTGTTCAAACATAGGTCGTAGTCGAACCAAAGAGAACATAGGTGTCGATACCCACTTGATCGGCATCGCCAAAGCCACTGGGGGCTATATGATCGTATCCGAATCTTAGCTTAACCCCTTTGGAACGGTTTACTGATAGTATTCGAATCAGAAGCCTGTGAATATTGATTATTATCCATTATAAGGATACACTACAGGAATCATCTACTTTGCCATCTTCCACGGCAGACGGCAAAGGCATGGATGGCGGACGGCAAAGGTCTTTGCCGTCCGCCGCGGACAGCAAAAGTGGACGGCAAAGTACGGGACGGCTAAGAGCTACATTGCGGTCTGCTTCGGGCAGCTGAAGGAAAAGGGGCCTTGGCCATCAGCAGCCGACGGCAAAGAATGCAGACGGCAATAAATGCGCTGTTACTCCGTTAGGTGGTTAACGGCAAGCCTTTGCCTTCGGCCGCTGATGGCAAACTTCGTAAGGCCTTTGCCGTCAGCCACTATAGGCAAACTGACCAAATTGGTCAGCCTCCCAGGAAGCACAGTTGCCTGCCATGTGGCCTCTTTGCCGTCCGCTGCTGATGGCAAAGAGCCCTTTGTCGTAGGTGGCAGACGGCAAAGAGCCTGCATATTGGCTTTTTTTCCCTGTTTTTTTAAATCCAACAATTTTCATAGCAAATATATATGACATATATAGATATATTTCACAGGGCTATTTAACAGCACATAAGTTTCATCGTACATACATATATAGCAAGTTGCACATACGCATAAGTTGCAACCATTAGGAAGTTGCACATACATATTACAATGCAAAGATTCATCAAGATAGCAAGTTCCGTCGTAGCAAGCTAGAAGAATACTAGAAGAGAATGAAATAAAAAACAAGCACTCCATCATAGCAAGCTAGCTTCCAAGAAGTGAATGAAATCTGCAAAATGGCAAATAAGAAAGTTGGGAAAAGGTGACTAGAAGAAGAAGCACGCCATCGTTTGTGAGGTAACTTAGGTGAAATGGATCGTTTATGAGCTAACTTAGGTAAAATGCATCATTTTAGAGCTAACGTAGGTAAAATGGATCGTTTATGAGCTAACTAAGCTAATTATGCCGTTTTTTTACATAAGTAAGGTAAGTACATGTCATTATTGAGCAAACATAGTTAACTAAGCATATTATAACTAAGTTAGGTCATTTTGGAGGAAACAAAGCTAAGTATAGATCGTTTTAGAGCTAACTTAGGAAAAATGGCTGGTTTTGGAGGTCAGTAAGCTTATTAAGTCATTTTGCAGGAAAAGAAGCTAACTCTAGGTCATTAAGGTAAGCATATTGGATGAAATAAAGCTAAGTCTAGATCTTTATGCATTTGTTAAGCAAAAAATAGAGAAACTTACCTTGATCATGGAGGTGTGGGAGCGGGCTGGCTCATGCCAGTAGCTGGAGAAGGATCGTGTGATGCTTGTGTGGAGTTACGCTGCACCAAAGATCATTTCCAATGTTTCGTTAGCATGATGACACTCAAATGTTAAGACTAGCAAGTAACGTCCATTCAAATTAAACTCATCGTGGTCTCAGGAGCAATCTCTGGATCAATGGCTATGGAGCCACGGGACCTCCCGCCACTAGATATCATCACCTGCTCTGGATTGTAGGGAATCTGGCTCGGGTTAAACTCCTCCCCTTTCCTCGCCTTCCCCTTGACTTGCTTGTAAGAGGCAGTGTGGGCCATGGCATACAGGTCATACCCCTCTGGCACCTTATCCGTCTTATTGTAGCATGCCTGAAAGAGAGAAACAAAGTAAAGTAGTAATTAAAGGGCTCAAACTAGCATGATGAACGAATTGCATTAATCATGAAGCAAACCACATACCCAATTCCGCCCGAACTGATATAAGATGGAGCTACCTTGATGGTGTGGCACACCTTCAATTTGGGCACATTTGTCCTTGGCCTCAGTCAGATCCCCTTCCATCTTTCAACACCTGCCATGACAAAGAGTAAACGAAATTAGTACAACATAAAAAAATACCGACATGAATAATAATATGTATATCACTTAAGTGTATCATCATCAAGTTCAACATAAAAAAATTGAATACCTGACACTACTAATAATCTCGATCAGTATCATCAATAAGTGCATAATCATCATCATCACTATAATCAATGACGGCCTCATAGGGTTTAGTGGCATCAACATGTGGAAGGCCACCTTTGCGTAATCAGTCAAGCATTGAGAGGTCATCCGTAGTAGTAAGCTCTTCTTGTTCCGGCTCTTCTTGTTCCTCCTCTGGGGTGATGTGGGATTCATTGTCGCTGTCTACTTCAATGATTTGGGGTGAAGTATACCGGTTCTTGAAACGCTTTTTGGAAAGACGTGTCTCTTGGAAGAATTCTCCTTCATATGTGTCTGGGTTAATGTGAGGTTCATAATCCTCTTCCTTTGGGGGAGATAGTCTAGCACGTGGCGGCACTTCATAAACGACATCCCAACCTTTCAGATTTGGATTAGTTTGGCAGGCCAAGGGTAGATAGAATACTTGGGTGGCCTGTTGAGCCGTAATATAGACATCAGGAACATCTAAATGGGTGCTTTGGTTGATTTCAACTAGCCCTATATGTTCATGAGTCCTTCTAGTCTCCTTCGGCTGAAACCAATAACATTTGAAGACTACGACATTCGGTGGGTTTTCACCATAGAATAGAAATTCATAAATTGCTTCAACTCTCCCCTAATACTCGGTACCTCCTTCGCCGATAGCAGATAGACAACAATTTGTAGACTTTCGGTCGGCCATAGATAGCTCTTTGCCGTAGGTACGAAAACGATACCCGTTGATGTCGTATTTGTCAAATGAACGGACCTTATAGTCAAAACCATTAGCGACTTGTCTCAATTCAGCGTCCATAGACTCTGAATTAGCCTACAAGTTTAATATGAAAGGATTGTTGCATTACCCACAAATTAGCGAATGAAATGAAATTGTCTAATAGAATTTACCGTTTGTTTGAACCAAGAGATGAAACCGGGATAGCCGCCTCCTTGCTTTGCGAGAAGCTCATACTCTTCAACGGAATCCTTTTGGATCACCGCTCCACACGAGAATAGGGTGACGTATCGACTGTATGAAATATCCAGGAATAAGAGTAGTTCAAAGGAAATATAAGTTGCGAAGCAATGTACCGAGAACTTACTCGATGTACGGCCGCACTTCTATCAGGTTGTTGAAGATATACAATGAAATGGTCCGCCATTCTTCGTTATCCAAATATACTGGATTTGAAACACTAGCTGGTGCGAGATTCCCTTTGAATAGGCTGAGGTTGGATCCACCCTTTTTAGGCTCGTCAGCATTGTACCGAGGCTTCGGATTATGCAAATGACGATTTTTGGTTTCGTAGTGTGCTGTCACGAAGTTTGCCACCTCCTCAGTGATGAATGCCTCAGCCATAGACGCTTCAATTCTATGTTTATTTTTACATTTTTCTCGAAGCGTCTTCTGCATCCTCTCAGTTGGGTAGCACCAATGATTTTGCACGCCCCCCCCCCCAATCTTGCCTCGGTCGGGAGATGCAAAATCAAATGCTGCATTGGATTAAAGAAGCCCGGTGGAAAGATCTTCTCTAACTTGCAGATCAACTCTGGCGCCAACTCTTCCATTTCTTCTAGCACGCCAGGTGATAGTTCTTTCGCAAAAAGAACATGGAAGAAATAGCTCAGTTCTGCCAGTACTAGCCATTCATACTCAGGGATGAAGCCACACAACATCACCGGCATTACCTGCTCAATCCATATGTGCCAATCATGACTTTTGAGACCAAATATCTTCAATTATCAAGACTTGCTCCCCTCTTTAGATTCGCTGCATACCCATCGGGGAACATCAATTGCATTTTCACCCACAAGAAATTTCCCTCATAGCTAGCCTTCCAAGATTGAACCATGCCTTTGGCTTCATCCAGTTCTGCTTTCCTTTCGGTTCTTTCATGTTTTGTAACGGCCTATCACATAGCTCCTCCAGATCGACTCTAGCCTTAGTATTATCCTTTGACTTCCCATCTATGCCGAACAATGTACCAAAAAGTGCCTCGGCGATATTCTTCTCAGTGTGCATCATGTCGATGTTGTGTGGGCAAAGGAGGTCTTTGAAGTAAGGCAGATCCCATAAGCATGTTTTGTGAGTCCAGGCGTGCTCAAAATTATACCCCTTGAAGTACCCTGGACGCTCTGGATCTGGCTCGAGAGCGTTTAACTGATCCAGGGTCTGTTGGCCTGTCAACACAGGTGGTGCAGAGTTTTTTACAACTCTACCTCTGATGAAGTTCTTCTTGTCTTTCCTGAACTTATGGCGAGGATCCAGGAACTGTCTATGCATGTCGAAGCAAGAAAACTTGCGACCGGCCTGAAGCCAACGAAACTCAAGAGCTCCCTTGCATGTGGGGCACGGGAACCTTCCATGCACACACCAGCCAATGAATAGCGCATACGCCGGCAAGTCATGCGTCGAGTACATGTACCAGACACGCATTATGAAGTTTCGTTTGCTATAGGCATCGTATGTCTTGAACCCATTATCCCAGGCTTCTTGCAATTCGTCCTTACGTGGCTGCATGTACATATTCATATTTTTCCCCAGATAGTTGGGCCCTGGAATTATCAACGTCAGGAAAATGTTCTTTCTTTGCATAATCTGTCCGGGGGGGAGATTGAGTGGAAAGACAAATATGGGCCAACAACTGTATTGGGCTGCCATCATACCAAACACACTGAACCCATCGGTGCTGATGCCGACTGGAGGATGCCTCGGATCTGCCGCTTTGTCAGCATGTAATTCATCAAACTTTTTCCACGCAACACCATCCGATGTGTGTACCATCATCAGATTACCATCTGCATCTAGTTCGGTTCTTTTTCCTGTTTTGTGCCAAGTCATCTGTCTGGCCGTCTCTTCGACCATGAAAAGACATTGAAGTCTTGGTACGATTGGCATATACTGAAGAACACTGACAGGGATTTTGGTCTGTGTCTTCTCACCCATACCGTTGTCTACCACAATATACCTGAAAGACTTGCAAATGGGACAATAGCTCAAGTCTGCATAGTCAAGCCTAAATAAGGCACATCCTTTCTAACAGGCATGTATCTTCTCATAGGGCATCTTCAGTGCACGGAGGATTTTGTCCGACTGGTACAGGTTTGCAGGCATTACATGGCCTTTGGGTACAAAGCGTCCAAATACTGTCATAATTGCGTCATAGCATTCTCTGCCCAAGTTAAACTGAGCCTTGAAAGCCATTAATTGTGAGATGGCATCCAACTGACAAAGCTCAGTGTGCTCGTGGAGCGGACGTTTTGAAGACTCCAACATTTCATTGAAGGCCTTTGCAGATTCCTCCATCTCCTCGTCTGAATCCCGAGCATCATCATAGTCTAGCACCATGTTTTCCATCCCGGTACCATGCTCGTCGGTGCGACGATGATCCACCTCAGCTATCAAGTTCAATGGGAGACACATATTGGTTACGCATACTGATGATTCAAGACACATATATAGCTAGCTATCAAGTTTCATCGGCACGAACACCGGAACAGAGCAAATAATTAATGGGGGAGAAGGACATGTCATTTGTGCTCACCCACGAATGAAGGGGCAGAGCTTGTCAAACGCACGGCAAGGTCATCGAACACCAAACCTCGTAGCGGTGAAACAACTGCACATTTAAATCAACCCGATCAACACAATTATATATGATGTTTTTCATAACAAAATCGAAAAATATATGACCTAACTAATAATTCACAAATATAAGACCCTGTCGGCCTCGGGGGGTCGGGTGTCGGTGTGTCTGGGTGTGGTGTCGGGGTCGGGGTGTGGTGTCGGGGTCGGGGTGTCGGGGTTAGGGGTCAGGGGGTCGGGGTGTCGGGGTCAGGGGGGTCAGGGGGTCGGGGTGTTTCCTTCTATCCTTCTTCTTCTTTCTTTCTCTTCTTCTTCTTATTTCCTTTCTTCTTCTTCTTCTTTCATCTTTTTTCTACTTTTTTACTTCTTTTTGTTTCTTTTTTCTTCTTCTTCTATTTCTTCTACTTCTTTTCTTCTTCTTCTTTTTTCATCTTTCTACTACTTCTACTTCTTCTACTTCTTCTAATTCTTTTCTAACACTAACACTAACACAATCTAGCACTAACAATTAAACAGCAAAAAAAATGAGAAAACAGAAAAAAAAGTAGTAGTCCCTCACCGGAGAATTGGGACGGTCGGCAGGGGCCGCGCCGGGCGGCGGGGGCGGCGCCGGGCGGCGGGTGGCGGGGCGACGGGGTGTCGGCGGGTGGGGTGGGGGGCGGAGGGGTGGTGGGGCGATGGGCCAAGGGTGCGGGGGCGAGGGTGGCGCCGGGCGGCAGGGGCGGCGCCGGGCGGCGGGTCGCGGAGGGGTGGTGGGGCGATGTGGCGTCGGCGGGTGGGGTGGGGGCGGAGGGGTGGTGGCGCGATGGTCCAAGGGTGCGGGGGCGGGGGCTGCGCCGGGCGGCAGGGGCGGGGGCGGCGCCGGGTGGCGGGGGCAGCGGTGGATCTAGCTAAGGCGGGGCATCGGGGAGCAGAGAGGAAGAGAAGGTAGAGTAACGGGCGGGGGGGTGGCGTCCGTTAGTTACTCGGCTCTTAGCCGTCCGCCGTTATCTCTCTTTGCCGTCTACTAGCAGACGGCAAAGAGGTGGGGGTGTTAAGTTTTTTTAAACGGGCGGGTGGGTGGAGGCCACCTCCCTCTTTGCCGTCAGCTGGCTGACGGCAACGAAATGGCGCATGGCAAAGAGCTTCTTTGTCGTCTGCCGTTTCTTTGTTGTACGCTTTTCGGTAGCTGATAGCAAGTAGCTTCTTTGCCGTCCGCTAGCGGACGGCAAAGATCTGGCAGATGGCAAAGTAGCGGATTCCAGTAGTGATAATTATTTTGACTATCTTGAGACCTTCTTAAAAGCATTATGAGATGTTTTTTTGATTCTTCCGGTTTAATATTGATCACCCCAGGTTGTTAAGTGCCTGGTGAACATCATATAAGCAGGTGAGATTACCGAAGGGATCGCAGGTATGCTATTGTGATTATGTTTAACAAAAATAATCATAAACCGGCCTGTATATGATGTCTTTGGTTCACATTCCGGGTTATCAATACTTGATGTGACCCCCGACGCGATAAACCGCCAAGGGAATTTTGCTTGTTTTATTTGCAGGATAAGTCAAGCAAATTCCAACATCAAGGAAATAAACGATTAACATAAGCCAGAAATATATAGCGATGGCGGCTTATGAAAGTATTAAGCGCCAGGAACATGCGCGAAGACATGGCAAACATGGAGATGTTTTTCTACCCTATTACAAGACTCCCCGGGTCTGAATAAACGAAGCATTGTTTTTGCAAAGCCATAAAATGCCTGGCGGTTCACTCCTTCGGCGGGCTTGATGATTCCGGGTTATCCTTCTACGCCTCTCCGTCGGTTGCTTTGTCCTGGAAGGTTGACGAGGCCCAGTCAATGCCACTCAAGGCTTCAAACTCAGCTTCATCATCTATTAAACCGGCGGGGTCCACTTCAGGGGCTAAAGTATGCTTACGAGTTGGAGGGATCAGGCTGACTTTATCATATGGAGTGTTTGGAATTCTCAGGTTCTCACTGTCATAACCCAGCGAATACTTGGTAAGGTCAGTGTCGTTCCCAATGATGGTAGCCACGGGATGTATCTCTTTGACGCAGGCGGTGAAGTCCTCATCATCAAATACAATACCATCCTCCTTCAGACTCGGGTATCCAAGGGCGAGGTCGGCTGGGTCTAGTTTTGGAATCCATGCCTTTGCCTGGCTCAACGCGGCTACGGCCCCGGCTCTTGAGGACGCCCACCTTAAATCTTGGATCCGCTGAGGTAGCACAGCGAGGCACTTCGGCACGTCTTGCAGGAGGTGGGGAGTGGTATTTGATAAATCTACAACGGCCAAAGCACGTTGCGACCAGGTGTACAGATGCTCCACTAGAGTGTAAACCGCCTTAAGTTTGGTCAGCATGTTCTGCTTGAGGTTGGAGCTCCAGGGGCCTGTATGCTCACAAACATAAAAGTGAGCCGGAGATAACGATTACAATAGTCATCAAAGGAAGGATTACAATGTTTGAGGTTATGAACAGTAACTTACCGAAGATGGCTGAGACAATTTGAGATATCTGGCGCTTTAAGTCGGACAGCTCGGTTGTTGCTTTTGCATGTGATGCCTCTGCTATCTCGGCCCGGGTGACCAATGAAGCCTTCTCATCAGCCCAAATTTTCTTCTCAGACTCAAAATTCTTCTTCAACTTCTCTTGTTCAGAGACGCTGAATTCCAATTTGGAGTTGGCCTTTTGAGTTTCAAGTCAGCAATCTCCGACTCAAATTGACTTATGGTTGCCTGCATTGATGCTGGGTTATGGTAAGAATCATGGTAAGATAACATTAAGTCCCAAGTACTTTGCAAGCAAAGGTTCTTGACACTTGGGGGCTAATGTATGCTGAAGAATTTTTAACCTACAAATCCGGGTCATGCATATTAAGTCCCAAGCATTTTACAAGTAAAGATACTTGACGCTTGGGGGCTAATGTGTATCGCAAGTTCAAACTATCATGCTATAACTGGGTTAAATGTCTTCTCTTTAAACCGGACGAAACAATAGTAAGCAGATTTCCAAGTCTACAACATATTTATTAATAAGCAATAGACTTGGGGGCTAATACAGTAAGTATGATTCAGAAAAGGGGCATAAGGTATACCTTAGATTTTTGTTGAATTTGCTTCACCATATCAATTTCCACGTCACGGCTGTTGTGCACTTGATTAAGATAGCCAGAGACTATATCTCCAATGCTTAAGTGAGTGTAATTAGTAACGTCTAGTGTCGGTGTCAAAACCGGCGGATCTCGGGTAGGGGGTCCCGAACTGTGCGTCTAGGCGGATGGTAACAGGAGACAAGGGACACGATGTTTTTACCCAGGTTCGGGCCCTCTCGATGGAGGTAATACCCTACTCCTTCTTGATTGATATTGATGATATGGGTAGTACAAGAGTAGATCTACCACGAGATCAAGGAGGCTAAACCCTAGAAGCTAGCCTATGGTAAGATTGTTGTTCGTCCTATGGACTAAAACCCTCCAGTTTATATAGACACCGGAGAGGGCTCGGGTTACACAGAGTCGGTTACAATGGTAGGAGATCTACATATCTGTATTGCCAAGCTTGCCTTTCATGCCAAGGAAAGTCCCATCCGGACACTGGAAGAAGTCTTCAATCTTGTATCTTCATAGTCTTGGAGTCCGGCCAATGATGATAGTTCGGCTATTCGGACACCCCCTAGACCAGGACTCCCTCAGTAGCCCCTGAACCAGGCTTCAATGACGACGAGTCTGGCGCGCATATTGTCTTCGGCATTGCAAGGCGGGTTCCTCCTCCGAATAATTCATAGAAGATTGTGAACACCAGGATAGTGTCCGGCTCTGCAAAATAAATTCCACATACCACCATAGAGAGAATAATATTTACACAAGTTCAATCTGCTGACGTATTTCATGGCGTGACGTCACACCACGGCCAAGCCTTTACTCGAATCGTTTTTGTCATACCACCTCAGCGCGTTTAGCGAAGCGGTTTCCTTGGCACGTCTTGTGAAGCAGAGATCGTGTCCCCTTATTCCGGGATTCTCATCAATACGGACGTGGGTAACCCAACCGCGCCATTGACTGTGGCGCTTGGGAGATAAGCGAGTTTTACCAGGCTGGTGGGGACACATAGTTTCGTCCGCTCATATATAAGGGGATAAGGATCCACCTTTTCACCTACGCCTTCTTCCTCCTTTGCTTATCCATCTCCGCGCACTCGAGCTCCAGCGCCCAAGTCCGCACATCTCACCTCAACCTTCTCCAACCATGTCCGGAGCGGGAGGCAAGTGGATGTCCTCCTCCGTTACGGAGGGGCACATCAAGAAGCTGCGCAATGCCGGATATTTGTCCAGCGATATCACGCATCGGCTCCCCGACGAGGGGCAGCTCATCCCCACCCCTCGGCCCCATGAGAGGGTTGTATTCCTTCCCCATTTCCTCCGCGGTCTGGGCTTTCCACTCCACCCCTTTGTCTGGGGGCTCATGTTCTACTATGGCCTGGATTTCCATGATCTGGCCCCGAATTTCATCCTCAACATCTCGGCGTTTATCGTCGTGTGCGAGGCTTTCCTCTGCATCCAGCCCCACTTCGGCTTATGGCTAAAGACCTTTAATGTCAAGCCGAAGGTTGTGAAGGGCAGCCAAGCGGAGTGCGGAGGCGCCATGGTGGGCAAGATGCCCAACGTCACTCGGCTTGAGGGCGCCTTCGTGGAAACCATCAAAGGGTGGCAATCGGGGTGGTTCTACATCACTGAGCCGCGTGACCCTGAATGGGCAGCGGCCCCCGAATTCAGATCTGGCATCCCCTTGCGGCTCACTTCCTGGAAAGAGAAGGGACTGCTGTGGGGTGATTCGGAAGAGCTGACCAGACTCCAATCCTGTCTCCAAACCCTGGTGAACAAGAAGCTCAAGCATGTCAATGTAATCCAGGTCATGCTCATCCGCCGGATTCTCCCCTGCCAACAGCGGGACCTCAACTTGTGGGAGTTCGATCTGGCACAGCACCAGACCTTGAGCGGGCTCTTCGACACTACGTACGAAGAGGCCTGGAGGGTGCTGTTCAAGGGCGCCGAGGCTTCCGCATCCGCTACCGAAGATCACGGATTCATCTCACAGCATCCGGCTGGCGAGGTAAGCTATGTTATCCTTTATGTGACACTTGCTTTTCATAGTTTAACTCTATGCGGGATCTACACTCCCAATACCTTTAACAGGCCTGGCAGAAGACGTCCGGACAGGTTAACTGTCCGGCTCCCCTTCCAGAAGACCCAACGGATGTCCGTTTGACATGGCTGCTGGTCCCGGCGCCTTACCTGGTGCCGGAGAAGAAGGCCAAGGAGAAAGCCACGGGAACCCGGAGGAGTTCCCGGCGTCAGGTGTTATCGGATTCATCATCCGATGACTCCGAGGCGGAATCCTCCCACGAGGACGAGGAGGAGAAGAAAGAGGCCTCTCCCCCAGCGGGGGGAGAGAAGAAGAGGAAGGCCTCCCCAACGGGGGAGGCCGAAGGGTCCAAGAAGGGAAGGACCCTTCCCCCAGACTGTTCCACCAACGTCGACGACGGCGACGAGGAGTGGCCCTCAAGGGCCAAGCCCCTGGCGAGATCGTAAGTATCTGGACTCCTGAATAACTCATAATTTTTCATTTTGTCGCATAGCATCTTTTAACGCCGCATACAACCCTGTAGTCCGCCCAAGGATGATCTTCCCGCTTCGTCTAGCGGGTCCTTTGGTACGTCGGATGTGAATAGCACTTCACTTTCGGCCGCCTCCTCCCCCCGTGACGCCGACGACGCCGAGCAGGGATCCCAGAAAGGGACCCACCAGGAGGAGGAGGCCCCGGAGGTGCCGTAGGGCAACCTTCCGGACTTTGGACCGGACTCCGCACCGGGACCTTCAGTGGTTCCGTAGTCCGGCGGGCGGCCCCTTCGTAAGAAGGGCAAGACTATGACGCCGGCGGCCTTCGTCCAACCGAAGGCACTGGATAACTTGCTGGAGGCGCTCAGCGGTGCTTCCATCGATGAGGAACACCGCACCGTCATGAGTGCGGTTATTCAGAAGGTTCAGCTCGCCAAAAGCGGGCTGACCGAAGCCTACAGCAGCCTTCTAACAGGCTTTGAGGTAAGAATTTTAAGATATGTAAAAAAATACTGCATAGACAGTAGCCCCTGATGCTCGGTTCAGTGTTCGGAAAGAAAAGCCGGACTGAGGATCTAAAAAGATATACGCAGGAGTCTTAGCAAAAATATGTCAATATGGGAATGCAGGCTGCGCTGCTGACCTCTGTCGCACTGACTACGGTGGTCAATGCCTTGAAGCAGAGCCTCGAGCGGTCCGAAAGCGAGCTCGGCCATGCCAAGAAGCAGCTCGAGGATAAGGAAGGTGAGTAACACCTTATTAAAGTTGTACCTTACAAAAAAGGATTTGGTTGCAAGAGGAATGACAATGATAACGTAGGTACTCCAGGGGCTACAAACGAGGTGGGGACCCTGAAGAAGGCGGTGTCCATGGCCAAACGCAATGCGGCCGCGGAACGCGCCGAGCGAGAGAAGCAGGAGGCGCGGGTGGTGGAGGTACGGCAAGAGCTCCAGGCTCTCGTCGAAAAACATGAGAGTTTGGAGCGTGACTCGAAGACTCGAGAGTCCGAGCTTGTGTCGGCTCTTGAGAGTGCCAAAGCCGCTAAGGCAGAAGCCCACAAGGCCCTCCAGGAAATCGAGGCATTAAAGAAGATAGCGGCGGGTAAGGCATTCTTCATGCAAAGCAAGCATGTAAAAGTGAATTACCTGTTACTTACCCGAATTCAGAGCTCTCCAGGAGCGTTCGCAGATCTGCCCCATAGCGTGTCCGATGCTGCCGCGTTCTACAGAGCCGAGGAGGGGAGCTCGACGGAGAAGGTGTTCTAGTCTCAGTATGCTGAGGCTGGACATCCGATGCCCCTAAGCGACCAGCTGAAGCAGCTGGTCGAGCTCCACACGGTGGCCGAACAGGCCATGAAGGGCCTCATAGTTCGGCTGTGGCCCAAAGAGGCCATGCCTAGGAGCTACTTCGGCCTGGTGCGGCGGCTGGTGGATGCTTGTCCATGGGTTGAAGTCATCAAGCACTCCGCCTGCATTGAAGGTGCTCGTCAGGCCCTTGCCCGTGCTAAGGTGCACTGGGGCAGGATGGACGCTGAGAAGCTTGTGAAGGACGCGCCACCACCGGGCAAGGAGTATCGCACGCCCGAGATATTATAAGGGTCTCCTGAAGGGTGCCCGCATTATTGCGGGTGAGTGCTCCAAAGATGTAATATTTGAGTAGACTCGCATTTTGTTATCCTGTGCGATGAAAACTTTGTTCATATCCGCTAAGCAACGCTTGTTAATTTAAAATATTACCTTCTGTGCGGCCGTTTATCAAATATGAGAGATGGAAAGTCGTTGGCTTCGGCCCCCATGCAACGAGTGCTAGGGTGTTTGGGATAAACTTGAGCGCTCTTGTTCCCATTTTTGGGTCCATCTAGGGAGGCGCTCAACACAACGAACGAGGCAACCGGACTTATAGTGCTTGAACACTCTCACTTAGCCATGGAATTCTATAATTTTAAATTTCGGCGAAGCCCCTAGTGTTCGGAAGGCCGAATTCGGGGCGCTATCCATGCCTGGGCCGGACAAAGCCGGGTCCTCGCTCTAAGCGGCATAAGTCTTTAGGGACTCGAAAAAACCTCTCGAACAGCGACCGGCTCTCGCCTCATCATGACGGTCAGTTTTAGCTTTCTCCACTGAGGTGCTCGCCCAGCTCAACTGGGGCACAATCGCAGTGGTTCTCCCAGCACTACCTTAGCCAATATAACGGAACGTAAGGTACCAAAACATGGGAGCCGAGCAAACCCAACTATTGACCCAAGACATGATTCAGAGCCAATGCATATAATGCTATAAGTTCGGGGTGCCGCACTTGTGAAAGTGTTCGGACTTATCACACCATAATACGGGGAACTTAAGCCCCTGGTGTATTTAGCCGTACCAAAGTGTACGGATGCAACATGTCATAAATGAACATATGTATAAGAGAGGAATGCAGTGGTAGGCAAAAAGCGATGCATTGTTTATTCAAAAAGTACTGCCATGAGTGCAGAACGATACAAATAGTGCGATAAGCAAGGGATGGAACTATTTAGCATATCCCCCTCCAGGGGTAGGTTGTGGAATGGTGTATAAAACAGGTATAATGCTTGTAATGGAGACCACCTGGATACTCGTCGTAGCTTTCTCCTTCCCTGGCTGTTGCATCGTGAGTTCGGCAGGTCTACTGCCGGACAGGGCCTCTGGTAAACGGAGTCCCGAGGATAAGAAAAAAAAGGAAAGAAAAAGGATGACACACTTGGGAGCCCCTGGTGTGGTTGAGCCGCACTCTGGGCCTGCCGTGGTTGTGCCCCTCCCCCTATGCCCATGGTATCTCCAGAGCGTAGTGATGTACGAGAAGTACCGGTCTTGCAATTTTGCGAGGGCTGGGGTTGGGGCCGCATTGCTACGCGTTCTCGGAACGTGCCAGGATGGTATTGTTGTAGGTTACTCCGGGCACGCTTGGCGGTGTCTGGTCGCTTAACGGCCGGACTCGAGAATTGCCTTAAGAGGCTGCTCTGCACTTCTGCCACGAGAGCCGCTGTATGCTCCTCCGTTCAAAGAGAGCGTTTAGTGTTTCCGTTAACCGTGATGACTCCTCGAGGGCCTGGCATCTTGAGCTTGAGGTATGTGTAGTGCGGCACCGCATTGAACTTTGCAAACGCGGTTCGTCCGAGCAGTGCATGATAGCCGCTGCGGAACGGAACTATGTCGAAGATTAACTCCTCGCTTCGGAAGTTATCCGGGGATCTGAAGACCACTTCCAATGTAACTGAGCCTGTACAATTGGCCTATACACCTGGTATGACGCCTTTGAAGGTCGTCTTTGTGGGTTTAATCCTTGAGGGGTCTATGCAAATCTTGCGCACTGTATCCTGATAAAGCGGGTTCAGGCTGCTGCTGCCGTCCACCAGGACTCTAGTGAGGTGAAACCCGTCGACATTGGGTCTAGAGCCAATGCGGCGAATCCGCCATGGCAGATGCTGGTGGGGTGGTCCCTTCGATCAAACGTGATCAGGCAGGAGGACCATGGATTGAACTTTGGGGCGACTGGCTCCATCGCGTATACGTCCCTGAGTGCACGCTTCCGCTCCCTTTTGGGTATGTGGGTTGCGTATATCATGTTCACCGTCCGCACTTGTGGGGGGAAACCCTTCTGTCCTCTATTGTTCGGCGGCCGGGTCTCTTCCTCGTCATCGCTATGCAGCCCCTTGTCATTGTTTTCGGAGATTAACTTGCCTGCTTGCTTGAATACCCAACAATCCCTGTTGGTGTGATTAGCTGGCTTTTCGGGGGTGCCGTGTATCTGGCACGAGCGGTCGAGTATTCGGTCCAAATTGGAAGGACCCGGAGTAGTTCTTTTGAATGGCTTTTTCCGCTGACCGGGTTTGGAGCCTCTGAATCCGGTGTTGACTGCCGTATCCTCAGTATTATTGCCGTTAATGCGGCGTTTGTGCTTGTTGCGACGCGACCTGCCATTGCGGTCCTTGGTATCCGGACTGCCAGAATTTTTGTTGAGGTTGTTACTGCGGGCTAGCCAGCTGTCCTCTCCCGCGCAGAAGCGGGTCATGAGTGATGTGAGGGATGCCATGGATTTCGGCTTTTCCTGTCCTAGGTGCCGGGCAAGCCACTCGTCGCGGATGTTATGTTTGAAGGCTGCGAGGGCCTCTGCATCCGGACAGTCGACGATTTGATTTTTCTTGGTTAAGAACCGTGTATAGAATTGTCTGGCCGATTCGTCTGGCTGCTGAATTATGTGGCTTAGGTCATCACCGTCTGGTGGTCGCACATATGTGCCCTGGAAGTTATCAAGGAATGCGGCTTCCAGGTCCTCCCAACACCGAATTGATTCTGCTGGCAAGCTGTTAAGCTAATGTCGAGCTGGTCCTTTAAGCTTGAGTGGGAGGTATTTGATGGCGTGAAGATCATCACCGCGGGCCATGTGGATATGAAGGAAATAGTCTTCGATCCAAACCGCGGGGTCTGTTGTGCCATCATAGGATTCAATGTTCACGGGTTTGAACCCTTCGGGGATTTGATGATCCATTACTTCATCTGTGAAGCATAGTGGGTGTGCGGCGCCTCTATATTGGGCTATATCACGATGTACTCAAGCGAGCTTTGTCTACTGTGTTCGGCTCGGCCGGAATTGCTGTATCCGGCGCGACGGTTGTCGCCGTGTATCATGGGGCGCCCACGTGATCCGTAGATCGATCTTGATTGTCTTGCCTTATCCTCCAATATGTCTCGCAAGTCCGGCACATTCCCCCGTGGCTTTGTACTTTTCGAGCGATGCCGGGGTACGACTTTAGTGAAGGGCCTAGAGGCCTCTCTGTCGCGGCCACGAGGTGGCCGGTCGGCAGTATTGTGCACTGGCAATGTAGGTTTATATGCTTCCTTCTCTAATCGGGGCAGCAGCGTGCGTTTGGGGTAGCTTTTGGAGGGGCGTTCGAGTTTGTACTCTTCGGCCGCAAGGACTTCAGTCCATCTGTCGGCTAGCAAATCTTGGTCAGCTCTAAGCTGTTGCTACTATTTCTTGAGGCTGCTTGCCGTGGCCATAAGCCTGCGTTTAAAATGCTCTTGTTCGACGGGATCCTCAGGCACGACGAATTCGTCGTCGTCGAGGCTTGCCTCGTCTCCGGAGGGAGGCATGTAATTATCGTCCTCTACCTCTTAGTCTGCCGCTCTCTCATGAGGGCTGGCTTCTTCATCCTCCTGTGCTGAATCTTGCTGGAGGGGGTTGTCTTCGGCACTGTCTGGGGTGTTATTGTCTCCGGTGCCGGAATCTCCATTCTTGCTGTGGCGGGATTTAGAGCGGTGCCACTGACGCCGGCGCTTAGGCTGTTTCTTGGAGGGGTCTTCCTCCGCTGTTCCATCGCCATTCCCATCCTTTGGGATGTCCACCATGTATATGTCGTATGACGAGGTGGCTTTCCAGTGCCCCGTAGGCGCTGGTTCTTGGTCGTCTCCGGCATCGTCGTCCATACCGTCGATGTCTTCGGAGTCGAAGTCTAGCATGTCGGTTAGGTCGTCGACAGTGGCTACAAAGTGGGTGGTCGGTGGGTTTTGAATTTCTTTGTCGTCCGCATCCCAACGATCCTGACCGTGGTCCGGCCAGCGCTCTCCTGATAACGAGAGATACTTTAGCGAATTCAGTATGTAGCCAAAAGGCGAGTGCTGAAAGATGTCCGCAGCAGTGAACTCCATGCTCGGCGCCCAATCGGATTCGATTGGTAGGGGCGCGGGAGGTTCGGGGCCCAGCGAGGAGTCCGGCACCTCGGAGTCACGAGCTTCGCAAAGGACTGGGTCGGTATTTGGCTCCATCGCTGTAGAGGTAGCAGCCCCGAGGCGGTGTCTAGCCACCCATCCTCGATCGGTGCAGTCGGCTCCGAGTTAAGGGTCGGAGCGGACTCTTGTGCGGCCTCCAGGGCACTGTCCGACAGCAGAGCTAAATCATGCCCATCGTGACAGTGCGGCGCACTCGGCTGTGGCTCGAATCCGTTGAAGGTCAAGTCTCCGCGGATGTCGACCGTATAGTTCAAACTTCCAAATCTGACCTGATGGCCAGGGGCGTAGCTTTCGATCTGCTACAGATGGCCAAGCGAATTGGCCCGCAGTGCAAAGCCACCGAATACAAAGATCTGTCCGGGGAGAAAAGTCTCACCCTGGACCGCGTCGTTGTTGATGATCGAAGGAGACATCGGGCCTATGGGCGATGACACAGAGGAACTCTCAATGAAATCACCAATGTCGGTGTCAAAACCGGCGGATCTCGGGTAGGGGGTCCCGAACTGTGCGTCTAGGCGGATGGTAACAGGAGACAAGGGACACGATGTTTTTACCCAGGTTCGGGCCCTCTCAATGGAGGTAAAACCCTGCTCCTGCTTGATTGATATTGATGATATGGGTAGTACAAGAGTAGATCTACCACGAGATCAAGGAGGCTAAACCCTATAAGCTAGCCTATGGTATGATTGTTGTTCGTCCTATGGAGTAAAACCTTTATATAGACACCGGAGAGGGCTAGGGTTACACCGAGTTGGTTACAATGGTAGGAGATCTACATATCCGTATTGCCAAGCTTGCCTTTCACGCCAAGGAAAGTCCCATCCGGACACGGGACGAAGTCTTCAATCTTGTATCTTCATAGTCTTCGAGTCCGGCCAATGATGATAGTTCGGCTATCCGGACACCCCCTAGTCCAGGAGTCCCTCATCCAGCTTGGCCTTTCGGCGTTCTATAAGTTCCTCTTTAGCAGTGCACTTTGCAAGAATAGTGGGCCGCCCTGGCTCAAGAAATTGACTCTTCAGAATCTCAACTTCCGGGTCATTTGTCTTGACCGGGCTAGGATCTTCTGGGTTATTGGAGCTGTTGAGAGTATCTTCGGCAGGCGGGTCAGAAGTTGGCACCGGAATGTCAGAGGCCGGTTCAGGCGGCGGCTGATGGGTGGAACTGTCAAGAGCAGACATGTCAAGCGCCGGGTCGGTCATGACTGGAGCTTGGGACGGATTATTCTTCTTTTCCCTTTTATTGGGCTTCACTTGCATGCTGTCAACAAAGGTAGAAGGATGAATATAAAGGCATAGGTAAGGTAAAGCATAAGGTAAACAAAGTTACATTACCCGGGGCCAGTTTTGAAGGCCGGCATGTTTGATTGCATAGACTCACCGGAGGAAGGAGAGGTATCCTGATAATTGGAGTCAGATGAATTGAGAGGTTGGCGAATTGAGGATCTTGATAAGCTAGAGGTTGTGAAAATCTTACTTTCCGGGTCACCCTTCGGATTTTTTGCTTTGGCAAAGGCTCTGAGTCGGAGGAGATTATAGTTACCTCTTCGTCAACCGCTTGGCTGTTTCCCCGTATCCTCCTGAAAAGATAGAATGTCAATAAAATAATGACAAGGGAGTTAAGATAATTAAGGATTACCTCTTCGTCATCCTCAGAAGTGTCATCCAATTTGAGTAAATCGGAAGCGCTTGGCTTCTACTTCTTTGAAGTTCTTGTTTTGGCGGCTTTCCTTTCGGTTTTGTTGGCTGTCCTGGCTTGCTTGGCAGTCTCATGGTCATACTTGACCTTCTAGAAGCTGTCATCGGCCTGTGAAAAGAAGATAAGAAGTTATGAATAAAAATAAGGTGTAACATAGCAAAGAGTGTTTATTGAGGTTGATAACTCACTTCGGGGGTCGGGTTCTTCTTGCAGAAGGGAAGTAAGCCGAAGGCATTACTAGTCACTGTGCCCTCTTTCAGCAGCGACTGGGTCGTAGTCTCGACCACATCAGTTGGTAAGTCATCAGGGCTATGACGCAGTGGATCATCCTTTTCGCCTGAGTAAGTACACATTAAGCCGGGACGGCGGCTTAACGGAAGTACTCGCCAAGTGACCCAAACTCGGACCAGGTCGATGCCGTTTAAGCCATTTCCCAAAAGAGCTTTGATCTTCTTAATGGTGGGAGCGAGAGGCAGACGCTCAATAGCAGTCAGTTTATCCGCCAGCGGATGGTTGGACTCAAGGCGCAGAGCGCGGAAGCCGGGCAGAGGGCTCTCGTCAGCCGGCGAAGTGTCTTGACAATAGAACCACGTCTGATTCCAATCTTTCGGATGACTCGGCAGTTCATCATAAGGAAAAAGTCAGTCTCTCCGCCACTGAATTGAGATGCCACCAAGCTCAAGACTGGGCCCGTTGGCACGTTCATTCTGCCGGTTCAAGTAGAAAAGCTCTCTGAACAAAAGCAAATTGAGTTCCTCTCCCAGGTACACCTCACAGAAGACTTGGAAATTGCAAATATTTGACACGGAATTGGGTCCAATGTCTTGAGGTCTAAGGTCAAAGAAATTCAAAACGTCCCTGAAAATTTTTGAACCAGGAGGAGCAAATCCCCGGCTCATGTGATCCGTAAAAACTATCACCTCCTCTTCTTTGGGTTGAGGCTTCTCTTCAGACGGGTCAGGGGCACGATAAGGCATGACCTCCTTCTTAGGCAGATGACCAGACTTCACAAATTCAGAGAGTTTACTTCTTGTGACTGTGGATGGGACCCAGTTACAGGTCACAGGAGCTTTGGTTGCCTTAGGTGCCATGACGAAAATTGAAGCCTATAACAAAATGAGAAGTTCCGGTTCAAATTTAACCCGGAGGAAAACATTTAGATCTATTCAAGATGGCGACTTAAGAAGGGGCCTCATGATATGTGGGTAACTATGCAACAGTATTTAAGCCGCTACATGTATCAAGAGCAGTTAAAATTTCTTAAGTCATGAGAAGCAAACAAGGTTCACAGATCAGTGTCATTTATTTAAACCGGCCACATGGACAGTCGTGTTTAGATAGTTTCGACAGAGGAAGTTTTTATTTCCGGGTGAACCAAACAGGTTTCACAAGTTGCCGCTGTTATTTTGGATCAAACAACTCTTCTGAAAAGAAAATTTTCTAGACCTAGGACTGGCACAGATGAAACTCAAGGGCTCGAACGGGGCATCTGTGCGGCAGAAAGGGATCTACTTGCAATCAAAATGGGTGCGAAATAGCTACCGCATCAGTTTTCTACCATCTTCAAGATCAAGAAACGGTGATGTTGAGCAAATCTACGAGGGGTTCTTGACGAATAGCAAAGAACACCGAAGAACTCGAAGGTCCTAATGCGGATCCGAGGAACAAAAAGGAGAAAACTTACAGATGCAGAGTTGCTGCGGAGGTTTGTCGCGATTCTCTGGTCAAGTCAGGTTGATGCAGCGGCCTGAGCTGGCAAGGATGAGGAGATCCGCGACAGCGGCAGCGGCGGAGCTCGAGCGGCAGAGGCGCAGTGAGAGGAAGAAGATGACCGAAGGGGGAGAATGGAGAAGACCTAGGTCGTGCCTATTTATAAGGAGAGGCTGACTAAGACGGCGCGAGAAACGAGGAGATAAACATTATTATCCAGCGGGCCCGACGCCTCTGTTTTCGGAGTGGTCAGTAAAGGCAAAGATCCGTTGGAGGATATGGTGGAAAAAAGAAAGAATTTAAGTAAATATGACGTCATGGCGGGTTAACACGGATCCAAAAGTTTATCTCCACCAAAAGAAAGAACATTATGCATCTTAGCCATGCGAAGCTTATCTGGGACCGGCTCTCTGAGGTCTATGAAGGTCACCGATCTCGTCACGATCCCTGGTTTGAGGATTTCAAGGAAAGACTCAAGGAGATTGTCGGTGTCAAAACCGGCGGATCTCAGGTAGGGGGTCCCGAACTGTGCGTCTAAGGCTAATGGTAACAGGAGGCGGGGGACACGATGTTTACCCAGGTTCGGGCCCTCTCGATGGAGGTAATACCCTACTTCCTGCTTGATTGATCTTGATGATATGACTATTACAAGAGTTGATCTACCACGAGATCATAGAGGCTAAACCCTAGAAGCTAGCCTATGATTATGATTGTTCTTGTCCTACGGACTAAACTCTCCAGTTTATATAGACAACGGAGGGGGCTAGGGTTACACAGAGTTAGTTACAGAGAAGGAGATCTACATATCCGAATTGCCAAGCTTGCCTTCCATGCAAAGGAGAGTCCCATCCGGAAACGGGACGAAGTCTTCAATCTTGTATCTTCATAGTCCAACAGTCCGGCCAAAGTACATAGTTCGGCTGTCCGAGGACCCCTTAATCCAGGACTCCCTAAGTAGCCCCTGAACCAGTCTTCAATGACGATGAGTCCGGCACACAGATTGTCTTCGGCATTGCAAGGCGGGTTCCTTCCCCGAATATACTCCATAGAAGATTTTGAACACGAGAGTCGTGTCCGGCTCTGCAAAACAAATTCCACATACCACCGTAGAGAGAACAATATTCCACGAATCTAATCTGCTGACAAATTTTCATAGCATGACATCACGCCACGGCCCGGTCATTATTCGAACCGTTTTTCACAACCAGTTATTGCACATATTGCGAGGCGGTTTCCTTGGCACGTCTTGTCGAAGCAGAGATCATGTCCCCTTTTTGCGGGATTCTCATCAATACGGGCGTGGGTAAGCCAACCGTGTTTGTTAATATGACTCCTCGATCTTAGGCAAGTTCCAAACGGTCACGCGGGGGACGCTTGATATTCACTCCCTTTATAAAGGGGCCAAGGTCTTATCTTTTTATACCCACGCTCCATCATCCCCTTCCCCCACCTCGAGTTCCAACACCTGAGGATCAGGCTTAAGCGCTTCGGACCTTCAATCATGTCCGGATCCAACCTTCAAGGCCAGTGGATGGCCTCCTCTATCAAGAAGCTTAGGCAGGCCAGGTATCTGACCGCTGCAATCCCGCACAGGCTGCCTGCTGAAGGGCAGGTCATCCCCACTCCTGAATCCAATGAGAGCATCGTATTTGTTTCCCACTTCCTCTGAGGGCTATGCTTTAGTCTTGATCCCTTTGTTAGAGGGCTCATGTTCTATTACGGGCTAGATTTCCATGATCTAGCTCCAGATTCCATCCTTCACATCTCGTTGTTTATTGTCGTGTGTGAAGCCCTCCTCCGCATTACCCCACACTTTGGATTATGGCTCAAGACCTTAATTGTAAAGCCGAAGATGATCGATGGGCGTCACGCGGAGTGCGGAGGCGCTATAATAAGCCAAGTCGCCGATTCCCTATGGCCAAAGGGTTTCTTCCCGAAGGTGTCCGACTTATGGCAACGGGACTGGTTCTACATCACCGCTCCTCGAGGCACAAAGTGGGCGGCCGCCCCTGCCTTCCGCTCGGGCCCTCCGCCTCAACTGGCGTCATTGGTTAACAAGGGACTTGTTGGGGATATAAATATTTGTGTAAGCCGCCCAGGAGGGGCCGGATTACACAAAGAAGACTCACCAAAAGGAAGCCCAAGACCAAGCATGAAGATGGCGGTTCAATAAAGGGCCTAAGGCCCACAGGCGACTTAAGGCCCGTCGTAGTAAACCGCCGTAATGGCATGACTAGTATCATAAGGTAGGTTTAACTTGTCACCGGGCCGGACACTGTTTATAAGTCGGCTGGGACTCTGTAAGCCGCAGGGCCTCAACCCGTGTATATAAGGGGGCGATCCGCCAGCGGCTTAGGGCAAGAAACAACTCATCAAGAGCCGGGCATAGCGTATCTCGCTCCCTGGTCATCGAAACATCAATACCAACCCAACTATACGTCGGCCTTACCTTCACCATAAGGGGCCGAACTAGTATAACCCTCTCGTGTCCTTTGTCCCAATTAACCCCTTCAAGCTTCCTAGTTGCGATGGCTCCACAACTAAGTCCTTTCACGAGGACATCTGACGTGACAATTCCATGACAGTTGGTGCCCACCGTGGGGCCAGCGCACGGTGGATTTGAGTTCTTGAAGGGCAACTTCGAAGGGCTCAAGGGGTACGTAGTGGGCCGGATGACCAAGAGTCGTCGCGGCAAGATCTACATCGACGACGAAGTTTGGGGCCCCGATGCCAGCTCAATTGAGTACGGGTACCGGGCCCCCTTCGGCGGAATCCACGTCTTCATCGGCCGGATTGGTGACCCGGGCCCTGAGCCGGACAACTGCACCGACCTCGCCGAGATGGCTCACCGTGCGAGGAAGGACCGAATTCAACCTGTCATGATGCATGCCTTCGTGGGCTACATCCACGGAGAGAAACTTTCTGAAGGATCTGAAGATGGTGGTGAGACGACCGTCCTCTCAGATGATGATTCGTCCGCCGGTTCAACAGATTCGCTATATCAAGTGCAAGACGGCGTGCTTGGGGGCTGTTCTGATGGCATTAGTATTCTGGACCCCTATGAGCTGCCGAGATGGGCAGGAGTCTTCATGGCTGGGACTCAACCCGGCCAAAACTCTACGGCCGCTACATCAATAACATCCGGGACAGGGGCAGCCGGGGCAGGAGGCCCTGTGCGCCCGCCGGCTCAGGTGTTGATAGATCTCATGGACAAGCTTACGGCCCTGTTAACCGCCACGGTTATTCCTGCAAAGAAAGATGAGCATGATGCGGAGGTGGTGCGGGTGCGTGAGGAAATAGCTCGGGCCAAGGAGGCCTTGGCAGTTGAGGACACTAGATTAGCCACAGAATTGGCAGCTCTAGATGCGCGGGCACATCGGCTACAGTCAGAAGCTTACCAGCTCATGATGAGCCTAAACGCGTCTAATAAGGTGATGAGGAGGAGACATTAGAAAACCCGGTCCCACTTACCTCCGAATTACGACCCTCGGGTTCTTTTCGCTACACCCGGAGCCGGCCCAAGTAACCCAACAGAGACTAATCAGTTTATGACAGCCGGAGCAGGGGGACCGGCTCAGCCTCGGGAGATGGCACCTCCTCGTGGGAGTATGGCTCCGCCCCGTTATATACCGATACCGCCGGGTCACTTTTCCAACCCTATGGATAACTTAATCGCGGCATCGGCGCGCTTGGCTGCTCTTCCCGTGGACGTGGACGGTGATGACCAGACAGCGGTGGAGACCCGGAGGGTCAGAGAACTTCTCCAGGTGGCCTTGGCTCAGCAAGAGACCTATTCTTACAGCCGGGACATGATTCATTCAACTCCTCCGCCTTGGTTAGCACCGCCTCATCAAAACCGGAGCCCGAGTTACAACAGGCACATGGAGTCTGAAGCTTTGTCAAGCAACGCCCAGCGCCGTAACCAGCCTCGTTGCTATAATCTGGTGCAGGACCGAGTACATCAGGAGAACGAACGGGCGGCTCAGCTAGCGGCTACAGACGGCTCATCAAGATTTCCTATAGTATCCGACAACTTCCGTTGAGACAGGAGTAGCCGCTAGAATAGGCGGTGTTCCTTGTCTGGTACCGGCTCTGTGTAATGTGCGCCTACCCAAGGACTTCAAGGGACCTCGAAAGGTGCCGAATTACACGGCCGACTTACAGCCCGGAGCTTGGATCGAAAGTTATGAGATGGCCATGGAGCTGTTGGAAGTCAGTGACGCGGCAATGGCTAAGTATTTCACCATGATGTTAGATGGAACGGCCCGGTCCTGGTTAAAGGGTTTGCCACCCAATTCCATTGGTTCATGGGCAGAATTAAAAGCCCGTTTCATCCAGAACTTCAAAGACAATTGTAAGCAGTCTAAGTCGATTGTGGACTTGACAAATTGTAAGCAGGAGGAGGGTGAATCTACGACTCATTGGGTACGCCGGGTCAAGGAGATAATACATTCATCTGACGAGATGGATGCCGGCTCTGCAGTCCTCATGTTGGAGAAGAATTGCTGTTTTGAGCCGCTGAGGTAGAAACTAGGGCGCCTTAAGCGTGATTGCAACGATATGGGTACGCTGATGGCGGCTTTAGTAAAATATGCCGACATTGACAGTACCAAGGATCCCGTGTGTGATGAGGAAAAGACCGGGAAGGGAAAGAAGAACGCAATTGAAAGGGTCAGCAGCATAACCCGATGAATCAAGGAGGCAATAAGCGTAAGGCGGATGGTAACCCAGAGTTTGTGGCCAATGCCAATGCACAAGGTAACAATTAAAGACGTAAGGGCAAGCCGCCTCGATCTGGCGGGTCAGGCCCATCTCTTGAGCAGCTACTCATTGAGCCCTACCCGAGACACGGCACTCGAGAGAGACCCGCCACCCACGTGTGGAAAGATTGCACGATCATGAAGGCGTTTAAGAATTCCAACACCTTTGATGGCAATCATGGGTCCGGCGGCGGCTCAGGGGCAGGCGGTTTTCATGGCCCGGGTGGTGGTTCAAATTCCGGCTTTCAGGGACATCAAGGCGGCTATAGTCAACAGCAGTCTGGTCAAGGAGAGTAGCAGCAGCAGCAATCGGGTTATCAAAGCCATCCGAAGCAGTTGAATAGTGGGCAGTATCACGTGTTTACCACTAGCTTATGCAAACGTGACCAGAAGGTTCATAAGAGGGCCGTGAATTCTGTTGAGCCGGCAGTTCCTCGTTATTTGAGGTGGTCAGAGCAGCCCATTGGATGGAGCAGTGAAGATCACCCTCCACGGGTTGATAATCCGGGTCAGTTAGCCTTGGTGGTAGCACCTCAGGTTGGTGGATATAAGTTCACTAAGGTACTCATGGATGGAGGAAGCAGCATCAATATCCTCTATTATGAGACCTTTCGACGCATGGGGTTGACTGATAAGAATTTGAGGACATCGAACACGGTTTTCCATGGAGTGGTTCCTGGTAAGTCGGCTTACCCAGTTGGCAAGATTGAACTGGAAGTGGCCTTTGGAGATGAATATGATTCCAGGGCTGAGAAATTGACGTTTGAAGTGGTCAAAATCAGGAGCCCATATCATGCTCTGTTTGGGCGGCTGGCTTATGCTAAGTTCATGGCACGGCCGTGTTACGTTTATTTGCAGCTCAAGATGCCGGGTCACCAGGGCACCATCACTGTGCATGGAAGTCGAAAGGTAGCCATGGAGTGTGAAGAAGGCGACGCGGCTTATGTTGAGTCTGCCTGTGCAGCGGAAGAGCTCAAGTTTTATCAAGACAATGTTGACCCGACGGATATGACCTCCATAAAGAAACCAACTACAGAGCATGACCCGGCGTGAAGTTTAAATCGGCCGCTGAGACGAAGCTTCTTGACTTTACCCCAGGTGACACTTCTAAGCAATTCAGCATAAGTACCAATTTGGATCCTAAATAGGAAAGCGCGCTCATCGAGTTCATCCATGAGAACCGGGACATCTTTGCATGGAAACCTTCTGACATGCCGGGTGTACCGAGGGAACTCGCTGAGCACACTCTCAATATTGATCCGAAGTATAAGCTGGTTAGGAAGTTTCTTCGACGGTTTAACGAAGAGAGACGGAAAGCTATTGGAGAGGAAGTTGCCCGGCTCTTAGCGGCCAGGTTCATTGTTGAAGTTTTTCACCCGGAGTGGTTGGCTAACCCGGTGCTTGTGCTTAAAAAGAATGGCACCCGGCGGATGTGTGTGGATTACACGGACTTAAACAAGGCTTGTCTGGCTGATCTCTTTGCTCTCCCCCGTATTGATCAAATCAGTGATGCTACGGTGTGTTGTGAATGTTTGAGCTTCTTGGATGCTTACTCTGGTTATAATCAGATCAAAATGGCAGTTAAGGACCAGGAGAAAACGGCTGTCATCACTCCGTTTGGAGCCTTCTGTTATGTATCTATGCCGTTTGGGCTCAAGAGTGCTCAGATGACTTATCAGCAATGTGTGCAGAACTGTCTAGATGATCAAATCAGGCATAATGTTCATGCCTATGTAGATGACATCATGGCGAAGTCTAGAGAGAAGGAAACCTTGATATCTGACTTGAAAGAGACCATTGATAATCTCCGGGTTTAGAAGATGATGCTTAACCCGGACAAGTGTGTGTTTGGTGTACCTGCAGGCAAGCTCTTGGGTTTTCTGGTCTCAAATAGAGGCATTGAATCTAATCCGGAGAAGATCAAGGCGATTACTTCTCTGGCTAAACCGGCGTGCATCAATGATGTTCAGTGACTGGCGGGTCGTGTTGCCGCTTTAAGCCGGTTCATAAGCCGGTTAGGTGAGAAGGCCCTACCGCTGTATCAGATGATGAAGAAAACAGACACTTTTGTCTGGAGTGATGCTGCTGATGCTGCCTTTGAAGATTTGAAGAGACAGTTGTCTGAATAACCGGTTCTTGCGGCTCCCATTGATAAAGAGCCGTTGCTGTTATATGTGGCTGCTAATTCACCAGCTGTCAGTGTTGCCATCCTGGTGGAGCGTAAGGAAGCTGGCAAGGAGCATCCGGTTCAACGGCCGGTTTACTATATCAGTGAGGTTCTCATTGAGTCTAAACAAAGGAGACATCATCCAGAATAGGGAGGACACAGGACGAGTCGCTAATTGGGCTATCGAGCTTGGACCTCATGGTTTGAGATATATGCCGCGTACTGCTATTACATCACAATCCTTGGTGGACTTTATCAATGATTGGACAGAGTTGCATGCACCTGAGGAGAAGCCAGATAACACATATTGGACTGTTCACTTTGATCGGTCCAGGCAGTTAGAAGGCTTGGGGGCTGGAGTTGTTTTAACTTCCCCTCGAGGTGACAAATTTTGTTATGTGCTCCGTCTTATGTTTCCTTGTACTAACAATGCAGCTGAGTACGAGGCCTTACTCCATGGTCTCCGGATGGCCAAAGAGATGAACTTAAGCCGGGTAAGGTGCTTGGGCGACTCAGATCTCGTGGCCCAATAGGTGTCAGGCAAGTGGGACTCCAAAGATCCCCTTATGGCGGTTATCATCGTGAAGTAGATGCTGTGGCTGGACACTTAAAAGGTTATCAAGTGGAGCACATTGATCGAAGGAAGAATGAGGCGGCTGATGCTTTAAGCCGGCTGGGATCTCAACGTAAGTCGGTGCCGCCTAACACCTTTCTCGATGTTTTGCATAAGCCTTCTATCAAGGTACCTACAGAGGAAGAACTAGTAGTGCCAGATCCAGAAGCACAGCTGGTGGCGGCTCTTCACGTCATCCCGGATTGGACGGTACCATATTTGGCCTATATGACCCGGGGAGAGTTGCCTGAGGACGAGACCTTGGCAAGACAAATCGTCAGGCGGTCCAAATCTATGACGATTATTCATGGTGAGTTACATCACCAAAGTGTCACTGGGGCGTTTCAGCGTTGTGTGTCGCCTACGGAGGGCCAAGAGATACTTCATGAGATCCACGAAGGAGATTGTGGTCATCATGCCGGGTCAAAATCCCTTGTGGCTAAGGCTTTCCTTCATGGTTTCTATGTGCTGATGGCTCAAGCTGATGCGGAGGATCTAGTCAGCAAATGTGACAGATATCAAAAATTCTCACGACGAGCTCATGTGTCGGCTCAAGAGTTGAGGATGATTCCAATCACTTGGCCGTTCGCAGTCTGGGGGCATGACATGGTTGGACCTTTCAAGAGGTCTAAGAATAAAAAGACACACCTCCTGGTGGCAGTGGATAAGTTTACAAAGTGGGTTGAGGCAGAGCCAGTCAGTAAATGTGATGCAGCCACGGCGGTTCAGTTCATGAAAAAGGTGATCTTTCGTTTTAGTTTTCCACATAGCATTATAATGGATAATGGCACTAATCTCTCCAAGGGTTCCATGGAATAGTTCTGTCAACGAGAACATATCAGGCTTGATGTTTCAGCTGTTGCTCATCCTCAATCCAATGGTCAGGCAGAAAGAGCTAATCAAGTGATCGTGAAGGGTATCAAGCCCCGGCTCTTTGTCCCCTTACAGCGGACTCCGGATTGTTGGGTGGAGGAGTTACCCTCTGTATTGTGGAGCATCAGCACTACGCCTAACAGATCTACATGCTACACAACTTTCTTCATGGTGTATGGTGCAGAGGCAGTCCTGCCAAGTGACATCCGACACAATTCACCCCGTGTGGCGGCTTATGTTGAGGCTGACAACGAAGAAGCTCGTCAGGATGCACTTGACTTGTTGGATGAGGAATGAGACTTGGCAATAGCCCCTCTGCGATTTATCAACAAGACTTGCATCGCTATCACAGCCGCCGGGTTAGGAGCAGAACCTTTGAGGAAGGCGACTTGGTGCTCCGGCTCATCCAGGATCAGTCTGACATGCACAAGCTATCCCCGCCTTGGGAAGGAACCTTTGTGGTCAGCAAGAATCTGCACAAAGGGTAATACTACCTCATCGATGTTCGAGAGCACAAAGACTCGCGTAAGTCGGAGGAGGAGACCCGCTGGCCGTGGAATATTGCTCATCTCCGGGCTTACTATACTTGAGCCACCGGCTCTCAAGATGTATATATTTTGACAATGTATATATTATATAAAGAAATAAAGCAGGAACTCTGTCCTTTTTACCCTCAAAGGTTTATGTGTCTTCTTTAGCAGGTGGTGGAGACAACCAACAGGGAGCGGATCACATCTGAATCTGGCTTTCCCTTTGGTCTGGCTTATGATCATATCTGAATCTAGCCATGGTCACTTGGGGGTTTCCTGTTCAAACATAGGTCGTATTCGAACCAAAGAGAACATAGCTGTCGATAACCACTTGATCGACATATTGCCAAACCCACTTGGGGGCTTCTTGATCATATTTGAATCACAGCTTAACCCCTTTGGGTATGACGTGGATCGTATTCGAATCAGCGTCATTAAACAACTCTTATGGTCACTTGGGGGCTTCCTGTTCAAACATAGGTCGTAGTCGAACCAAAGAGAACATAGGTGTCGATACCCACTTGATCGGCATCGCCAAAGCCACTGGGGGCTATATGATCGTATCCGAATCTTAGCTTAACCCCTTTGGAACGGTTTACTGATAGTATTCGAATCAGAAGCCTGTGAATATTGATTATTATCCATTATAAGGATACACTACAGGAATCATCTACTTTGCCATCTTCCACGGCAGACGGCAAAGGCATGGATGGCGGACGGCAAAGGTCTTTGCCGTCCGCCGCGGACAGCAAAAGTGGACGGCAAAGTACGGGACGGCTAAGAGCTACATTGCGGTCTGCTTCGGGCAGCTGAAGGAAAAGGGGCCTTGGCCATCAGCAGCCGACGGCAAAGAATGCAGACGGCAATAAATGCGCTGTTACTCCGTTAGGTGGTTAACGGCAAGCCTTTGCCTTCGGCCGCTGATGGCAAACTTCGTAAGGCCTTTGCCGTCAGCCACTATAGGCAAACTGACCAAATTGGTCAGCCTCCCAGGAAGCACAGTTGCCTGCCATGTGGCCTCTTTGCCGTCCGCTGCTGATGGCAAAGAGCCCTTTGTCGTAGGTGGCAGACGGCAAAGAGCCTGCATATTGGCTTTTTTTCCCTGTTTTTTTAAATCCAACAATTTTCATAGCAAATATATATGACATATATAGATATATTTCACAGGGCTATTTAACAGCACATAAGTTTCATCGTACATACATATATAGCAAGTTGCACATACGCATAAGTTGCAACCATTAGGAAGTTGCACATACATATTACAATGCAAAGATTCATCAAGATAGCAAGTTCCGTCGTAGCAAGCTAGAAGAATACTAGAAGAGAATGAAATAAAAAACAAGCACTCCATCATAGCAAGCTAGCTTCCAAGAAGTGAATGAAATCTGCAAAATGGCAAATAAGAAAGTTGGGAAAAGGTGACTAGAAGAAGAAGCACGCCATCGTTTGTGAGGTAACTTAGGTGAAATGGATCGTTTATGAGCTAACTTAGGTAAAATGCATCATTTTAGAGCTAACGTAGGTAAAATGGATCGTTTATGAGCTAACTAAGCTAATTATGCCGTTTTTTTACATAAGTAAGGTAAGTACATGTCATTATTGAGCAAACATAGTTAACTAAGCATATTATAACTAAGTTAGGTCATTTTGGAGGAAACAAAGCTAAGTATAGATCGTTTTAGAGCTAACTTAGGAAAAATGGCTGGTTTTGGAGGTCAGTAAGCTTATTAAGTCATTTTGCAGGAAAAGAAGCTAACTCTAGGTCATTAAGGTAAGCATATTGGATGAAATAAAGCTAAGTCTAGATCTTTATGCATTTGTTAAGCAAAAAATAGAGAAACTTACCTTGATCATGGAGGTGTGGGAGCGGGCTGGCTCATGCCAGTAGCTGGAGAAGGATCGTGTGATGCTTGTGTGGAGTTACGCTGCACCAAAGATCATTTCCAATGTTTCGTTAGCATGATGACACTCAAATGTTAAGACTAGCAAGTAACGTCCATTCAAATTAAACTCATCGTGGTCTCAGGAGCAATCTCTGGATCAATGGCTATGGAGCCACGGGACCTCCCGCCACTAGATATCATCACCTGCTCTGGATTGTAGGGAATCTGGCTCGGGTTAAACTCCTCCCCTTTCCTCGCCTTCCCCTTGACTTGCTTGTAAGAGGCAGTGTGGGCCATGGCATACAGGTCATACCCCTCTGGCACCTTATCCGTCTTATTGTAGCATGCCTGAAAGAGAGAAACAAAGTAAAGTAGTAATTAAAGGGCTCAAACTAGCATGATGAACGAATTGCATTAATCATGAAGCAAACCACATACCCAATTCCGCCCGAACTGATATAAGATGGAGCTACCTTGATGGTGTGGCACACCTTCAATTTGGGCACATTTGTCCTTGGCCTCAGTCAGATCCCCTTCCATCTTTCAACACCTGCCATGACAAAGAGTAAACGAAATTAGTACAACATAAAAAAATACCGACATGAATAATAATATGTATATCACTTAAGTGTATCATCATCAAGTTCAACATAAAAAAATTGAATACCTGACACTACTAATAATCTCGATCAGTATCATCAATAAGTGCATAATCATCATCATCACTATAATCAATGACGGCCTCATAGGGTTTAGTGGCATCAACATGTGGAAGGCCACCTTTGCGTAATCAGTCAAGCATTGAGAGGTCATCCGTAGTAGTAAGCTCTTCTTGTTCCGGCTCTTCTTGTTCCTCCTCTGGGGTGATGTGGGATTCATTGTCGCTGTCTACTTCAATGATTTGGGGTGAAGTATACCGGTTCTTGAAACGCTTTTTGGAAAGACGTGTCTCTTGGAAGAATTCTCCTTCATATGTGTCTGGGTTAATGTGAGGTTCATAATCCTCTTCCTTTGGGGGAGATAGTCTAGCACGTGGCGGCACTTCATAAACGACATCCCAACCTTTCAGATTTGGATTAGTTTGGCAGGCCCAGGGTAGATAGAATACTTGGGTCGCCTGTTGAGCCGTAATATAGACATCAGGAACATCTAAATGGGTGCTTTGGTTGATTTCAACTAGCCCTATATGTTCATGAGTCCTTCTAGTCTCCTTCGGCTGAAACCAATAACATTTGAAGACTACGACATTCGGTGGGTTTTCACCATAGAATAGAAATTCATAAATTGCTTCAACTCTCCCCTAATACTCGGTACCTCCTTCGCCGATAGCAGATAGACAACAATTTGTAGACTTTCGGTCGGCCATAGATAGCTCTTTGCCGTAGGTACGAAAACGATACCCGTTGATGTCGTATTTGTCAAATGAACGGACCTTATAGTCAAAACCATTAGCGACTTGTCTCAATTCGGCGTCCATAGACTCTGAATTAGCCTACAAGTTTAATATGAAAGGATTGTTGCATTACCCACAAATTAGCGAATGAAATGAAATTGTCTAATAGAATTTACCGTTTGTTTGAACCAAGAGATGAAACCGGGATAGCCGCCTCCTTGCTTTGCGAGAAGCTCATACTCTTCAACGGAATCCTTTTGGATCACCGCTCCACACGAGAATAGGGTGACGTATCGACTGTATGAAATATCCAGGAATAAGAGTAGTTCAAAGGAAATATAAGTTGCGAAACAATGTACCGAGAACTTACTCGATGTACGGCCGCACTTCTATCAGGTTGTTGAAGATATACAATGAAATGGTCCGCCATTCTTCGTTATCCAAATATACTGGATTTGAAACACTAGCTGGTGCGAGATTCCCTTTGAATAGGCTGAGGTTGGATCCACCCTTTTTAGGCTCGTCAGCATTGTACCGAGGCTTCGGATTATGCAAATGACGATTTTTGGTTTCGTAGTGTGCTGTCACGAAGTTTGCCACCTCCTCAGTGATGAATGCCTCAGCCATAGACGCTTCAATTCTATGTTTATTTTTACATTTTTCTCGAAGCGTCTTCTGCATCCTCTCAGTTGGGTAGCACCAATGATTTTGCACGCCCCCCCCCCAATCTTGCCTCGGTCGGGAGATGCAAAATCAAATGCTGCATTGGATTAAAGAAGCCCGGTGGAAAGATCTTCTCTAACTTGCAGATCAACTCTGGCGCCAACTCTTCCATTTCTTCTAGCACGCCAGGTGATAGTTCTTTCGCAAAAAGAACATGGAAGAAATAGCTCAGTTCTGCCAGTACTAGCCATTCATCCTCAGGGATGAAGCCACACAACATCACCGGCATTACCTGCTCAATCCATATGTGCCAATCATGACTTTTGAGACCAAATATCTTCAATTATCAAGACTTGCTCCCCTCTTTAGATTCGCTGCATACCCATCGGGGAACATCAACTGCATTTTCACCCACAAGAAATTTCCCTCATAGCTAGCCTTCCAAGATTGAACCATGCCTTTGGCTTCATCCAGTTCTGCTTTCCTTTCGGTTCTTTCATGTTTTGTAACGGCCTATCACATAGCTCCTCCAGATCGACTCTAGCCTTAGTATTATCCTTTGACTTCCCATCTATGCCGAACAATGTACCAAAAAGTGCCTCGGCGATATTCTTCTCAGTGTGCATCATGTCGATGTTGTGTGGGCAAAGGAGGTCTTTGAAGTAAGGCAGATCCCATAAGCATGTTTTGTGAGTCCAGGCGTGCTCAAAATTATACCCCTTGAAGTACCCTGGACGCTCTGGATCTGGCTCGAGAGCGTTTAACTGATCCAGGGTCTGTTGGCCTGTCAACACAGGTGGTGCAGAGTTTTTTACAACTCTACCTCTGATGAAGTTCTTCTTGTCTTTCCTGAACTTATGGCGAGGATCCAGGAACTGTCTATGCATGTCGAAGCAAGAAAACTTGCGACCGGCCTGAAGCCAACGAAACTCAAGAGCTCCCTTGCATGTGGGGCACGGGAACCTTCCATGCACACACCAGCCAATGAATAGCGCATACGCCGGCAAGTCATGCGTCGAGTACATGTACCAGACACGCATTATGAAGTTTCGTTTGCTATAGGCATCGTATGTCTTGAACCCATTATCCCAGGCTTCTTGCAATTCGTCCTTACGTGGCTGCATGTACATATTCATATTTTTCCCCGGATAGTTGGGCCCTGGAATTATCAACGTCAGGAAAATGTTCTTTCTTTGCATAATCTGTCCGGGGGGGAGATTGAGTGGAAAGACAAATATGGGCCAACAACTGTATTGGGCTGCCATCATACCAAACACACTGAACCCATCGGTGCTGATGCCGACTGGAGGATGCCTCGGATCTGCCGCTTTGTCAGCATGTAATTCATCAAACTTTTTCCACGCAACACCATCCGATGTGTGTACCATCATCAGATTACCATCTGCATCTAGTTCGGTTCTTTTGCCTGTTTTGTGCCAAGTCATCTGTCTGGCCGTCTCTTCGACCATGAAAAGACATTGAAGTCTTGGTACGATTGGCATATACTGAAGAACACTGACAGGGATTTTGGTCTGTGTCTTCTCACCCATACCGTTGTCTACCACAATATACCTGAAAGACTTGCAAATGGGACAATAGCTCAAGTCTGCATAGTCAAGCCTAAATAAGGCACATCCTTTCTAACAGGCATGTATCTTCTCATAGGGCATCTTCAGTGCACGGAGGATTTTGTCCGACTGGTACAGGTTTGCAGGCATTACATGGCCTTTGGGTACAAAGCGTCCAAATACTGTCATAATTGCGTCATAGCATTCTCTGCCCAAGTTAAACTGAGCCTTGAAAGCCATTAATTGTGAGATGGCATCCAACTGACAAAGCTCAGTGTGCTCGTGGAGCGGACGTTTTGAAGACTCCAACATTTCATTGAAGGCCTTTGCAGATTCCTCCATCTCCTCGTCTGAATCCCGAGCATCATCATAGTCTAGCACCATGTTTTCCATCCCGGTACCATGCTCGTCGGTGCGACGATGATCCACCTCAGCTATCAAGTTCAATGGGAGACACATATTGGTTACGCATACTGATGATTCAAGACACATATATAGCTAGCTATCAAGTTTCATCGGCACGAACACCGGAACAGAGCAAATAATTAATGGGGGAGAAGGACATGTCATTTGTGCTCACCCACGAATGAAGGGGCAGAGCTTGTCAAACGCACGGCAAGGTCATCGAACACCAAACCTCGTAGCGGTGAAACAACTGCACATTTAAATCAACCCGATCAACACAATTATATATGATGTTTTTCATAACAAAATCGAAAAATATATGACCTAACTAATAATTCACAAATATAAGACCCTGTCGGCCTCGGGGGGTCGGGTGTCGGTGTGTCTGGGTGTGGTGTCGGGGTCGGGGTGTGGTGTCGGGGTCGGGGTGTCGGGGTTAGGGGTCAGGGGGTCGGGGTGTCGGGGTCAGGGGGGTCAGGGGGTCGGGGTGTTTCCTTCTATCCTTCTTCTTCTTTCTTTCTCTTCTTCTTCTTATTTCCTTTCTTCTTCTTCTTCTTTCATCTTTTTTCTACTTTTTTACTTCTTTTTGTTTCTTTTTTCTTCTTCTTCTATTTCTTCTACTTCTTTTCTTCTTCTTCTTTTTTCATCTTTCTACTACTTCTACTTCTTCTACTTCTTCTAATTCTTTTCTAACACTAACACTAACACAATCTAGCACTAACAATTAAACAGCAAAAAAAATGAGAAAACAGAAAAAAAAGTAGTAGTCCCTCACCGGAGAATTGGGACGGTCGGCAGGGGCCGCGCCGGGCGGCGGGGGCGGCGCCGGGCGGCGGGTGGCGGGGCGACGGGGTGTCGGCGGGTGGGGTGGGGGGCGGAGGGGTGGTGGGGCGATGGGCCAAGGGTGCGGGGGCGAGGGTGGCGCCGGGCGGCAGGGGCGGCGCCGGGCGGCGGGTCGCGGAGGGGTGGTGGGGCGATGTGGCGTCGGCGGGTGGGGTGGGGGCGGAGGGGTGGTGGCGCGATGGTCCAAGGGTGCGGGGGCGGGGGCTGCGCCGGGCGGCAGGGGCGGGGGCGGCGCCGGGTGGCGGGGGCAGCGGTGGATCTAGCTAAGGCGGGGCATCGGGGAGCAGAGAGGAAGAGAAGGTAGAGTAACGGGCGGGGGGGTGGCGTCCGTTAGTTACTCGGCTCTTAGCCGTCCGCCGTTATCTCTCTTTGCCGTCTACTAGCAGACGGCAAAGAGGTGGGGGTGTTAAGTTTTTTTAAACGGGCGGGTGGGTGGAGGCCACCTCCCTCTTTGCCGTCAGCTGGCTGACGGCAACGAAATGGCGCATGGCAAAGAGCTTCTTTGTCGTCTGCCGTTTCTTTGTTGTACGCTTTTCGGTAGCTGATAGCAAGTAGCTTCTTTGCCGTCCGCTAGCGGACGGCAAAGATCTGGCAGATGGCAAAGTAGCGGATTCCAGTAGTGATAATTATTTTGACTATCTTGAGACCTTCTTAAAAGCATTATGAGATGTTTTTTTGATTCTTCCGGTTTAATATTGATCACCCCAGGTTGTTAAGTGCCTGGTGAACATCATATAAGCAGGTGAGATTACCGAAGGGATCGCAGGTATGCTATTGTGATTATGTTTAACAAAAATAATCATAAACCGGCCTGTATATGATGTCTTTGGTTCACATTCCGGGTTATCAATACTTGATGTGACCCCCGACGCGATAAACCGCCAAGGGAATTTTGCTTGTTTTATTTGCAGGATAAGTCAAGCAAATTCCAACATCAAGGAAATAAACGATTAACATAAGCCAGAAATATATAGCGATGGCGGCTTATGAAAGTATTAAGCGCCAGGAACATGCGCGAAGACATGGCAAACATGGAGATGTTTTTCTACCCTATTACAAGACTCCCCGGGTCTGAATAAACGAAGCATTGTTTTTGCAAAGCCATAAAATGCCTGGCGGTTCACTCCTTCGGCGGGCTTGATGATTCCGGGTTATCCTTCTACGCCTCTCCGTCGGTTGCTTTGTCCTGGAAGGTTGACGAGTCCCAGTCAATGCCACTCAAGGCTTCAAACTCAGCTTCATCATCTATTAAACCGGCGGGGTCCACTTCAGGGGCTAAAGTATGCTTACGAGTTGGAGGGATCAGGCTGACTTTATCATATGGAGTGTTTGGAATTCTCAGGTTCTCACTGTCATAACCCAGCGAATACTTGGTAAGGTCAGTGTCGTTCCCAATGATGGTAGCCACGGGATGTATCTCTTTGACGCAGGCGGTGAAGTCCTCATCATCAAATACAATACCATCCTCCTTCAGACTCGGGTATCCAAGGGCGAGGTCGGCTGGGTCTAGTTTTGGAATCCATGCCTTTGCCTGGCTCAACGCGGCTACGGCCCCGGCTCTTGAGGACGCCCACCTTAAATCTTGGATCCGCTGAGGTAGCACAGCGAGGCACTTCGGCACGTCTTGCAGGAGGTGGGGAGTGGTATTTGATAAATCTACAACGGCCAAAGCACGTTGCGACCAGGTGTACAGATGCTCCACTAGAGTGTAAACCGCCTTAAGTTTGGTCAGCATGTTCTGCTTGAGGTTGGAGCTCCAGGGGCCTGTATGCTCACAAACATAAAAGTGAGCCGGAGATAACGATTACAATAGTCATCAAAGGAAGGATTACAATGTTTGAGGTTATGAACAGTAACTTACCGAAGATGGCTGAGACAATTTGAGATATCTGGCGCTTTAAGTCGGACAGCTCGGTTGTTGCTTTTGCATGTGATGCCTCTGCTATCTCGGCCCGGGTGACCAATGAAGCCTTCTCATCAGCCCAAATTTTCTTCTCAGACTCAAAATTCTTCTTCAACTTCTCTTGTTCAGAGACGCTGAATTCCAATTTGGAGTTGGCCTTTTGAGTTTCAAGTCAGCAATCTCCGACTCAAATTGACTTATGGTTGCCTGCATTGATGCTGGGTTATGGTAAGAATCATGGTAAGATAACATTAAGTCCCAAGTACTTTGCAAGCAAAGGTTCTTGACACTTGGGGGCTAATGTATGCTGAAGAATTTTTAACCTACAAATCCGGGTCATGCATATTAAGTCCCAAGCATTTTACAAGTAAAGATACTTGACGCTTGGGGGCTAATGTGTATCGCAAGTTCAAACTATCATGCTATAACTGGGTTAAATGTCTTCTCTTTAAACCGGACGAAACAATAGTAAGCAGATTTCCAAGTCTACAACATATTTATTAATAAGCAATAGACTTGGGGGCTAATACAGTAAGTATGATTCAGAAAAGGGGCATAAGGTATACCTTAGATTTTTGTTGAATTTGCTTCACCATATCAATTTCCACGTCACGGCTGTTGTGCACTTGATTAAGATAGCCAGAGACTATATCTCCAATGCTTAAGTGAGTGTAATTAGTAACGTCTAGTGTCGGTGTCAAAACCGGCGGATCTCGGGTAGGGGGTCCCGAACTGTGCGTCTAGGCGGATGGTAACAGGAGACAAGGGACACGATGTTTTTACCCAGGTTCGGGCCCTCTCGATGGAGGTAATACCCTACTCCTTCTTGATTGATATTGATGATATGGGTAGTACAAGAGTAGATCTACCACGAGATCAAGGAGGCTAAACCCTAGAAGCTAGCCTATGGTAAGATTGTTGTTCGTCCTATGGACTAAAACCCTCCAGTTTATATAGACACCGGAGAGGGCTCGGGTTACACAGAGTCGGTTACAATGGTAGGAGATCTACATATCTGTATTGCCAAGCTTGCCTTTCATGCCAAGGAAAGTCCCATCCGGACACTGGAAGAAGTCTTCAATCTTGTATCTTCATAGTCTTGGAGTCCGGCCAATGATGATAGTTCGGCTATTCGGACACCCCCTAGACCAGGACTCCCTCAGTAGCCCCTGAACCAGGCTTCAATGACGACGAGTCTGGCGCGCATATTGTCTTCGGCATTGCAAGGCGGGTTCCTCCTCCGAATAATTCATAGAAGATTGTGAACACCAGGATAGTGTCCGGCTCTGCAAAATAAATTCCACATACCACCATAGAGAGAATAATATTTACACAAGTTCAATCTGCTGACGTATTTCATGGCGTGACGTCACACCACGGCCAAGCCTTTACTCGAATCGTTTTTGTCATACCACCTCAGCGCGTTTAGCGAAGCGGTTTCCTTGGCACGTCTTGTGAAGCAGAGATCGTGTCCCCTTATTCCGGGATTCTCATCAATACGGACGTGGGTAACCCAACCGCGCCATTGACTGTGGCGCTTGGGAGATAAGCGAGTTTTACCAGGCTGGTGGGGACACATAGTTTCGTCCGCTCATATATAAGGGGATAAGGATCCACCTTTTCACCTACGCCTTCTTCCTCCTTTGCTTATCCATCTCCGCGCACTCGAGCTCCAGCGCCCAAGTCCGCACATCTCACCTCAACCTTCTCCAACCATGTCCGGAGCGGGAGGCAAGTGGATGTCCTCCTCCGTTACGGAGGGGCACATCAAGAAGCTGCGCAATGCCGGATATTTGTCCAGCGATATCACGCATCGGCTCCCCGACGAGGGGCAGCTCATCCCCACCCCTCGGCCCCATGAGAGGGTTGTATTCCTTCCCCATTTCCTCCGCGGTCTGGGCTTTCCACTCCACCCCTTTGTCTGGGGGCTCATGTTCTACTATGGCCTGGATTTCCATGATCTGGCCCCGAATTTCATCCTCAACATCTCGGCGTTTATCGTCGTGTGCGAGGCTTTCCTCTGCATCCAGCCCCACTTCGGCTTATGGCTAAAGACCTTTAATGTCAAGCCGAAGGTTGTGAAGGGCAGCCAAGCGGAGTGCGGAGGCGCCATGGTGGGCAAGATGCCCAACGTCACTCGGCTTGAGGGCGCCTTCGTGGAAACCATCAAAGGGTGGCAATCGGGGTGGTTCTACATCACTGAGCCGCGTGACCCTGAATGGGCAGCGGCCCCCGAATTCAGATCTGGCATCCCCTTGCGGCTCACTTCCTGGAAAGAGAAGGGACTGCTGTGGGGTGATTCGGAAGAGCTGACCAGACTCCAATCCTGTCTCCAAACCCTGGTGAACAAGAAGCTCAAGCATGTCAATGTAATCCAGGTCATGCTCATCCGCCGGATTCTCCCCTGCCAACAGCGGGACCTCAACTTGTGGGAGTTCGATCTGGCACAGCACCAGACCTTGAGCGGGCTCTTCGACACTACGTACGAAGAGGCCTGGAGGGTGCTGTTCAAGGGCGCCGAGGCTTCCGCATCCGCTACCGAAGATCACGGATTCATCTCACAGCATCCGGCTGGCGAGGTAAGCTATGTTATCCTTTATGTGACACTTGCTTTTCATAGTTTAACTCTATGCGGGATCTACACTCCCAATACCTTTAACAGGCCTGGCAGAAGACGTCCGGACAGGTTAACTGTCCGGCTCCCCTTCCAGAAGACCCAACGGATGTCCGTTTGACATGGCTGCTGGTCCCGGCGCCTTACCTGGTGCCGGAGAAGAAGGCCAAGGAGAAAGCCACGGGAACCCGGAGGAGTTCCCGGCGTCAGGTGTTATCGGATTCATCATCCGATGACTCCGAGGCGGAATCCTCCCACGAGGACGAGGAGGAGAAGAAAGAGGCCTCTCCCCCAGCGGGGGGAGAGAAGAAGAGGAAGGCCTCCCCAACGGGGGAGGCCGAAGGGTCCAAGAAGGGAAGGACCCTTCCCCCAGACTGTTCCACCAACGTCGACGACGGCGACGAGGAGTGGCCCTCAAGGGCCAAGCCCCTGGCGAGATCGTAAGTATCTGGACTCCTGAATAACTCATAATTTTTCATTTTGTCGCATAGCATCTTTTAACGCCGCATACAACCCTGTAGTCCGCCCAAGGATGATCTTCCCGCTTCGTCTAGCGGGTCCTTTGGTACGTCGGATGTGAATAGCACTTCACTTTCGGCCGCCTCCTCCCCCCGTGACGCCGACGACGCCGAGCAGGGATCCCAGAAAGGGACCCACCAGGAGGAGGAGGCCCCGGAGGTGCCGTAGGGCAACCTTCCGGACTTTGGACCGGACTCCGCACCGGGACCTTCAGTGGTTCCGTAGTCCGGCGGGCGGCCCCTTCGTAAGAAGGGCAAGACTATGACGCCGGCGGCCTTCGTCCAACCGAAGGCACTGGATAACTTGCTGGAGGCGCTCAGCGGTGCTTCCATCGATGAGGAACACCGCACCGTCATGAGTGCGGTTATTCAGAAGGTTCAGCTCGCCAAAAGCGGGCTGACCGAAGCCTACAGCAGCCTTCTAACAGGCTTTGAGGTAAGAATTTTAAGATATGTAAAAAAATACTGCATAGACAGTAGCCCCTGATGCTCGGTTCAGTGTTCGGAAAGAAAAGCCGGACTGAGGATCTAAAAAGATATACGCAGGAGTCTTAGCAAAAATATGTCAATATGGGAATGCAGGCTGCGCTGCTGACCTCTGTCGCACTGACTACGGTGGTCAATGCCTTGAAGCAGAGCCTCGAGCGGTCCGAAAGCGAGCTCGGCCATGCCAAGAAGCAGCTCGAGGATAAGGAAGGTGAGTAACACCTTATTAAAGTTGTACCTTACAAAAAAGGATTTGGTTGCAAGAGGAATGACAATGATAACGTAGGTACTCCAGGGGCTACAAACGAGGTGGGGACCCTGAAGAAGGCGGTGTCCATGGCCAAACGCAATGCGGCCGCGGAACGCGCCGAGCGAGAGAAGCAGGAGGCGCGGGTGGTGGAGGTACGGCAAGAGCTCCAGGCTCTCGTCGAAAAACATGAGAGTTTGGAGCGTGACTCGAAGACTCGAGAGTCCGAGCTTGTGTCGGCTCTTGAGAGTGCCAAAGCCGCTAAGGCAGAAGCCCACAAGGCCCTCCAGGAAATCGAGGCATTAAAGAAGATAGCGGCGGGTAAGGCATTCTTCATGCAAAGCAAGCATGTAAAAGTGAATTACCTGTTACTTACCCGAATTCAGAGCTCTCCAGGAGCGTTCGCAGATCTGCCCCATAGCGTGTCCGATGCTGCCGCGTTCTACAGAGCCGAGGAGGGGAGCTCGACGGAGAAGGTGTTCTAGTCTCAGTATGCTGAGGCTGGACATCCGATGCCCCTAAGCGACCAGCTGAAGCAGCTGGTCGAGCTCCACACGGTGGCCGAACAGGCCATGAAGGGCCTCATAGTTCGGCTGTGGCCCAAAGAGGCCATGCCTAGGAGCTACTTCGGCCTGGTGCGGCGGCTGGTGGATGCTTGTCCATGGGTTGAAGTCATCAAGCACTCCGCCTGCATTGAAGGTGCTCGTCAGGCCCTTGCCCGTGCTAAGGTGCACTGGGGCAGGATGGACGCTGAGAAGCTTGTGAAGGACGCGCCACCACCGGGCAAGGAGTATCGCACGCCCGAGATATTATAAGGGTCTCCTGAAGGGTGCCCGCATTATTGCGGGTGAGTGCTCCAAAGATGTAATATTTGAGTAGACTCGCATTTTGTTATCCTGTGCGATGAAAACTTTGTTCATATCCGCTAAGCAACGCTTGTTAATTTAAAATATTACCTTCTGTGCGGCCGTTTATCAAATATGAGAGATGGAAAGTCGTTGGCTTCGGCCCCCATGCAACGAGTGCTAGGGTGTTTGGGATAAACTTGAGCGCTCTTGTTCCCATTTTTGGGTCCATCTAGGGAGGCGCTCAACACAACGAACGAGGCAACCGGACTTATAGTGCTTGAACACTCTCACTTAGCCATGGAATTCTATAATTTTAAATTTCGGCGAAGCCCCTAGTGTTCGGAAGGCCGAATTCGGGGCGCTATCCATGCCTGGGCCGGACAAAGCCGGGTCCTCGCTCTAAGCGGCATAAGTCTTTAGGGACTCGAAAAAACCTCTCGAACAGCGACCGGCTCTCGCCTCATCATGACGGTCAGTTTTAGCTTTCTCCACTGAGGTGCTCGCCCAGCTCAACTGGGGCACAATCGCAGTGGTTCTCCCAGCACTACCTTAGCCAATATAACGGAACGTAAGGTACCAAAACATGGGAGCCGAGCAAACCCAACTATTGACCCAAGACATGATTCAGAGCCAATGCATATAATGCTATAAGTTCGGGGTGCCGCACTTGTGAAAGTGTTCGGACTTATCACACCATAATACGGGGAACTTAAGCCCCTGGTGTATTTAGCCGTACCAAAGTGTACGGATGCAACATGTCATAAATGAACATATGTATAAGAGAGGAATGCAGTGGTAGGCAAAAAGCGATGCATTGTTTATTCAAAAAGTACTGCCATGAGTGCAGAACGATACAAATAGTGCGATAAGCAAGGGATGGAACTATTTAGCATATCCCCCTCCAGGGGTAGGTTGTGGAATGGTGTATAAAACAGGTATAATGCTTGTAATGGAGACCACCTGGATACTCGTCGTAGCTTTCTCCTTCCCTGGCTGTTGCATCGTGAGTTCGGCAGGTCTACTGCCGGACAGGGCCTCTGGTAAACGGAGTCCCGAGGATAAGAAAAAAAAGGAAAGAAAAAGGATGACACACTTGGGAGCCCCTGGTGTGGTTGAGCCGCACTCTGGGCCTGCCGTGGTTGTGCCCCTCCCCCTATGCCCATGGTATCTCCAGAGCGTAGTGATGTACGAGAAGTACCGGTCTTGCAATTTTGCGAGGGCTGGGGTTGGGGCCGCATTGCTACGCGTTCTCGGAACGTGCCAGGATGGTATTGTTGTAGGTTACTCCGGGCACGCTTGGCGGTGTCTGGTCGCTTAACGGCCGGACTCGAGAATTGCCTTAAGAGGCTGCTCTGCACTTCTGCCACGAGAGCCGCTGTATGCTCCTCCGTTCAAAGAGAGCGTTTAGTGTTTCCGTTAACCGTGATGACTCCTCGAGGGCCTGGCATCTTGAGCTTGAGGTATGTGTAGTGCGGCACCGCATTGAACTTTGCAAACGCGGTTCGTCCGAGCAGTGCATGATAGCCGCTGCGGAACGGAACTATGTCGAAGATTAACTCCTCGCTTCGGAAGTTATCCGGGGATCTGAAGACCACTTCCAATGTAACTGAGCCTGTACAATTGGCCTATACACCTGGTATGACGCCTTTGAAGGTCGTCTTTGTGGGTTTAATCCTTGAGGGGTCTATGCAAATCTTGCGCACTGTATCCTGATAAAGCGGGTTCAGGCTGCTGCTGCCGTCCACCAGGACTCTAGTGAGGTGAAACCCGTCGACATTGGGTCTAGAGCCAATGCGGCGAATCCGCCATGGCAGATGCTGGTGGGGTGGTCCCTTCGATCAAACGTGATCAGGCAGGAGGACCATGGATTGAACTTTGGGGCGACTGGCTCCATCGCGTATACGTCCCTGAGTGCACGCTTCCGCTCCCTTTTGGGTATGTGGGTTGCGTATATCATGTTCACCGTCCGCACTTGTGGGGGGAAACCCTTCTGTCCTCTATTGTTCGGCGGCCGGGTCTCTTCCTCGTCATCGCTATGCAGCCCCTTGTCATTGTTTTCGGAGATTAACTTGCCTGCTTGCTTGAATACCCAACAATCCCTGTTGGTGTGATTAGCTGGCTTTTCGGGGGTGCCGTGTATCTGGCACGAGCGGTCGAGTATTCGGTCCAAATTGGAAGGACCCGGAGTAGTTCTTTTGAATGGCTTTTTCCGCTGACCGGGTTTGGAGCCTCTGAATCCGGTGTTGACTGCCGTATCCTCAGTATTATTGCCGTTAATGCGGCGTTTGTGCTTGTTGCGACGCGACCTGCCATTGCGGTCCTTGGTATCCGGACTGCCAGAATTTTTGTTGAGGTTGTTACTGCGGGCTAGCCAGCTGTCCTCTCCCGCGCAGAAGCGGGTCATGAGTGATGTGAGGGATGCCATGGATTTCGGCTTTTCCTGTCCTAGGTGCCGGGCAAGCCACTCGTCGCGGATGTTATGTTTGAAGGCTGCGAGGGCCTCTGCATCCGGACAGTCGACGATTTGATTTTTCTTGGTTAAGAACCGTGTATAGAATTGTCTGGCCGATTCGTCTGGCTGCTGAATTATGTGGCTTAGGTCATCACCGTCTGGTGGTCGCACATATGTGCCCTGGAAGTTATCAAGGAATGCGGCTTCCAGGTCCTCCCAACACCGAATTGATTCTGCTGGCAAGCTGTTAAGCTAATGTCGAGCTGGTCCTTTAAGCTTGAGTGGGAGGTATTTGATGGCGTGAAGATCATCACCGCGGGCCATGTGGATATGAAGGAAATAGTCTTCGATCCAAACCGCGGGGTCTGTTGTGCCATCATAGGATTCAATGTTCACGGGTTTGAACCCTTCGGGGATTTGATGATCCATTACTTCATCTGTGAAGCATAGTGGGTGTGCGGCGCCTCTATATTGGGCTATATCACGATGTACTCAAGCGAGCTTTGTCTACTGTGTTCGGCTCGGCCGGAATTGCTGTATCCGGCGCGACGGTTGTCGCCGTGTATCATGGGGCGCCCACGTGATCCGTAGATCGATCTTGATTGTCTTGCCTTATCCTCCAATATGTCTCGCAAGTCCGGCACATTCCCCCGTGGCTTTGTACTTTTCGAGCGATGCCGGGGTACGACTTTAGTGAAGGGCCTAGAGGCCTCTCTGTCGCGGCCACGAGGTGGCCGGTCGGCAGTATTGTGCACTGGCAATGTAGGTTTATATGCTTCCTTCTCTAATCGGGGCAGCAGCGTGCGTTTGGGGTAGCTTTTGGAGGGGCGTTCGAGTTTGTACTCTTCGGCCGCAAGGACTTCAGTCCATCTGTCGGCTAGCAAATCTTGGTCAGCTCTAAGCTGTTGCTACTATTTCTTGAGGCTGCTTGCCGTGGCCATAAGCCTGCGTTTAAAATGCTCTTGTTCGACGGGATCCTCAGGCACGACGAATTCGTCGTCGTCGAGGCTTGCCTCGTCTCCGGAGGGAGGCATGTAATTATCGTCCTCTACCTCTTAGTCTGCCGCTCTCTCATGAGGGCTGGCTTCTTCATCCTCCTGTGCTGAATCTTGCTGGAGGGGGTTGTCTTCGGCACTGTCTGGGGTGTTATTGTCTCCGGTGCCGGAATCTCCATTCTTGCTGTGGCGGGATTTAGAGCGGTGCCACTGACGCCGGCGCTTAGGCTGTTTCTTGGAGGGGTCTTCCTCCGCTGTTCCATCGCCATTCCCATCCTTTGGGATGTCCACCATGTATATGTCGTATGACGAGGTGGCTTTCCAGTGCCCCGTAGGCGCTGGTTCTTGGTCGTCTCCGGCATCGTCGTCCATACCGTCGATGTCTTCGGAGTCGAAGTCTAGCATGTCGGTTAGGTCGTCGACAGTGGCTACAAAGTGGGTGGTCGGTGGGTTTTGAATTTCTTTGTCGTCCGCATCCCAACGATCCTGACCGTGGTCCGGCCAGCGCTCTCCTGATAACGAGAGATACTTTAGCGAATTCAGTATGTAGCCAAAAGGCGAGTGCTGAAAGATGTCCGCAGCAGTGAACTCCATGCTCGGCGCCCAATCGGATTCGATTGGTAGGGGCGCGGGAGGTTCGGGGCCCAGCGAGGAGTCCGGCACCTCGGAGTCACGAGCTTCGCAAAGGACTGGGTCGGTATTTGGCTCCATCGCTGTAGAGGTAGCAGCCCCGAGGCGGTGTCTAGCCACCCATCCTCGATCGGTGCAGTCGGCTCCGAGTTAAGGGTCGGAGCGGACTCTTGTGCGGCCTCCAGGGCACTGTCCGACAGCAGAGCTAAATCATGCCCATCGTGACAGTGCGGCGCACTCGGCTGTGGCTCGAATCCGTTGAAGGTCAAGTCTCCGCGGATGTCGACCGTATAGTTCAAACTTCCAAATCTGACCTGATGGCCAGGGGCGTAGCTTTCGATCTGCTACAGATGGCCAAGCGAATTGGCCCGCAGTGCAAAGCCACCGAATACAAAGATCTGTCCGGGGAGAAAAGTCTCACCCTGGACCGCGTCGTTGTTGATGATCGAAGGAGACATCGGGCCTATGGGCGATGACACAGAGGAACTCTCAATGAAATCACCAATGTCGGTGTCAAAACCGGCGGATCTCGGGTAGGGGGTCCCGAACTGTGCGTCTAGGCGGATGGTAACAGGAGACAAGGGACACGATGTTTTTACCCAGGTTCGGGCCCTCTCAATGGAGGTAAAACCCTGCTCCTGCTTGATTGATATTGATGATATGGGTAGTACAAGAGTAGATCTACCACGAGATCAAGGAGGCTAAACCCTATAAGCTAGCCTATGGTATGATTGTTGTTCGTCCTATGGAGTAAAACCTTTATATAGACACCGGAGAGGGCTAGGGTTACACCGAGTTGGTTACAATGGTAGGAGATCTACATATCCGTATTGCCAAGCTTGCCTTTCACGCCAAGGAAAGTCCCATCCGGACACGGGACGAAGTCTTCAATCTTGTATCTTCATAGTCTTCGAGTCCGGCCAATGATGATAGTTCGGCTATCCGGACACCCCCTAGTCCAGGAGTCCCTCATCCAGCTTGGCCTTTCGGCGTTCTATAAGTTCCTCTTTAGCAGTGCACTTTGCAAGAATAGTGGGCCGCCCTGGCTCAAGAAATTGACTCTTCAGAATCTCAACTTCCGGGTCATTTGTCTTGACCGGGCTAGGATCTTCTGGGTTATTGGAGCTGTTGAGAGTATCTTCGGCAGGCGGGTCAGAAGTTGGCACCGGAATGTCAGAGGCCGGTTCAGGCGGCGGCTGATGGGTGGAACTGTCAAGAGCAGACATGTCAAGCGCCGGGTCGGTCATGACTGGAGCTTGGGACGGATTATTCTTCTTTTCCCTTTTATTGGGCTTCACTTGCATGCTGTCAACAAAGGTAGAAGGATGAATATAAAGGCATAGGTAAGGTAAAGCATAAGGTAAACAAAGTTACATTACCCGGGGCCAGTTTTGAAGGCCGGCATGTTTGATTGCATAGACTCACCGGAGGAAGGAGAGGTATCCTGATAATTGGAGTCAGATGAATTGAGAGGTTGGCGAATTGAGGATCTTGATAAGCTAGAGGTTGTGAAAATCTTACTTTCCGGGTCACCCTTCGGATTTTTTGCTTTGGCAAAGGCTCTGAGTCGGAGGAGATTATAGTTACCTCTTCGTCAACCGCTTGGCTGTTTCCCCGTATCCTCCTGAAAAGATAGAATGTCAATAAAATAATGACAAGGGAGTTAAGATAATTAAGGATTACCTCTTCGTCATCCTCAGAAGTGTCATCCAATTTGAGTAAATCGGAAGCGCTTGGCTTCTACTTCTTTGAAGTTCTTGTTTTGGCGGCTTTCCTTTCGGTTTTGTTGGCTGTCCTGGCTTGCTTGGCAGTCTCATGGTCATACTTGACCTTCTAGAAGCTGTCATCGGCCTGTGAAAAGAAGATAAGAAGTTATGAATAAAAATAAGGTGTAACATAGCAAAGAGTGTTTATTGAGGTTGATAACTCACTTCGGGGGTCGGGTTCTTCTTGCAGAAGGGAAGTAAGCCGAAGGCATTACTAGTCACTGTGCCCTCTTTCAGCAGCGACTGGGTCGTAGTCTCGACCACATCAGTTGGTAAGTCATCAGGGCTATGACGCAGTGGATCATCCTTTTCGCCTGAGTAAGTACACATTAAGCCGGGACGGCGGCTTAACGGAAGTACTCGCCAAGTGACCCAAACTCGGACCAGGTCGATGCCGTTTAAGCCATTTCCCAAAAGAGCTTTGATCTTCTTAATGGTGGGAGCGAGAGGCAGACGCTCAATAGCAGTCAGTTTATCCGCCAGCGGATGGTTGGACTCAAGGCGCAGAGCGCGGAAGCCGGGCAGAGGGCTCTCGTCAGCCGGCGAAGTGTCTTGACAATAGAACCACGTCTGATTCCAATCTTTCGGATGACTCGGCAGTTCATCATAAGGAAAAAGTCAGTCTCTCCGCCACTGAATTGAGATGCCACCAAGCTCAAGACTGGGCCCGTTGGCACGTTCATTCTGCCGGTTCAAGTAGAAAAGCTCTCTGAACAAAAGCAAATTGAGTTCCTCTCCCAGGTACACCTCACAGAAGACTTGGAAATTGCAAATATTTGACACGGAATTGGGTCCAATGTCTTGAGGTCTAAGGTCAAAGAAATTCAAAACGTCCCTGAAAATTTTTGAACCAGGAGGAGCAAATCCCCGGCTCATGTGATCCGTAAAAACTATCACCTCCTCTTCTTTGGGTTGAGGCTTCTCTTCAGACGGGTCAGGGGCACGATAAGGCATGACCTCCTTCTTAGGCAGATGACCAGACTTCACAAATTCAGAGAGTTTACTTCTTGTGACTGTGGATGGGACCCAGTTACAGGTCACAGGAGCTTTGGTTGCCTTAGGTGCCATGACGAAAATTGAAGCCTATAACAAAATGAGAAGTTCCGGTTCAAATTTAACCCGGAGGAAAACATTTAGATCTATTCAAGATGGCGACTTAAGAAGGGGCCTCATGATATGTGGGTAACTATGCAACAGTATTTAAGCCGCTACATGTATCAAGAGCAGTTAAAATTTCTTAAGTCATGAGAAGCAAACAAGGTTCACAGATCAGTGTCATTTATTTAAACCGGCCACATGGACAGTCGTGTTTAGATAGTTTCGACAGAGGAAGTTTTTATTTCCGGGTGAACCAAACAGGTTTCACAAGTTGCCGCTGTTATTTTGGATCAAACAACTCTTCTGAAAAGAAAATTTTCTAGACCTAGGACTGGCACAGATGAAACTCAAGGGCTCGAACGGGGCATCTGTGCGGCAGAAAGGGATCTACTTGCAATCAAAATGGGTGCGAAATAGCTACCGCATCAGTTTTCTACCATCTTCAAGATCAAGAAACGGTGATGTTGAGCAAATCTACGAGGGGTTCTTGACGAATAGCAAAGAACACCGAAGAACTCGAAGGTCCTAATGCGGATCCGAGGAACAAAAAGGAGAAAACTTACAGATGCAGAGTTGCTGCGGAGGTTTGTCGCGATTCTCTGGTCAAGTCAGGTTGATGCAGCGGCCTGAGCTGGCAAGGATGAGGAGATCCGCGACAGCGGCAGCGGCGGAGCTCGAGCGGCAGAGGCGCAGTGAGAGGAAGAAGATGACCGAAGGGGGAGAATGGAGAAGACCTAGGTCGTGCCTATTTATAAGGAGAGGCTGACTAAGACGGCGCGAGAAACGAGGAGATAAACATTATTATCCAGCGGGCCCGACGCCTCTGTTTTCGGAGTGGTCAGTAAAGGCAAAGATCCGTTGGAGGATATGGTGGAAAAAAGAAAGAATTTAAGTAAATATGACGTCATGGCGGGTTAACACGGATCCAAAAGTTTATCTCCACCAAAAGAAAGAACATTATGCATCTTAGCCATGCGAAGCTTATCTGGGACCGGCTCTCTGAGGTCTATGAAGGTCACCGATCTCGTCACGATCCCTGGTTTGAGGATTTCAAGGAAAGACTCAAGGAGATTGTCGGTGTCAAAACCGGCGGATCTCAGGTAGGGGGTCCCGAACTGTGCGTCTAAGGCTAATGGTAACAGGAGGCGGGGGACACGATGTTTACCCAGGTTCGGGCCCTCTCGATGGAGGTAATACCCTACTTCCTGCTTGATTGATCTTGATGATATGACTATTACAAGAGTTGATCTACCACGAGATCATAGAGGCTAAACCCTAGAAGCTAGCCTATGATTATGATTGTTCTTGTCCTACGGACTAAACTCTCCAGTTTATATAGACAACGGAGGGGGCTAGGGTTACACAGAGTTAGTTACAGAGAAGGAGATCTACATATCCGAATTGCCAAGCTTGCCTTCCATGCAAAGGAGAGTCCCATCCGGAAACGGGACGAAGTCTTCAATCTTGTATCTTCATAGTCCAACAGTCCGGCCAAAGTACATAGTTCGGCTGTCCGAGGACCCCTTAATCCAGGACTCCCTAAGTAGCCCCTGAACCAGTCTTCAATGACGATGAGTCCGGCACACAGATTGTCTTCGGCATTGCAAGGCGGGTTCCTTCCCCGAATATACTCCATAGAAGATTTTGAACACGAGAGTCGTGTCCGGCTCTGCAAAACAAATTCCACATACCACCGTAGAGAGAACAATATTCCACGAATCTAATCTGCTGACAAATTTTCATAGCATGACATCACGCCACGGCCCGGTCATTATTCGAACCGTTTTTCACAACCAGTTATTGCACATATTGCGAGGCGGTTTCCTTGGCACGTCTTGTCGAAGCAGAGATCATGTCCCCTTTTTGCGGGATTCTCATCAATACGGGCGTGGGTAAGCCAACCGTGTTTGTTAATATGACTCCTCGATCTTAGGCAAGTTCCAAACGGTCACGCGGGGGACGCTTGATATTCACTCCCTTTATAAAGGGGCCAAGGTCTTATCTTTTTATACCCACGCTCCATCATCCCCTTCCCCCACCTCGAGTTCCAACACCTGAGGATCAGGCTTAAGCGCTTCGGACCTTCAATCATGTCCGGATCCAACCTTCAAGGCCAGTGGATGGCCTCCTCTATCAAGAAGCTTAGGCAGGCCAGGTATCTGACCGCTGCAATCCCGCACAGGCTGCCTGCTGAAGGGCAGGTCATCCCCACTCCTGAATCCAATGAGAGCATCGTATTTGTTTCCCACTTCCTCTGAGGGCTATGCTTTAGTCTTGATCCCTTTGTTAGAGGGCTCATGTTCTATTACGGGCTAGATTTCCATGATCTAGCTCCAGATTCCATCCTTCACATCTCGTTGTTTATTGTCGTGTGTGAAGCCCTCCTCCGCATTACCCCACACTTTGGATTATGGCTCAAGACCTTAATTGTAAAGCCGAAGATGATCGATGGGCGTCACGCGGAGTGCGGAGGCGCTATAATAAGCCAAGTCGCCGATTCCCTATGGCCAAAGGGTTTCTTCCCGAAGGTGTCCGACTTATGGCAACGGGACTGGTTCTACATCACCGCTCCTCGAGGCACAAAGTGGGCGGCCGCCCCTGCCTTCCGCTCGGGCCCTCCGCCTCAACTGGCGTCATTGGTTAACAAGGGACTTGTTGGGGATATAAATATTTGTGTAAGCCGCCCAGGAGGGGCCGGATTACACAAAGAAGACTCACCAAAAGGAAGCCCAAGACCAAGCATGAAGATGGCGGTTCAATAAAGGGCCTAAGGCCCACAGGCGACTTAAGGCCCGTCGTAGTAAACCGCCGTAATGGCATGACTAGTATCATAAGGTAGGTTTAACTTGTCACCGGGCCGGACACTGTTTATAAGTCGGCTGGGACTCTGTAAGCCGCAGGGCCTCAACCCGTGTATATAAGGGGGCGATCCGCCAGCGGCTTAGGGCAAGAAACAACTCATCAAGAGCCGGGCATAGCGTATCTCGCTCCCTGGTCATCGAAACATCAATACCAACCCAACTATACGTCGGCCTTACCTTCACCATAAGGGGCCGAACTAGTATAACCCTCTCGTGTCCTTTGTCCCAATTAACCCCTTCAAGCTTCCTAGTTGCGATGGCTCCACAACTAAGTCCTTTCACGAGGACATCTGACGTGACAATTCCATGACAGTTGGTGCCCACCGTGGGGCCAGCGCACGGTGGATTTGAGTTCTTGAAGGGCAACTTCGAAGGGCTCAAGGGGTACGTAGTGGGCCGGATGACCAAGAGTCGTCGCGGCAAGATCTACATCGACGACGAAGTTTGGGGCCCCGATGCCAGCTCAATTGAGTACGGGTACCGGGCCCCCTTCGGCGGAATCCACGTCTTCATCGGCCGGATTGGTGACCCGGGCCCTGAGCCGGACAACTGCACCGACCTCGCCGAGATGGCTCACCGTGCGAGGAAGGACCGAATTCAACCTGTCATGATGCATGCCTTCGTGGGCTACATCCACGGAGAGAAACTTTCTGAAGGATCTGAAGATGGTGGTGAGACGACCGTCCTCTCAGATGATGATTCGTCCGCCGGTTCAACAGATTCGCTATATCAAGTGCAAGACGGCGTGCTTGGGGGCTGTTCTGATGGCATTAGTATTCTGGACCCCTATGAGCTGCCGAGATGGGCAGGAGTCTTCATGGCTGGGACTCAACCCGGCCAAAACTCTACGGCCGCTACATCAATAACATCCGGGACAGGGGCAGCCGGGGCAGGAGGCCCTGTGCGCCCGCCGGCTCAGGTGTTGATAGATCTCATGGACAAGCTTACGGCCCTGTTAACCGCCACGGTTATTCCTGCAAAGAAAGATGAGCATGATGCGGAGGTGGTGCGGGTGCGTGAGGAAATAGCTCGGGCCAAGGAGGCCTTGGCAGTTGAGGACACTAGATTAGCCACAGAATTGGCAGCTCTAGATGCGCGGGCACATCGGCTACAGTCAGAAGCTTACCAGCTCATGATGAGCCTAAACGCGTCTAATAAGGTGATGAGGAGGAGACATTAGAAAACCCGGTCCCACTTACCTCCGAATTACGACCCTCGGGTTCTTTTCGCTACACCCGGAGCCGGCCCAAGTAACCCAACAGAGACTAATCAGTTTATGACAGCCGGAGCAGGGGGACCGGCTCAGCCTCGGGAGATGGCACCTCCTCGTGGGAGTATGGCTCCGCCCCGTTATATACCGATACCGCCGGGTCACTTTTCCAACCCTATGGATAACTTAATCGCGGCATCGGCGCGCTTGGCTGCTCTTCCCGTGGACGTGGACGGTGATGACCAGACAGCGGTGGAGACCCGGAGGGTCAGAGAACTTCTCCAGGTGGCCTTGGCTCAGCAAGAGACCTATTCTTACAGCCGGGACATGATTCATTCAACTCCTCCGCCTTGGTTAGCACCGCCTCATCAAAACCGGAGCCCGAGTTACAACAGGCACATGGAGTCTGAAGCTTTGTCAAGCAACGCCCAGCGCCGTAACCAGCCTCGTTGCTATAATCTGGTGCAGGACCGAGTACATCAGGAGAACGAACGGGCGGCTCAGCTAGCGGCTACAGACGGCTCATCAAGATTTCCTATAGTATCCGACAACTTCCGTTGAGACAGGAGTAGCCGCTAGAATAGGCGGTGTTCCTTGTCTGGTACCGGCTCTGTGTAATGTGCGCCTACCCAAGGACTTCAAGGGACCTCGAAAGGTGCCGAATTACACGGCCGACTTACAGCCCGGAGCTTGGATCGAAAGTTATGAGATGGCCATGGAGCTGTTGGAAGTCAGTGACGCGGCAATGGCTAAGTATTTCACCATGATGTTAGATGGAACGGCCCGGTCCTGGTTAAAGGGTTTGCCACCCAATTCCATTGGTTCATGGGCAGAATTAAAAGCCCGTTTCATCCAGAACTTCAAAGACAATTGTAAGCAGTCTAAGTCGATTGTGGACTTGACAAATTGTAAGCAGGAGGAGGGTGAATCTACGACTCATTGGGTACGCCGGGTCAAGGAGATAATACATTCATCTGACGAGATGGATGCCGGCTCTGCAGTCCTCATGTTGGAGAAGAATTGCTGTTTTGAGCCGCTGAGGTAGAAACTAGGGCGCCTTAAGCGTGATTGCAACGATATGGGTACGCTGATGGCGGCTTTAGTAAAATATGCCGACATTGACAGTACCAAGGATCCCGTGTGTGATGAGGAAAAGACCGGGAAGGGAAAGAAGAACGCAATTGAAAGGGTCAGCAGCATAACCCGATGAATCAAGGAGGCAATAAGCGTAAGGCGGATGGTAACCCAGAGTTTGTGGCCAATGCCAATGCACAAGGTAACAATTAAAGACGTAAGGGCAAGCCGCCTCGATCTGGCGGGTCAGGCCCATCTCTTGAGCAGCTACTCATTGAGCCCTACCCGAGACACGGCACTCGAGAGAGACCCGCCACCCACGTGTGGAAAGATTGCACGATCATGAAGGCGTTTAAGAATTCCAACACCTTTGATGGCAATCATGGGTCCGGCGGCGGCTCAGGGGCAGGCGGTTTTCATGGCCCGGGTGGTGGTTCAAATTCCGGCTTTCAGGGACATCAAGGCGGCTATAGTCAACAGCAGTCTGGTCAAGGAGAGTAGCAGCAGCAGCAATCGGGTTATCAAAGCCATCCGAAGCAGTTGAATAGTGGGCAGTATCACGTGTTTACCACTAGCTTATGCAAACGTGACCAGAAGGTTCATAAGAGGGCCGTGAATTCTGTTGAGCCGGCAGTTCCTCGTTATTTGAGGTGGTCAGAGCAGCCCATTGGATGGAGCAGTGAAGATCACCCTCCACGGGTTGATAATCCGGGTCAGTTAGCCTTGGTGGTAGCACCTCAGGTTGGTGGATATAAGTTCACTAAGGTACTCATGGATGGAGGAAGCAGCATCAATATCCTCTATTATGAGACCTTTCGACGCATGGGGTTGACTGATAAGAATTTGAGGACATCGAACACGGTTTTCCATGGAGTGGTTCCTGGTAAGTCGGCTTACCCAGTTGGCAAGATTGAACTGGAAGTGGCCTTTGGAGATGAATATGATTCCAGGGCTGAGAAATTGACGTTTGAAGTGGTCAAAATCAGGAGCCCATATCATGCTCTGTTTGGGCGGCTGGCTTATGCTAAGTTCATGGCACGGCCGTGTTACGTTTATTTGCAGCTCAAGATGCCGGGTCACCAGGGCACCATCACTGTGCATGGAAGTCGAAAGGTAGCCATGGAGTGTGAAGAAGGCGACGCGGCTTATGTTGAGTCTGCCTGTGCAGCGGAAGAGCTCAAGTTTTATCAAGACAATGTTGACCCGACGGATATGACCTCCATAAAGAAACCAACTACAGAGCATGACCCGGCGTGAAGTTTAAATCGGCCGCTGAGACGAAGCTTCTTGACTTTACCCCAGGTGACACTTCTAAGCAATTCAGCATAAGTACCAATTTGGATCCTAAATAGGAAAGCGCGCTCATCGAGTTCATCCATGAGAACCGGGACATCTTTGCATGGAAACCTTCTGACATGCCGGGTGTACCGAGGGAACTCGCTGAGCACACTCTCAATATTGATCCGAAGTATAAGCTGGTTAGGAAGTTTCTTCGACGGTTTAACGAAGAGAGACGGAAAGCTATTGGAGAGGAAGTTGCCCGGCTCTTAGCGGCCAGGTTCATTGTTGAAGTTTTTCACCCGGAGTGGTTGGCTAACCCGGTGCTTGTGCTTAAAAAGAATGGCACCCGGCGGATGTGTGTGGATTACACGGACTTAAACAAGGCTTGTCTGGCTGATCTCTTTGCTCTCCCCCGTATTGATCAAATCAGTGATGCTACGGTGTGTTGTGAATGTTTGAGCTTCTTGGATGCTTACTCTGGTTATAATCAGATCAAAATGGCAGTTAAGGACCAGGAGAAAACGGCTGTCATCACTCCGTTTGGAGCCTTCTGTTATGTATCTATGCCGTTTGGGCTCAAGAGTGCTCAGATGACTTATCAGCAATGTGTGCAGAACTGTCTAGATGATCAAATCAGGCATAATGTTCATGCCTATGTAGATGACATCATGGCGAAGTCTAGAGAGAAGGAAACCTTGATATCTGACTTGAAAGAGACCATTGATAATCTCCGGGTTTAGAAGATGATGCTTAACCCGGACAAGTGTGTGTTTGGTGTACCTGCAGGCAAGCTCTTGGGTTTTCTGGTCTCAAATAGAGGCATTGAATCTAATCCGGAGAAGATCAAGGCGATTACTTCTCTGGCTAAACCGGCGTGCATCAATGATGTTCAGTGACTGGCGGGTCGTGTTGCCGCTTTAAGCCGGTTCATAAGCCGGTTAGGTGAGAAGGCCCTACCGCTGTATCAGATGATGAAGAAAACAGACACTTTTGTCTGGAGTGATGCTGCTGATGCTGCCTTTGAAGATTTGAAGAGACAGTTGTCTGAATAACCGGTTCTTGCGGCTCCCATTGATAAAGAGCCGTTGCTGTTATATGTGGCTGCTAATTCACCAGCTGTCAGTGTTGCCATCCTGGTGGAGCGTAAGGAAGCTGGCAAGGAGCATCCGGTTCAACGGCCGGTTTACTATATCAGTGAGGTTCTCATTGAGTCTAAACAAAGGAGACATCATCCAGAATAGGGAGGACACAGGACGAGTCGCTAATTGGGCTATCGAGCTTGGACCTCATGGTTTGAGATATATGCCGCGTACTGCTATTACATCACAATCCTTGGTGGACTTTATCAATGATTGGACAGAGTTGCATGCACCTGAGGAGAAGCCAGATAACACATATTGGACTGTTCACTTTGATCGGTCCAGGCAGTTAGAAGGCTTGGGGGCTGGAGTTGTTTTAACTTCCCCTCGAGGTGACAAATTTTGTTATGTGCTCCGTCTTATGTTTCCTTGTACTAACAATGCAGCTGAGTACGAGGCCTTACTCCATGGTCTCCGGATGGCCAAAGAGATGAACTTAAGCCGGGTAAGGTGCTTGGGCGACTCAGATCTCGTGGCCCAATAGGTGTCAGGCAAGTGGGACTCCAAAGATCCCCTTATGGCGGTTATCATCGTGAAGTAGATGCTGTGGCTGGACACTTAAAAGGTTATCAAGTGGAGCACATTGATCGAAGGAAGAATGAGGCGGCTGATGCTTTAAGCCGGCTGGGATCTCAACGTAAGTCGGTGCCGCCTAACACCTTTCTCGATGTTTTGCATAAGCCTTCTATCAAGGTACCTACAGAGGAAGAACTAGTAGTGCCAGATCCAGAAGCACAGCTGGTGGCGGCTCTTCACGTCATCCCGGATTGGACGGTACCATATTTGGCCTATATGACCCGGGGAGAGTTGCCTGAGGACGAGACCTTGGCAAGACAAATCGTCAGGCGGTCCAAATCTATGACGATTATTCATGGTGAGTTACATCACCAAAGTGTCACTGGGGCGTTTCAGCGTTGTGTGTCGCCTACGGAGGGCCAAGAGATACTTCATGAGATCCACGAAGGAGATTGTGGTCATCATGCCGGGTCAAAATCCCTTGTGGCTAAGGCTTTCCTTCATGGTTTCTATGTGCTGATGGCTCAAGCTGATGCGGAGGATCTAGTCAGCAAATGTGACAGATATCAAAAATTCTCACGACGAGCTCATGTGTCGGCTCAAGAGTTGAGGATGATTCCAATCACTTGGCCGTTCGCAGTCTGGGGGCATGACATGGTTGGACCTTTCAAGAGGTCTAAGAATAAAAAGACACACCTCCTGGTGGCAGTGGATAAGTTTACAAAGTGGGTTGAGGCAGAGCCAGTCAGTAAATGTGATGCAGCCACGGCGGTTCAGTTCATGAAAAAGGTGATCTTTCGTTTTAGTTTTCCACATAGCATTATAATGGATAATGGCACTAATCTCTCCAAGGGTTCCATGGAATAGTTCTGTCAACGAGAACATATCAGGCTTGATGTTTCAGCTGTTGCTCATCCTCAATCCAATGGTCAGGCAGAAAGAGCTAATCAAGTGATCGTGAAGGGTATCAAGCCCCGGCTCTTTGTCCCCTTACAGCGGACTCCGGATTGTTGGGTGGAGGAGTTACCCTCTGTATTGTGGAGCATCAGCACTACGCCTAACAGATCTACATGCTACACAACTTTCTTCATGGTGTATGGTGCAGAGGCAGTCCTGCCAAGTGACATCCGACACAATTCACCCCGTGTGGCGGCTTATGTTGAGGCTGACAACGAAGAAGCTCGTCAGGATGCACTTGACTTGTTGGATGAGGAATGAGACTTGGCAATAGCCCCTCTGCGATTTATCAACAAGACTTGCATCGCTATCACAGCCGCCGGGTTAGGAGCAGAACCTTTGAGGAAGGCGACTTGGTGCTCCGGCTCATCCAGGATCAGTCTGACATGCACAAGCTATCCCCGCCTTGGGAAGGAACCTTTGTGGTCAGCAAGAATCTGCACAAAGGGTAATACTACCTCATCGATGTTCGAGAGCACAAAGACTCGCGTAAGTCGGAGGAGGAGACCCGCTGGCCGTGGAATATTGCTCATCTCCGGGCTTACTATACTTGAGCCACCGGCTCTCAAGATGTATATATTTTGACAATGTATATATTATATAAAGAAATAAAGCAGGAACTCTGTCCTTTTTACCCTCAAAGGTTTATGTGTCTTCTTTAGCAGGTGGTGGAGACAACCAACAGGGAGCGGATCACATCTGAATCTGGCTTTCCCTTTGGTCTGGCTTATGATCATATCTGAATCTAGCCATGGTCACTTGGGGGTTTCCTGTTCAAACATAGGTCGTATTCGAACCAAAGAGAACATAGCTGTCGATAACCACTTGATCGACATATTGCCAAACCCACTTGGGGGCTTCTTGATCATATTTGAATCACAGCTTAACCCCTTTGGGTATGACGTGGATCGTATTCGAATCAGCGTCATTAAACAACTCTTATGGTCACTTGGGGGCTTCCTGTTCAAACATAGGTCGTAGTCGAACCAAAGAGAACATAGGTGTCGATACCCACTTGATCGGCATCGCCAAAGCCACTGGGGGCTATATGATCGTATCCGAATCTTAGCTTAACCCCTTTGGAACGGTTTACTGATAGTATTCGAATCAGAAGCCTGTGAATATTGATTATTATCCATTATAAGGATACACTACAGGAATCATCTACTTTGCCATCTTCCACGGCAGACGGCAAAGGCATGGATGGCGGACGGCAAAGGTCTTTGCCGTCCGCCGCGGACAGCAAAAGTGGACGGCAAAGTACGGGACGGCTAAGAGCTACATTGCGGTCTGCTTCGGGCAGCTGAAGGAAAAGGGGCCTTGGCCATCAGCAGCCGACGGCAAAGAATGCAGACGGCAATAAATGCGCTGTTACTCCGTTAGGTGGTTAACGGCAAGCCTTTGCCTTCGGCCGCTGATGGCAAACTTCGTAAGGCCTTTGCCGTCAGCCACTATAGGCAAACTGACCAAATTGGTCAGCCTCCCAGGAAGCACAGTTGCCTGCCATGTGGCCTCTTTGCCGTCCGCTGCTGATGGCAAAGAGCCCTTTGTCGTAGGTGGCAGACGGCAAAGAGCCTGCATATTGGCTTTTTTTCCCTGTTTTTTTAAATCCAACAATTTTCATAGCAAATATATATGACATATATAGATATATTTCACAGGGCTATTTAACAGCACATAAGTTTCATCGTACATACATATATAGCAAGTTGCACATACGCATAAGTTGCAACCATTAGGAAGTTGCACATACATATTACAATGCAAAGATTCATCAAGATAGCAAGTTCCGTCGTAGCAAGCTAGAAGAATACTAGAAGAGAATGAAATAAAAAACAAGCACTCCATCATAGCAAGCTAGCTTCCAAGAAGTGAATGAAATCTGCAAAATGGCAAATAAGAAAGTTGGGAAAAGGTGACTAGAAGAAGAAGCACGCCATCGTTTGTGAGGTAACTTAGGTGAAATGGATCGTTTATGAGCTAACTTAGGTAAAATGCATCATTTTAGAGCTAACGTAGGTAAAATGGATCGTTTATGAGCTAACTAAGCTAATTATGCCGTTTTTTTACATAAGTAAGGTAAGTACATGTCATTATTGAGCAAACATAGTTAACTAAGCATATTATAACTAAGTTAGGTCATTTTGGAGGAAACAAAGCTAAGTATAGATCGTTTTAGAGCTAACTTAGGAAAAATGGCTGGTTTTGGAGGTCAGTAAGCTTATTAAGTCATTTTGCAGGAAAAGAAGCTAACTCTAGGTCATTAAGGTAAGCATATTGGATGAAATAAAGCTAAGTCTAGATCTTTATGCATTTGTTAAGCAAAAAATAGAGAAACTTACCTTGATCATGGAGGTGTGGGAGCGGGCTGGCTCATGCCAGTAGCTGGAGAAGGATCGTGTGATGCTTGTGTGGAGTTACGCTGCACCAAAGATCATTTCCAATGTTTCGTTAGCATGATGACACTCAAATGTTAAGACTAGCAAGTAACGTCCATTCAAATTAAACTCATCGTGGTCTCAGGAGCAATCTCTGGATCAATGGCTATGGAGCCACGGGACCTCCCGCCACTAGATATCATCACCTGCTCTGGATTGTAGGGAATCTGGCTCGGGTTAAACTCCTCCCCTTTCCTCGCCTTCCCCTTGACTTGCTTGTAAGAGGCAGTGTGGGCCATGGCATACAGGTCATACCCCTCTGGCACCTTATCCGTCTTATTGTAGCATGCCTGAAAGAGAGAAACAAAGTAAAGTAGTAATTAAAGGGCTCAAACTAGCATGATGAACGAATTGCATTAATCATGAAGCAAACCACATACCCAATTCCGCCCGAACTGATATAAGATGGAGCTACCTTGATGGTGTGGCACACCTTCAATTTGGGCACATTTGTCCTTGGCCTCAGTCAGATCCCCTTCCATCTTTCAACACCTGCCATGACAAAGAGTAAACGAAATTAGTACAACATAAAAAAATACCGACATGAATAATAATATGTATATCACTTAAGTGTATCATCATCAAGTTCAACATAAAAAAATTGAATACCTGACACTACTAATAATCTCGATCAGTATCATCAATAAGTGCATAATCATCATCATCACTATAATCAATGACGGCCTCATAGGGTTTAGTGGCATCAACATGTGGAAGGCCACCTTTGCGTAATCAGTCAAGCATTGAGAGGTCATCCGTAGTAGTAAGCTCTTCTTGTTCCGGCTCTTCTTGTTCCTCCTCTGGGGTGATGTGGGATTCATTGTCGCTGTCTACTTCAATGATTTGGGGTGAAGTATACCGGTTCTTGAAACGCTTTTTGGAAAGACGTGTCTCTTGGAAGAATTCTCCTTCATATGTGTCTGGGTTAATGTGAGGTTCATAATCCTCTTCCTTTGGGGGAGATAGTCTAGCACGTGGCGGCACTTCATAAACGACATCCCAACCTTTCAGATTTGGATTAGTTTGGCAGGCCCAGGGTAGATAGAATACTTGGGTCGCCTGTTGAGCCGTAATATAGACATCAGGAACATCTAAATGGGTGCTTTGGTTGATTTCAACTAGCCCTATATGTTCATGAGTCCTTCTAGTCTCCTTCGGCTGAAACCAATAACATTTGAAGACTACGACATTCGGTGGGTTTTCACCATAGAATAGAAATTCATAAATTGCTTCAACTCTCCCCTAATACTCGGTACCTCCTTCGCCGATAGCAGATAGACAACAATTTGTAGACTTTCGGTCGGCCATAGATAGCTCTTTGCCGTAGGTACGAAAACGATACCCGTTGATGTCGTATTTGTCAAATGAACGGACCTTATAGTCAAAACCATTAGCGACTTGTCTCAATTCGGCGTCCATAGACTCTGAATTAGCCTACAAGTTTAATATGAAAGGATTGTTGCATTACCCACAAATTAGCGAATGAAATGAAATTGTCTAATAGAATTTACCGTTTGTTTGAACCAAGAGATGAAACCGGGATAGCCGCCTCCTTGCTTTGCGAGAAGCTCATACTCTTCAACGGAATCCTTTTGGATCACCGCTCCACACGAGAATAGGGTGACGTATCGACTGTATGAAATATCCAGGAATAAGAGTAGTTCAAAGGAAATATAAGTTGCGAAACAATGTACCGAGAACTTACTCGATGTACGGCCGCACTTCTATCAGGTTGTTGAAGATATACAATGAAATGGTCCGCCATTCTTCGTTATCCAAATATACTGGATTTGAAACACTAGCTGGTGCGAGATTCCCTTTGAATAGGCTGAGGTTGGATCCACCCTTTTTAGGCTCGTCAGCATTGTACCGAGGCTTCGGATTATGCAAATGACGATTTTTGGTTTCGTAGTGTGCTGTCACGAAGTTTGCCACCTCCTCAGTGATGAATGCCTCAGCCATAGACGCTTCAATTCTATGTTTATTTTTACATTTTTCTCGAAGCGTCTTCTGCATCCTCTCAGTTGGGTAGCACCAATGATTTTGCACGCCCCCCCCCCAATCTTGCCTCGGTCGGGAGATGCAAAATCAAATGCTGCATTGGATTAAAGAAGCCCGGTGGAAAGATCTTCTCTAACTTGCAGATCAACTCTGGCGCCAACTCTTCCATTTCTTCTAGCACGCCAGGTGATAGTTCTTTCGCAAAAAGAACATGGAAGAAATAGCTCAGTTCTGCCAGTACTAGCCATTCATCCTCAGGGATGAAGCCACACAACATCACCGGCATTACCTGCTCAATCCATATGTGCCAATCATGACTTTTGAGACCAAATATCTTCAATTATCAAGACTTGCTCCCCTCTTTAGATTCGCTGCATACCCATCGGGGAACATCAACTGCATTTTCACCCACAAGAAATTTCCCTCATAGCTAGCCTTCCAAGATTGAACCATGCCTTTGGCTTCATCCAGTTCTGCTTTCCTTTCGGTTCTTTCATGTTTTGTAACGGCCTATCACATAGCTCCTCCAGATCGACTCTAGCCTTAGTATTATCCTTTGACTTCCCATCTATGCCGAACAATGTACCAAAAAGTGCCTCGGCGATATTCTTCTCAGTGTGCATCATGTCGATGTTGTGTGGGCAAAGGAGGTCTTTGAAGTAAGGCAGATCCCATAAGCATGTTTTGTGAGTCCAGGCGTGCTCAAAATTATACCCCTTGAAGTACCCTGGACGCTCTGGATCTGGCTCGAGAGCGTTTAACTGATCCAGGGTCTGTTGGCCTGTCAACACAGGTGGTGCAGAGTTTTTTACAACTCTACCTCTGATGAAGTTCTTCTTGTCTTTCCTGAACTTATGGCGAGGATCCAGGAACTGTCTATGCATGTCGAAGCAAGAAAACTTGCGACCGGCCTGAAGCCAACGAAACTCAAGAGCTCCCTTGCATGTGGGGCACGGGAACCTTCCATGCACACACCAGCCAATGAATAGCGCATACGCCGGCAAGTCATGCGTCGAGTACATGTACCAGACACGCATTATGAAGTTTCGTTTGCTATAGGCATCGTATGTCTTGAACCCATTATCCCAGGCTTCTTGCAATTCGTCCTTACGTGGCTGCATGTACATATTCATATTTTTCCCCGGATAGTTGGGCCCTGGAATTATCAACGTCAGGAAAATGTTCTTTCTTTGCATAATCTGTCCGGGGGGGAGATTGAGTGGAAAGACAAATATGGGCCAACAACTGTATTGGGCTGCCATCATACCAAACACACTGAACCCATCGGTGCTGATGCCGACTGGAGGATGCCTCGGATCTGCCGCTTTGTCAGCATGTAATTCATCAAACTTTTTCCACGCAACACCATCCGATGTGTGTACCATCATCAGATTACCATCTGCATCTAGTTCGGTTCTTTTGCCTGTTTTGTGCCAAGTCATCTGTCTGGCCGTCTCTTCGACCATGAAAAGACATTGAAGTCTTGGTACGATTGGCATATACTGAAGAACACTGACAGGGATTTTGGTCTGTGTCTTCTCACCCATACCGTTGTCTACCACAATATACCTGAAAGACTTGCAAATGGGACAATAGCTCAAGTCTGCATAGTCAAGCCTAAATAAGGCACATCCTTTCTAACAGGCATGTATCTTCTCATAGGGCATCTTCAGTGCACGGAGGATTTTGTCCGACTGGTACAGGTTTGCAGGCATTACATGGCCTTTGGGTACAAAGCGTCCAAATACTGTCATAATTGCGTCATAGCATTCTCTGCCCAAGTTAAACTGAGCCTTGAAAGCCATTAATTGTGAGATGGCATCCAACTGACAAAGCTCAGTGTGCTCGTGGAGCGGACGTTTTGAAGACTCCAACATTTCATTGAAGGCCTTTGCAGATTCCTCCATCTCCTCGTCTGAATCCCGAGCATCATCATAGTCTAGCACCATGTTTTCCATCCCGGTACCATGCTCGTCGGTGCGACGATGATCCACCTCAGCTATCAAGTTCAATGGGAGACACATATTGGTTACGCATACTGATGATTCAAGACACATATATAGCTAGCTATCAAGTTTCATCGGCACGAACACCGGAACAGAGCAAATAATTAATGGGGGAGAAGGACATGTCATTTGTGCTCACCCACGAATGAAGGGGCAGAGCTTGTCAAACGCACGGCAAGGTCATCGAACACCAAACCTCGTAGCGGTGAAACAACTGCACATTTAAATCAACCCGATCAACACAATTATATATGATGTTTTTCATAACAAAATCGAAAAATATATGACCTAACTAATAATTCACAAATATAAGACCCTGTCGGCCTCGGGGGGTCGGGTGTCGGTGTGTCTGGGTGTGGTGTCGGGGTCGGGGTGTGGTGTCGGGGTCGGGGTGTCGGGGTTAGGGGTCAGGGGGTCGGGGTGTCGGGGTCAGGGGGGTCAGGGGGTCGGGGTGTTTCCTTCTATCCTTCTTCTTCTTTCTTTCTCTTCTTCTTCTTATTTCCTTTCTTCTTCTTCTTCTTTCATCTTTTTTCTACTTTTTTACTTCTTTTTGTTTCTTTTTTCTTCTTCTTCTATTTCTTCTACTTCTTTTCTTCTTCTTCTTTTTTCATCTTTCTACTACTTCTACTTCTTCTACTTCTTCTAATTCTTTTCTAACACTAACACTAACACAATCTAGCACTAACAATTAAACAGCAAAAAAAATGAGAAAACAGAAAAAAAAGTAGTAGTCCCTCACCGGAGAATTGGGACGGTCGGCAGGGGCCGCGCCGGGCGGCGGGGGCGGCGCCGGGCGGCGGGTGGCGGGGCGACGGGGTGTCGGCGGGTGGGGTGGGGGGCGGAGGGGTGGTGGGGCGATGGGCCAAGGGTGCGGGGGCGAGGGTGGCGCCGGGCGGCAGGGGCGGCGCCGGGCGGCGGGTCGCGGAGGGGTGGTGGGGCGATGTGGCGTCGGCGGGTGGGGTGGGGGCGGAGGGGTGGTGGCGCGATGGTCCAAGGGTGCGGGGGCGGGGGCTGCGCCGGGCGGCAGGGGCGGGGGCGGCGCCGGGTGGCGGGGGCAGCGGTGGATCTAGCTAAGGCGGGGCATCGGGGAGCAGAGAGGAAGAGAAGGTAGAGTAACGGGCGGGGGGGTGGCGTCCGTTAGTTACTCGGCTCTTAGCCGTCCGCCGTTATCTCTCTTTGCCGTCTACTAGCAGACGGCAAAGAGGTGGGGGTGTTAAGTTTTTTTAAACGGGCGGGTGGGTGGAGGCCACCTCCCTCTTTGCCGTCAGCTGGCTGACGGCAACGAAATGGCGCATGGCAAAGAGCTTCTTTGTCGTCTGCCGTTTCTTTGTTGTACGCTTTTCGGTAGCTGATAGCAAGTAGCTTCTTTGCCGTCCGCTAGCGGACGGCAAAGATCTGGCAGATGGCAAAGTAGCGGATTCCAGTAGTGATAATTATTTTGACTATCTTGAGACCTTCTTAAAAGCATTATGAGATGTTTTTTTGATTCTTCCGGTTTAATATTGATCACCCCAGGTTGTTAAGTGCCTGGTGAACATCATATAAGCAGGTGAGATTACCGAAGGGATCGCAGGTATGCTATTGTGATTATGTTTAACAAAAATAATCATAAACCGGCCTGTATATGATGTCTTTGGTTCACATTCCGGGTTATCAATACTTGATGTGACCCCCGACGCGATAAACCGCCAAGGGAATTTTGCTTGTTTTATTTGCAGGATAAGTCAAGCAAATTCCAACATCAAGGAAATAAACGATTAACATAAGCCAGAAATATATAGCGATGGCGGCTTATGAAAGTATTAAGCGCCAGGAACATGCGCGAAGACATGGCAAACATGGAGATGTTTTTCTACCCTATTACAAGACTCCCCGGGTCTGAATAAACGAAGCATTGTTTTTGCAAAGCCATAAAATGCCTGGCGGTTCACTCCTTCGGCGGGCTTGATGATTCCGGGTTATCCTTCTACGCCTCTCCGTCGGTTGCTTTGTCCTGGAAGGTTGACGAGTCCCAGTCAATGCCACTCAAGGCTTCAAACTCAGCTTCATCATCTATTAAACCGGCGGGGTCCACTTCAGGGGCTAAAGTATGCTTACGAGTTGGAGGGATCAGGCTGACTTTATCATATGGAGTGTTTGGAATTCTCAGGTTCTCACTGTCATAACCCAGCGAATACTTGGTAAGGTCAGTGTCGTTCCCAATGATGGTAGCCACGGGATGTATCTCTTTGACGCAGGCGGTGAAGTCCTCATCATCAAATACAATACCATCCTCCTTCAGACTCGGGTATCCAAGGGCGAGGTCGGCTGGGTCTAGTTTTGGAATCCATGCCTTTGCCTGGCTCAACGCGGCTACGGCCCCGGCTCTTGAGGACGCCCACCTTAAATCTTGGATCCGCTGAGGTAGCACAGCGAGGCACTTCGGCACGTCTTGCAGGAGGTGGGGAGTGGTATTTGATAAATCTACAACGGCCAAAGCACGTTGCGACCAGGTGTACAGATGCTCCACTAGAGTGTAAACCGCCTTAAGTTTGGTCAGCATGTTCTGCTTGAGGTTGGAGCTCCAGGGGCCTGTATGCTCACAAACATAAAAGTGAGCCGGAGATAACGATTACAATAGTCATCAAAGGAAGGATTACAATGTTTGAGGTTATGAACAGTAACTTACCGAAGATGGCTGAGACAATTTGAGATATCTGGCGCTTTAAGTCGGACAGCTCGGTTGTTGCTTTTGCATGTGATGCCTCTGCTATCTCGGCCCGGGTGACCAATGAAGCCTTCTCATCAGCCCAAATTTTCTTCTCAGACTCAAAATTCTTCTTCAACTTCTCTTGTTCAGAGACGCTGAATTCCAATTTGGAGTTGGCCTTTTGAGTTTCAAGTCAGCAATCTCCGACTCAAATTGACTTATGGTTGCCTGCATTGATGCTGGGTTATGGTAAGAATCATGGTAAGATAACATTAAGTCCCAAGTACTTTGCAAGCAAAGGTTCTTGACACTTGGGGGCTAATGTATGCTGAAGAATTTTTAACCTACAAATCCGGGTCATGCATATTAAGTCCCAAGCATTTTACAAGTAAAGATACTTGACGCTTGGGGGCTAATGTGTATCGCAAGTTCAAACTATCATGCTATAACTGGGTTAAATGTCTTCTCTTTAAACCGGACGAAACAATAGTAAGCAGATTTCCAAGTCTACAACATATTTATTAATAAGCAATAGACTTGGGGGCTAATACAGTAAGTATGATTCAGAAAAGGGGCATAAGGTATACCTTAGATTTTTGTTGAATTTGCTTCACCATATCAATTTCCACGTCACGGCTGTTGTGCACTTGATTAAGATAGCCAGAGACTATATCTCCAATGCTTAAGTGAGTGTAATTAGTAACGTCTAGTGTCGGTGTCAAAACCGGCGGATCTCGGGTAGGGGGTCCCGAACTGTGCGTCTAGGCGGATGGTAACAGGAGACAAGGGACACGATGTTTTTACCCAGGTTCGGGCCCTCTCGATGGAGGTAATACCCTACTCCTTCTTGATTGATATTGATGATATGGGTAGTACAAGAGTAGATCTACCACGAGATCAAGGAGGCTAAACCCTAGAAGCTAGCCTATGGTAAGATTGTTGTTCGTCCTATGGACTAAAACCCTCCAGTTTATATAGACACCGGAGAGGGCTCGGGTTACACAGAGTCGGTTACAATGGTAGGAGATCTACATATCTGTATTGCCAAGCTTGCCTTTCATGCCAAGGAAAGTCCCATCCGGACACTGGAAGAAGTCTTCAATCTTGTATCTTCATAGTCTTGGAGTCCGGCCAATGATGATAGTTCGGCTATTCGGACACCCCCTAGACCAGGACTCCCTCAGTAGCCCCTGAACCAGGCTTCAATGACGACGAGTCTGGCGCGCATATTGTCTTCGGCATTGCAAGGCGGGTTCCTCCTCCGAATAATTCATAGAAGATTGTGAACACCAGGATAGTGTCCGGCTCTGCAAAATAAATTCCACATACCACCATAGAGAGAATAATATTTACACAAGTTCAATCTGCTGACGTATTTCATGGCGTGACGTCACACCACGGCCAAGCCTTTACTCGAATCGTTTTTGTCATACCACCTCAGCGCGTTTAGCGAAGCGGTTTCCTTGGCACGTCTTGTGAAGCAGAGATCGTGTCCCCTTATTCCGGGATTCTCATCAATACGGACGTGGGTAACCCAACCGCGCCATTGACTGTGGCGCTTGGGAGATAAGCGAGTTTTACCAGGCTGGTGGGGACACATAGTTTCGTCCGCTCATATATAAGGGGATAAGGATCCACCTTTTCACCTACGCCTTCTTCCTCCTTTGCTTATCCATCTCCGCGCACTCGAGCTCCAGCGCCCAAGTCCGCACATCTCACCTCAACCTTCTCCAACCATGTCCGGAGCGGGAGGCAAGTGGATGTCCTCCTCCGTTACGGAGGGGCACATCAAGAAGCTGCGCAATGCCGGATATTTGTCCAGCGATATCACGCATCGGCTCCCCGACGAGGGGCAGCTCATCCCCACCCCTCGGCCCCATGAGAGGGTTGTATTCCTTCCCCATTTCCTCCGCGGTCTGGGCTTTCCACTCCACCCCTTTGTCTGGGGGCTCATGTTCTACTATGGCCTGGATTTCCATGATCTGGCCCCGAATTTCATCCTCAACATCTCGGCGTTTATCGTCGTGTGCGAGGCTTTCCTCTGCATCCAGCCCCACTTCGGCTTATGGCTAAAGACCTTTAATGTCAAGCCGAAGGTTGTGAAGGGCAGCCAAGCGGAGTGCGGAGGCGCCATGGTGGGCAAGATGCCCAACGTCACTCGGCTTGAGGGCGCCTTCGTGGAAACCATCAAAGGGTGGCAATCGGGGTGGTTCTACATCACTGAGCCGCGTGACCCTGAATGGGCAGCGGCCCCCGAATTCAGATCTGGCATCCCCTTGCGGCTCACTTCCTGGAAAGAGAAGGGACTGCTGTGGGGTGATTCGGAAGAGCTGACCAGACTCCAATCCTGTCTCCAAACCCTGGTGAACAAGAAGCTCAAGCATGTCAATGTAATCCAGGTCATGCTCATCCGCCGGATTCTCCCCTGCCAACAGCGGGACCTCAACTTGTGGGAGTTCGATCCGGCACAGCACCAGACCTTGAGCAGGCTCTTCGACACTACGTACGAAGAGGCCTGGAGGGTGCTGTTCAAGGGCGCCGAGGCTTCCGCATCCGCTACCGAAGATCACGGATTCATCTCACAGCATCCGGCTGGCGAGGTAAGCTATGTTATCCTTTATGTGACACTTGCTTTTCATAGTTTAACTCTATGCGGGATCTACACTCCCAATACCTTTAACAGGCCTGGCAGAAGACGTCCGGACAGGTTAACTGTCCGGCTCCCCTTCCAGAAGACCCAACGGATGTCCGTTTGACATGGCTGCTGGTCCCGGCGCCTTACCTGGTGCCGGAGAAGAAGGCCAAGGAGAAAGCCACGGGAACCCGGAGGAGTTCCCGGCGTCAGGTGTTATCGGATTCATCATCCGATGACTCCGAGGCGGAATCCTCCCACGAGGACGAGGAGGAGAAGAAAGAGGCCTCTCCCCCAGCGGGGGGAGAGAAGAAGAGGAAGGCCTCCCCAACGGGGGAGGCCGAAGGGTCCAAGAAGGGAAGGACCCTTCCCCCAGACTGTTCCACCAACGTCGACGACGGCGACGAGGAGTGGCCCTCAAGGGCCAAGCCCCTGGCGAGATCGTAAGTATCTGGACTCCTGAATAACTCATAATTTTTCATTTTGTCGCATAGCATCTTTTAACGCCGCATACAACCCTGTAGTCCGCCCAAGGATGATCTTCCCGCTTCGTCTAGCGGGTCCTTTGGTACGTCGGATGTGAATAGCACTTCACTTTCGGCCACCTCCTCCCCCCGTGACGCCGACGACGCCGAGCAGGGATCCCAGAAAGGGACCCACCAGGAGGAGGAGGCCCCGGAGGTGCCGTAGGGCAACCTTCCGGACTTTGGACCGGACTCCGCACCGGGACCTTCAGTGGTTCCGTAGTCCGGCGGGCGGCCCCTTCGTAAGAAGGGCAAGACTATGACGCCGGCGGCCTTCGTCCAACCGAAGGCACTGGATAACTTGCTGGAGGCGCTCAGCGGTGCTTCCATCGATGAGGAACACCGCACCGTCATGAGTGCGGTTATTCAGAAGGTTCAGCTCGCCAAAAGCGGGCTGACCGAAGCCTACAGCAGCCTTCTAACAGGCTTTGAGGTAAGAATTTTAAGATATGTAAAAAAATACTGCATAGACAGTAGCCCCTGATGCTCGGTTCAGTGTTCGGAAAGAAAAGCCGGACTGAGGATCTAAAAAGATATACGCAGGAGTCTTAGCAAAAATATGTCAATATGGGAATGCAGGCTGCGCTGCTGACCTCTGTCGCACTGACTACGGAGGTCAATGCCTTGAAGCAGAGCCTCGAGCGGTCCGAAAGCGAGCTCGGCCATGCCAAGAAGCAGCTCGAGGATAAGGAAGGTGAGTAACACCTTATTAAAGTTGTACCTTACAAAAAAGGATTTGGTTGCAAGAGGAATGACAATGATAACGTAGGTACTCCAGGGGCTACAAACGAGGTGGGGACCCTGAAGAAGGCGGTGTCCATGGCCAAACGCAATGCGGCCGCGGAACGCGCCGAGCGAGAGAAGCAGGAGGCGCGGGTGGTGGAGGTACGGCAAGAGCTCCAGGCTCTCGTCGAAAAACATGAGAGTTTGGAGCGTGACTCGAAGACTCGAGAGTCCGAGCTTGTGTCGGCTCTTGAGAGTGCCAAAGCCGCTAAGGCAGAAGCCCACAAGGCCCTCCAGGAAATCGAGGCATTAAAGAAGATAGCGGCGGGTAAGGCATTCTTCATGCAAAGCAAGCATGTAAAAGTGAATTACCTGTTACTTACCCGAATTCAGAGCTCTCCAGGAGCGTTCGCAGATCTGCCCCATAGCGTGTCCGATGCTGCCGCGTTCTACAGAGCCGAGGAGGGGAGCTCGACGGAGAAGGTGTTCTAGTCTCAGTATGCTGAGGCTGGACATCCGATGCCCCTAAGCGACCAGCTGAAGCAGCTGGTCGAGCTCCACACGGTGGCCGAACAGGCCATGAAGGGCCTCATAGTTCGGCTGTGGCCCAAAGAGGCCATGCCTAGGAGCTACTTCGGCCTGGTGCGGCGGCTGGTGGATGCTTGTCCATGGGTTGAAGTCATCAAGCACTCCGCCTGCATTGAAGGTGCTCGTCAGGCCCTTGCCCGTGCTAAGGTGCACTGGGGCAGGATGGACGCTGAGAAGCTTGTGAAGGACGCGCCACCACCGGGCAAGGAGTATCGCACGCCCGAGATATTATAAGGGTCTCCTGAAGGGTGCCCGCATTATTGCGGGTGAGTGCTCCAAAGATGTAATATTTGAGTAGACTCGCATTTTGTTATCCTGTGCGATGAAAACTTTGTTCATATCCGCTAAGCAACGCTTGTTAATTTAAAATATTACCTTCTGTGCGGCCGTTTATCAAATATGAGAGATGGAAAGTCGTTGGCTTCGGCCCCCATGCAACGAGTGCTAGGGTGTTTGGGATAAACTTGAGCGCTCTTGTTCCCATTTTTGGGTCCATCTAGGGAGGCGCTCAACACAACGAACGAGGCAACCGGACTTATAGTGCTTGAACACTCTCACTTAGCCATGGAATTCTATAATTTTAAATTTCGGCGAAGCCCCTAGTGTTCGGAAGGCCGAATTCGGGGCGCTATCCATGCCTGGGCCGGACAAAGCCGGGTCCTCGCTCTAAGCGGCATAAGTCTTTAGGGACTCGAAAAAACCTCTCGAACAGCGACCGGCTCTCGCCTCATCATGACGGTCAGTTTTAGCTTTCTCCACTGAGGTGCTCGCCCAGCTCAACTGGGGCACAATCGCAGTGGTTCTCCCAGCACTACCTTAGCCAATATAACGGAACGTAAGGTACCAAAACATGGGAGCCGAGCAAACCCAACTATTGACCCAAGACATGATTCAGAGCCGATGCATATAATGCTATAAGTTCGGGGTGCCGCACTTGTGAAAGTGTTCGGACTTATCACACCATAATACGGGGAACTTAAGCCCCTGGTGTATTTAGCCGTACCAAAGTGTACGGATGCAACATGTCATAAATGAACATATGTATAAGAGAGGAATGCAGTGGTAGGCAAAAAGCGATGCATTGTTTATTCAAAAAGTACTGCCATGAGTGCAGAACGATACAAATAGTGCGATAAGCAAGGGATGGAACTATTTAGCATATCCCCCTCCAGGGGTAGGTTGTGGAATGGTGTATAAAACAGGTATAATGCTTGTAATGGAGACCACCTGGATACTCGTCGTAGCTTTCTCCTTCCCTGGCTGTTGCATCGTGAGTTCGGCAGGTCTACTGCCGGACAGGGCCTCTGGTAAACGGAGTCCCGAGGATAAGAAAAAAAAGGAAAGAAAAAGGATGACACACTTGGGAGCCCCTGGTGTGGTTGAGCCGCACTCTGGGCCTGCCGTGGTTGTGCCCCTCCCCCTATGCCCATGGTATCTCCAGAGCGTAGTGATGTACGAGAAGTACCGGTCTTGCAATTTTGCGAGGGCTGGGGTTGGGGCCGCATTGCTACGCGTTCTCGGAACGTGCCAGGATGGTATTGTTGTAGGTTACTCCGGGCACGCTTGGCGGTGTCTGGTCGCTTAACGGCCGGACTCGAGAATTGCCTTAAGAGGCTGCTCTGCACTTCTGCCACGAGAGCCGCTGTATGCTCCTCCGTTCAAAGAGAGCGTTTAGTGTTTCCGTTAACCGTGATGACTCCTCGAGGGCCTGGCATCTTGAGCTTGAGGTATGTGTAGTGCGGCACCGCATTGAACTTTGCAAACGCGGTTCGTCCGAGCAGTGCATGATAGCCGCTGCGGAACGGAACTATGTCGAAGATTAACTCCTCGCTTCGGAAGTTATCCGGGGATCTGAAGACCACTTCCAATGTAACTGAGCCTGTACAATTGGCCTATACACCTGGTATGACGCCTTTGAAGGTCGTCTTTGTGGGTTTAATCCTTGAGGGGTCTATGCAAATCTTGCGCACTGTATCCTGATAAAGCGGGTTCAGGCTGCTGCTGCCGTCCACCAGGACTCTAGTGAGGTGAAACCCGTCGACATTGGGTCTAGAGCCAATGCGGCGAATCCGCCATGGCAGATGCTGGTGGGGTGGTCCCTTCGATCAAACGTGATCAGGCAGGAGGACCATGGATTGAACTTTGGGGCGACTGGCTCCATCGCGTATACGTCCCTGAGTGCACGCTTCCGCTCCCTTTTGGGTATGTGGGTTGCGTATATCATGTTCACCGTCCGCACTTGTGGGGGGAAACCCTTCTGTCCTCTATTGTTCGGCGGCCGGGTCTCTTCCTCGTCATCGCTATGCAGCCCCTTGTCATTGTTTTCGGAGATTAACTTGCCTGCTTGCTTGAATACCCAACAATCCCTGTTGGTGTGATTAGCTGGCTTTTCGGGGGTGCCGTGTATCTGGCACGAGCGGTCGAGTATTCGGTCCAAATTGGACGGACCCGGAGTAGTTCTTTTGAATGGCTTTTTCCGCTGACCGGGTTTGGAGCCTCTGAATCCGGTGTTGACTGCCGTATCCTCAGTATTATTGCCGTTAATGCGGCGTTTGTGCTTGTTGCGACGCGACCTGCCATTGCGGTCCTTGGTATCCGGACTGCCAGAATTTTTGTTGAGGTTGTTACTGCGGGCTAGCCAGCTGTCCTCTCCCGCGCAGAAGCGGGTCATGAGTGATGTGAGGGATGCCATGGATTTCGGCTTTTCCTGTCCTAGGTGCCGGGCAAGCCACTCGTCGCGGATGTTATGTTTGAAGGCTGCGAGGGCCTCTGCATCCGGACAGTCGACGATTTGATTTTTCTTGGTTAAGAACCGTGTATAGAATTGTCTGGCCGATTCGTCTGGCTGCTGAATTATGTGGCTTAGGTCATCACCGTCTGGTGGTCGCACATATGTGCCCTGGAAGTTATCAAGGAATGCGGCTTCCAGGTCCTCCCAACACCGAATTGATTCTGCTGGCAAGCTGTTAAGCTAATGTCGAGCTGGTCCTTTAAGCTTGAGTGGGAGGTATTTGATGGCGTGAAGATCATCACCGCGGGCCATGTGGATATGAAGGAAATAGTCTTCGATCCAAACCGCGGGGTCTGTTGTGCCATCATAGGATTCAATGTTCACGGGTTTGAACCCTTCGGGGATTTGATGATCCATTACTTCATCTGTGAAGCATAGTGGGTGTGCGGCGCCTCTATATTGGGCTATATCACGATGTACTCAAGCGAGCTTTGTCTACTGTGTTCGGCTCGGCCGGAATTGCTGTATCCGGCGCGACGGTTGTCGCCGTGTATCATGGGGCGCCCACGTGATCCGTAGATCGATCTTGATTGTCTTGCCTTATCCTCCAATATGTCTCGCAAGTCCGGCACATTCCCCCGTGGCTTTGTACTTTTCGAGCGATGCCGGGGTACGACTTTAGTGAAGGGCCTAGAGGCCTCTCTGTCGCGGCCACGAGGTGGCCGGTCGGCAGTATTGTGCACTGGCAATGTAGGTTTATATGCTTCCTTCTCTAATCGGGGCAGCAGCGTGCGTTTGGGGTAGCTTTTGGAGGGGCGTTCGAGTTTGTACTCTTCGGCCGCAAGGACTTCAGTCCATCTGTCGGCTAGCAAATCTTGGTCAGCTCTAAGCTGTTGCTACTATTTCTTGAGGCTGCTTGCCGTGGCCATAAGCCTGCGTTTAAAATGCTCTTGTTCGACGGGATCCTCAGGCACGACGAATTCGTCGTCGTCGAGGCTTGCCTCGTCTCCGGAGGGAGGCATGTAATTATCGTCCTCTACCTCTTAGTCTGCCGCTCTCTCATGAGGGCTGGCTTCTTCATCCTCCTGTGCTGAATCTTGCTGGAGGGGGTTGTCTTCGGCACTGTCTGGGGTGTTATTGTCTCCGGTGCCGGAATCTCCATTCTTGCTGTGGCGGGATTTAGAGCGGTGCCACTGACGCCGGCGCTTAGGCTGTTTCTTGGAGGGGTCTTCCTCCGCTGTTCCATCGCCATTCCCATCCTTTGGGATGTCCACCATGTATATGTCGTATGACGAGGTGGCTTTCCAGTGCCCCGTAGGCGCTGGTTCTTGGTCGTCTCCGGCATCGTCGTCCATACCGTCGATGTCTTCGGAGTCGAAGTCTAGCATGTCGGTTAGGTCGTCGACAGTGGCTACAAAGTGGGTGGTCGGTGGGTTTTGAATTTCTTTGTCGTCCGCATCCCAACGATCCTGACCGTGGTCCGGCCAGCGCTCTCCTGATAACGAGAGATACTTTAGCGAATTCAGTATGTAGCCAGAAGGCGAGTGCTGAAAGATGTCCGCAGCAGTGAACTCCATGCTCGGCGCCCAATCGGATTCGATTGGTAGGGGCGCGGGAGGTTCGGGGCCCAGCGAGGAGTCCGGCACCTCGGAGTCACGAGCTTCGCAAAGGACTGGGTCGGTATTTGGCTCCATCGCTGTAGAGGTAGCAGCCCCGAGGCGGTGTCTAGCCACCCATCCTCGATCGGTGCAGTCGGCTCCGAGTTAAGGGTCGGAGCGGACTCTTGTGCGGCCTCCAGGGCACTGTCCGACAGCAGAGCTAAATCATGCCCATCGTGACAGTGCGGCGCACTCGGCTGTGGCTCGAATCCGTTGAAGGTCAAGTCTCCGCGGATGTCGACCGTATAGTTCAAACTTCCAAATCTGACCTGATGGCCAGGGGCGTAGCTTTCGATCTGCTACAGATGGCCAAGCGAATTGGCCCGCAGTGCAAAGCCACCGAATACAAAGATCTGTCCGGGGAGAAAAGTCTCACCCTGGACCGCGTCGTTGTTGATGATCGAAGGAGACATCGGGCCTATGGGCGATGACACAGAGGAACTCTCAATGAAATCACCAATGTCGGTGTCAAAACCGGCGGATCTCGGGTAGGGGGTCCCGAACTGTGCGTCTAGGCGGATGGTAACAGGAGACAAGGGACACGATGTTTTTACCCAGGTTCGGGCCCTCTCAATGGAGGTAAAACCCTGCTCCTGCTTGATTGATATTGATGATATGGGTAGTACAAGAGTAGATCTACCACGAGATCAAGGAGGCTAAACCCTATAAGCTAGCCTATGGTATGATTGTTGTTCGTCCTATGGAGTAAAACCTTTATATAGACACCGGAGAGGGCTAGGGTTACACCGAGTTGGTTACAATGGTAGGAGATCTACATATCCGTATTGCCAAGCTTGCCTTTCACGCCAAGGAAAGTCCCATCCGGACACGGGACGAAGTCTTCAATCTTGTATCTTCATAGTCTTCGAGTCCGGCCAATGATGATAGTTCGGCTATCCGGACACCCCCTAGTCCAGGAGTCCCTCATCCAGCTTGGCCTTTCGGCGTTCTATAAGTTCCTCTTTAGCAGTGCACTTTGCAAGAATAGTGGGCCGCCCTGGCTCAAGAAATTGACTCTTCAGAATCTCAACTTCCGGGTCATTTGTCTTGACCGGGCTAGGATCTTCTGGGTTATTGGAGCTGTTGAGAGTATCTTCGGCAGGCGGGTCAGAAGTTGGCACCGGAATGTCAGAGGCCGGTTCAGGCGGCGGCTGATGGGTGGAACTGTCAAGAGCAGACATGTCAAGCGCCGGGTCGGTCATGACTGGAGCTTGGGACGGATTATTCTTCTTTTCCCTTTTATTGGGCTTCACTTGCATGCTGTCAACAAAGGTAGAAGGATGAATATAAAGGCATAGGTAAGGTAAAGCATAAGGTAAACAAAGTTACATTACCCGGGGCCAGTTTTGAAGGCCGGCATGTTTGATTGCATAGACTCACCGGAGGAAGGAGAGGTATCCTGATAATTGGAGTCAGATGAATTGAGAGGTTGGCGAATTGAGGATCTTGATAAGCTAGAGGTTGTGAAAATCTTACTTTCCGGGTCACCCTTCGGATTTTTTGCTTTGGCAAAGGCTCTGAGTCGGAGGAGATTATAGTTACCTCTTCGTCAACCGCTTGGCTGTTTCCCCGTATCCTCCTGAAAAGATAGAATGTCAATAAAATAATGACAAGGGAGTTAAGATAATTAAGGATTACCTCTTCGTCATCCTCAGAAGTGTCATCCAATTTGAGTAAATCGGAAGCGCTTGGCTTCTACTTCTTTGAAGTTCTTGTTTTGGCGGCTTTCCTTTCGGTTTTGTTGGCTGTCCTGGCTTGCTTGGCAGTCTCATGGTCATACTTGACCTTCTAGAAGCTGTCATCGGCATGTGAAAAGAAGATAAGAAGTTATGAATAAAAATAAGGTGTAACATAGCAAAGAGTGTTTATTGAGGTTGATAACTCACTTCGGGGGTCGGGTTCTTCTTGCAGAAGGGAAGTAAGCCGAAGGCATTACTAGTCACTGTGCCCTCTTTCAGCAGCGACTGGGTCGTAGTCTCGACCACATCAGTTGGTAAGTCATCAGGGCTATGACGCAGTGGATCATCCTTTTCGCCTGAGTAAGTACACATTAAGCCGGGACGGCGGCTTAACGGAAGTACTCGCCAAGTGACCCAAACTCGGACCAGGTCGATGCCGTTTAAGCCATTTCCCAAAAGAGCTTTGATCTTCTTAATGGTGGGAGCGAGAGGCAGACGCTCAATAGCAGTCAGTTTATCCGCCAGCGGATGGTTGGACTCAAGGCGCAGAGCGCGGAAGCCGGGCAGAGGGCTCTCGTCAGCCGGCGAAGTGTCTTGACAATAGAACCACGTCTGATTCCAATCTTTCGGATGACTCGGCAGTTCATCATAAGGAAAAAGTCAGTCTCTCCGCCACTGAATTGAGATGCCACCAAGCTCAAGACTGGGCCCGTTGGCACGTTCATTCTGCCGGTTCAAGTAGAAAAGCTCTCTGAACAAAAGCAAATTGAGTTCCTCTCCCAGGTACACCTCACAGAAGACTTGGAAATTGCAAATATTTGACACGGAATTGGGTCCAATGTCTTGAGGTCTAAGGTCAAAGAAATTCAAAACGTCCCTGAAAATTTTTGAACCAGGAGGAGCAAATCCCCGGCTCATGTGATCCGTAAAAACTATCACCTCCTCTTCTTTGGGTTGAGGCTTCTCTTCAGACGGGTCAGGGGCACGATAAGGCATGACCTCCTTCTTAGGCAGATGACCAGACTTCACAAATTCAGAGAGTTTACTTCTTGTGACTGTGGATGGGACCCAGTTACAGGTCACAGGAGCTTTGGTTGCCTTAGGTGCCATGACGAAAATTGAAGCCTATAACAAAATGAGAAGTTCCGGTTCAAATTTAACCCGGAGGAAAACATTTAGATCTATTCAAGATGGCGACTTAAGAAGGGGCCTCATGATATGTGGGTAACTATGCAACAGTATTTAAGCCGCTACATGTATCAAGAGCAGTTAAAATTTCTTAAGTCATGAGAAGCAAACAAGGTTCACAGATCAGTGTCATTTATTTAAACCGGCCACATGGACAGTCGTGTTTAGATAGTTTCGACAGAGGAAGTTTTTATTTCCGGGTGAACCAAACAGGTTTCACAAGTTGCCGCTGTTATTTTGGATCAAACAACTCTTCTGAAAAGAAAATTTTCTAGACCTAGGACTGGCACAGATGAAACTCAAGGGCTCGAACGGGGCATCTGTGCGGCAGAAAGGGATCTACTTGCAATCAAAATGGGTGCGAAATAGCTACCGCATCAGTTTTCTACCATCTTCAAGATCAAGAAACGGTGATGTTGAGCAAATCTACGAGGGGTTCTTGACGAATAGCAAAGAGCACCGAAGAACTCGAAGGTCCTAATGCGGATCCGAGGAACAAAAAGGAGAAAACTTACAGATGCAGAGTTGCTGCGGAGGTTTGTCGCGATTCTCTGGTCAAGTCAGGTTGATGCAGCGGCCTGAGCTGGCAAGGATGAGGAGATCCGCGACAGCGGCAGCGGCGGAGCTCGAGCGGCAGAGGCGCAGTGAGAGGAAGAAGATGACCGAAGGGGGAGAATGGAGAAGACCTAGGTCGTGCCTATTTATAAGGAGAGGCTGACTAAGACGGCGCGAGAAACGAGGAGATAAACATTATTATCCAGCGGGCCCGACGCCTCTGTTTTCGGAGTGGTCAGTAAAGGCAAAGATCCGTTGGAGGATATGGTGGAAAAAAGAAAGAATTTAAGTAAATATGACGTCATGGCGGGTTAACACGGATCCAAAAGTTGACGTCACGGCGGGTTAAAGAAGACCTTCGCACAGTCAGAAGACTGAAGATTTACTTCTTAAGGTATTTTCAGATTGACATGAACCGGTTCAAATCAATCTGGGGCCTAATGTTGGGGATATAACTATTTGTGTAAGCCGCCCAGGAGGGGCCGGATTACACAAAGAAGACTCACCAAAAGAAGCCCAAGACCAAGCATGAAGATGGCGGTTCAATAAAGGGCCTAAGGCCCACAAGCGACTTAAGCCCCGCCGTAGTAAACCGCCGTAATGGCATGACTTGTATCATAAGGTAGATTTAACTAGTCACCGAGCCGGACACTGTTTATAAGCCGTCTGGGACTCTGTAAGCCGCAGGGCGTCAACCCGTGTATATAAGGGGGCGACCCGCCAGCGGCTTATGGCAAGAAACAACTCATCGAGAGCCGAGCATAGCGTATCTCGCTCCCTGGTCATCGAAATATCAATACCAACCCAACTAGACGTAGGCCTTACCTTCACCATAAGGGCCCGAACTAGTATAACCCTCTCGTGTCCTTTGTCCCAATTAACCCCTTCAAGCTTCCTAGTTGCGATGGCTCCACAACTAAGTCCTTTCACGAGGACATCTGACGTGAGAATTCCACGACAGGACTGGACTGGGGGGCAGCTAATGACGTACCAACATTGCAAAGCCGCATTCGGGATCTTCTCAAGAGGGATGTCAGCCTCGTCAAAATAATTCAAGTAATGCTAGTCCGTCGGGTCCTGCAATGCAAACGTCGACCTCTCCGGATGTGGGAGTTCAACCCAGAAGGACTGCGAACTATTCAGCACTTCCTTGGCCTGACACTTGAAGGGATGTATCGGTTATTCTTTGGATCACGGATAAAGTGTCTGGACACCGCCGAGGATGCGGGCCTGAACTGCAATCGTCCGGATACCCAAGTAAGTAACTCCGCAACCGAACACGCTGTTTATGTTTGTCATAATCACTACACCACAACACTACATCCCCAACAACTAGGTTGGTCGAGAATACAGCTTCCGCCAATAAACAATCGGTCAGGAAAGAGTATTGCCGACCGATCATGTAGTCCAGACGAGAAAACCCTTTCCCGACCGACATAGCTTTCCCGACCGACTGATTAATGGCAATAGTGTATCTTTCCCGACCAACAGTCTGTTGGGCCTGCCATGGGCCTTTCCCGACCAACAGTCTGTTGGGCCTGCCATGGGCCTTTCCCGACCAACTATTTGACGGGGTATTCTTTCCCGTCCAACAATTTGTTAGGCATGACGTTAGCCTTTCCCGACCGACTGTCCGAAGGGGTTGGTTTTGCCGACCGACAGTCAGACGGGGGTTTTCTTTTGCCGAGAAATAGTTCATTGACATTTTTTTGGCCAACCATATTTTTAATTAAGCTACGGTACTGATTGTCACATAGATATATTTCATGTGTTCTAAGCATAATCACCAAGACACCATACATCAGGCTCACATCCAGGAGCACCAAACATTTTTATTCCATGAACTAATTGTCACATACATACACTTCAGTCTGTTATAACATAACCACCGAAATACCATACATCAGGTTCACAAAAAGATAGCTAAAAGATGCAAGTATGAGGCATCAGTTGTACAAAATTAAAGCTAAAACATCTAGTTGACGTAGATAGCTGGCTTCATTGTTCCTTGTGATTGTAGTCCTTTTATTTGCTTCCTACAAAGTTAAACAATTCTCAATTATAATACACTACTAGAAACTAGACTACAGTACCAAAATGCCAGCATAAAGGATCATCACATTCTCAAAAATATAAATAGTAACAAATACAGAGAATTCAGTAACCATGTGTTAACACCAACGTTGATCCTCGGCTGAGACCACCCCCAGCCAGCCAACCATCTCCATAATGAGTTGATAGGTCAGCAAAGGGGTTTTTTTCTCCTCTTTAAAAATAAGATAAATTACTCTATTGGCATAGGCAAAAAAACTGGATTACGTTTGAGCTTGAGGTAGCAGAACTGTTTAAAGCATCTATTTCTGTTTATACAATTAACTACGTATTGTCATTGATTATTCTACATTTGTAGTATTGTCAGCATCTCATCAAGGTTATTTTCGCTTTTCGGCATCTGCCAACTAATGAGCAATGCTTATCTAGCTATTTAATTTGATTGTCAAGGACTATACTTGTACAAACTTATTATACAAATTTGTAGATCTTACTAAGAATAACTTAAGTAACTAGGCTTAATGATGACGTACTTTCCATAGTAGATATGTGCTAGGCATAGTTTTTTGAACCATATATTCTTCCTGAAAGGAGATTGACTAGCTAGTGAATACAATCCTTATTTTGACTTTAAACTTCACGCAATAAACAGGATAAATCAAGTTAATTAAGTTCATATGCCAGCTTAGAAAAGATGTTTTTTTTATCTAGCTATGCTCAAGATAAACACGCTTGGTCCAATCTGGTAGCTACTACAGTGATGTGATACCTTGTCCCAACATTGATTGATGCCCTCACCCAGATATAAGAAATCTTGCTCCACTACCTGCAAAGGAAAAAGGGTTTCCTCAGATACTCACAAACCGAGGTATACATTCATCAAGATCTGTAATAACAGATATAGCATCCAAGACAGAAGATGTAAACACTAGAGCTACCAAAGGCTCACAAAACAGTGAAACGTGTGAAAATAAGTGTGAAGTATTGATATGCTCAGCCAAATACAGTTTAGTGCTTAAATGTTGACAAGTAATTGCTGAAGGGAAACTCAAAATAAAATGTACTATGGTTCAGTTCATCTATACAGCCGTTTTAAGTTCTTAGGAACACTATATATACTTCAAATCCAATGATCAATGATATGAAGTCGGTTCAGCATGAAAAGTGTAACCATGTGGATGTGTAGGCGTAGGTTAGGAACATAAAATTAGTTATGGGGATCTGAACTACAGGCCATGGTTGGATAAAACCAAAGTAATGACACTGAGCAGTACAATATACCATGAGATATATATATATATATTGGTTTGATGTAATTTCAAGATCACAAATATGGTTGCAAAATAAAAATATGAGGGAGCAGTACTAATTGTTGAGGCCAAACATGTCTAATCTGTATGCTTCGTCACCTTATAGAGGATGGACACAACTTGACTCTCATCTGTATGCTTCCTCATCCACCAGGTGAATCATCGTCACCTTTATTAGCCTGAAAAATAAATGCTGGATTGGGGCGTAGTTAGTAGTTGAGAAGGTTCAAAGGTTAGAGAGTCAGGATTAGAACGTGGTGTTCAATATCAGTTGCACAATCTTGAAGTTTAGTCTGCATGTAGTTTCCTGTCTATCACAAACACATCTTCAGTGCTCTAAAAAAATCCTAGGGGATAGGGCAGAGGCATGGTCAGCCAACCTCAATTGAGAGAACAACAACATAATAGAGGAAATCAAGTCAATTAACTTCAATTGATTAAATTACACGATGCAGGTAGTCTTAATCAAAATGGAGTCATGCTCGCTTTAGTATTACACTGAAGATTATTAATGTGAACTACCATGAGAATTCAGCCCCTGTATGTTAACCTTCTGTAATTTATTTATTATTACATATTTTCGTATGGTATTACTATTATTTTTCTTACAAATACACTTCATGCATTCTCAGCTGAGCCAATCCATCAACAACATCATGTATATATATGTATGGTATGGTAACATGACATCTACCAGATTGAACTTCTGGAGGGGATGTTTACTCCATGTAGTACATAAATACTTTTCTCTATTCTTATGGTTGTATATGTTCAGCAAAGGAGAAATTACTGGTAGAAGTTCCAATGAATTTTTTTGTACCTCATTTTGCTTTATTTTTGCAGAAATCTTCTACCTGCGGATTCTAAAGGTAGCCCTGCAAAAACCATTATCCAATTCAGTTGCTAACAATCGCACAATATAAATAGACAATAATAGTAATCGATGGCTAGGGTTTGAACTTTACTACTTCAAAAGCTTCTTTATTTCCACGAATCAAAGCAGCACTGATTTTTTTAAAGGAGAACAATCTGCAGAGAGATGGGCGTACCAACCACCAGAGCTATGGAAGGTTCATTGCTGGGAGTTAAAATCTGCAGAGAGGGGGGGGGGGCTTACGGATGTCGTTGCCACCATGGATGGCTAAGAAGATGGGGCACCAGCCGCCACGCTCCTAGTCGCCAGAAGATAAGGGAGCAGAGGCCACGTGCCCCGTTCCGAACCACCAGAACCGAAGGGGCCTTGTCCCGCTCAGATCTGTTACCATGAGAGGGGGGAGAGGGAGCTGGGTATTGGTTGGGGCGGTGGTGCCATGTGAGGGAGGGGAGAGGTGGCCTCACCGAGCGCTTGGGCTTCGCCAGATGCGAGCGTCGCCGCCGCCGCTCAGATCGGGAGAGAAAGAGATAAGGGAGAGAGAGAGAGAGAGGAGAGAGATAGCAGTGTGGTGTTTTTTTTCAAGTGGACGGTGTATTAGGAGGTGGGCTGTGGGGGCGCGTGGCATGAAAATTCGGATGGGCTTCACGCTAAGATTTGGCAGGCGCGCGAGCTGATATTTTCGGCGGCCCAGCTGCCGACCCACCATCGGTCGGGAACATTTGCCGACCAACTGTGTGACAAGAGTGCAATTATTACCGACCAATTTGTTTGATGCTATAGATTTCAGTATTACTGACCGACAGTTGGTCGTTACATGTGAGTAATACCGACCAACTGTCTGATAATAGTTGTACCAGCAAACTGTCGGTCGGCGAAAGTGACTTTTTCCAACACACGTTTGTAGGGAATGCAGTGTCGTGGTGTAGTGAATTCTGAAAACTATCCTCGGCCAGGATTGGCTAAGAAAGGCGGAGAGGATCAGGTGTTCGGCCCCTCTTCCCGAAGGCTCGCCGGACCCCGTGCTAACCAGGATGCTCGAGCGCGCACCTTATCAGGTGCCATCAGGAGAAGATGAAGGGAGGCATAGAGAAGCCGAGAGCAGGCTTCATACATTATACATCCAGACAGGGGGCATTGATGTCTCCAAGAAGAAGGATAATCGGGGAGGTGAATCGAAAATCCCCTCCCCCCATGGGAAGAAAAGGGCCGCCTTTGGAGACTTGGAAGCAGAGGTTTCCAAACGAGGGAAAAAACCTTCGCCAGGGGGTCCTGCCCCAAAGGGTGTCCTCACCACGCAGCGCCCACAAGAGGGCCAACCCTCCATCGAGCTGTAAGTGAATCAAAAGTACTTTGGTAAATTTATCCTGCTTTATCTCTGAGAATAATGACCGAGACCTATCTCTTGCAGTCCGGCTCGTAGCCCTTCTCAACAGAGCTCATCTTCGGGGGATCTTCTTCCGGAGATGATGGAGAGCGAAACGCCTCCTCCTGCCTCCCCACCCCATGGGGCGGACGACCCCGAGGTGTCGTCACGGAGGATTTCTCCTAATCCGCCAAGGCCAGAAGTTAACACTTCGGCCGCCCGAAACCCGGAGTATTCGGCTCCCAAGGAGAGCAACAAAAAGAGTCCGGGGTTGTCCGGCACATAGCCGGACACACTGACGGGTCTTCTGGAGCAAGCGGCTATCTCAGAGGCGCATCGTACCTTAATGGGTACGGTGTTTGAGAGGATTTCATCCGCCAAAAGTGGGTTGAATGAAGCTTTTACAAGCCTGCTCAAAGGCTTTGAGGTATGCACAATAATGTGTATATTTTCAGTTGTACCGCACATGCTAGGTGTGCTCTGTATAGATAGTAGCCGCTGAGACTCAGGTTGCTGCCCCGACGCGGCAAACAGAGGATCATAGTCCCAGGTAATGATCCCACTGCATTATGTGCATGCTGCTGATGGTCCGGCGGCTGACCGGACTGCTAATTTTGCCGAACTGAAGCGGCAGCTTGACGTGGCAGATGCCGACATCGCGCTTGTGAACAAGCGGCTTGACGAGGCACAGGGTATGTATTTTCAGATTGTCAGCGAATATTAAGTATCAATAATATGCTGTAACTGCAGATGGAGTTGCTGCCGTCGAGACCCTTCGGGCGGAACTTGCCCGGGCCAAGGAACAAGCCAGGATAAGTGATGCGGCCGCCCTAAAGGCGGCCGAGGAGTTGAAAGCTGAACATGCTACTCATCACTAGATCGAAGATAAAATAGCCAAGATGGTTGTTGAGATGAAGGATGCCGCCGACTGATATGAGCTCCTTGAAAAGGAAAGACAAGCGAAAGCGGCTGACCTAAAGAAGGCCTTGGAAGAAGCTAAGGAGACTCGCTCTGAGATCAGAGCGGCAAGGGAGGAGCTTCGTCAAGCCAGAGATATCACGGCTGGGAAGCCCTTTCTGTGGCAGATGAAGTTCGGAGATCCAAAGTATGCCCCTCTGGATCAAATATGGAGTGCTGAGGATGCATACTTGGACTTGGCCAAGAGTGCTGTTGATGCGACTGAATATTTCAAAGATCAGAAAGATCATGAGGTAGTACGGTGCTATTAAACGAACAAATGGCCGAGTGGGCCGAGCTCCATAGGTTATCCGGGCTTGCCATGAGGTCTGTCGTGGATCATCTTTGGCCGAGGGGTCCATGGCCGGATAGTTATTTTGGTTTGGTGCAACAATTCCTTGGTGCTTTGTCGCATATCGATGCTGTGAAGAGGTCTATCTGCATGGAGGGTGCGCGGATGGCTCTTGCCTGTGTTAAGACATACTGGGCAGGGATGGAGGCCGCCGCTATTGCGACCCGGGGTCCGGCGGGAGGCCAGGACCCGACCGAGCACTATTTTGAAGAAGTCCTAGAAGGTGCCCGCTTAATAGAGGCTCAGTGCTCAAAGAATACCATGTTCGAGTGGCATGTATCTGAATTCTAAAAACAATGCGATATTGATTATAAAGGTTGTTTTTATAGTTTTGCCTGAAAGTATTATAGTGCCTCCAGTGTGGCCGTTTATGTATGTATGTATATAACCTGAAAGTTAGCAGTCGTCGGCTTCAGCCCCCACGCATATAATGTGGGCGTGTTCGAAAAAGCGCGTAATCACACTTGATCCAACGTCTTGGTCCATTAAGGAGGTGATAGCGCGGCGAACTAGGAAATCGGACAATATAGCTTTAACACATTCACTTAACCATAGGAGTTTGACGGTTGGGCTACTATATAGCCCCTGGTACTTCCGCGTTCATCCAAATACGGTGTGCATACGTACATGACAGGGAAACCGGTCCTTCGTTAATGCGGAGGAATCGCAACGATTCCACTGAGTCCTCGAGTGGTTGACCAGTCTCTTGCGTTATCATGACAGTCAGTTTTCGGCTTTCTCCACTGAGGTGCTCATCCAGATGAACAAGCGCACAATCGCAGTAGTTCTCCCGGTGCCGCCTTAGCCGATAAAGCGGAACGTAAGGCAGCAAAACACGGGAGCCGGGCAAACCCAACATTTGACCAAAGACATGATTCGGAGCTGATGCATATAAGGCCAAACTCGCGACGTCGAACACTCCCTAAGGTATTCGGACTTTATGACATATACTGGGCTGAGTAACGCCCTCGATAATGAGCCATGTGTTTCCAGATACATGCATTAGTCTGGTGTGACAAAGTTTCCAGAATGCCAGTATCCCTCCGAGTTGTGTTAAGTGTCCGGAGGGCATGAAGCAATAAGAGACATTAAAAAGGGTTTACGCAGGGTCTTAATCTAAAAAGAAACCTTTGAGCGGGGCCCTGCTGCACGTCTGGGCCTTTATCTCCGTTGTGCCGTATTCTGGAAGGGTGTAGCACGATGATCATCTGTAAAAAAGGAAAAACCCAGGTGAAAGACTTCGTGCGAAGAGTTGGTTAATCTGAACGAACCATGAAAATGCAATATGTTATTGTATTAATACGGTCGAGCCAAACTATGAGCTTCTTTTTTTTTGCGAGCAGACCCTAGCAGCACCTATGGGGGTATATCTATCAACCCAAGCTCAGGTTCATCTGAGCTGTTACATCAGGTGGGGCGCCGGACTCGTCTAACCGTGTATGTGGTCCTGACGACCGACTGTTTATTCTGGTTGGAGGGGCCGCTCAGTGTTCGACTGCTAGAGCTTCCACATATTCTTCCGCACGTAAGGAACGCTCTATATTTCTGCTAAATGTAATGACACCGCATGGACCGGGCATCTTAAGTTTAAGATAGGCATAGTGCGGTACTGCATTAAAACGAGCAAAGGACGTTCTCCCGAGTAGTGCGTGATAGCCGCTTCGGAATGGAGCGATGTCGAAGATTACTTCTTCGCTTCTGAAGTTGTCAGGAGAACCGAATACAACCTCTAGTACTAGAGAGCCCGTGCAGTGGGCCTCGACGCCTGGTATCACTCCTTTAAAGGTAGTATTGCTTTGGTTGATTCTTGACAGGTCTATCCCCATTTTGCACACAGTGTCCTGATATATCAGGTTAAGACTACTGCCGTTGTCCGGAAGGACTCGAGTGAGATGGTATCCATCAATTACTGGGTCGAGCACCAAGGCAGCCGATCCTCCGTGCTGGATACTAGTCGGATGATCCCTATGATCAAAGGTGATCGGGCAAGCCGACCAGGGATTGAATTTGGGGGCGACGGGCTCTACGGCGTATTCATGTCGGAGTGCGCGTTTGCGCCTTCTCTTTGGAATGTGAGTTGCATAAATCATATTCACTGTTTTGACTTCTTGTGGGAATTTTTTCTGTCCCCCAGTGTTTGGCTGGCGAGGCTCATCCTCGTCTTCACTTGGCGTCTCCCTCCCCTTGTGTTCGGCTTTTAGCTTGCGGGCCTGCTTGAAAACCCAGCACTCTCTGTGGGTGTGATTTGCAGGTTTTTCGGGGGTGCCATGAATCTGACATAACTTGTCTAGAATCTTATTTAGGCCGGACGGTCGATCTCTACTGCCTTTAAATGGCTTCTAACGTTGACCGGGTCGAAAGACCCTGAACCCAGTGTTGACCGTCGTGTTATCTGGGCTCTCTTCATTGTTTCGACGCTTGTTCTTATTGCATCGCGGCTTCCCGTTTCCATCTCTGACTTCGGATGTGCCTGGGTTGCTGGTGCCGCTACAGGACAACCAACTGTCCTCGCCCACGCAAAAGTGGGTCATAAGGCTTGTTAAGGCTGCCATTGCCCTCGGCTTTTCCTGGCCGAGGTGTCTGGCAAGCCTTTCGTCCTGGACACTATGCTTGAAGGCCGGTAAGGCTTCGGCATCCGGGCAGTTGACAATTTGATTCTTCTTAGTAAGAAATCTGTTCCAAATTTTTCGGGCTGACTCTCTGGGCTGTTGAATTATGTGATTTAAATCATCTGCATCCGGTGGTCGGACACAGGTCCCTGAAAATTAGCCCTGAAAGCATGCTCAAGTTCTTCCCAACTTCCAATTGAGTTTTCGGGGAGGATTTTCAACCAGTGCCGATCTGGTCCTTTCAACTTGAGGGTTAGGTATTTAATGGTGTGGAGATCGTCTCCGCGAGCCATGTGGATATGAAGGATAAAGTCCTCAATCCAGACCCCAGGGTCTGTCATTCCGTCATATGCCTCTATATTCAATGGTTTAAATCCCTCTGGAAATTCATGATCCAGCACCTCATCGGTGAAGCACAGGGGGTGCGCGGCACCCCTGTATTTGGATGTGTCATGGCATGTTGTCGACAGTTGTTGTGTTCGGTGTTGATTTCGAGCTGGTATTTGATAGTTACAATTGTTTTGGTGGCTGTGATCCTACGCCGGAGCATGTTTCCTAGATCCATAAATGGACCTGGCAATGCCGGCTTGTCTGTCCAGAAGCTCACGTAAATCGTGTGTGGACTTGTGTGCGGCATCATTAGCCACCCTGTCGGGTCCACGGGGTGTTCGGTCCAGCTGATCGGCCGTATTATTTTTCGGCGGAATGTCCTCTATGGCCTCATCGTCGAATTCGGGCAGCAGCTTTCGCTTTGGGTAGCTCTTTGTGTGGCGATCGTCGCCATATATTTCTTCAGTGTCGAGCACTTTGTTCCATTTGCAGTTGAGCGTATCCTACACGGCCTTAAGCCTTAGCTTCTGCTTCTTCAAGCTCCTCGCGGTGGTAATAAGCCTTCTGTGGAGGTTCTCTTGTTCCAAGTGTTTTTCCGGGATGATGAGTGCATCGTCGTCCAGACTGTTCTCCTCTCCAGAGACAGGTTGATGAGTTTTACCCTCGGGATCGTCGTCATTGGACGTTGGCTCCGGACTATGTTCAGCGTCCCTTGGCTCATCCTGCTCCATCGCTGGGTCCATGGGGTCATCGTTTCCTTTGGAGTCGACTGGGGTATTATTCTTTGTTGCGTTGTTTTTACTATGGCGGGATATAGAGCGGCGCCTACGGCGTCGCTTTGGTGGCTTATCGAGAGGATTATCCTTCGTTGCATCACCACCATCGCCTTCTTTTGGCGTGTCCACCATATATATATATCACATGCTGAGGTTGCAGTCCAGCGCCCAGTGGGCGGTGGTTCCTGTTCTTCTCCTGCATCGTCATAAATACCGCGGAGTCGAAATCCAGCGTGTCGGTTAAGTCATCGACAGTGGCTATGAAGTGGGTGGGGGGTGGGGAACGAATTTCTTTTTCGTCCGCTTCCCACTCGAGCCGGACATAGTTCGGCCAAGAGTCCCCTGACCGAGAGAGAGATATACTTTAAAGAATTTAGCACATAACCCAGGGGCAAGTGTTGAAAGATATCCGCGGAGGTGAACTCCATGATCGGTGCCCAATCCGATTCAATAGGCATGGATGTACGCGGTTCGAAGCCTGTTGCCGGAGACGAGTCCGAGGGTCCGATGACACCGGTCTCACAGGAGAAGGGGTTAGTGTTCAGCTTCAACGCCGATGAGTGTGCGGCCTCCATAGCGGGGTCCATCCACCCGTTCTCGGATGGCGTGATCTGCTCCGGATTGATTCCTGGGGCTGCCGCAAGCGCGATCTCCCGAACATAGTTTGATGGCAGATCTAGGTCATGCTCATCGTGACTGCTCGGCGCACCTGACATGGGCTTGAATTCGTCGGAGATCAAGTCTCCGCGGATGTCGGCGGTATAGTTCAAGCTTCCAAACCTGGCCTGGTGGCCATGGGCGTAGCTATCGATTTTCTCCAGATGGCCAAGCGAATTGGCCCGTAGTACGAAGTCGCCGAATACGAAGATCTGTCCGGGGAGGAAAACCTCCTCCTGGACCGCGTCGTTGAAGATGATTGAAGGAGCCCTCGGGCCTTATCATGACGACACAGTGGAACTCTCACTGAAAGCACCAAAGTCGGTGTCAAAACCGGCGGATCTCGGGTAGGGCGTCCCGAACTGTGCATCTTAGGCTAATGGTAACAGGAGGCGGCAGACACGATGTTTACCTAGGTTTGGGCCCTATCGATGGAGGTAATACCCTACTTCCTGCTTGATCAGTCTTGATGCTATGAGTATTACCAGAGTTGATCTACCACGAGATCGTAGAGGCTAACCCCTAGAAGCTAGCCTATGATTATGATTGTTCTTGTCCTACGGACTAAACCCTCTGGTTTCTATAGACACCGAAGGGGGATAGGGTTACACAGAGTCGGTTACAGGGAAGGATATCTACATATCCGAATTGCCAAGCTTGCCTTCCGTGCAAAGGAGAGTCCCATCTGGACACGGGACGAAGTTTTCAATCCTTTATCTTCATAGTCCAACAGTCCGGCCAAAGTATATAGTCTGGCTGTCCGAGGACCCCTTAATCCAAAACTCCCTTAGCGATGACTTTTGATCCAGAATCATCATCCTCTCCACCATGCCCTATGGCTAAAGGTTCCAAGGTAACTAAATGCTACCTATCTGAGGAATCTGGTGATGAATTGGACCCAGCTATACCAAACTTGCTTCCCTTGCCACTAAACAACAAAGAGCTTTGGAAAAGGTTCAAAATATTCTTAATGAGAGGGATGATATGTTGGGTGAAGAAATGGATCGCACCAAAACTTTAACTGAAAATCTTCAGGGACTTCAGTCCAACTTTGATAACCTTCAGAGTCATCATAACACTCTCTTATCTGATCATGAGAAGCTTTTTTATGAATTTCTTCAAAGAAAGCAAGATCTTGAGAAGCTAAGGGTGAGTTATGAAGATCTTCAGAAGGAGCGTGATTCATTACTTGGTCAACAAATCAGCACTGCTCTGGAAGAATTGATTCCACCATGTTTGAAGTGCATTGAACGTGAATCTGCTAATTCTTCACCTGAAAGTTCAAATGCTTCTATTGGTGCAAATTCTTCAACTGTCTCTGCTATCACTAATTCCTCATTTGAGGATATTGCTAGTATCACTGTCAATGCATGGCTGAAGGCATTGTACATGATAGGCATGTACAAAAGCCTCGAAGGGCATCAGGCTCTTTGTTATTTGCTTAAAAAGCAAATCCTCAACAGGAACCCTAGGAAAGAGGGTATTGCCTTTGAGAGGAAACTCAATGCTGATGGAACATATTGGAAGCCTGAGCAGTATCTCAAAACCTCATGTGTTGCTGCAAAGGGACCTCCAGTAGATCCATCTACTTTATCTGGATTTACATGTGAATCTCCTCATTCTTGTGATGAGTCATTTGACTCCAACTATAAGCTGTTCAAAAATCATAATGGTGAAGTATTTGCTAGATATGTTGGCACTAACTGCAGGAACGGTCCCCTATGAAGAAAATCTGGGTTCCCAAAAAGGTGCCTTGAATGTCTTCAGGTGAATGTCAACATGACACCACCTGTAAAGAATAGGAACCCCCACTACTAGGAAAAGGCCTGCTAGTGGCGCACCTGTTTTGCCTACTAATGGTGCACTACAGGTGCGCCACTAGCACCTCGCCATTAGAATTTTTTACTAATGGCGCACCACAAGTGCGCCATTAGTATACGGGATACTAATGGCGCACCAGGCAGTGCACCATTAGTATAGCCTACGGTGCGCCATTACTGTCTGACTTAGTAATGACACACCACATAGAAGTGCGCCATTAGTAACAATTTTTTTTCAAATATATTTTCAGAAATTGTTTTTTCAAAAAAATCAAATTTTTTTAATTTTTTTTTCATTTTTTCTTAATCTCGGGTCACTATGGCTTAATCTCGGGTCAATATGCTTAATCTCAAGTCAAATCGCACTAAGTGGTCAAACTTCCCAGAAGGTCACCCATCCTCACACTAATCCAGCCCGAGCACGCTTAACTTCACAGTTCTATCGAACCCCAGCATAAACCTGGGCAAACGTCGGGCCGGGCCGGGTTTCGGGCCGGGCTTGTAAAAGCCCGACCTTTATTTCTCAAGCCCGAGCCCAGCTCGAAGCCCGAAATACTCCATATTTTCAAGCCCGAGCCCGGCACGAAATCAAGCCCGAAGCCCGAAAGCCCGGCCCGAATGCTATTTTTTAGTACGCGCATGTGCAAGCCCGGCCCGAAGCCCGAAAGCCCGGCCCAAAATGCAGAAAACATGAAGCCCGAGCCCGGCCCAAACTATCTTTCGGGCTGCAAAACAAAGCCCGAGCCTGGCCCGAATGTCCAGCCCAGCCCGGGTTTTTCGGGCCGGGCTCAGGCCGGGTCGTCGGGCCGGACTTCCCATGCCCGGGTTTACCCCAGCACCACCTCACATAACAGGCACTTGTTGATATATCTATCATATCAATCCTATTAAACCTTGTTGATGTCTAGGACTTTGTTCATGTTCATGAGTATGATGAAATTTTAAAAATATTTCAAACTTCCCGGTCATATTACGTATCATTTTTTGAAAAAAAATCCAAAAAAATTCGAAACCAATTTGTTTTTTCTGTTACTAGTGGCGCACCTAGCAAACGGTGCGCCACTAGTAAATTTGAAATTTTTTGAATTTTTTTACCTCTAGATCTTGAAATCTCCCTAACTTTTTTTCTGTTAGGTTTTTGAGGATTTTGAAAATGTAACTTTTCAAGTAGATGATTTTTCATATAAAAAACTTTTTAATCCGAGTTCGTATGCAAAAGTTTTGCCCATTTTACAAATTCCAAAGAGATTTTGCAAATAATGTCGAAATTCATATTTGTAAATTTTCCCAAGAACTAGACCACAAATCACATGGGAAACTTATTTTCCTTTTTTTGACATTTCCATCATTTTATTTTATTTTTTTTAAAACTGAAAAGACGGTCCATCGGGGGGGGGGGGCACTACTTGAAAAAGGGCTATAGATAGGATTGATACTAATGACGCACCTTGTAAGCAGTGCGCCACTACTATATACTAATGGCGCACCGGTCGGAGGTGCGCCATTAGTGTGGAAGACACTAATGGCGCACCGGGCACAGGGTGCGCCACTAGTATTGATTTTTTTTCCGTTTTTCCATACACTCTAATGGCGCATGGTGCCAAAGTGCGCCATTACTAGTTCTACCAAGTAATGGCGCACCTTGTAAGCAGTGCGCCATTAGTATATAAATTTTTTTTTACTTTTTTGCAAAACTGCTAATGGCGCACCATGTATATTTTCATGGACACTTTTTGATCTCGATCTCGATCCCACCCGCACCCTCCCCCGCTAGCTCCACTGCCGCCGACGACCCACCGCAACCCTCCCCTGCTCCACCGCCGCCGACGAGCACCAGGCCCCCCCGCACCCTCCCCCGCTCCATCGTCGCCAACGGGCACCCCCCGCACCCTCCCCCGCTAGCTCCACCGCCGCCGACGACCCCCCGCACCCTCCCCCGCTCCACCGCCGCCGCCGATGATATTTCCAATAACAAATTTGTACATATTTTTTAAAAAATTATTACTGTTTTTATAAAAAAATATTACTGTTATGATTTTAAAAAGTTTGAACATATTTAAACACAAATAAATATTAAAAACAGCATTTAAAATGCATAAAAAAATATTGGGGAGCCTGGGAATCGAACCAAGGACCTCCTGGTATGTGCTGCGTGCTGACCAATCGGGCTAGTGGGTGGGTTATGTTGTAGATAGGGTTAGGTTGTAGATAGGGCTAGTGGGCTAGATTAGAACAAAATTCTAATGGCGCACCGAGCGCTGATGCGCCATTAGAATAGTCGTACTTATGGCGCACGAGATGGTGGTGCGCCATTAGAATAGTCGTACACTAATTAATCTCCAATCTCTCTAATCTCTCTCCTGCCTCATCGATCTCACCCGCTGCCCCCCTCCCCCCCCCCCCCCCCCCGTGTTCGCCGTCCCGCCTTGCTCCGCCCCCTCCGTCCGCCGCGCTTGCACACCGTCGGCGACGCCGCCGCCTCTCCTGGTTGTGGTCTTGTGCTGCCCCGACGCCGCCGCCCCGACCGCCACCGGACTCCACCCCCGCCGCCCCCGCGCCCCCCGAACGGGATCGGCCGAGCGCACGCGCTAGGGTTCCTCACCCCGTAGCCCTCTCCTCTCCTCTCCTCCTCCCTATGACGAGCGAGGGCCTCCTCCGGCCCCTGCAGCAGCCGGCAAGCACGGCCCCGACACGCCCACCCCGCCTGGCCCTGCCGTCCTCCGCCACTGGTCACCTCCGCAGCAGCCGGCGAGCCAAGGACGGTGCCGTGACCCTCGCCACCAACCCCGAGCTCCCCTGCTTCCTTTCTGCGCCGTCCAAGGTGAGCTTCCCTGCCCCTTCTCCCTCTCTCTCCATGTCCTAGACAACAAGATCAAGAGAATTATGCTTTTAATTAAAATTATGCTTTGAACAGTAGAAACAAAAAACAGAGTATGGACCACTCATCCAATATTTTAAGTGTTCTGATTCATAAGTAAATCGCCTTAATTCATTCAGTGTAGGGGAAACTTAGAAGAGAATTCAACATCCTTGGTCTGTTTTATACGCAATTCATAAAATAAACTGCCTTCAGTATTTTCCCTCAAGCAATGTTAAGCACCAACATATACTCCAAGTTTAATGTTTGACACAAATTCAGTTTAATGTTTGACACAACTGTCCAGTACCAAAGACTATTGGAAAATATTAAGATAATGGTAACTGGCTTTTCTTCTTTTCGACAACACGCGGGTTGATGGTTTGATAGGCTCCTAACGGTTCATGTATCATCACTTACTGACATCCCAAACATATGCAGAAATATGCCTATATGGCCTAGACCTACAACTATCTCCTGCTATGGATGTTTGCTGAACCGAATAAATATGCCTATAAGGCTAGTACTAGTAGTGCTACTCTCTTACTGCCAGTGACAGTCTTTGGAGGTCATTAACTCCAACTCAAGTGGGCATAATTCTCTGCAGTAGTATAGCACTTGCCGTAGTATGGCACTTGGAGTAGTGCGGGACAACAGTAGTTTAGTGCAAGTTTCAGTTAATTAGCTGGATTAAAAAAGATGGTTGGTGATCTGCAGGAGTAGGACAAGCAAATATGCTTGAATATTTGTTTATTCAAAGTAAATGAACATTTTACTACTAGTGTACTGATAGTGTAATCTAGCTATTGTACTGATATTTCTGTTTCTTTGAACATTTTACTATCAATAAAAATGATGTACTGCTGCTTTCAGTTAATTCAAATTAGCTAAAACCTTTTACTGTCAAATAAACCTTGCTAGGTGAATCTTGTTTGCATTAGGAGTAGTTGCTGGAAATTTACTGAATTTTCTTATGTGCTTTGTGGTGCTACTTTGCTGGGTTTTGTCTCCGACCATTGTGTTGTGATGAATTTGAAGGTACCCCGAGAGGCCCTTGAGTTTGCCGGAATGTCGATTAACTTCCGTTCCGGCAAATTCGGGTACTCCATATGTCCTATTTTCAGCAAAGGTAATGCTGAAATTTTCTGTGAATTTTAGCATTACTTTGCTAAAAATAGGACATATGGGGTACTTGCGACTAATGTCTATTATCATGCATGGGTACTAATTGGTCTCTTCTGCTGCTTATCAGAGATGGCGGGAAGCAGCCACCGCCGATCTGCGACACCACAGTACGAGTTGGATGCTTCCGAGTTCTTCACTATCATACTTGAGGCTTCAGTATCATCCATGGCGCAGGTATATAAAACGAGAGATCTCCCCTTCATCCATCTCATTATGATATCTGTTGTTTGCTACATCACTCATTGTCCCAAACTGCAAAGGCTGCCTGACAGTTTTATGAACATGCTGATGGGTGAAGATCCGCCAAATAATGTGAAGCTGCGACAGGCCGGCAGCGGGTTTCGCAGGCAGTGGGATGTGCAGTTGGCGATCAAGAAGGGCCACATGTACTTGTCTCGTGGGTGGGAGAAGTTCTACCGTGCCTACGACCTGCAGCTCTGGTACTTCCTTCTCTTCAGGTACGACGACGACGCCAACATGCTCATCGTGAAGGTGTTCAACAAGACTATGTGTCGCATGCGCTATGCTGCCGATGATGATGCCGGTACGTTCTGCCTCTTCTTATTCCTCTACATTTTGCTTTGTCTCACATTGGTTGTTAACGGTCATTATTGCATTTTGGACAGGTAATGGGAGCAGCAGCAGCGACACTGGCTACAGCCAAAGCAGTAGCGATTATGGCTGTAGCGAAAGCAGCAGCGATTCTGGCTGTAGGGAAAGCAGCAGCGATTCTGGCAGTAGCATAGACAACAAGAAGGATGATCCGGACTGGAGTGCGGGAGAAGAGGAGCAGAGTGAGGATGAAGAGCTGCAGGATGACGATGGGCATCAGGCTGAGGATGACCTAGCGCTGGTGGTGGCTGACTAAGGGCAAGAGATGGTGGTGGCTGACCATGGGCAAGAGATGGAGGTGGCTGAGGATGACCTAGCGATGGTCGTGCCTGAAGGTGGCCTCGCGATGGTGGTGGTGCCTGACAATGACCACACATCGGTGGTGGCGCCGGCGATCCCACAGCTGGACGACATGACCACGCCAATTGTGGTAGAAGACTACATCCCACTACCTCCACTGCCTCCACCGCCTCGCCGCACTAGGCGCATCAGGGAGAGGAAGGAGAAGGAGAAGAACAATGCATTAGAACTGAACCTTGTCAGGTATGTTAGATCTCCTATAGGTTAGCTATCCAAAATGATATATATATAGGTTAGCTTCATTTTTACCTAATTGGCTCTAATATACTAACTTAGACCTTATATGCTTAGTTTCCTATAGGTTAGCTCCAAAATAACTTATGTTAGCACAAAATGATCAAGTTTACATAATAAGCTTATAGTCTTTTTCTTATTCTTCTTCTTTTCCAAAATGACATAGGTTAGCTTCATTTTTACCTAAGTTGGCTCTAATATACTAACTTAGAGCTTATATGCTTAGTTTCCTATAGCTTAGCTCCAAAATAACTTATGTTGGCAAAAAATAATCAAGTTTACATAATAAGCTTATAGTCTTTTTCTTATTCTTCTTCTTTTCCAAAATGACATAGGTTAGCTTCATTTTACCTAAGTTGGCTCTAATATACTAACTAAGAGCTTATATGCTTAGTTTCCTATAGGTTAGCTCCAAAATAACTTATGTTAGCACAAATGATCAAGTTTACATAATAAGCTTATAGTCTTTTTCTTATTCTTCTTCTTTTCCAAAATGACATAGGTTAGCTTCATTTTACCTAAGTTACCTAAGTTCTTCTTCTTCTAACTTCTTGTTTATCATTTTGCAGATTTGATTTAATTGACGGAAGCTTGCGTGGATGGAGTGCTTCTTTTCCATTTGTGTTTTTATTTTGTATCAATGTGAAACTTTTGTGAATTGATGGATAACGGTGTTGGATGAACAATGTGAAACTTTTGTAATATGTAATGACGGAACTATGTGTTGGCTATGTATGTATATATGATGAAACTTGTGTGTTGGATATGATTGTTATACGGATGCTTGTTGTATATATATGTGTTGAGTATCTCATATGTGAAATAGTGACCTGAGATTAAGAAAAAACAGGAAAAAATTAAAAAAATTGTTACTAATGGCGCACTACCATGTGGTGCGCTATAAGTATAGCAGATAATAGTGGCGCACTATGGGCAATACTAATGGCGCACTGAGTGGTGCGCCATTAGAATACCAGATTCTAATGGCGCACCAGTGGTACGCCATTAGTAAAAAATTCTAGTGGCGTGATACTAATGGCGCACTGGTAATGCGCCATTAGTAGGCAAAACCAGTGCGCCATTAGTAGTCCTTTTCCTAGTAGGGGGGGGGGGTGCATTCGGTGGAATTCTTGGGCCAAGTTAGTAATGGCGCACCATGGGAGTGGTGCGCCATTACTAGTTGACTAGTAATGGCGCACCATGGGAGTGGTGCGCCATTACTAGTTGAACTAGTAATGGCGCACCACTCCCACGGTGCGCCATTACTAGTTTTGAAAAAAAATTGAAAAAAATTATTAGTGGCGCATAGTGGATGTTGTGCGCCATTACTAGTTTAACTAATAATGGCGCACTATCCCCTGGTGCACCATTACTAGTTTTGAAAAAAATAATTGAAAAAAATTTGAAAAAAATTACTAGTGGCACACCGTGGATGTGGTGCGCCATTACTAGTTTAACTAGTAATGGCGCACTATCCCCTGGTGCTCCATTACTAGTTTTGAAAAGAAAATAAAAAGAATTGTTACTAGTTGCGCACTGTGGATGTGGTGCGCCATTAGTATTTGGACACTAATGGCGCACCAACACATGGTGCGCCATTAGTATATAGTAGTGGCGCACCACATGTCTGGTGCGCCATTAGTGTCCATATCATCTATAGCCCTTTTCCTAGTAGTGCCCAGATCAAATTCTACATATGGACCAAAGTCTTCATATGGATCCAAGTCCTCATATGGTCCACATTCCTCACGTGGATCAAAGTCCTCAAATGATCAAAGTCCTCATATGAACATCATCGTGCTAACACTTTTGTTTCACAGGGAAGAACTAAGGGCTATGAATATGTGCATTATTCTTCAAATCATTGTGTTCATAAGTCCTCGAAGAATTCCTCTGCTTATTCATATGCTTACCCTAACTTCTCTTATGTGAAACAAAGTGGACTTGCTTCTGTGCCACCCTTTTCTATGGAGCTCGCAGAATGATGAACTCTTTGCCACCCCTCCAGATGTGGGTGATGAAGAAAAAGAACTAATCTCTTATGTAGGGTCAGGTCTCTAGACGAACTTAAACGTCTGAAGAATTTGCTGGAGACCTAAAATATGCTTGATGAAGAAATGAATTTTCATTTCTCACATCCTCACACTGATATATCTATTCTTTTACTTGATGAAATTGATGTCATATTCTTCACTGATGAAGTATATGAGTTCATAAGTTGCACTAATTCATCTGCAGGCTGATCAACCCAAAGCCACTGAGTGGGTCCTCGATAGTGGATGTACAAATCACATGACTGGTGACAAGAACTTATTGATGGATGCTGCCTCATCTCCATCGCATCTCAAGCATATAACCTACATTGACAAAAGGCAAAAGCAAGGTATTGGGTCTAGGTAAGGTTGTGATCTCAAAGGATCGACACATGGATAAAGCCATGCTTGTCGAGTCCTTAGGATTCAACCTCATGTCAGTTTCAATGTTTTGTGATCTTGATATGGTTGTTATCTTTGGCAAGTATCGTTGTGTTGTGATCATGGAGGCTGACCATTCAAAAGTCTTCGAAGGCTTCAGGAGAGGAGATCTCTATATTGTTGATTTCTCTCCAGGACCACAACTTGCTACATGTCTACTAGCAAAAATCTTAAGAAGGCTGGCTATGGCATCGACGACTTGGTCATGCTGGCATGAGGAACTTGCACACTCTCACGAAGAAGAAGCATGTCATTGGCATCAAGGATGTCAAATTCCTCAAGGATCACCTATACAGAGCCTGTGAAGCTGGAAAATGACCAAGGCCAAGCATCGCGCAAAGACTATCATGACTACCACTAGTCCATTTGAATTGCTTCACATGGATCTTTTTGTCCCTAATCATTATTCTGCATTCACCAATGAAGCATCTCTATATGGCTTTGTTATTGTTGATGATTATTCTCGTTACACATGGGTGCATATCGTCACTTACAAATGCGAAGTGCAGGAAGTCTTCAAATGATTTTCCTCGAGGGAGTCAACCAACTTTGGTGTGAAGATCAAGCACATCAGAAGTGATAATGGAACTGAGTTCAAGAACACTGATCATGATGACTATCTTGAAGAACTTGGTATTACTCATGAGTTATCTGCTCCTTATACTCCTCAGCAGAATAGCATCGTGGAGCGCAAGAACCGAACTCTTGTTGAGATGGCTTGCACTATGCTTAACGAATACAAGACGCCTAGTCATTTCTAGACTGAGGGAATTGATACTGCATGCCGCATCGTCAACAGGGTACATCTTCACAAATTCTTCAAAAAGACCGCATATGAACTCCTCACTGACAAGAAACCCAATGTGAGTTAATTCAAAGTCTTAGGTGCGAAATGCTGGATTAGAGATTCTCATCACAATTCTAAATTTGCACCGAAAGCACATGAAGGTTTTATGCTTGGTTACGGAAAGGACTCACACATCTACAGTCTTCCACTCCTATCACAACAAGGTTGTTGAAACTGTAGATGTGCGGTTCGATGAAACTAATGGCTCACAAAGAGATCACCTACCTCCTGTGCTAGATGAGATGTCACCTGAGGAAACCATCAAGTTAAAGGCTACTGAGGATGTCATTCCTACTGAAGAATCTGGTGAAGAAGTCATTCCAGATCGTGAAGAACATCATGCTGGTGGACCTGAAGAAAATGCCTCTGAAGAAAATGCTGAGCAAATTCCTCGTCGTCAACCTGCTCATCCGTGCATCGCAAATGAAGTGCAGATTGAGACAATCATCAGCGACATCAACGCACCAAGTCCTCTCACACGCTCAAAACCTTCACATTTGTCTAACTTTTATGGGCACTTTGCTTTCGTCTCTATCACAGAGCCCACTAAGGTAGATGAAGCATTTCTAGAGCCTGAGTGGATTCAAGCTATGAAAGAGGAATTACATCAGTTCGAGCTCAACAATGTCTGGGAACTTGTCAAGCGACCAGACCCTCGTAAGCACAATATCATTGGCACCAAATGGATTTACCACAACAAACAAGATGAAAATGGCCTTGTGGTGAGGAATAAGGCACGGCTTGCAGCTCAAGGCTACACACAGGTCGAAGGAATTGATTTCGATGAAACTTTTGCACCTGTTGCTAGACTTTAGGCTATTTGCATATTGCTTGCTTACACTAACCATCATAATATCATCTTATACCAAATGGATGTGAAAAGTGCATTCCTCAATGGTAAGCTTGAGGAAGAAGTATATGTTGCTCAACCCCTAGGTTTTGAAGATCCAAAGCATCCTGACAAAGTCTTCAGACTCAATAAGGCCCTCTATGGCCTCAAGCAGGCCCCTCGGGTGTGGTATGATACTTTGAAGGAATTCCTCATAAAGAAAGGCTTCAAACCCGGTTCACTTGACCAAACTCTTTTCACCAAAACCTATGATGAAGAATTTTCGTGTGCTAAATATATGATGATGATCTCATCTTTGGCTGTACTGACCAACGTTAAAGTGATGAATTTGCCTATGTGATGAGTGAAGAGTATCAAATGTCTATGATGGGAGAACTGGAATTCTTCTTAGGTCTTCAAATATGACAATAGCGCAATGACATCTTCATATCTCAAGACAAATATCTCAAGGATGTATTGAGAAAATTCGGCATGCAAGATTGCAAAGGCGTCAAAATCCCTATGCCCACAAATGACCATCTATGCACTGAAGAAAATGGTATTGACTTTGATCGAAAGGTATATCGCTCCGTGATTGGCTCTTTATTGTATTTATGTGCATCTAGGCTAGATATTATACTTAGTGTTTGCATGTGTGCCCTCTTTCAAGCTACACCGAAGGAATCACACCATAAGGTTGTGAAGCATATTCTTTGATATCTAGCTCACACTCCAACACTTGGATTATGGTATCTCAAGGGCTCGGCTTTTGATCTCAATGGATATTAAGACTCTGACTATGCTGGTGATTGTGTGGAGCGCAAATCAACATCTGGCACATGCCATTTCCTCAGACGATCCTTGGTATGTTGGTCCTCGAAGAAACAAAACTGCGTATCACTCTCTACTGCTGAAGTTGAGTACATTGCTGCTAGTTCGTGCCATGCTCAATTGCTATTGATGAAGCAAACCCTCAAGGACTACGACATCAACTTGAAGAATGTGCTTCTCTACTGTGACAATGAGAGTGCCATCAAGATTGCTCATAACCCAGTTCAGCACTTGATGTCTACTACACAACCTTCTTCTTGTAGACGTTGTTGGGCCTCCAAGTGCAGAGGTTTGTAGGTCAGTAGCAAATTTCCCTCAAGTGGATGACATAAGGTTTATCAACCCGTGGGAGGCGTAGGATGAAGATGGTCTCTCTCAAACAACCCTGCAACCAAATAACAAACAGTCTCTTGTGTCCCCAACACACCCAATACAATGGTAAATTGTATAGGTGCACTAGTTCGGCGAAGAGATGGTGATACAAGTGAAATATGGATGATAGATATAGGTTTTTGTAATCTGAAAAATAAAAAAAGAGCAAGGTAACTAATGATAAAAGTGAGCGTAAACAGTATTGCAATGCTAGGAAACAAGGCCTAAGGTTCATATTTTCACTAGTGCAAGTTCTCTCAACAATAGTAACATAACTGGATCATATAACTATACCTCAACATGCAACAAAGAGTCACTCCAAAGTCAATAATAGCAGAGAACAAACGAAGAGATTATTGTAGGGTACGAAACCACCTCAAAGTTATTCTTTCTGATCGATCTATTCAAGAGTCCGTAGTAAAATAACACGTAGCTATTCTTTCCGTTCGATCTATCATAGAGTTCGTACTAGAATAACACCTTAAGACACAAATCAACCAAAACCAGAATGTCACCTAGATACTCCAATGTCACCTCAAGTATCTGTGGGCATGATTATACAATATGCATCACACAATCTCAGATTCATCTATTCAACCAAAACAAAGTACTTCAAAGAGTTCCCCAAAGTTTCTACCGAAGAGTCAAGACGAAAACGTGTGCCAACCCCTATGCATAAGTTCACAAGGTCACTGAACCCGTAAGTTGATCCCCAAAACATACATCAAGTGAATCACGTGATATTCCATTGTCACCACAGACAAACACATGCAAGACATACATCAAGTGTTCTCAAATCCTTAAAGACTCAATCTGATAAGATAACTTCAAAGGGAAAACTCAACCCATTACAAGAGATAAAGGGGGAGTAACATCATAAGATCCAACTATAATAGCAAAGCTCGCGGTACATCAAGATTGTGCCAAACCAAGAACACGAGAGAGAGAGAGATAGATCAAACACATAGATATTGGTACATACCCTTAGCCCCGAGGGTGAACTACTCCCTCCTCGTCATGGAGAGCGCAGGGATGATTAAGATGGCCACCGGTGAGGGATTCCCCCTACGACAGGGTGCCGGAACAGGGTCCCGATTGGTTTTGGGTGGCTACAAAGGCTTGCGGCTGCGGAACTCCCGATCTATTGTGCTCCTGGAGGTTTTTGGGGTATATGGATATATATAGGCGAAAGAAGTCGGTCAGAGGGGCCACGAGGGACCCACGAGGGTGGGGGGCACGCCCAGGGGGGCATGGCACTTCTCCCTGCCTCGTGGCTTCCTCGAAGCTTCCCTGGTGTCTACTCCAAGTCTCCTGGATTGCTTCCGTTCCAAAAATAACTCCCCCGAATGTTTCATTCCATTTGGACTCCGTTTGATATTCCTTTTCTGCGAAACACTAAAATAGGCAGAAACAACAATCTGGGCTGGGCCTCCGGTTAATAGGTTAGTCCCAAAAAATAATATAAAAGTGTATAGTAAAGCCCATTAAACATCCAAAACAGGTAATATAATAGCATGAATACTTCATAAATTATAGATACGTTGGAGACGTATGAGCATCCCCAACTTAATTCCTACTCGTCCTCGAGTATGTAAATGATGAAAGAAAGAATTTATGAAGTGTGAATGCTAGCAGGTGCACAAGTTGGATCAATGATAATTTCAGTCACCCTTTTCTAGCATCATTATATGTCATAATAGTAGCTCATCTCATAAAACTTTTCATGATCAAGTAACAAGCTATTCACGTGTTAAAGCATAGACCATAAACTTTCTTGAAAACTAGCAAAATTCATTCTCAGTCATCAAACAATTGCAATTAATCTTATTTTTAGGAAGGGTCCATGTCAGAGTTTTGATTTAGCAAACTCCACATACTCAACTATCATTTAATCTTTCACAATTGCTAACACTCACGTGATATTTATGGGTTCAAAGTTTTAATCGAACACAGAGAAAGATAGGGGCTTATAGTTTCGCCTCCCAACCTTTTACCTCAAGGGTAATGTCAACAATAATAATTTATGAACGCCTACATCCAAGTGGATATATATATATCAGGATCACCCCAACACAAAGTGCTTGCCAAAGGAAAAAGTGTAAAAAGGGAAAGGTGGTGATCACCATGACTCTTGTACAAGGGTAGAAGATAATAGTAAAAGATAGGCCCTTCGCAGAGGGAAGCAGAGTTTGTCATGCACTTTTATTGTTGGATGCACAAAATCTTAATGCAAAAGAACGTCAATTTATATTGCCGCTTGTGATAAGGACCTTTATTATGCAGTCCGTCTCTTTTATTTCTTCCCTATCAGAAGTTCGTATAAAGCTTATTTTCTTCGCACTAATAGATCATACATATTTAGAGAGCAATTATTATTGCGTGCACCGATGACAACTTACTTGAAGGATCTTACTAAATCCATAGGTAGGTATGGTGGACTCTCATGGTAAAACTAGTTTACAGGATGTTTGGAAGCACAAGTAGTATTTCTACTTGGTGCAAAGAAGTTGGCTAGCATGAGAGGGAAAGGCAAGCTCAACATGTTGGATGATCCAAGGCAATATAACTTTTCAGATATAGGAAAACATAACCCATTACATTGTCTTCCTTGTCCAACATCAACCTTTTAGCATGTCATATTTTAATGAGTGCTCACAATTACAAAAGATGTCCAAGATAGTATATTTATATTTGAAATCTCTCTTCCTTCAATATTCTTTCATGAATTGTTCAAGTGACCAATACAATGTTTGCTAACACTCAAAAAAATTACCATCTCTACTTCTTATATGTGAAGTCATTACTCCCCATGGGATAAGCATATGAAACATATATAATTTCAGATTTATGATATTCAACTCATTCAACCATTTACTCATAGGATATAAGTGAAGCACACGAGTAAATGACAAACTACGTACTCTAAAAAACTATAAGTGAAGATCAATGAGTAGTCAAATAATTATTTAGCCATGTGAGGACTCTCTCTCATTTAAGTATTTCAGATCTTGGTATTTTATTCAAACAGCAAGAAAAACAAAACAAAATGGCATTTCAAGGATAGCACACATCATGTGAAGAAGCAAAAACTTAGGTTCAACCGATACTAACCGATAATTGTTGAAGAAGAAAGGTGGGATGCCTACCAGGGCATCCCCAAGCTTAGATGCTTGAGACTTCTTGAAATATTATCTTGGGGTGCCTTGGGAATCCCCAAGCTTGAGCTTTTGTGTCTCCTTAATTCGTTTTATATCTCGGTTTCCTAAATCTCGAAAGCTTCATCCACACCAAACTCAACAAGAACTCGTGAGATAAGTTAGTATAAACCAATGCAAAAACATTATCATTTTCTACTGTTAAAAATCACAAAAATTATTATTCAACATTGCATACTAAATGTCTCTGCATATTTAATACTCCTATCCTCAAATAGAATCATTAAACACGCAACATATGCAAACAATGCAAACATAACAGCAATCTGCCAAAACAGTATAGTCTATAAAGAATGCAAGATTCATCATACTTACCTAACTCGAAAAATTATGAGAAAAATACTACACTTTAGAAGATTTATCAGAGCTCTAAATCAAAAATTTTCAATATTATATCATTCTCTGACTTTTCTAGGGAATTTTTGCAACAGCGGTAAAATTTCTATTCTGAAACAGCAACATGTATACTTGCAAAATAAGCATGGTAAAGGCTAGCCTTGACATTTTTATTGAAAATATAGATGCAAAAATTATTATAAATAACATAAAGAAAATAAAAATAAAATAAAATGATGCTCCAAACTAAACACATATCATGTGGTGAATAAAAATATAGCTCCAAGTAAAGTTACCGATAAACGAAGACGAAAGAGGGGATGCCTTCCGGGGCATCCCCATGCTTAAGCTTTTGGTTGTCCTTGAATTTGCCTTGGAGTACCTTAGGCATCCCCGGGATTAGGCTCTTGCCACTCCTTATTCCATAGTCCATCGAATCTTTACCCAAAACTTGAAAACTTCACAACACAACACTCAACAGAAAACTCATAAGCTCCGTTACTATAAGAAAATAAATCACCACTTAGGTACTGATGTGAACACATTATAAATTCATATTGGTGTAATATCTACTTTATTCCAACTTCTCTGTGGTTCATACCCTCCGATACTACTCATAGATTCATCAAAATAAGCAAACAACACATAGAAAACAGAATCTGTCAAAAACAGAACAGTCTGTAGTAATCTGTATCATTCTAATACTTCTGTAACTCCAAAAATGATGAAATAAAATTTTGGACCTGAGGAATTTGTCTATTAATCATCTACAAAAATAATCAGCCTAAAAGCTCTCTCCAGTAAAACGTGGCAGCTAATCACGTGAGCGCTAAAGTTTCTGTTTTTTACAGCAAGATCGCATAGACTTCACCCAAGTCTTCCCAAAGGTTCTACTTGGCAGAAACACTAATTAAAACATAAAACCACATATAACCAGAGGCTAGATGAATTATTTATTACTAAAAAGGAACAAAAATAACATTGGGTTGCCTCCCAACAAGTGCTAACGTTTAACGCCCTAGCTAGGCATGTTGATTTCAATGATGCTCACACAAAAGATAAGAATTGAAACATAAAGAGAGCATCATGAAGAATATGACTAGCACATTTAAGTCTAACCCACTCCCTATGCATAGGGATTTTGTGAGCTAACAACTTATGGGAACAATAATCAACTAGCATAGGAAGGCAAAACAAGCACAACTTCAAAACTTTAAGCACATAGAGAGGAAACTTGATATTATTGCAATTCCTACAAGCATAGAAATTCTATTACTCTCCACATAAGCAAAATTATTGTCATTCGGAATAGTGGGAGTATCATAAGAGACTCGAATACTATAAATTGTTTCCACATTAAAAGAGTAATGTTCAGAAAAAGGGTAATCATAATCATTACAAGTTTTATAGATATAATCATTACTACTTTTTATACCATAAGTGTCATCACAATAATCATCATAAATAGGAGGCATGCTATCATCATAATAAATTTGCTCGTCAAAACATGGGAGGCTAAAAATATTATCTTCATTAAACATAGCATCCCCAAGCTTGGGACAAACATTAATTGCAGAAAATATATTCTCAAACATGTCATTCTCTTCAAACATAGCATCCCCAAGCTTGGGCCTTTTCATATCATAGGCATAATCGCTCTCATCATTAATAGTATGGATAGCACCAATACTATAGCAATTATCATCATCACAATGAGTAATAGGAGCAACATCATATGGGAGGGATACCTTTCTACCTTTGCTTCTCTGTCTTTTCTTTTTTTTCTTCACATCATGTGTGGGTTTAACCCTCTTTTTGGAGCTCCTTGTTAATGAGATTGGTTGAATAGAAAGCTCATCCTCGTTACCTAATTCATCATAAGAAATAATAATAGGATATTGGGAAGTCTCGTCCCTTTCATTAGTATTCTCTTCATCTTCTATTTGCTTTCTTTTCTTTATGTAATTGGCAATATAAGGATTTTCAATGCAATTCACCGCACAATACATAAAAATTTCTTCTAGATCAAAATCAAGAAATCTATCAAGATTAAATTTTGGAATACCCTCAGTTATATGTTTCATTTCTTCATACCCCAAAAGAAGACTAAGCTCTTTATGATGCTCAAGGGTATTCAAGTTATCAGAATTTTTGGACACGATTTGATGGCGATAAATATGATGGCGATTTGATGGCAATAAATATGATGGCAATTTGATGGCATTGGAGCTTTAAATGACCATGTCCATTGCAAAGTTCACAAGGATGGCGGTAAATATTGAATCTTTCAGCACAATCATCTAGCCTTTCTTGCAACCATTTAGTTTCTAAATACTTATGCCTCTTGCAAAATCTATCTTCCCTATTTGGTGTGTAATTGCAAACTCTATGCACTCCACAAAAATTGACATGCTTATAAGAGACATTTTAATCATGACTAGTGCAATCATCATTAGTCCCATGGATATTCAAAGAGTTCATATGAACAACGTTGCAATCATGCTCCTCATTTAAAGATATAGTGCCAAACATTTTATAGACTTCTTCTTCTTGCACTTGAGCACAATTTTCCTTCCCATTATTCTCATGAAAGATATTAAAAAGATGAAGCGTATGAGGCAAACTCAATTCCATTTTTTAGTTTTCTTTTATAGACTAAACTAGTGATAAAACAAGAAACAAAAAGATTCAATTGAAAGATCTAAAGATATACCTTCAAGCACTCACCTCCTCGGCAATGGCGCCAAAAAAGAGCTTGATGTCTACTACACAACCTTCTTCTTGTAGACGTTGTTGGGCCTCCAAGTGCAGAGGTTTGTAGGACAGTAGCAAATTTCCCTCAAGTGGATGACCTAAGGTTTATCAATCCATGGGAGGCGTAGGATGAAGATGGTCTCTCTCAAACAACCTTGCAACCAAATAACAAAGAGTCTCTTGTGTCCCCAACACACCCAATACAATGGTAAATTGTATAAGTACACTAGTTCGGCGAAGAGATGGTGATAAAAGTGCAATATGGATGATAGATATAGGTTTTTGTAATATGAAAAATAAAAAAACAGCAAGGTAACTAATGATAAAAGTGACCGTAAACAGTATTGCAATGCTAGGAAACAAGGACTAAGGTTCATACTTTCACTAGTGCAAGTTCTCTCAACAATAATAACATAACTGGATCATATAACTATCCCTCAACATGCAACAAAGAGTCACTCCAAAGTCACTAGTAGCGGAGAACAAAGGAAGAGATTATTGTAGGGTATGAAACCACCTCAAAGTTATCCTTTCTGATCGATGTATTCAAGAGTCCGTAGTAAAATAACCTGAAGCTATTCTTTCCATTCGATCTATCATAGAGTTCGTACTAGAATAACACCTTAAGACACAAATCAACAATAACCCTAATGTCTCATAGATACTCCAATGTCAACTCAAGTATCCGTGGTCATGATTATACGATATGGATCACACAATCTTAGATTCATCTATTCAACCAACACAAAGTACTTCAAAGAGTGCCCCAAAGTTTCTACCAAAGAGTGAAGACGAAAATGTGTTCCAACCGCTATGCATAAGTTCACAAGGTCACTGAACCCGCAAGTTGATCACCAAAACATACATCAAGTGAATCACGTGATATCCCATTGGCACCACAGATAAACACATGCAAGACATACATCAACTGTTCTCAAATTCTTAAAGTCTCAATCCGATAAGATAACTTCAAAGGAAAACTCAATCCATTACAAGAGATAGAGGGGGCGAAACATCATAAGATCCAACTATAATAGCAAAGCTCGCGGTACATCAAGGTCGTGCCAAATCAAGAACACGAAAGAGAGAGAGAGAGATCAAACCCATAGCTACTGGTACATACCCTCAGCTCCGAGGGTGAACTACTGCCTCCTCGTTATGGAGAGCATCAGGATGATGAAGATGGCCACCAGTGAGGGATCCCCCCTCCGGCAGGGTGCCAGAACCGGGCCCCGATTGGTTTTTGGTGGCTATAGAGGCTTGCGGCGGCGGAACTCCCGATCTATTGTGCTCCTAGAGGTTTTTATGGTATATGGATATAAATGGCCGAAAGAAGTCGGTCAGGGAGGCCATGAGGGACCCACGAGGGTGGGGGCGCGCCCAGGGGGGTAGGGTGCGCCTCCCTGCCTCATGGCTTCCTCGAAGCTTCCCCGGTGTCTACTCCAAGTCTCCTGGATTGCTTCCATTCCGAAAATAACTCTCCTGAAGGTTTCATTCCGTTTGGACTCCGTTTGATATTCCTTTTCTATGAAACACTGAAATAGGCAAAAACAGCAATCTGGGTTGGGCCTCCGGTTAATAGGTTAGTCCCAAAAAATAATATAAAATTGTATAGTAAAGCCCATTAAACATCCAAAACAGGTAATATAATAGCATGAATACTTCGTAAATTATAGATATGTTGGAAACGTATCAGCACTCAAAGACAAAGGACATTCAGATTCGTCATCATTTTCTTCGTGATCATGTGTTGAAGGCGACATCTCTATCGAGCACGTGAAGACTGAACAACTAGCAGATATCTTCACAAAGCCATTGAATGAAAAGATATTGAGCAAGTTGCGGCGTGAGCTAAATATCTTAGAATTTTCGAATGTCCTTTGAAAAGGACACACATCCTAACACTTAATGCAGAATTGATGACTTAGATGTGCAACACACGAAGTAACGTTTTTCTTCAATCAATGAACACTAACCCTCTAAGTGTGAAGAAATTAATGAAGAATTTGATTCTCAGAGCCCTACGACAAATTGTACGCGGCGTCTGAAATCATCATTCTTATACGGTGGCTCACGCCACCAACAAAAGTTGAAATTCTTCAATTTGAGTTCTTCTTATGTTTTTTTATCTCCTTGGTTGTTCAAATTCTTCAACTTCACAATGTCTTCACTCTTTCCGTTGTTGTTCTTCATTTACTTATCTATTCACCCACAATATATATTCTTCAACTTCACAATATATATTTGAGTTTTCAGTCCTCTACAACATTTACTTATCGCTAATTCTTCAAGTTGCTTTTTCTGCTAACTGAATGTGATTGGACCCTTTCCCCTCTATGTTCTATTTGAAGCACATTCAATGTCTTCACTGTGTCCTTGTTAGCTGAAGAATTTGCGAACGAAACGTTAAAACATTCTAATCTGAATTTTCGGCTTTTGCCGCTCAAACCGTTCCACATCCCACGATAGGATTTATCTATTCACCCACAATCTCACGTGATCGCCACCGCTTTGTACGTGGGTGACACATCTTGCTAGGATGAGAACAGTCAAGGGCACGTTCGTCCATTTTCCTCGGGCGCGCGGTTTTTCACCTCGGCTATATATACCCCTTACCCTCCTCAGACTGCATTTACCTTGCTCGACCTCACTTCCCTGCTTGAGCTTCCAGACCTAGCACTGCTGCTACGTCCATCCTCGCCGGTGAGGAATAGCTTCACTGCCTCGACCTCGTCGCCGTCGTACTCGCGCCGGCCGCGGATTTCTTCTCTCCGCCGCCGCCGTAGCTGTCTTCCTCTGCCAAGTTTGGGCATGGAAGATCTCGAGTGACGAACTTCCAATCTACTACTCTAGGATCATCGTGTTCTTCGTCAAGGGTAATTAAAAGTTACTTTTACTGCCCTTGTTGATTCCGATGATTTCTACAAATCTTCAAAAGGTGTTTATTCTTCAAGTTCCACACTTTAAACACCTCACACAAGCCTCTGTTCTTGATCTATTTCTCTAAAGCAACATTTTTCTTCAAGATTCCTCAATTGTGTGGATTTTCAATCTATACAACTCTGGAACCTAATTCAAAGAACGCTTAGTGAAAGTCCTAAAGACACCTCTGGTCAAATTCCTCAAACTTGTTCTTTTTGCAAAAACTTCTGAGAACGCATATGACCTCTCCAAATTCTTCGCACCTATACTCTGTTCACAGGTACACATGTCTGCTGCTGAATCACTAGGTTCTCATCAACTTAACTCATTTGCAGCGTTCCTCGAAGACAAATTGCATACCTCTTCAGAGAACTCAATTGTTCAAAATCCCCAACTGAAGAAAATGGCAGATGGCAAGAAACCTCAAAAGGGAGGCAAGAAACTGGAAGTCAACACAGCGTTTGAGATTCCTGATGACATTTATGAAGAATATTGTACTCCTGATGAGGCCAAACATGGCCAGGAGAATAAGAATTAGCGCAAGGTGCGCATACAAAAGATAGAGAGGAGAAGGGCACGGGAATGGAGGGAGTATAGATATGTCATCCAAAGTACATGAAGAAATTCGCTCTTCATCGTCCTTACCCAAGACCTCTGTTGGCACCTGGCCAAATCACTGATCCCACTAGCCTCAAGCACGGTGAGGACTATCCTGATGAATGGGCCAAGAAACAAGCAAAACTAGCCAAAATAGCTAAGGAAGCAGTGAGGAAATTCAATGAAGACTCTGTTGTTGCCTCTACTGAAGCCTCTGCTAGCAAGCCTAAGAAGGCCATGCTCAAGAAGCCAGCTCGCCAGCCCAGTTCTTCAGCAATGCTCTCATGGCCAAGTTCAGCAATGCCCTCAAGGCCGAGCTCATCAATGCCCTCACGGCAAATTCCTCATGCTGCTCCAGTTCCTCCAATTACAAAGTCATCAGCTCCTCCGGTAAAGTCCTCAGCACCTGTGCATCTCGCCTTGTGTCAAAGGACCACAGGCATCTCAATTGCCTCAGGAGCCTCTGGAAGTTCTTTAGCTCTTCCACAATCCTCAACTAGACCCACTTTGCTGAAGACCAAGGCTACACTACTGGACACGGCTCTAGATCAAGTCACCATAAGAAGCAGGTTGCCTTTCATGTGCTGTACAATGAAGACGAAGCTGACGATGAAGAACTCGCTGAAATCATCAGAGATAGAAAACAAGTGGCCGCTAGAGCCAAAGGCACAAATGTGCCTCTTCTATTGGATCCCAAGCTCATCCTTGATTTCATTGATCTCTGGCACAAGGACCCCAACACTCCTATGCCTGACTTCAAGCTCACTCCTGGCCAAAGTCACATGTTAACCGCATTCATAGGTGAAGAAAAATGGAAGTTTGAGAAGGCCAGGCAGTTGAAGAAAGCTCAATAGAAGAAAGAGCATTTCTTGAAGAAGAATGTTGACAAAATGACAACTGTAGAACTTGTGGTTGTACAAGCTGAGATCAAAGGACTTAGTGATGAATTTGTTGCCTACCGTGCAGATTGTCTTGGAGCCAAAGTCAGATTTGTGAAAATGGCTGAAAAATTCACTTCAAATGTTGCAGCATCATCGCAACATGAAATTCCTCAGGCTGAAGCCTCTGCTCAGCCTACTAAAGAACATGCCAGCACCGCTGATGAAAATCAGGCTGGTGATGAAAATAAGAGTACCAGGGCTGATGAAGCTATTTCAGCCGCCAATGAAATTGTCAGGGCAACCACTAGTGTTGAGCCTGAAGAACAAGCCAGGCCAGCTGAAGCATCTACCGCTAAGCCTGAAGAAACTGAACAAGCCAGGGCAACTACATCAGTTGCGCCTGAGCAAACTGCACCAATTTCCTCTGCTCCTCCTGCATCAACGCCAAGTCCTATTCTTCCTTCTGCATCAGAAGCGAAGAAAACCAAAGCTGCCGAGCGAGCAGCTGTGAAGAAAAGGAAAGTATCCACTGCCTCAGAGTCTTTAGCACTGAAGAAAGAAAAGACTTTGACGAGCTCTTTTGAAAATCCAATTAATGCTATTCCTGTTTCAAGCATGCCATCAAAGGAGATCATTCCCTTTGGTGAGGTGAGATCCCAAGCGGATGATATGAAGATGTTCCTTCAGCTGCTTCGCCAGAGTAGTTGGATGATGAAATTGAAGTGGATGTTATCCCTTCAACCCCTCTGGTATCATCGCTCATGCCTCAGTTCATAGCTGAAGAGGCAGGCGTTGAGGAAATGGATGAAGAAGAAGACATGGACATTGGGTGCACCACTCCTGTTCTAAATGATGACTATTGGGAAATTCATCATCCCAATTCACACATGTTCACCCCACTGCAACAGATTCCTCGGTCCCCTGTCCAAACTGAAGAAGTTCAAATGGGCTCTAATGAACATCAAGCTTCACTGGTCACCATTCCTGAAGAAATTCCAGCCACTAGTGTTGATGCTCATGCTACTGAAGAAGTGGAGACCCAGGCTGGCACTAAAGAGATTGACACTAGAATTGCCTCAGCCTGCGGCTCCTGAGACTGTGATTCCTGAGGCTGTGAAGACATTGACTGATACTCCTCAGCCCAAGCCGAAGAATCCCTTCCCAAGGAAACAGAAGTTCAAAGCTGATGACTTCTTCCGTGAGCATGTATTCTTCACTGATTACAACCCTTATGACTCTGCTCGTCTTTGAAGGAAGCGTTTCTGGATAGCAAGTCAGATGAATTTCTATTCTTCTCTGCTTTTCGATAAAGACAAGATCTTTGACCATGAGCATATTCCTCATGTTGACATGGACTCACTGCCTTGCTTCACACCAGTCCTCAGTGTTCTTCATGACGCTGGGCTGGTCAACTTCTGCACCGACATCGTTGACTGGAATGAAGAGCTAATTCTTCAGTTCTATGCTACATTGCACATCACCGGCAACGCTGAAGATGTGAATTCATGGGTGCTGGACTAGATGACAGAAAACACACGTTATAAAGCATCGACCTCTGAATTGCTTCATGCCCTACCTGTCAGTCATCCCCTTGAAGATGCGCAGCTCATCTACCATGAACCTAAGCTATCTGATCATTACATGCAAGTGTTGATGAAGCTGCTCAAGCCTGGTCAAGCCCCAAGAACCAAATTCCTCGTGAAGGAATTGCTATATGTGCCAAGAACTGTCTATAGAATTCTGACCAAGACCCTGAGTCCTAATAAAGGCCACGACTCTAATGAACAAGGGGTCGTTGGCATCATGAAGAATCTGCTATTCAACACCATCCATGGAGTTCCTGTCAACTACCATGATTTCTTCATGAGGACTATGGCAAATGTTGCTCTTTCACCATTTGAATTGAAGCCTTACGCTCCTTGGATTATGAGATTCCTCAGATTTAGGTCTTCAATCAATGACAAGGATGATACTCTTAACCATGGCAGCTACTTGCCTCCTATTGAAGCCCTCAAGCGGACATTTTCCTGAGCTGATGAGATGGGAAAGGCGACTGCGATTATTGATGAAGGCACTCGTCCATTGGATGGACAGTTCCGCAAAGCTGCATCCTATTCCACCAATGATGACTCTACCACTCATGACTCTGCCGCTAATGCTTCTAAGCAAAATCCTCAAGGCACAGCTCCAAGGGTGATGACTGCTATGTCTTGAGCTTGCGTTGGTTTTCCTTGAAGAGGAAAGGGTGATGCAGCATAGTAGCGTAAGTATTTCCTTCAGTTTTTGAGAACAAAGGTATCAATACAGCAGGAGGCTCCTCAAAAGTCCAACGCACCTACACAAACAAACAAAGAACTCGCAACCAACGCAATAAAGGGGTTGTCAATCCCTTGACGGCCACTTGCTAAAGTGAGATCTGATAGAGATAGTATGATAAGATAAATATATATTTGGTATTTTATAATATAGATGCAAAAAGTAAAGATGCAAATAAAAGTAGATTGAAAGCTTATATGATAAAAGATAGACCCGGGGGCCATAGGTTTCACTAGTGGTTTCTCTCAAGATAGCATAAGTATTACGGTGGGTGAAAAAATTACTGTCGAGCAATTGATAGAAAAGCGAATAATTATGAGATTATCTAGGCATGATCATGTATATAGGCATCACGTCCGTAACAAGTAGACCGACTCCACCCTGCATCTACTACTATTACTCCACACATCGATCGACTCCTGCCTGCATATAGAGTATTAAGTTCATAAAGAACAGAGTAACGCATTAAGGAAGATGACATGATGTAGAGGGATAAACTCAAACAGTATGATATAAATCCCATCTTTTTATCCTCGATGGCAACAATACAATACGTGCCTTGCTGCCCCTGCTGTCGCTGGGAAAGGACACCGCAAGATTGAACCCAAAGCTAAGCACTTCTCCCATGGCAAGAAAGATCAATCTAGTAGGCCAAACCAATCTGATAATTCGAAGAGACTTGCAAAGATAACTCAATCATACATAAAAGAATTTAGAGAAGATTCAAATATTTCTCATAGATAAACATGACCATAAACCCACCATTCAACGGATCTCGACAAACACACCACAAAAAGAGTTTACATCGAATAGATCTCCACAAGAGAGGGGGAGAACATTGTATTGAGATCCAAAAAGAGAGAAGAAGCCATCTAGCTAATAACTATGGACCCAAAGGTCTGTCATAAACTACTCACAACTCATCGGAGGGGCTATGGTGTTGATGTAGAAGCCTTCCGTGGTCGACTCCAACTCCGGCGGAGCACCGTCGAAGGCTCCAAGATGGGATCTCGCCGATACAGAAGGTTACGGCGGTGGAAATTGTTTTTTGTTGGCTAACTGGATGTTTTCGGGATACGTAGGTATATATAGGAGGAAGGAGTACATCGGTGGCCGCATGTGGGGCCCAGGAGACAGGGGCGCGCCCAGGAGGTGTGGGCGCGCCCTCCTATCTCGTGGAGGCCTCATCCACTTCTTGACTTGCACTCCAAGTTCTTCGGATCACATTAGTTCCAAAAATCACGCTGCCGAAGGTTTCATTCCGTTTGGAATCCGTTTGATATTCCTTTTCTTCGAAATACTGAAATAGGCAAAAAACAGCAATATGGGCTAGGCCTCCGGTTAGTAGGTTAGTCCCAAAAATGATATAAGTGTGTAAAATAAAGCCCATAAACATCCAAAAGGGGTAATATAATAGAATGGAACAATCAAAAATTATAGATACGTTGGAGACGTATCAATGACTGATCGTGAGCTTCTCCTCAGTCTTCACCAGAAGGTCGGTCACAATCATAAGTGGGTTAAGTGTCAGTTTGGTTCAATTCTTCAGAACATGACCATCACTAAAAATTTAGTGAAGAAGAACCATTACTACCTCCATGAAGTATTTGATCGCACCTGGGATGCTCTGTCTCATCTCTACAGTGAAGAAGATCTTAAGTAGATGGGCTTCAAGCAAGACTTTGACTGGTCTCAACCACCTTCGAAGAAGTTCAAGAAGGCCAAAGCGCCTCACTTGGTGGCCAGCTCATATTCTTCGTCGCGCGAGACTGATGAAAATGAAGACTTGGATGACAATGCGGCAGGCCGTGCTTCAACAACTGACCCCAACAACGCTGGCGCTCCTCCATCGACTTTGTGATGATATTCTTCAGGGGCGTTAGTGATGGGGATCGTTGCAGAAAATAAAACATTTCTACGCATCACCAAGATCAATCTATGGAGTAACTAGCAACGAGAGAGAGGGGAGTGCATCTTCATACCCTTGAAGACCGCAAGACGGAAGCGTTACAAGGACGCGGATGAGGGAGTCGTACTCGAAGCGATTCAGATCGCGGTGGATTCCGATCTTAGCGCCGAACAATGGCACCTCCGCATTCAACACACGTGCAGCCCAGTGACGTCTCCCGTGCCTTGATCCAGCAAGGAGGAGGGAGAGGTTGAGGAAGAGGGCTCCAACAGCAGCACGACGGCGTGGTGGTGATGGAGTGGCAGTACTCCGGTAGGGCTTTGCCAAGCTCTTAACGGAGGAGGAGAGGTGTTGGGGAGGGGAGGGGCTGTGCCATGGATGTGGTGTGCAGCCCTCCCCTCGCCCCTCAATTTATAGGAGAAGGGGGAAGGGGCCGGACCCCTCTAGATGAGATCTAGAGGGGGGGGGGGCGGCCAAGGGGAGGGGGCTTGCCCCCCAAGCAAGGGTGGCGCCCCCTTTAGGGTTTCCCCCCCAACCCTAGGCGCATGAGCCCAAGGGGAGATGCGCCCAGCCCTCCAAGGGCTGGTTCCCTTTCCTCTATGGCCCATGAGGCCCTCCGAGAGAGATGGCCCCTCCCAGTGGACCCCCGGAACCCCTCCGGTGGCCCCGGTACAATACCAGTATGACCCCGAACTTTTTCGGTGACCGTATGACAACTTCCCATATATAAATCTTCACCTCCGGACCATTCCGGAACTCCTCGTGACATCCGGGATCTCATCCGGGACTCCGAACAACATTCGATAATCACATACAAGTCTTCCTAATAACCCTAGTGTCATCGAACCTTAAGTGTGTAGACCCTACGGGTTCGGGAATCATGCAGACATGACCGAGACAGTTCTCCAGCCAATAACCAACAGCGGGATCTGGATACCCATGTTGTCTCCTACATGTTCCACGATGACCTCATCGGATGAACCACGATGTTGAGGATTCAAGTAATCCCGTATACAATTCCCTTTGTCAACCGGTACGTTACTTGCCCGAGATTCGATCGTCGGAATCCCAATACCTCGTTCAATCTCGTTACCGGCAAGTCAATTTACTCATTCAATAATGCATGATCCCGTGACCAATCACTTGGTCACATTGAGCTCATTATGATGATGCATTACCGAGTGGGCCTAGAGATACCTCTCCGTCATACGGAGTGACAAATCCCAGTCTCGATTCATGCCAACCCAACAGACACTTTCGGAGATACCTGTAGTGTACCTTTATAGCCACCCAGTTAAGCTGTGACGTTTGGTACACCCAAAGCACTCCTACGGTATCCGGGAGTTGCACGATCTCATTGTCTAAGGAAATGATACTTGACATTAGAAAAGCTCTAGTAGACAAAGTACACGATCTTGTGCTATGCTTAGGATTGGGTCTTGTCCATCACATCATTCTCCCAATGATGTGATCCCGTTATCAATGACATCCAATGTCCATGGTCAGGAAACCGTAACCATCCATTGATCAACGAGCTAGTCAACTAGAGGCTCACTAGGGACATGTTGTGGTCTATGTATTCACACATGTATTATGATTTCCGGATAACACAATTATAGCATGAAAAATAGACAATTATCATGAACAAGGAAATATAATAATAACCATTTTATTATTGCCTCTAGGGCATAGTTCCAACAGTCTCCCACTTGCACTAGAGTCAATAATCTAGTTACATTGTGATGAATCGAACACCCATAGAGTTCTGGTGTTGATCATGTTTTGCTCGTGGAAGAGGTTTAGTCAACGGATTTGCGACATTTAGATCCGTATGCACTTTGCAAATATCTATGTCTCCATCTTGAACATTTTGACGAATGTAGTTGAAGCGACGCTTGATGTGCCTGGTCTTCTTCTGAAACCTGGGCTCCTTGACAAGGGCAATGGCTCCAGTGTCGTCACAGAAGAGAGTCATCGGCCCCGACGCATTGGGAATAACTCCTAGGTCGGTAATGACCTCCTTCATCCAGATTGCTTCATGTGCTGCCTCCGAGGCTGCCATGTATTCTGCTTCACATGTAGATCACGCCACGATGCTTTGCTTGCAACTGCACCAGCTTACTGCCCCACCATTCAAAATATACACGTATCCGGTTTGTGACTTAGAGTCATCCAGATCTGTGTTGAAGCTAGCATCAACGTAATAACCCTTTACGATGAGCTCTTCGGCACCTCGATAAACGAGAAACATATCCTTAGTCCTGTTCAGGTACTTCAGGATATTCTTGACCGCTGTCCAGTGTTCCATGCTGGGATTACTTTGGTACCTTCCTACCAAACTTACGGCAAGGTTTACATCAGGCTTGGTAAACAGCATGGCATACATAATAGACCCTATGGCTGAGGCATAAGGGATGACACTCATCTTTTCTCTATCTTCTGCCATGGTCGGGCTTTGAGTCGAGCTCAATTTCACATCATGCAACACAGGCAAGAACCTCTTCTTGGACTGATCCATATTGAACTTCTTCGATATCTTATCAAGGTATGTGCTTTTGTGAAAGACCTATGAGGCGTCTCGATCTATCTCTATAGATCTTGATGCCTAATATATAAGCAGCTTCTCCAAGGTCCTTCATTGAAAAACACTTATTCAAGTAGGCCTTAATGCTGTCCAAAAGTTCTATATCATTTCCCATCAAAAGTATGTCATCTACCTATAATATGAGAATGCTACAGATCTCCCATTCACTTTCTTGTAAACGCAGGCTTCTCCATAAGTCTGCATAAACCCAAACGATTTGATCATTTCAACAAAGCGAATGTTCCAACTCCGAGATGCTTGCACCAGCCCATAGATGGAGCGCTGGAGCTTGCATACCTTGTTACCATTCTTAGGATTGACAAAACCTTCCAGTTGCATCATATACAATTCTTCCTTAAGATAGTCGTTAAGGAATGCCATTTTAACGTCCATTTGCCATATCTCATAATCATAGTATGCGGCAATTGCTAACATGATTCGGACGGACTTCAGCTTCGCTACGGGAGAGAAAGTCTCATCGTAGTCAACCCCTTGAACTTGTCGATAACCCTTAGGGACAAGTCGAGCCTTATAGATGGTAACATTACCATCCGCGTCCGTCTTCTTCTTAAAGATCCATTTGTTTTCTATTGCTCGCCGATCATCGGGCAAGTTTGTCAAAGTCCATACTTTGTTTTCATACATGGATCCTATCTCAGATTGCATGGCTTCAAGCCATTTGTTGGAATCTGGGCCTGCCATCACTTCTTCATAGTTCGAAGGTTCACCGTTGTCTAACAACATGATTCCCAGGACAGGGTTGCCATAGCATTCTGGTGTGGATCGTGCCCTTGTGGACCTACGAAGTTCAGTAGTAACTTGATCCGAAGTACCTTGATCATCATCATTAACTTCCTCTCCAGTCGGTGCAGGCACCACAGGAACATCTTCCTGAGCTGCGCTACTTACCGGTTCAAGAGGTAGTACTTCATCAAGTTCCACTTTCCTCCCACTTACTTCTTTCGAGAGAAACTCTTTCTCCAGAAAGTACCCGTTCTTAGCAACAAAGATCTTGCCTTCGGATCTGAGGTAGAAGGTATAGCCAATGGCTTCCTTAGGGTATCGTATGAAGATGCATTTTTCCGACTTGGGTTCGAGCTTTTCAGGTTGAAGTTTCTTGACATAAGCATCGCATCCCTAAACTTTTAGAAACGATAGCTTAGGTTTGTTTCCAAACCATAATTTATATGGTGTCATCTCAACGGATTTAGACAGTGCCCTATTTAAAGTGAATGTAGTTGTCTCTAAAGCGTATCCCCAAAATGATAGCGGTAAATCGGTAAGAGACATCATAGACCGCACGATATCCAATAGAGTGCGATTACGACGTTCGGACACACCGCTACGCTGAGGTGTTCCAGGCGGCATAAGTTGTGAAAAAATTCCACATTTCCTTAAGTGCGTACCAAACTCGTGACTTAAATATTCTCCCCCACGATCTGATCGTAAGAACTTTATTTTTCTGTCACGTTGATTTTCTACCTCATTCTGAAATTCCTTGAACTTTTCAAAGGTCTCAGACTTGTGTTTCATTAAGTAGACATACCCATATCGACTTAAGTCATTAGTGAGGGTGAGAACATAACTATAGCCACCGCGAGCCTCAATGCTCATTGGACCGCACACATCAGTATGTACAATTTCCAATAAGTTGGTTGCTCGCTCCATTGTTCCGGAGAACAGAGTCTTGGTCATTTTGCCCATGAGGCATGGTTCGCACGTGTCAAATGATTCGAAATCAAGGGACTCCAAAAGTCCATCCGCATGGAGATTCTTCAAGCGTTTGACACCAATGTGACCAAGACGGCAGTGCCACAGATATGTGGGACTATTATTATCAATCTTACATCTTTTGGTATTCACACTATGAGTATGTGTAACATCACGTTCGAGATTCATTAATAATAAGCCATTGACTAGCGGGGCATGACCATAAAACATATCTCTCATAAAAATAGAACAACCACTATTCTTGGATTTAAATGAGTAGCCATCTTGTATTAAATGAGATCCAGATACAATGTTCATGCTCAAAGCTGGCACTAAATAACAATTATTGAGGTTTAGAACTAATCCCGTAGGTAAATGTAGAGGTAGCGTGCCGACGGCGATCACATCGACCTTGGAACCATTCCTGACGCGCATCATCACCTCGTCCTTCACTAGTCTCCGCTTATTCCGCAGCTCCTATTTTGAGTTACAAATATGAGCAACCGCGCCGGTATCAAATACCCAGGAGCTACTACGAGTACTGGTAAGGTATACATCAATAACATGTATATCACATATACCTTTGGTGTTGTCGGCCTTCTTATCCGCTAAGTTCTTGGGGCAGTTCTGCTTCCAGTGACCGTTCCCCTTGCAATAAAAGCACTCAGTCTCAGGTTTGGGTCCGTGCTTTGGCTTCTTCCCAGCAACTGGCTTACCGTCCTTCTTGAAGTTCTTCTTACCCTTGCCTTTCTTGAAACTAGTGGTTTATTGACCATCAACACTTGATGTTCCTTTTTGATTTCTACCTCTGCTGATTTCAGCATTGAAAATACCTCAGGAATAGTTTTCACCATCCCTTGCATATTGTAGTTCATCAGAAAGCTCTTGTAGCTAGGTGGGAGCGACTGAAGGATTCTGTCAATGACCGCCTCATCCGGGAGGTTAATGTCCAGCTGGGACAAGCGGTTGTGCAACCCAGACATTTTGAGTATGTGCTCACTGACATAACTATTTTCCTCCATCTTAAAACTATAGAACTTGTTAGAGACTTCATATCTCTCGACCCGGGCATGAACTTGGAAAACCATTTTCAGCTCCTGGAACATCTCATATGCTCCGTGTTGCTCAAAACGCTTTTGGAGCCCCGGTTCTAAGCTCTAAAGCATGCCGCACTGAACGAGGGAGTAATCATCAACACGTGACTACCAAGCGTTCATAACGTCTTGGTTCGCTGGGGCGGGTGCATCACCTAGCGGTGCTTCTAGGACATATGCTTTCTTGGCAGCTATGAGGATGATCCTCAAGTTTCGGACCAAGTCCGTATAGTTGCTACCATCGTCTTTCAGCTTGGTTTTCTCTAGGAATGCGTTGACGTTGAGGTTGACATGAGCGTTGGCCATTTGATCTATAACACATTTTTGCAAAAGTTGTTAGACTAAGTTCATGATAATTAAGTTCATCTAATCAAATTATTTAATGAACTCCCACTCAGATAGACATCCCTCTAGTCATCTAAGTGATACATGATCCGAGTCAACTAGGTCGTGTCCGATCTTCACATGAGACGGACTAGTCATCATTGGTGAACATCTTCATGTTGATCGTATCTTCTATACGACTCATGTTCGACCTTTCGGTCTCTTGTGTTCCGAGGCCATGTCTGTATATGCTAGGCACGTCAAGTCAACCTAAGTGTTTTGCATGTGTAAATCTGGCTTAGACCCGTGGTATGTGAACATTAGAATATATCACACCTGATCGTCACGTGGTGCTTCAAAACAACGAACTTTCGCAACGGTGCACAGTTAGGGAAAACATCTTGAAATTTCTATGAGGGATCATCTTATTTACTACCGTCGTTCTAAGCAAATAAGATGCAAAAACATGATAAACATCACATGCAATCAAATAGTGACATGATATGGCCAATATCATTTTGCTCCTTTTGATCTCCATCTTTGGGGCGCCATGATCATCATCGTCACCGGCATGACACCATGATCTCCATCATCATGATCTCCATCATCGTGTTGCCATGAAGTTATCTCACCAACTATTACTTCTACTACTATGGCTTACGGTTTAGCAATGAAGTAAAGTAATTATGTGGCGTTATTCAGTGACACGCGGGTCATACAATAAATAAAGACAACTCCTATGGCTCCTGCCGGTTGTCATACTCATCGACATGCAAGTCGTGATTCCTATTACAAGAACATGATCAATCTCATACATCACATATATTTCATTCATCACATCCTTTTTGGCCATATCACATCAAAAGGCATATGCTGCAAAAACCAGTTAGACGTCCTCTAATTGTTGTTGCATGTTTTTACGTGGCTGCAATAGGGTTCTAGCAAAAAGTTTCTTACCTACGCCAAAACCACAACGTGATATGCCAATTTCTATATATTTACCCTTCATAAGGACCCTTTTCATCAAATCCGGTCCAACTAAACTGGGAGAGACAGACACCCGCTAGCCACCTTATGCAACTAGTGCATGTCAGTTGGTGGAACCTGTCTCACGTAAGCGTATGTGTAAGGTCGGTCCGGGCCGCTTCATCCCACGATGCCGCCGAAACAAGATAAGACTAGTAGTGGCAAGTAAATTGACAAAATCTACGCCCACAACAAAATTGTGTTCTACTCGAACATAGAAACTACGCATAGGCCTAGCTCATGATGCCACTGTTGGGGATCGTTGCAGAAAATAAAAAATTTCTATGCATCAGCAAGATCAATCTATGGAGTAACTATCAACGAGAGAGAGGGGAGTGCATCTTCATACCCTTGAGGACCGTGAGACGGAAGCGTTACAAGAACACGGATGAGGGAGTCGTACTCGAAGCGATTCAGATCGCGGTGGATTCCGATCTTAGCGCTGAACAACGGCACCTCCGCGTTCAACACACGTGCAGCCCGGTGACATATCCCGCGCCTTCATCCAGCAAGGAGGAGGGAGAGGTTGAGGAAGAGGGCTCCAACAGCAGTACTCCCGCAGGGCTTCGCCAAGCTCTTAACAGAGGAGGAGAGGTGTTGGGAGGGGAGGGGCTGCGCCTTGGATGTGGTGTGCAGCCCTCCCCTCATCCCTCTACTTATAGGAGAAGGGGGAAGGGGGCTGGACCCCGCTATATGAGATCTAGAGGGGGGCCGGCGGCCATGGGGAGGGGGCTTGCCCCCCAAGCAAGGGGGCGCCCCTTTAGGATTTCCCCCCCAACCCTAGGCACCTGGGCCCAATGGGGGGGGATGCGCCCAGCCCTCCAAGGGCTGGTTCCCTTTCCTCTACGGCCCATGAGGCCCTCCGAGAGAGGTGGCCCCTCCTGGTGGATCCCCGGAACCCCTCCGGTGGCCCCGGTACTATACCGGTATGACCCCGAACATTTCCGGTGACCGTATGACAACTTCACATATATAAATCTTCACCTCCGGACCATTCCGGAACTCCTCGTGACGTCCGGGATCTCATCCGGGACTCCTAACAACATTCGGTAATCACATACAAGTCTTCCTAATAACCCTAGCGTCATCGAACCTTAAGTGTGTAGACCCTACGGTTTTGGGAATCATGCAGACATGACCGAGACAGTTCTCCGGCCAATAACCAACAGTGGGATCTAGATACCCACATTGGCTCCTACATGTTCCACGATGACCTCATCGGATGAACCACGATGTTGAGGATTCAAGTAATCCCATATACAATTCCCTTTGTCAACCGGTACGTTACTTGCCCGAGATTCGATCGTCGGAATCCCAATACCTCGTTCAATCTCGTTACCGGCAAGTCAATTTACTCATTCAATAATGCATGATCCCGTGACCAATCACTTGGTCACATTGAGCTCATTATGATGATGCATTACCGAGTGGGCCTAGAGATACCTCTCCGTCATACGGAGTGACAAATCCCAGTCTCGATTCATGCCAACCCAACAGACACTTTCGGAGATACCTGTAGTGTACCTTTATAGCCACCCAGTTATGCTGTGACGTTTGGTACACCCAAAGCACTCCTACGGTATCCGGGAGTTGCACGATCTCATTGTCTAAGGAAATGATACTTGACATTAGAAAAGCTCTAGCAGACAAAGTACACGATCTTGTGCTATGCTTAGGATTGGGTCTTGTCCATCACATCATTCTCCCAATGATGTGATCCCGTTATCAATGACATCCAATGTCCATGGTCAGGAAACCGTAACCATCCATTGATCAATGAGCTAGGTAACGAGAGGCTCACTAGGGACATGTTGTGGTCTATGTATTCACACATGTATTACGATTTCCGGATAACACAATTATAGCAGGAACAAACGGCAATTATCATGAACAAGGAAATATAATAATAACCATTTTATTATTGCCTCTAGGGCATATTTCCAATAGTTAGTCCTCATTTTTCGTCCCTTTTGGTCATTCGATGACAAAGGGGGAGAAATTTGAGTTAGTCTTCAAGAGGGTCTATATTTGGGCATTTTTTTAAGTTACAACTCTCATTCTATTGAAGACTTTGTTGGATCGAGTTGAAATCTTAACTTCGATGGTGGTCTGATACTTTCTATGTTCTTTTGCATGATATTTCCTCATATATGTTAATGCATGCATGTTGAATTACATCAGTCACCATATTTCAATCATGCATTTAAAATTCTTCATATCAAACTCTATGATACTACTCTTCAATGTGCATTGCTTCTCAAAAGCAAATTCCTCACATATGCACATCTTTAGGGGGAGTTCTTCTAGATCTTGCAATCAAATTCCTCAATATCAGTATTTACACTTCATATATTAATCCCCGTTGAAAACTTAACCTATATTGTCATCAATCACCAAAAAGGGGGAGATTGTAAGTGCATCTAGTGCCCCTTAGTGGTTTTGGTGTATTGAAGACTTATAGGTTAAGGGAATAATGCGTTTGTGAGTGTACACAGGTCTATAAGTCTATGAGGAGTTTGATATTTACAGAGAAAGTCGACCCCTAAAAATGAATGTCTTCAACTGAAGACTTTGGCTTTCTGAACACTTTGAAAGTGAAGAAATTGGTGTGACTATGAAGACTTTATATTCATGCGAGGAATATGAAGCATGAAAACTTATGTTTTCTGTAGTTTCGTGTTTGTCTTTATTGAGTCATAGGAAACACCGTACTGTTAAAGGGGGCCAAGGTAAAACTAAGGAAAACTTTCCAGGTGATGCTCATCTCAAAATCCTACACCTACCAATCCCTTCGAGTGAAGCCATTGGAAATATCATATAGTTCAGTCAATTTCTTCAGTGACAGAGACGAAGTTCTTCTAGTCTCTGAGGAATTTGTTCTGACTAAGGAGATAGGAATTTGCTAGTGCGGATTGCTTACAAGTGAGGAACCTGATAGCCCTGAGGAATTTGAAGCTCAAATTTCCGACCGTTGTTGTGCATTTATGTCTTATCATGCCGGGTTGCTCCTTAGGCTATAAATAGCCCCCTACAACCACTAGCTGGTTGGCTGCTCCGAGAGAAACTGACACTTGTCACTGAGAGCATCCCATCCTCCAAGGACTTTGAGTGAAAATCATCAAGTGAGGAAAACCCAAACACCTACAAACCCAAAGTGATTGAGCATCACTGAAGAGATTGTTCCTATGTGAATCCGATGCAGGTTACCTTTGAAGACTATGCATCTTCCAAACGGTTAGGCGTCATGGTCTAGAGCATCCAAGATGAAATTGTGGATCTCCGAGTGACCGGGTTTGTGAAGGTTTGGAAGTCACCTGAAGGCTTACCACGCGTGATTGGGAGAGGTCTGTGTGACCTTAGCTCAAGGAGAATACAGTGAGGACTATGTGTCTGGGACTGTGTGTTTTCAGGTTTAAATACCTAGCCGCTCCTCCCAGACGTACAACAGTCACAGCAGTTGGAACTGGTCTACGAAATCACTGTCTTCGTCGAGCTAACTGGTTCTATTTCCTCAACCCTTTCATTTTCTCATTATTGTGTCGTGTACTTGATCGCTACTGTTTGAAGACTTCGACTGAAGACTTTCTCAATTTCCTCACTTCAATTTCTTCAGTCAGTTTGTCTTCAGCCGGCTTATCCTGTGTTTACGCTTTCTGTACTCTGTGCTTATGTTCTGTTATGTTTACAACTGAGTACTTACTCCACTGCTAGTCGTTCGTGACTTAGGAATTTCCTCACCCTGAAATTCCTCAGTGACGAATTTGTAAAAGTCGCCTATTCACCCCCCCTCTAGTTGACTTAACACACTTTCACTAGGGCGTCGAGAAGGCATTAGTCCCGGTTCAAATGGGACCTTTAGTCCCAGTTTGAGACAAGACCGGGATTAAAGGGTGCGATGACCTTTAGTCCGGGTTTGTGTCTCAAACCGGGACTAAAGGGGTTCTGAAAATTGTTCTTTTTTTTTATTTGTTTTTTGTTTATAGTTTCTTTTTTAAATTTCTTATATCTTTTAGGATATTTGATGTTTTTGAATGATTCTGTTTGCATTGGATTCAAAATTTTGTCTAGTTTCTGTTTATGCCATTAGTTTTCAAATTTGGATAATTTAAATATGTTTTTTTAAATTTTCTTCAAACCCTAAATTGTGAATAATTTGAGTTTGAAAATAGTTTTGAAATTAGGATTTTAATTAAAACAGTATTGCTTTTCTTATATAGTTGTTTTAGTCCTTTAATTGTTGTTTTCAATTATTTTTAGTTAGTTCTTTCTGTAGATTTTAACATGTTGTAGTATGCTTTTGTTAGACAACAGTAGATAAATTTTTATAATTAATTAATATTAATTTTTCTACTATTTTGTATTAATAGTTGTTTAGCCCTTAATAATAGTTGATAGAATTAGTTTTGCTATATTAAAAATTAATTCTTTTTGCCACTTTAATAGAACGTGACTCTAGCTTGGTTAACCTTAGTTGTGACTCTGGCTGGGATGGTGCTAGCAGATCTAGTCGACGGTTGGATTGGATGGACACCATCCCAGACTAAAGGGGTTCAAACTCTACCCCCCACCCCCCCTCTTGGGGAATGTTGTATTTCAAAAAATTCCTACGATCACGCAAGATCTATCTACGAGACGGAAAGCGGAAGCGTTAAGTAACGCGGTTGACGTAGTCGAACATCTTCGCGATCCAACCTATCAAGTACTGAACACACGGCAGCTCCGCGATCTGCACACGTTTAGCTCGGTGACGTCCCTCGAACTCTAGATCCAGCAGAGGCCGAGGGAGAGTTCCGTCACACTAGTAGAAAACAGGGCATACGCCCGGGCCAGGTAAGCCCATTAGTCCCGGTTCGCTCACGAACCGATACCATGGGCCCATTTCTCCCGGTTCGTCAGAGCAGGGGCCTGCCGGGCCTCGTGGGGGCATTGGTCCCGGTTGGCATCACGAACCTGGATCAATGGGCCCTGCTCCTGGCCCACCACCACTAGTACCAGTTTGTGGCCTGAACCGGTACCAACGCATTGCCTTTCAAGATGGGTCAGGCCACAACCGGTACCAATCCAGCCAGGGGAGACGGCTTTTGTGTAAAAGCAAAAAGCGAAAAGAATTTTCATAAAATAAATAAAAAAAGCAAAAAAAGACAAGAAAATAAATAAGTAGAAACAAAATAATATAAATAATTAGAAACAGAAAAAACTTTAATAAATAAGTAGAAACAAAATAAAATTTAATAATGTAAAATAAATAAACTATAATAAAATAAATAAAAATAGCAACAACAGGTAGAAACAACATAAAATAAATAAAGCAAAAAAGAAAGAATTTTCATAAAATAAATAAAAGAAGAAAAAAAGAAAAGAAAATAAGTAAGTAGAAACAAAATAAACATTAATAAATAAGTAAAAACAAAATAAACATTTATTAAACCTGTAGTATTATTGAGACTAAAATTATATAAAATTTATGCAACTAAAATTTTCAAAGTATTTTCTGTTCAAAACAGTAAAAGAGAAAAGAATTTTCATAAAGAAAATTTTTGTTAGAAACTTTAATATCACTAACAGAAACTAGTGATTCACCCAAATATCAAAAACTAGTGATTCACACAAATTTCAAAAAATTCAAATTTAAACTATTCAAATTAGAAAACAAATGGAAGTAACAGAAAGTTTATAATTTTTATTACCTAAAAGCAAAAGAAACTAAAAATTAAAGAAAAAAAGAAAGAAAATAAATAATGCAAAAAACAAAAAAAATCTGGGAAAAATAAAAAATGCCACCTACTGGGCCACTACGGCCTGAATACGACTAGAAACCCGACGGTGGGCCAGGATTTAGGCCAACATAAGGCCCAGTAGGCCCAACAGGCATAGCAGTGGCAATTAGGCCTATAAGACTGCAATCAATAGGAGCTCGAGAGGGGTGCGGCAGTGGGGCTTACAAACCACTGCACGCCCCTCTCAACTAGCGAGGTGGGACCAAACTTTGGCCACGGGCAGCACGGGGCCTTTGGTCCCGGTTGGTGGCACCAACCGGGACTAAAGGAGAGCATTGGTCCCGGTTGGTGCCACGAACCGGCACCAATGACTCCCTCTAGTCCCGGTTGGTGGCACCAACCGGGACCAAAGGCCTCTGCTTCCCGCCCTTTGGGCTGCTGAAAAGAGACCTTTGGTCCCGGTTGGTGGTAACAATCGGGACTAAAGGGGGGCATTGGTCCCGGTTCGTGGTACCAACCGGGACCACTTTTCGTTCAGTTCTTCGATCCCGCCCGACGCCGCCAGGCTACACCTCTGCCTCGCAGATGCCGTTGTCGCCCTGCTGCCGCGCCCGTCGCCCCCGCCCTCTGCCCCATCACCCGCGCCCGTGCCCATCGCCGTCGTCCTCTGCCCCTGCCCCCGACATCGTCCCGCGCCGCCCCGACCCCGTCTCCCGCGCCCGTCCCCGACGCCGCCCACTGCCCCGACCTCGCCGTCGCCGCCCACTGCCCCGACCTCGACGTCGCCGCCTCTGCCGCCCAGTGAGCCCTCCCTCTGCCGCCCTCTGCCGCACGCCGCCACCGCCGCTGTAGTTTATTGATGTATGTATATATGGATGTTGTATGTATATGTATATATATGCAGATGTATGTATGATCCATGGATATGTATGCGTTGATGTATGATTTTTTTTTTGTTCATAGAATTTTTTTTGTCAATTTATTAGTAAGTGCTTAGTATATAGTTGAACTAGTTGATTTAATAAAACTATTTTATTTTATTATAGAAGTAGTTTATTTTTAGTAAGTACTACTTTATTTATTTATAGTAAGTGCTTAGTAGTTGAACTAGTTGATCTAATAAAACTACTTTATTTTATTATAGAAGTAGTTTATTTTTAGTAAGTAGTACTTTATTTTATTTATAGTAAGTGCTTAGTAGTTGAACTAGTTGATTTAATAAAACTACTTTATTTTACTATAGAAGTAGTTTATTATTAGCAAGAAAACTAATAGAACTAGTTTATTTTTTTAGTTCTTATTCCCGCATCGACATCGACGATGCCTATCCCGCATCCTCGTCGCCAACTCAGCGGAGGAGGCCATGATCAGAGGGGCCATGTCCGGGACTGGGCTCTGCCGGGCTGGTATTGGGAGGTGCTACCTTCCGGGGGGCGTAGGTTGGTGAGGAGCCAGTCCGTCGTTGAACCGATCCTTGTTTGGTGAGGGTCGCGTGGGCCAGTGATGGTGCCGAGGCTTCCGGACACCGCGGAGGTGGTACGTCACCGTGTCAGCGAGGAGGACGAGCACGTCCGTTGCTACATGGTTGCGTTGGAGGGCAGGTTCGACAATACCTGGCAGGTTCTTCAGGGACGTCACTGGAGCTATGATCCTGTGATGGCTCCTTCTCTTTGGGTGTCCACCGCCCGCGCCGATACCCGTCGGGCGCTACGGTTCTAGCTTTATTAGCGATGCTATATGTATGATAGTATTCGAGGTGTATTAGCGATGCTATATGTATGATAGTATTCGAGGTGTATTAGCGATGATATATCTACGGTTTCAAGAGATGATGTAGTTTTGCTTATAATTGAATGCATGCTAATTTGAATACTATTTTATTTTACGATTTGGTTTCGCTAAAATTGGAGAGCACTATGCAAGGCGTATGCATTTGTTTAGTTGTAGCTTATAGGGTTTTTGTTTTTTAAGAAATCTAGGAGCCCCCTCCACCATCCCCGCCGTCGTCCCCGTCACCGACCCCCCTCCGACCTCGAGGTGAGACTAGCCAAATCTCCATTTCAATATGAGTCCTATAAGATATTTTCAAATTTTTTGCTCATATTTTCAACCATTGAAATGGCCATCAAGTTTGAATGCTCATATGAAGTAGATAAACATGTATATTTCCTTGCCGGCAAATTTTAGGCGCTCGATATGTCCTTTTTTAGAAAGATAATTAAACGATATTTCAGGGTGACTTTAAGTCCGTCGAGTCTCCACCATATATGAGAGGACGAAGAATCCCTACTGTTGTCGTGGGGGTAGCTTCTCCTTCGTTACCGTGTGATAGACAATTTGGTGTAATGCACTAGGGAACAAAAGGAGGAGCTACCATCACCGACGGTCGCAAATGTCGGAGAGAGGAATCAGTGAGGGAGAGTCTCCACCATATATATATGAGAGGACGAAGAATACCGACTGTTGTCGTGGGGGTAGGTTCTCCTTCATTTCCGTGTGCTAGACAATTTGGTAATGCACTCGGGAATGAAAGGTGGAGCTACCATCACCGACGGTCGAATATGTACACCACGTGAGCTGAGAGTTTTCAAGAAAAAGCTCGACAGACTGATAGTCAACGCGTGATGAATAATAATGATCTAATTTAGGTTTATTAGTTGACTTATGTCTTAGCATGGCATCACTCTACCACTGAGTTAAAAGTGCTTTTTATTTATTTCAAAAATTAGCCACTTGGATTTCCCATTATGGGTCCACTGCATAATGTACATATTATATATATAATATTTAGAGATAGAGAGAGAAAGACATTATGTAGAGATTGTATATGTATATATCGATATATTGAGAGCTCAAATTAAAATTAATAAAAAATACCCTACATAACATATCCAACTCTTCTTGGTTCAGTGTTTTCCGTTTCCGAAGACTATTACTTAATTGTACAAGTTTAATATTTGAATTATGAACATAGGAAATGTTGTACTCGGACGACGAAAACCGCCCAGGGGAGTGCGACTGGTGCCACGACGACCGAGGTATGTGCGACACGTTCCTTGAGCTGGATGAAGATCGGCGCTTCAGCATTAAGCTCGAGGAGACCTTCGATGTTGAAACGGTACGCAACGACGACAAGTGTTTTTTTCGTAATTATAAGCACGACTTCAACTATTTCAATGTGTACTTTTCATCTTTTCCAATTCGACTAGCTTATCCCATGCTATGCAAGACGCTATGTCTTGGAGAGAATGGGTTTTGAAGACCATGAAAGTATGGAAATCAAGAAAGTTCACCTGAGGACCCATCATGGTGTGGATTTTGAAGTAAAGATGTACAATTCTGAGAGTGTAACCCATTTTGGTTGCAAAAATTGGAAAGCACTTTGCAAGATGTATGGTTTTGATGAGGGTATGCTTGTCACCATGGATCTTGGTGATCCTAAAATCGAGCAAGACAATATGGACATTTGGGTCCTTGTTGATACGCCTCAAATTCTACCGCTATGTGAGTTTCTCAAACATAGTTATTAGCTAATTTATATTGTTTATTTCAAAATAATTGAAAACTTATTTCTATTCACAACTTATTTTCATTCTTCAAAGAATGTGTGAAAGATGGTAGACAGAACCTACTACACTAAAGGCTCCGAATTAACTTATCAGGAGAAAAATCATCCGATCGCATTTTGTACTGATCTTGAGAATTACAATATCTACAATCGAACTCCTCAACATTATGGTCAATACGTGCCACCAGTGCACGTGTTGAACTACGGTAACTACCATGGAGATACCCTGCTAAGATATTTTACTATTACGACATCCGTGCATCTTTTGCATACTTCTAAAACTAGTACATCATTGCTAACTACAAAGGTATTACTATGTTTTTCAACAGATAATCCCGAATGATTGTGTGCCTTATTTAATGTATTAGCATGGTCGCCTTGATGTTTTGAACATACAGCCAGGTCATCCTACGAATCTCAATTGTTCATACCGAATTTATAAAAGAAGTGGAGACATGACAATCAAAGAATGGAAAAATGTATGGACAGTCGTAAGGACCTTCTTGGAAGCAAAAGGAAGCGGAGCTCAAGAATTGGAGTCAGGGTCTATATTGTTTTATGCTATTTTACCTTGTGCCCATGTGCTAAGAACAATTAAGTAGGGTTGGTTCGATGACTATGAGGATGATGATCGTATGACTTGTTATTAATAACGAGTAGAAGTTGTATGATGATGATTAGTAGGACTTGTTATTATGATGATGCATGATGCGAGCATGAAGAGTTATTATATAGCAGTGGGTGAAATGAACATGGATTGGATTGATGTGAAGGCAACATGCATGTGGTGCATGTCGAAAGTAGTACAATCCAAACTTGATCAAGTTAGGATTAGTATTACTTTCGACATGCACCACATGTTGCCTTCACTTCAATCTAAGCCATGTTTAGGCATAGCAGTAGCGTTGGTAAACCAAGCACGGAGATAAGAGAGAACACTTCTCTCTATTAGCTAACTAATTGGCAACCTAAATTAACCCCCAAAACCCCTAAACCACCCCCTTTAAAAAAACCTCAGCTCCTGCCAGCTGCTGAGGCGTGGATGCCTTTTGGTCCCGGTTGGTGCCACCAACCAGGACCAAAGGCCCTCCTGCCTGGGCTCGCTGCAGTGGCCATGTTGAGGCCCATCTGTCCCGGTTCATGGAGGAACTAGGACTAAAGGCCTAGGGCTTTAGTGACGACCCTTTAGTCCCGGATCCACAACCGGGACAGATGGGCCTTACGAACCGGGACAAATGGCCCTTTTTCTACTAGTGTCAGCACGACGGCGTGGTGACGGTAATGATGAAGTTACCGGCGCAGGGCTTCGCCTAAGCACTACGACGATATGACCGAGATGTAAAACTGTGGAGGGGGCACCGCACACGGCTATAGATAAACTTGTGTGTCTATGGGGTGCCCCCGTCCCCGTATGTAAAGGAGGGGAGGAGGGGGTCAGCCGGCCTCAAGGGGCGCGCCCAAGGGGGGGGTGAATCCTACTCCTACTAGGAGTAGGTTCCCCCCTTTCCTAGTCCAACAAGGAGGGGAAGGAAGGAGGAAGGGGAGAGAAGGAAGGAGGGGGGCGCCGCCCCCACCCCTTGTCCAATTCGGACTGGGGGGGGGGGCGCCACCTCCTAGCCGGCCATGGTGGCCGACTAACTTCCCAGGGAGGTTCCGGTAACCCTCCGGCACTCCAGTTTTATCCGAAACACTCCGAAACACTTTCGGTGTCCGAACAACATGGTCCAATATATCAATCTTTATGTATCGACCATTTCGAGACTCCTCATCATGTCCGTGATCTTATCCGGGAATCCGAAAAACCTTTGGTACATTAAATCACGTAAACTCATAATACCAATCGTCATCGAACATTAAGCGTGCAAACCCTATGGGTTCGAGAACTATATAGACATGACCGAGACACCTCTCTGGTCAATAACCAATAGCGGAACATGGATACTCATATTGGCTCCTACATGTTCTACGAAGATCTTTATCGGTCAAACTGGACAACAACATATGTTGCTCTTTGTCAATGGTATGTTACTTGCTCGAGAATCGTTCGTCGGTATCACCAGACCTAGTTCAATCTCGTTACCGGCAAGTCTCATTACTCGTTCCATATTACATCATCCCACAACTAACTCATTAGTCACATTGCTTGCAAGCCTTATAGTGATGTGCATTACCGAGAGGGCCCATAGATACCTCTTCGACAATCGCAGTGACAAATCTTAATCTCGATCTATGTCAACTCAACAAACACCATCGGAGACACTTGTAGAGCATCTTTGTAATCACCCAGTTACGTTGTGATGTTTGATAGCACACTAAGTGTGCCTCCAGTATTCGGGAGTTACATAATCTCATAGTCAAAGGAACATGTATAAGTCATGATGAAAGCAAGAGCAACAAACAAAACGATCATAGTGCTAAGCTAACAGATGGGTCTTGTCCATCACATCATTCTCTAATATTGTGATCCCGTTCATAAAATGACAACACATGTTTATGGCTAGGAAACATAACCATGTTTGATAAACAAGCTGGTCAAGTAGAGACATACTAGGGACACTCTGTTTGTCTATGTATTCACACATGTACTAAGTTTCCGGTTAATACAATTCTAGCATGAATAACAAAAATTTATCATGATATAAGGAAATGTAAATAACAACTTTATTATTGCCTCTAGGGCACATTTCCTTCAGTCTCCCACTTGCACTAGAGTCAATAATCTGGATTACACAGTAATGATTCTAACACCCATGGAGTCTTGGTGCTGATCACGTTTTGCTCGTGAGAGAGACTTAGTCAATGGGTCTGCCACATTCAGACCCGTATGTATCTTGCAAATCTCTATGTCCCCTTCCGACACTTGATGATGGATGGAATTGAAGCATCTCTTGATGTGCTTGGTCTTTTTGTCAAATCTGGATTCCTTTGCCAAGGCAATTGCACTAGTATTATCACAAAAGATTTTCATTAGACCCGATGCACTAGGTATGACACCTAGATCGGATATGAACTCCTTCATCCAGACTCCTTTATTTGCTACTTCCAAAGCATCTATGTACTCCTCTTCACACGTAGATCCTGCCACGATGCTTTGTTTGGAACTGCACCAACTGACAGCTCCACAATTCAATATAAGTATGTATCTGTTTGAGACTTAGAGTCATCCGGATCAGTGTCAAAGCTTTCATCGACGTAACCATTTACAACGAGCTCTTTGTCACCTCCATAAACGAGAAGCATATCCTTAGTCCTTTTAAGGTATTTCAGGATGTTCTTGATCGTTGTCCAGTGATCCACTCCTGGATTACTTAGAGCAAGGCACACATCAAGTCTGGTACACAACATTGCATAGAACCAATGGCTGAGGCATAGGGAATGACTTTCATTTTCTCTCTATCTTTAGCAGTGGTCAGGCATTAAGTCTCACTCAACTTCACACCTTGTAATACAAGCAAGAACCCTTTCTTTGCCTGGTCCATTTTGAACTTCTTCAAAATCTTATCAAGGTATGTGCTTTGTGAAAGTCCAATTAAGTGTCTTGATCTATCTCTATAGATCTTGATGCCCAATATGTAAGCAGCTTCACCGAGGTCTTTCATAGAAAAACTATTATTCAAGTATCACTACTAGAAAAAGGGCTATAGATGGGATTGACACTAATGGTGCACCAGACAAGCGGTGCGCCATTAGTATATACTAATGGCGCACCACCTTCTGATACGCCATTAGTGTTGAAACTACTAATGGCGCACCTGGCCCAAGGTGTGCCATTAGTATCAAAAAAAAATTTAACTACTACACCTGTCCAAACATACTAATGGCGCATCCAGACGAAGTGCGCCATTACTAGTTGTAACTAGTAATGGCGCACCTGTCGGAAAGTGCGCCACTAATGTTGTTTTTTTTATTATATTTTTATTCCTTTTTTTGCAAAACTACTAATGGCGCATTTTTCCACCGTGCGCCATTACTAGTTTAAACTAGTAATGGCGCAGTGTCGAACAGTGCGCCATTAGTATGTTTTTTTTGCAAAACTACTAGTGGCGCACCACCAGAAGGTGCGCCATTAGTAACATGGATTACTAATGGCGCATTTATGGTTGGTGCACCATTAGTAAGTGGGCAGCAACAAGATATTTTGGACAGCCTCTCCTACCCACACTCACTTTCTCCCCACTTCATTCTCTCCACCGCCTCCTCCTTGTCTCGGGTGCCTCCTCTTTTTCACCTCATTTCCACCATAGATTCATTCAAATTAAGTGGTTAAATTACCTTGTTTTGATAGGTAAGTAAGGGCGGACGCTATATTTATGTTGTTCTCCCTACAAAAATGTGCACATGCACTTTTTATGGCCTAGCTAGATCTATGTATGTTCATGGTGTTGCATATGTGTTTGTGTTTGGAGGTGTACCGGTATTTGAAATGCGATAGTTGCCAATATTTTTCCGGAATGTTGATTCATTTCCGTTTCGGCGAGAATTTTGGCATTAAGCATTCTTTTTGGTCCTATTTTTAGGGAAAGTCATGCCAAATTTTTTCTTGGTTCTAAAATATCATTTTGCTCTACCCCGCAGGCGACCATGGTCCGCACGATGACCAAAGGCATCGTGAATAGATTTTTGAGGTCCGCGAAGGCCGAGATGCTTCAAAAGAATGAGACGGAGATAAGATGTCCGTGTCGAAGATGCAAGCTGAAGAGCCTTATTGCCGACCCGGATTCCGGGCAGGTGCGGGACCACCTGCTCTTGCGTGGTTTCATGGATGGCTATCGGTGGCATGGTGATGAAGATGACTACGAAGTCGTCCATGGGGGGCGGGCAAGAAATGAGGAAGGGCAGCAAGACAACCACCGCGGCTCGGGCGGGCGAGAAGACGAAGAATCCCCAGGAGATGATCACGACGGTGATGCTGTACACAGTCATCATGTAGAAGATGCAGGACATGATGATGAGGAAGATGCCGGAGCATACGACGGGCATGATCATGAAGACGATGATGCCGGTGGAGCAGACGATGCTGGACCATCGATGGGCTGGGTGCAGGACCCTCATATTCAAGAGCTGCTTCTCAAGCAGACGGATAACGCAAGAGCTGCCGCCCGAGAGAAAGCCAAGATGGATCAACTTGAGTTAGACGCGGTTACTCCATTGTATGAAGGATGCAGGCCCGAGGATACCCGCCTGAAAGTAACGCTCATGGCTCTAGATATGAAGGTAAAACACCAAATGACCGACACATGCTTCGACGAGAACATGTCATTCTGGCACGAATGTCTTCCCAAGGGGAACAAGTGCCCGACCAGTTTGGAGGAGGCGAAGAAAATCATGTGTCCTCTGGATTTACCACACGTGAAATACCATGTGTGCATGAACAATTGCGTCATTTATCGGGACGAGCACGCGGAGTCTACCATATGTCCGGTGTGCGGCGTCACTCGATACAAGAAGAGGAAGAAAGCTCCTCGAAAAGTGGTGTGGTACTTTCCGATCACTCCTCGTCTGCAGCGGTATTTCGCAGACCCTAAGGTAACAAAGCTCCTGCATTGGCACGCGGATAGGGAGGAGAAGAAGCGAGAAGATGACGCAAATGATCCGGAGATAGATAAAAAAGACAAGATGCTGAGTCACCCTAAGGATGCGAGCTAGTGGCAAGCGTTGAACTTCGAAGACCCAGAATTTGGGAACGATCCAAGGAACATCGTGCTGGGCGCGAGCACCGATGGAGTCAATCCGTTTGGCAGCCAGAGAAGCACACATAGCACCTGTCCTGTGTTTGTGTGGATGTACAACCTTCCCCCCTGGTTGTGCATGAAGAGGAAGTACATTCACATGAGTATGCTAATTGAAGGGCCGAAACAACTAGGGAATGACATCAATCTGTATCTGGGGCTGCTGAAAGAGGAGCTTGACACGCTGTGGAAAACGCCAGCCAATACGTGGGACGCCGCAGAGAAAGAATATTTCCTTATGAGAGCCGCACTACTCACGACGGTGCACGACTATCTCGGTTACGGATATTTCGCGGGGCAGGTAGTCCACGGATTTTCTGGATGCGTAAGGTGCATGGATGACACAATGTATCGCCAGCTAGATAGAGATCCCGGGCCTTCGAAAACCGTGTTCATGGGACATCGAAGGTGGCTTCGCGACGATGGCCTGTGGAGGAAACGCAAGGATCTGTTCGATGGTGAAACCGAACACCGAAAACGCCCGTGTATGAGGAGCGGCGAGGAAATAGACAAGCTGTTGAAAAATTGGAAAGACTGCCCACTGCCGGGAAAGAAGCAAAAGGCGCCAGAGCCGGGAAAGAAGCGAAAGGCACCAGAGCTGCTGCTGAAGGTATGGAAAACGAGGTCTGTTTTCTGGGACTTGCCGTACTGGAAGATCCACCGTGTGCCTCACAGCCTTGATGTCATGCATATCACGAAGAACGTGTGCGAGAGTCTGCTTGGTACCCTACTTGTCTAAGTCAGGAGGAGAAGCAGGACACAGAAAGTCGTCGCAAAGGCAAAAAGGCCAAGAAGACCGGAAATGACTACCCTCCCGCGTGCTTCACTCTAAGTCAGGAGGAGATCGAGCAGTTTTTCACCTGCCTCCTAGGAGTAAAACTTCCTTACGGTTACGTGGGGAAGATAAGCAGATACCTAGACCCAGCGAAGCATAAGTTCAATGGGATGAAGTCTCACGACTGTCACGTGCTGATGACGCAGATACTTCCAGTTGCAATCCGTGGGATCATGGACGTGCACGTCCGTGAAACGCTATTTGGCCTATGCAACTTTTTCGACGTCATCTCTCGAAAGTCGATTGGCGTGAGGCAACTAAGAAGGCTACAGGAAGAGATCATGGTGATATTTTGCGAGCTTGAGATGTACTTCCCGCTCGCATTCTTCGACGTTATGGTGCATCTGCTGGTCCATATATTGGAGGATATCATCCAACTCGGGCCGACGTTCCTGCACAACATGATGCCGTTCGAAAGGATGAATGGTGTCATCAAAGGATACGTTCGCAACATGTCATGTCGAGAGGGAAGTATAGCCAAGGGCTTTCTGACCGAAGAGTGCATCTCCTACTGCACGAATTATCTAGGCATTGAGAACCCCGTAGGTCTGCCCGTCAACAGGCACCTCGGCAGGCTCGCTGGATGGGGTCACCATGAGGGTCGCCGCAAAATGCATGTTGACTTAGAGGGTCGACTCGCCGACTTTGAAAGAGCAAACCTAGTCGCGCTACAACACATAGACGTGGTCGATCCTTGGGTGGTAGAGCACAAAACCTTTATTAAGAAGACGTACAATGACCGGGGCCAACAGAGGACGGACGGAGATATAATCAAAGAGCACAACTCATGTTTCACGTGTTGGTTCAAGCAGAAGCTTCTGTCGTACCCTTTACATGAGGATTCTACCGCGGAAAGAACAACTCATATTCGCCTTGTCACAAGGCGCCGAGCACAACCTGATGACCTATGAGGCGTACGATATCAACGGCTACACATTCTACACCGAGGCCAAGGACATGAAGAGCGATGGTTATCAGAACTCCGGGGTAATGATGGAATCCTACAACGGTAACGACAAGGACAGATAATACGGATGGATCGAGGAGATCTGGGAGCTGAGCTATGCTGGAGAGAAGGTCCCGTTGTTCCGTGTTAGATGGGCAAAGAGCGTCCTAAAAGAAGACAGGTATTTCACCACCATGGTTATACCCGAAGCCAAATCCAAGACCGCGGGCGCAAACGTCACCGCGAAAAATGAGCCATGGGTACTGGCTTCCCAAGTGGACCAATGCTTCTTCATTACCGACCCGTCAAAGACCAGTCGTGTTGTCGTGATCAAGGAGAGGCAAAAGGAAGATCATCGGAATGGATGGAGTAGCCAATGAGCAAGTACAGTGACCCGAGGATCGAACATGACGACGATGATGAAGTAGCAGCATAGACCACAAGAAGAAGTAGGACCACCCTACCTAAAGGACGTCCGTTCCATAGAAGAACTCCATTTGCGAAAAAGAAGGGCAAGAAGAATGTGAACATATAGCTAGCTCAGATCGATTGTATTTAAATCGTAGCCTTCATTTCTCGATTGTATTTCATGGGCACTTTTTGAACTATCATGAATATTTTTAAATTTCATGGAGACTCGATCTCGATCCCCCTCCATCTCGATCGCTATCCCACCTCGCCAAATCCGGTCCCCCTCGCCGCCGAGCACCCCCCGGTCCACCGGCCGCCGCCGCCGACCGCCCGCACCCTCGATTCCCCTACTCAACTGCCGCCGCCGACCCCCCGCACCCCTCCCCTACTCAACCGCCGCTGCCGACCCCCCACACCCCGCGCACCCTCCCTCGCTCCACCGGCATTACTGTTTGATGATATTTTTAAAAAAATTATTACTGTCTTATAAAAAAATATTACTGTTATGATTTAAACAAGTTTGAACATATTTAAACACAAATGAGTATCAAACAACATTTTAAATGCATAAAAAAATTGTGGAGGCTGGGAATCGAACCCAGGACCTCCTGGTGTGAGAATTGGCTGCTGACCAGTCAAGCTAGTAGAGGGAACTTGGTGTGGATCAGGTCAGGTGGAAGATAACCTGTTGGCTCGAGCAGAAATCAAAAAAAAATACTAATGGCGCACCAGGGTGAGGTGCGCCATTAGTATGGATGTACTTATGGCGCACCGAGGGGTGGTGCGCCATTAGTATTGTGCCGCCCCCATCGATATTTCCTCCCCGGCGACCCAAACCTATCTCTCTCCCTCGCCCTCGCCCTCGATCCCCTTTCCCTCTCCTCTCCCGATGCCGCTGCCCCGCCGCCTCGACGCCGCCCCGACGCCGCGACGCCGCCCCGTCGTCCTCGTCTCCGCCCGACGCCCCGACGCCACGACGCCACCCTCTCCTCTCCCGACGCCGCCGCCCCGTCGTCGTCGTCTCCGCCCCGACGCCCCGACGCCGCGACGCTGCCCTCTCCTCTCCCGACGCCGCCGCTCCGCCGCCCTCGTCGCCGGCTGCGCATCAACCGCCACGGCGTCGGCTGCTGGAGCTTACTCCCCAGACTCGCCAGGCTGAACCGCTGCGGCAAGAGCTGCTGCCTCGGTGGATCTACTACCTCCGCCCCGACCTCAAGCGCGGCTGCTTCTCGCAGCAGGAGGAGGACCACATCGTCGTGCTCCACCGGATCCTCGGCAACAGGTCTGCACAACTGCAAGTTTTTTTTTTGAAACAAGACAACTGCAAGTTTACAGTGCAATGCGTTCAGTTACAATTGCAGATTTCGGACAACATGTATACTGACGCGTGTGTGCGTATAGGTGTCTGACAGTAAATGCTTGCTAACTTTTTTAGTGTATGAACAAGATTAGTGCTGCTATATGAGTGTATAAATATTTGTTGCTATATAAATGTGAACAATATTCGTGCTTGTATATGATATTCTGCCATGAAGAAAGAATAGATAGTGTGGGTCTGACCTTGTTTAATTTCTGCAATTCTTGTATATGATATTCTTTGGTGTGTATTGCATTCTCATCATGGTTTTGATCACAGAACAAGAAGGGAAAGGGCGACTGAAGTACCTACTGCAGCAGACAGAAGTATTTGCCCACTTTGTAGAAGGAAGCCAGGCTAAAGAGAAGAAGCCACGTGGAAGGTGATTCTTGGTTATGTTTTTTTTTAAATCAATCCTTGGTTATGTTAGTGCCACTATATAGTACTTTACTATGAACACCCATCTTGGATGACCAATAGAAATTGCATCCACATGTGCACCGATCTAATTTGAAACATCAATGAAAATTGAAAAAAAATTACTCTCATAGCACTACTTCTATTTGCATTTCCCAAACATATGGTTCTGTCCATCCTCATTTCCTGTCTTCCCTAATAACCATCATTAAGTTATAGGTTTGTTGTGTGCCTGTGCTATTCCCTGTCAGTAATTGATTTCAGAAACTGGCAAGCTTTGATAATGTAAGAGTTACTTACTTGCTAATTAGCCAAGCAGGCATGTATTATAACGGTGAAATTTCATCCATGATACACATAACGGTGAGTAAAGATGATAATATCATTTATGAGTTAGTCAACACAAGACAGTGCCACATACTTTAATTACCTGGAACTAGCAGTATAAAAACAGAACCTTAATCAGCATGATCCTCTAACCTTAGAAGCAAAATAATCGATCTGACTACTAGGAATCAGATGTCTATTTTTTAGCATCCCATCAGACTAGTTATGCGTCGTACGATTTGTTTGATCTCATATATGTTGAATATAATACCAGAAAAGGTGCTTGGGTTAGTTTGTATGCAACGTTTCCCTATATAGTAGTACCTCAGCGTGTTGGAAAGGAATAAACCAAAACTTGTCTGTGTCCGGATAGAGAACGGATTTGTTGCCGTGTGATTAGATTATTAGGAAAATACGTTCACTTCACTTCACTGTTTTTATTAGGCAGGACAGTGTAGTAGTTGATGTATCTTGGGTTGACCAATGCTTCTTGGAGATGCATATATTTTTTCACCTCTTCACATGCCAATGTATTTTCCATGTTGTGATGGAGGCCTTTTTTGCCTTGTCCACCTGAGAGGCCCTTGAGTTTGCTGGAATGTCGATTAACTTCCGTTCCAGCAAATTCGGGTACTCCATATGTCCTATTTTCAGAAAAGGTCATGCTGAAATTTTCCGTGAATTTTAGCATGACTTTGCTAAAATAGGACATATGGGGTACTTGTGACTAATGATGAAAGCTTAGGCTTTTAGGGTGCCTCGGCGTCGAAAAACCCTCAATGATAAAAGCTTAGCTTTTAGGATGCCTCGGTGTTGACAAACCCTAAATGATGAGACCATGATCTTGTTCCTTGACAATAACCAACTTTTTGCCCAAACTTTGTTCCTATTTAGAGAGAAACATGGCCAATAACGATGAGGCCGGGGGTTCGGGCGGCAAGGCATTCTAGGAGCTGTCCCAGGAGATGGAGGAACAACCTCACTTGTATGAGGACGCCGCCTTCCCCACCGATCCTGAGACCACTGATGGTACCGCCGAGGATGACCCCACTGATGTCACCACTGATGGTGCCGCCGAGGATGCCACCACTGATGATGGCGGCGCACGCACAGATGGCAGCCAACCGAAGAGGCAATGGAAGGACCGGCACCCGATCGTGCTCCTCACCCTCAAGGAGGAAGTTACTGAAGTGGACTCCAACGGGAATCCAACGGCGCCCGAACGAATAGTCAAGGGGTATTCGCTTCAGCTCGGGTGCATTCTCCGGAGCACCGTCTCGATCAACACCGAGAACCTGAGGCATCCTGACCGAGGGAATTTGCGCAACCTCCTCTTCACGAAGCTGCACGAACGATACAAGTTCCCCGCTGAATTTGCAAACACAAGCCTCAAAGGGAATAAAGTGAACAATGCTGCCCTCACGTAGATGAGCAAGGCCCTATCTACTTGGGAAAGCAATGTGAAGAGAATGATCGAGAAAGATGAGAGTTATGAGAAGATCAAGGAGAAAAATCCTTCGATCACCGAAGATGACTACAACGACTTCAAGATCAATTGCTCGAGCACCGCAAATTCCCAATCAAGTCAGTGGGGGAAAGAAATGCGGGAGCTGAACATAGGGGAACACACACTCGGTCCCGGTGGTTACAGAGTGGCGGAGCCTATATGGGACAAGGAGTAGGCGGACCGTGCCGAGCAAGGCCTACCGCCCCTCTTCGATAAATACGGTGACAAGCAGACAAGGAACTTTGTCAGGGCCCGGTACAAGAAGGACCCGAAAACAAAGGAGCTTACCACGGATCCGAAGACCAAGAAGCTTGAGCTTATTCTGGTAAGGAATACACCCCCGCGTAATTAGCTCCATATGGTTGCATTCTAATTAATGAAGCCAAATTTCTAAATGGTTCACATTCCTTCCACAGGCGACTGAAAGCAGTAGCGCGGGGTCGACTAAGAGCAACCCTTGGGACACCACTCTAAGTAGGGCGTTGAATGTAATGAAGAACAAGGATAACCTCAGTAAGCCGACGTCAGCTGGTCGTGTGCCCGGCAAAGGCTTGTTGACAAAATGGGGGTCATACTATACCGCTGGTGTGCGGAAGGAGAAAAAGACCAGCTCGGAAAGCCAGGCGCGTGAGGTTCAAGAAATCAAGGCACAGGTGGCGCGGATTCCGGAGATTGTCCAAGGGCAAGTGCAACAACAACTCGGAGTGACGATCACCGCCATTGTGCCTACCATGATCGAGGGGTTGAGTGCGTGGATTGCAGGCGGCTAACAGGGGCCGCCCCTGATTCCTAGCTTCACAGCCAGCAACTCGCATAATGCGATGGCGGGGCCATTGGTGCCTCCGGAGGAGGCGGCATTGGTGTCTCCGACGCCGGCACGGGAGCTTAATGCACCCGGGTGTACGCCGGCCGGCACCTCTGCAGCAAGCGGCCCCTCCGTCAACTGCACGCCCGCCGTTGGCGGTGCCTCGACATTAGCCGAGCTCGACGCCATCATCACGGTAACTAATTAAGCCTCTCTCGGCCGAGGACTTCATCTCCTTGCCTTTGACTAGGCATCCCTGACGCCCTACATGTTTTCGCAGGGCGCCGCCAACGTTCCGTGCACTCTCCTGCACTTCGTGAACAACGAGTTGGTCGATGTCGCCAAGGGCAAAATCATTCAACCGGGCAACCCCTTGTTCCACGGTACCCAGATGCCACTCAACTTGTTTAGGGTTCAACTGGTTCGGGTGCTGCCAGTCTGCGACGAGTTGTTACCTCCGATTCGACCGGTCGGGGCCGACGATGATGACATGATGACCCTCAGCGCCTGCCTGAGCTGGCTCCTACTTTGGCCGAAGAGCCAGATTCGTTTGGGGGCGGGGGACACCACCCCAAAGACAACACCGCCAGTTGTGCTGGCGCCAAGTCGGCCCCATGGCAAGACCGCCGCAATGGTGCCGGACATCCCTATGCCACTGGATCCAAACATGCATATGGCACAGGATCAGAACGACAACGACGATGATACATTTGGCAACGTCGATCAGTACTTTGCCGATCATGGGTACGATGGCGACTTCATGGGGCCTCCTTCTCAAGAACCCAACCCAACAAAAGACGTGCGCGATCTAGCTGGTACCGCGGAGAAGCCAAGTTGCAACAGGCGTCATCTGGCATTCAGCTCTCAGGAGACGCCTCCAGCTGCCGACTTCACCGAGCGTCAGATAGGCGAGGTGCGAAATATTATCAGCCCTAACACACTCAAGAAGGCGGTCTATGAGCAGAACTCGGTCCCATTACAGGAGAAGAAGAAGGCACACAAAAGAAAGACAAAGAAGGGTGCTAGCCAGCCGGCACCGAGTACGATCCGTGCTCAAGACGGGCCACCTTCACCTAAGGATATCTCGAGGAGGGTGCAGGTGGCGGGTAGGGCGATGCTACCGACAAATATGCTCAATGCTGCAACCGGTGCTATGCGGAGTCTGCATGACAGTGTTCTTTCTTTGGAGAAGCGGCATCTCAAAGAGAAGGATGTGGCATACCCGGTTTTCGCGGCCAAGGTGCCAGAGGGCAAGGGCTTTGTGGATAACTCCATCGGGCGTACGATCGTCCTGCGGTTTGATGACATCCACGCTATGTTGAACCTTTATCCGCTGCACTACACCTTCGTTCGGCTATTTTCGCTGAGTATGGAGATGCGGATCATTCGCGACAAGACCCCGGACATCTTGATAGTCGACCCCTTCTACATGCATGCCAAGATCTTGGGCAGTGCTGGGGACCGGCAAGTCGCAAGTTCTTACCTCCAAGGCGTCATTCTGGCAAACCAAGAGAAGGATAACTTCCTCGTGCCTTACTTTCCCGAGTAAGTCCTTTCCTCAACCGGCCCGTAACATATGAATTCTTACATTTCGATCATTTTTCTTTTAACATTCTGTGTTTTCTGCAGTGACACACATTGCACGCTCATCCTCCTAAGCCCCAAATATTCCATGGGCACGTATTTCGACCAGGACCGTCAGTCGAATGTAGACTACACAAATGTCAAGAAGGTTCTTGATGATGTTCTCCCCAGCTACGCCAAATCTGGAGGCACCTTCACCAAGCCTATTCGTAAGTACGGCAAGCACGTGTTCTCCCAAAATACGACATTCTGCTGCGTCAAGCAGCCGCCTGGCGGTCAGAAGGGTGCCTACTATGCCATCCATCACATGCGGGCGATCGTACGGGACCATCATCAACTTCTACTACCGAGTAAACTTAAAGATTGGGCAAAGAGCGTGTCGGCAATCCAGGACGCGGACCTCCGACAAGAATTCTTTTGCATCCAGTCGGAGTTTGCGGAAATCATCCATCAAGATGTCCTTCATACCTCGGGGCAGTTCTACCTCAACAATCAACCGTCCAACAGTGACATCGACACAATGCTACAATTGCAGGCTGACAACGACCGTTAATTCATGACTCCCACAATAGACGGCGGCTTCATCCACGCTCCGGTCCCTTGAGTCGAGTCGAAAGCAGTGATGCTGTGTCTAGTTCTGAAACATCGATTGGCTCATGTTGTAATTAAACTTTAATGAACTTGTAGTATGTCTCTTTGGTTTCGAGAGTCGTTCAACTTAGATGTAATCGATGCTATTAATGTCTTGCTTTTCTCTTCTGATTGTTCTGTTGCATACTTATATATTGCTTATGTATTGTCAGTGAATTGGTACTAACGTTTCGTTTGGCTAGTGCATAGCGATGCCGTCGTATGTCGTGTACAAGGGTAAGGTTCCCAGAGTCTACGACGACTGGGAGGAGTGTCGGAGACAGGTTCACCGATTCAGCGGTAATAGTTACAAAGGGTACACCACTAGGGCCGAGGCCAAATCTAGATACGCCCGCTATCTAGCGGGAGTGGGGAGGGAGCGTTGGAGGAACCGGATGAAGACGAGTTTCATCGTGATGATGCTCATCGTGATGACCGCAGCTCTCTTCTATGTGATGGTAGTTTAGATGATCGATATCGACTTGTAATGTGAAGACAAACTCGCTACTCGCGGTCTCGAGACTTGTAATATAATTTTCTATCTTTGTTCGGTCTTTTCAATTCGGAGACTAATATGATGAATTGTATTCGGAGACTAATATGATGAATTGTATTCAAAGACTAATCTTCTATTGTATTCGATGAATCTATTATTGATGTGTGCTGTCTATATTTTGTCCAATTATACATTTTGTAACCTGTGCAAAAACCAGAAAATAAAAAATGAGAAAACCTAATATTCATACTAATGGCGCACCATTAAACAGTGCGCCATTAGTATGCCGAAGTTACTAATGGCGCATCTTGTTGCTGTGCGCCATTAGTATGCCAGAGCACCTCGGTATACATGGCCCCCTGGGAGGCATACTAATGGCGCACTTCTGTATACACTAATGGCGCATCAGAGGTGCGCCATTAGTATACCAGATACTAATGGCGCACCAGTGGTGCGCCATTAGTAAAATATACTAATGGCGTGGCACTAATGGCGCACCACTAATGCGCCATTAATGGCCAAATTAGGTGCGCCATTAGTAGGCCTTTTCCTAGTAGTGTATCTTTTTATGCTATCCAGAAATACTATATCATTTCCAATCAACAATATGTCATCCACATATAATATTAGAAATGCTACAGAGCTCCCACTTACTTTCTTGTAAATACAGGCTTTTCCAAAAGTCTGTATAAAACCATATTCTTTGATCAGACTATCAAAACATTTATTCCAACTCCAAGAGGCTTGCACCAGTCCATAAATGAATCGCTGGAGCTTGCACACTTTGTTAGCACCCTTTGGATCAAAAAAACCTTCTGGTTGCATCATATACAACTCTTCTTCTAGAAATCCATTGAGGAATGCAGTTTTGACATCCATTTGCCAAACTTCATAATCAGAAAATGTGGCAATTGCTAACATGATTCGCACAGACTTAAGCATCGCTATGGGTGAGAAAGTCCCATCGTAGTCAACTCCTTGAACTTGTCAAAAACCTTTCGCAACAAGTCGAGCTTTGTAGATAGTAACATTACCTTAAGCATCGCTCTTCTTCATGAAGATCCATTTATTCTCTATGGCTTGCCGATCATTGGGCATGTCAACCAAAGTCCACACATTGTTCTCATACATGGATCCCATCTTAGATTTCACGGCCTCAAGACATTTCGCGGAATCTGGGCTCATCATCGCTTCCTCATAGTTCGTAGGTTCATCATGACGTCTAGAACCGGATTACCGTACCACTCTGGTGCGGATCTTACTCTGGTTGACCTACGAGGTTCGCTAGTAACTTGATCAGAAGCTTCATGATCATCATCATTAGCTTCCTCACTAATTGGTGTAGGAATCACTGAAACTAATTTCTATGATGAACTACTTTCCAATGAGGGAGCAGGTATAATTACCTCATCAAGTTCTACTTTCCTCCCACTCACTTCTTTCAAGAGAAACTCCTTTCTAGAAAGGATCCATTCTTAGCAACAAATATCTCTCCTTCAGATCTGTGATATAAGGTGTACCCAAAAGTCTCCTTTGGGTATCCTATGAAGACACATTTCTCTGATTTGGGTTCGAGCTTATCAGGTTCAAGCTTTTTTACATAAGCATTGCAGCCCCAAACTTTAATAAATAAGAACTTGGGTTTCTTGCCAAACCACAATCCATATGGTATCGTTTCAACGGATTTAGATGGTGCCCTATTTAATGTGAATGCAACCGTCTCTAAAGCATAACCCCAAAACGATAGCGGTAAATCAATAAGAGACATCATAGATCGCACCATATCTAATAAAGTGCGGTTACGACGTTTGGACACACCATTACGCTGTGGTGTTCCAGGTGGCATGAGTTGCGAAACTATTCCACAATGTTTCAAATGAAGACCAAACTCGTAACTCAAATACTCAGCTCCACGATCAGATCGTAGAAACTTTATTTTTTTGTTACGATGATTTTCCACTTCACTCTAAAATTCTTTGAACTTTTCAAATGTTTCGTACTTTTGTTTCATCAAGTAGATATACCCATATATGCTCAAATCATATGTAAAGGTCAGAAAATAACGATACCCGCCGCGAGCCTCAACACTCATAGGACCGCATACATCAGTATGTATTATTTTTAGTAAGTCTATAGCTCGCTCCATTGTTCCGGAGAACGGAGTCTTAGTCATCTTACCCATGACGCATGGTTCGCAAGCATCACCTAATTCCGAAAGCCCATCAGCATGCAGTTTCTTCATGCGCTTTACACCAATATGACCTAAACGGCAGTGCCACAAATAAGTTGCACTATCATTATTAAACTTATATCTTTTGGCTTCAACACTATGAATATGTGTATCACTACTATCGAGATTCAATAAAAATAGACCACTCATCAAGGGTGCATGACCATAAAAGATATTACTCATATAAATATCACAACCATTATTCTCTGATTTAAATGAATAACCATCTCACATCAAACAAGATCCAGATATAATGTTCATGCTTAACACTGGCACCAAATAACAATTATTCAGGTCTAAAACTAATCCCGAAGGTAGATGTAGAGGTAGCATGCCGACGGCCATCAAATCGACTTTGGAACCATTTCCCACGTGCATCGTCACCTTGTCCTTAGCCAATCTTCGCTTAATCCGTAGCTCCTGTTTCGAGTTACAAATATGAGCAACAAAACCAGTATCAAATACACAGGCACTACTGCGAGCATTAGTAAGGAACACATCAATAACATGTATATCAAATATACCTTTCACTTTGCCATCCTTCTTATCCACCAAATACTTGGGGCAGTTCCGCTTCCAGAGACCAGTCCCTTTGTAGTAGAAGCACTCAGTCTCAGGCTTAGGTCCAGACTTGGGTTTCTTTACTTGAGCAGCAACTTGCTTGTCGTTCTTCTTGAAGTTCCCCTTCTTCCCTTTATGCTTTTTCTTGAAACTAGTTGTCTTGTTGACCAACAACACTTGATGCTCCTTCTTGATTTCTACCTCCACAGCCTTTAGCATTGCGAAGAGCTCGGGAATTGTCTTATCCATCCTTTGCATAGCATAGTTCATCACGAAGCTTTTGTAGCTTGGTGGCAGTGATTGAAGAACTTTGTCAATGACACTATCAACCGGAAGATTAACTCCCAGTTGAGTCAAGTGATTATGATACCCAGACATTTTGAGTATATATTCACTGACATAACTATTCTCCTGCATTTTGCAGCTGTAGAACTTATTGGAGACTTCATATCTCTCAATCTGGGCATTTGCTTGAAATATTAAATTCAATTCTTGGAACATTTCATATGCTCCATCACGTTCAAAACATCGTTGAAGTCCTGGTTCTAAGCTGTAAAGCATGGCACACTGAACTATCGAGTAGTCATCAGCTTTGCTCTGGCAGGCATTCAGAACGTCCGGCGCTGCTCCTGCAGCGGGTCTTGCACCTAGCAGTGCTTCCAAGATGTAATTATTCTATGCAGCAATGAGGATAATCCTCAAGATACAGACCCAGTCTGTGTAGTTGCTACTGTCACTAGTAGAAAGAGGGGCTTCTGTCCCGGTTGGTAAGGCCCTTTAGTCCCGGAATTTGAACCGGGACTAAAGGGTCGTTACTAATGCCTCTTCCCTTTAGTCCCGGTTCTTACACGAACCATGACTAAAGGCCGCGGCCACGTGGAGCTCCACCTTTAGTCCCGGTTGGTAACACCAACCGGGACTAAAGGAAATTTTATGATTTTTTTTTAATTTTTTTTATTTTTTTTATTTTCAACTTTCTGAATTATTTTAACCTCTAATCTCTAATCACCACCCCTCATCACTGCTCAATTTATCCTCTAATCTCTAGTCACCCCTCATCATTCCAAATCATCTAACTTCCCGAACGGTCACCCATCCTCCCACTCCCCAAGCCTGAGCACGCTTAACTTCCGGGTTCTATTCTCCCTCGTTTCCAAGTCAGCACTTGTTGTTTTCCTGACAATAGTAAGATGTCAATCCTATTAACCCTCAGGAATTTTGCTTGAGCATGAAGTGACACATCTCACTGTTTGAGTTTGAAACTATTGTTTTAAAAAACAATAATTATTTAGTAACACTAATATTTCTTGAATAATTAGTTTGACCATTGTTTGACCACAGTTTGACCATAGTTTGACCAGATTTGACCAAAATTCAAAAACCGAAATAATTATTTAGTAACACTAATATTCTTGAATAATTATTTAGTAACACTAATACCTCTTGAATAAGTAGTTTGACCATAATACTTCTTGATTTTTTGAATTTTTTTGCCTCCAGATCTTAAAAGCCCCGTAACTTTTTTTCTGTTAGGTTTTTGAGGATTTTCGGATGTAACTTTTCGAGTAGATGATTTTTCATATAAAAAACTTTTTCATCCGAGTTCGAATGCAAAAGTTATGCCCATTTTACTAAATTCTAGAGAGATTTTGCAAATAAAGTCGAAATTCATATTTGTTAATTTTCCCAACAACTAGACCACATATCACATGGGAAAGTTATTTTCTTTTATTTTTTTGATATTTTCATCATTTTCTTTTATTTTTTCAAACTGAAAAGGCGATCCACCGGGGGGGGGGGTAGAGTTTGAAAATGGGAGGGACCTTTAGTACCTGTTCGTGTCATGAACTTGTACTAATGCCTCAAACCCCATTAGTACCGGTTCTTGGCTCGAACCGGGACTAAAGGTCTAACCTTTAGTACCGGTTGGTGCCACCAACCGGTACTAATGGGCATCGCACCCTTTAGTCTCGGTTCATGGCACGAACCGGGACTAAAAGGTCCAGACGAACCGGAACAAATGGCCCACGTGGCCCGGCCGGCCCCCTGGGCTCACGAACCGGGACGAATGCCCCCATTAGTACCGATTCTGGATTGAACCGGGACTAATGGGCTAACCCGGCCTGGACCAAAGCCCCCTTTTCTACTAGTGCGTCATCTTTCAACTTAGCTTTCTCTAGGAACGCACTAAAATTCAACGGAACAGTAGCACGGGCTATTTATCTACAACAAACATAGACATGCAAAATACTATCAGGTACTAAGTTCATGATAAATTAAAGTTCAATTAATCATATTACTTATGAACTCCCACTTAGATAGACGTACATCCCTCTAATCATCTAAGTGATCTCGTGATCCAAATCAACTAAACCATGTCCAATCATCATGTGGGATGGAGTAGTTTTCAATGGTGAACATCACTATATGTTGATCATATCTACTATATGATTAATGCTCGACCTTTCGGTCTCAGTGTTCCGAGGCCATATCTGCATATGCTAGGCTCGTCAAGTTTAACCCAAGTATTCTGCGTGTGCAAAACTGGCTTGCACCCGTTGTATGTGAACGTATAGCTTATCACACCCGATCATCACGTGGTGTCTGGGCACGACGAACTGTCGCAACTGTGCATACTCAGGGAGAACACTTGTACCTTGAAATTTAGTGAGAGATCATCTTATAATGCTACCGCCGTACTAAGCAAAATAAGATGCATAAAGGATAAACATCACATGCAATCAATATAAGTGTTATGATATGGTCATCATCAGCTTGTGCCTTTGATCTCCATCTCCAAAGCACCATCATGATCACCATCGTCACCGGCTTGACACATTGATATCCATCGAAGCATCGTTGTCGTCTCGCCAACTACTGCTTCTACGCTTATCGCTACCGCTTAGTGATAAAGTAAAGCAATTACGTGGCGATTGCATTTCATACAATAAAGCAACAACCATATGACTCCTGCCAGTTGCCGATCACTGTTACAAAACATGATCATCTCATACAACAATTTATATATCATCATGTTTTGACCATATCACATCACAGCAAGCCCTTCAAAAACAAGTTAGACGTCCTCTACTTTGTTGTTGCAAGTTTTACGTGGCTACTACAGGCTTAGCAAGAACCGTTCTTACTTACGCATCAAAACTACAACGATTTTTCATCAAGTTTGCTGTTTTAACCTTCAACAAGGACCGGGCATCACTACCAGGGAAAAGCCTATACACAGAATCTTAGCAGCAGCGCGGTTCAAAATGGGGTGCTGCTGCTAACTAGTTGTAGCGCGTGTTATGTAAACTCGCTGCTGGTAAGGATTTAGCAGTAGCGCGCTCGGCCAAAAATGCGCTGCTACAAATATCGACCGGCGGTGTTCACCTAACTCTAAGTAGCAGTAGCGCGGTCGCAAGAACAGCGCTACTACTAAGTATGTAGTAGTAGCGCGCTTTTTTCGTGATCGCTGCTGGTAAGTTTCAAATTGCCACAATTTTTTGTCCCAGTTAGCAGTAGCGCCGTACCGCAAAGCGCGCTGCTACTAAAATCTTAGCAGCAGCGCGTTTTCGCTCCTGCGCTACTGCTAACCCGCACCAACCCAACACCTTTCCCCACCTGTCCCTCCCCGCCCCCTCCTCTTTTCCCTTCCCCCTACCTCCCCCTCCTCTCTTCCCTTCCCCCTACCTCCACCACATGCTCCCACTCTCACTCTTCTTCTTCTCCTCAATACTTCTCCCCCATTACTCTCTCTCTTCTATCCACCTTTCTCTCTCTTCATTACTCCTACATAACTACACCACCTCCATTAATGCATCTCCTTTCTCTTTTTCCTTCCCCCTCCACTAGTTGACGTTGTCTCCTCCCAAATTAGGTAGCTAGGTAGATGTAGGATTTAGTTAAGTGACCTATTTGCCCCCTAACTAGATCTATCTTTGTCAAGAAGAGCTTTGTGCACTTTTGATCTCCCTACAACATCATCTCCACCGTGTGCTCGATCTCGATCGAGATAGAGGTGATGAAAATTTCATGCTTTTGCAAAATGGAAATGTGTTTATGTGTGTGTGATATGTTTGGGGAAATTGTGTGTGTGGCATGAGTTGACGCCGCCAAATTGTGCTTTTGAGTTGCCTATGTTTTGCCGAAATGTCGATTTATTTCCGTTTCGGCGAATTCCGGGAAAACTCTAGATCCATATATGTCCTATTTTTAGGGAAGGTCATGCCAAATTTTTTTATGACTTTGATGCATGCATGCATTTTTATAATCAATTTTTTTATTATTACCGTGCAGAGTTGACGATGGTTAGTGGAACGATAGTGGACAGGTGGTTGCGGTCGGCGGTGCAGGACATGAAAGAAAATAACCGGACAGAGGTTTTATGTCCGTGTCGAAAATGCAAAGGAATAGTTTGGCTCTGCCCCCATGACGATGGTCGTGTCGAAGCGCACCTGCTCATGATTGGTTTCATGGATGGCTATACTCGGTGGATAATTGAAGATGAGGATGACGATGTTGAGGATGCCGACAGGGCAGGCAATGATGACACGGGGCAAGACGAAGAGATGATCGATAATGGCGGCAGGGAAGAGGCCGGACATGGCGGCGGAGAAGGGGCCGGACATGGCAGAGGAGAAGGGGCCGGACATGGCGGCGGAGAGAACGACATGGACTCCACGCAGCAGAGTTCGTCGGTACTAAGTTCAATTGTGCGGGACCCTCATGTTGAAGCATTGCTTCGCAAGGAGACGAGTACTGAGAGAGCTGCTTCTAGAGAGGAGGCTAAGTTGGAGCAACTGGTGGTAGACTCGAACACTCCATTATATGATGGTTGCAATCCTGAGGTGACCCGGTTGAGTTTCACGCTCCAACTCCTGAAGAAGAAGGCTAAAAACAAATGGACTGACACTAGCCTCGATGAGCATCTCAAGTACCTAAAGGATGTTCTTCCCACGGGTAATCTATGTCCTACTAGTCTTGATGAGGCCAAGAAGATCGTGTGCCCTCTTGATCTGCCACACGTTAGATACCATGCATGCATCAACGATTGCATAATTTATCCGAAGGAGCACGCGGAAAAAACAAGCTGTCCGGTGTGCAATGCTTCTCGATACAAGAAGGCCGGGAAGAAATGTCCCCAGAAAGTTGTATGGTACTTACCGATAACCCCCGTCTCCAGAGGTATTTTGTAGATCCCAAGGAAGCAAAGCTAATGTGCTGGCCCGCGGAGAGGAAGAAGCCCAGCGATGGAGATGATCTGAAGCTGAGACACGTGAAGGATGGAAGCCAGTGGAGAGCGTTGAACAGCTTCTATCGGTATTTTGAATGTGATGCAAGGAACATCGTGCTCGGCGCGTGTGCCGATGGCATGAATCCGTTTGGCAACCAGAACACCAACCATAGTACATGGCCCGTGTTTGTATGGATGTACAACCTCCCCCCCTGGTTGTGCATGAAATCGAAGTACATTCACATGAGCATGCTTATTCAAGGGCCGAAACAAACAGGAAATAATATTATTTTGTATCTAGGGCTACTTCAAGAGGAGTTAGACACGTTATGGAAAACACCGGCCAAGACATGGGACGCCAGCAAAGGTGAGTATTTCAACATGAGAGCCGCGCTGATCACGACAGTGCAGGACTATCTCGGTTAGGTTACGGATATGTGGCAGGCCAGGTGTGCCATGGATATTGCGGATGCACGCGGTGCATGGATGATACAACGTCTCAGCAGCTAACGTCAAGGAAAGATGGCGGGTCTGGGAAAATCGTGTACATGGGGCGTCGAAGATGGCTTGAACAGGACGACCCGTGGAGAAACCGTGGAGATCTATTCAATGGTCACGCTGAGCATCGAGGACCTCCACGTAAGCGGAGCGGTGCCGAAATCGATGAGCTGTTGAAAAACTGGAAGGAGTGCCCCGCGCCAGGAAAGACGATGAGAAAGGCGCCGGAGCCGCTGCTGAAGGTATGGAAGACGAGGTCTGTGTTCTAGGACTTGGAGTACTGGCACAAACTCGATACACCTCATTGCCTTGATCAAATGCATATCTGTAAGAATGTCCTTGAGAGCTTGCTCGCAACACTGATGAACATGCCAGATAAGACCAAGGATGGGCCGAAGGCAAGAAAAGACTTGCAAGATTTGAAAATCAGGGAAGATCTGCACATGCCGCCCCGTAAAATGTCAGATGAGACAGAGACGGAGACAGAGGCACGGGAGAAGAAGGGCAAGAAAATAAAGAAAGAGGATTATTGCCCCCCTTCTTGCTTCACCTTAAGTCAGGCTGAGATCAATCAATTCTTTAAGTGCCTTACCGGAGTGAAAGTTAGTTCCGGTTACTGTGGCAAGATAAGTAGATATCTAGACACGGACAAGAAAAGGTTCAGCGGGATGAAGTCTCATGACTTTCATGTGATGATGACGCAGATACTACCTGTTGCCCTTAGAGGGATAATGGACAAGCACGTCCATGACACGCTTATTGGTCTCTGCAACTTTTTCGACGTCATCTCTCGAAAGTCGATCAGTGTGAAGCAGCTCCAAAGGCTACAGGAAGAGATCGTTGTGATACTGAATGAGCTTGAGATGTACTTCCCGCCCGCGTTCTTCGACATGATGGTGCATCTGTGTGTCCATATTGTGGATGACATAATAGACCTGGGGCCGTCATTCCTGCACAACATGATGTCGTTTGAGAGGATGAATGGGATCATCAAAGGATTCGTTCATAACATGTCCCGTCCGGATGGAAGCATCGTCCAGGGCTATTTGGCACAAGAGTGCATCTCTTTCTGTGAGAATTTTCTATATGGCGCAGACCAGCCGCCTGGTGTTAGTGTTGGTTTGCCCGTTAACAAGCACGATGCGAGGCTCGAAGGAGATGGTCACTGCAACGGTCGCAGGGAACTGCACGTGGCATACTCAGATCGACGCATCGACTTTGACAGAGCAAACTTGGTAGTGCTACAACACCTAGACGAGGTAGATCCTTTCGTGGCACTGCACAAAGAAATTATCGCAAAGAAGTATCGTGACCGGGGGGTATGCAGGACGGACGCTGAAGTTACTAGAGAGAACAACTCCACTTTCCTGCATTGGTTCAAAGAGCATATTATTGCTAATCCCCAGGAGGACGGCTCTAAGGACGGATTGCTCATATACGCCTTAGCACATGGCCCCTCGCCCAACCTCGTAACCTATCAGGCATATGATATCAACGGATACACGTTCTACACGGAGGCAAAAGATATGGACAGTGATGATCAGAACTCAGGGGTGACGATGGAATGCATGACCATCAGCGACAACGGCACAACTGAACGATTTTATGGAAGGGTCGAGGAGATCTGGGAGCTTGACTACTCTGGACTGCACAACACGACGATGTTCCATGTCAGATGGGCTAAGAATGTCGAAAGAGAAAGCCGGATGTTCACTACCATGACTATACCCGACGCCAAGAGCGCTACCGTGAACGCTATCGCAAAAAACGAGCCATGGGTACACGCTAAGCACGTGACACAATGCTTCTTCATAACTGACCCGCGCAATCCCAGCCGTGTTGTCGTGAGGAGAGGCAAAAGGAACATCATTGGAATGGATGGAGTCGCCAACGAGGAAGACTATGATCAGTACGGCAACCCAATGAGGGAAGATGACGATGATGATGAAGTATACGTCAAAAGAAGAATCAATACTACATTACCTAAGAAAAATCGTACTCCATGGAAAAGGCAAAGTCACAATGAGGGGCTCAATTATTCTTCGACGAACAAGAAGGCAAAGAAGCTGACTCAAAAACAAAAACGTCAGCACTGAGGAAACGTATGTTATGGGTCCAATGATGTGTAATATATATATATGTTCCTATTTTGTATACACACTTAGCCATTATTATGCATGGGTCCAATGATGTGTAATATATATGTTCCTATTTTGCATACATATTTAACTGTCAAATGATGCAATATATATCGCCCTCCCTTCGTTCACTGCCCTCGGGAAATAAAAGTGGGATAAAATAAAGGAAAAGAAAAAGGAAAACTGGCAGTAGCGACGGTAGTAGCAGCGCGTTTCTCCTAAACCGCTGCAGCTACACATCTTATCAGTAGCGTGTTTCTCCTAAACCGCTGCAGCTACAGAATTTAGTAGTAGCGTGTTTCTCCTAAACCGCTGCAGCTACAGAATTTAGTAGCAGCGCTTTTTGACATAACGCGCTACTGCTACGTCCACTTAACCCAAAATTCTCACTCGCCCTGCTTCATCCCGCCATTTCCCCCCAAATCCCCACTCTCTCTCCCCCGTCGCACTGCCGCGCCCGACCCGGCCCCGGCGCTCGCCCCCGACTCCGCTGGCGCCGGCGCTAGCCCCGGCGCTCGCGCCCGTCCTGGCCCTCGACCCCGACCCCAGCGCCGGCGCTAGCCCCAGACCACGCCGCTCCCTGACCCAGCCGCTCGCCCCCGACTCCGGCGCCGGCGCTCGCCCCCGATCCCGGCGCGCTCGCCCCCGACCCGTCGGCCCTCGCCTCCCTCCTCTCCCCTGCCGGCCGTCGTCGGGCCTGCCTCCTCGCCCCTGCACTCTCTGTATGAATTTAGTTATGAATTTAGCTAGGTTTCAAAATTAGCTGAATTTATATGCAAATTTGAACTGGACATGTGATATGTGCATATGTCATGTTTTGGACATGTCATGTTTGGAAAATGATCCGAGTGGCCTATGTTACGCTGGAATGTTGATTCATTTCCGTTTCGGTGAATTTCAGGCGCTCGATATGTCCATTTTTTAGCAAAGGTCATGCTGAAATTTCCCATGAATAAAGGCATGATTTGTGCTACATAGTTGGCATATTGAGTGCTGGCACATAGATCTCTTTTTATGTCATTTCTCATTTATTCATACTTTTAGAAATAAATGAGGCCACTTAATCATAGGAAACATGTCGAACAACGAAGAAACTGGGCCTTCTGACCAAGATGCAGACGAGATGGATTATGAGGGTGAACAAGAGTACCTCGACTATTTGACTACTAAGTAAGGTTTACATCGACACCGATGGCGCCGGCACCGATGGCGGCGCCGAGACCGGTGGGGAAGGTACCGGCTGGGAAGGTACCGGCGGGGAAGGTACCGGCCCCCATGTCGCTACCGAAAATAGGAAGCATAAGAAGCAGAGGATATGAAAACCAAACAAACTAGGGATTGGACGACTTGTGATCACAAAGATGGCACCTGGCAAGTTTGAGCCGTTAGAGCCGGAAGAACCTCGCAAGTGCTATGGGAACCAAGTAGGATGCATCCTATGGGAATGCGCGAGCATCAACGACGATGAATTAAGGAGTAAAGAACATTTGACGCAGTTGCTCCTAACGAAGTTGCACAAGAGATTCAAGTTCCCCGACCGGGATGATAACATAGAACAACCGTGGGATGATTCGAAGATGAAAAAGATTAACAATCATGCCATGGGCATGTTCAGCAATGATTTGGCCTCCTGGAAAGGAAGGGTGAAACGAGCTATTGAGGCTGATGAACCCCTGTCCAAGATTCTAGAGGAAAATCCGACACTTACAGAAGAGGAGTTCGAAAAGTTCAAGGACACTTGCGCTACCGAGGCAGCCAAGGCTAAGGCTGCGAAATTCAAAAGCCTTCAGCCCCGGAACACGGGGAAGCATCGCCTCGGAAGCCGTGGCTACCTCGGTAAAAGGCCCATATGGGATAAGGAGGACGCGGAACGTGAAGCCGCGGGTCTCCCAGACCCCTTCGCGAAGTTCACCAACCCCTTGGAGCATGACTTCATCAGGGCCCGCTACAAGTGGGACAACGAGAAAAAGGTTTTTTACACGGACAAGATCACGAGGAAATTGATTAGACTACTGGAGAAGCAACACTGGCTTGCAGCCGAAAGCCCAAGTGGGACACCCCTCTCAACCGGGCCTTGAACGAACTTGAGGGACTCCCGTTGGACCAGCGGCTGCAATATGGTCGTGTGCACGGTGCTGGAGACGGCGCCACGTGGAAGGTGTTTTACAACGACGGCCCGGAGGCCAAGAAGCAGAAAAAGAAGTTTAGTCAGGAGGACATCGACGCAAAGGTGAAGCTTGCGGTCGAGAAAAAAGCAGCTGAGGATGCGAAAAAAGCAGCCGAGGACAAATATGAGTTGCTACAGCAGGCAGTCAATGCAGCTGTAACTGCCTGCAAAAATGATTTTGCTACTAACTTGGTTCCAGTTATCATCAACTGGGCGAAGGAAAATCCAGACAAGACGGTACATGATTTCCCGATGCCCAGTTTCGTTGCGAGCAACTCCATGAACAACAACACCATCGCACCATCACTTGCTCAAGCAACCAGGCCTCCTCTCGCAGCCGCTCCCGCTCATAGCAGCCCGTCCTCAGTCTCAGGTGCGCTAGGTGGGCCTTCGTCTTTGGCTGAGCTCGACGCCGTCATGGTAATTACATGTCGCACCAACATATATATATATAGATAATATTCCATTTTTGTTGCCTTTCGGTTGTTTTACGCCACAAACATATGTGTTTGCAGGCGAAAGAAATCCCGTGCACCATACTCTACTTGATCAAAGGCCAGAAGGTGGACATGGGAAAGGGGATGATAATGGACCCCTCTCAACGCACGTTCCACAACCAGCCGATCCCCGCTGGGCACTTCAGGGTTAGCTTGACCAGTGTGAAATCGGGGCACGAGCATTTGCCTCCTCCAGTACAGCATGTGGGAGCGGACGACGAGACCCCGCCGCGGATTGGAAGCTGCAAGGGTTGGGTGCTGCTATGGCCGAAGAATCTTATTCGTCTGGAGCCGGCCGAGAGCACACCAATAACTACCACACATCAACAAGCATGTGCGGAGACCACCACCCCGCCTACGCAATTACCAGCTCCTGTAGTGCCGGGTGAGAGCGGCGGACGACATGATGAAGGGGGTACAATAGTACTGGCTGATGTAATTTCTCCTGTAGAATAGAGAATGGATGATGAGACGGAGGTCGACCCTATGGATTACCTCAATACAAACGCGTATGATTGTGACATCGATATGATGAGTCAACCATATGACGAATCGGGCTATCAGCTTGCTAATGAGGATATGGATGATATGCCCGGGCAGGGTCGTACCATGGATTGCAAAAAGTCTCTCTTCATGAAATCCTCACAGGACACGCCTGAAGATGCCGCCTCAACACAGGCTCAACTAGCCGGGCGCGAGGGTCGTACAGTACTTAGCCCGGGAACACTTGGGCAGGGGTTAAGGAAGGGTCTGGAAGGTGTGCCCAAGAAAAAGGAGAGGAAGAGATTGGGGAAGGTAACTGCCTCCAAACAAGCCAGAGCACACAGCAGCCAGACGATGCATTCTGAAGAGCGTGTACCCGTGAAAGGTGCGGTCATGTTCCATCTCACGGGCAAGCCGATGCTACCGCCAAAACCGCTGGAGGCACTATCAGGGGATCTCAGGAGACTGCACGACCATGTGCTATCGACTGAGAAAAGCCTACTAGCCTAAAAGGATCCAGGATATCCGACATACGCGGCTCGTGTGCCTGAGGGGAAGTGCTACGTCAACACACGGCCCGCGGAGGTGTTCTTCCTGTGGTTTGACCATATCTTTGAGATGTTTCTAACAAGGCGGCTTGATTTTACTATCGTCCACCTTTTTGCGCTACATATGAGCTCCGTCATGAAGAGTGAAGAAGTCTCGCAAATCTGTGTGGCAGATCCATACTACATGCACGAGTCTTTCTTGAGTCTCGGCGACTTTGAGCGTGAAACTGCTAGGGAGTACCTCCAAAACTTCATGGTACAGAATAAGGACCGGGAAATTGTCCTCGTGCCTTATCATCCAAAGTAAGTCAGTTTCGGACAACCCTTTCGTACATTTCAATCATTCCTTCTCTCTCATATGGGGAATAATTTGAGGTGTCTTTTCCCTGCAGCAACGGGCGCGCCGTCCTTATCGTTCTTTACCCGCAAGTCTCCCACGCCGTGTATTTTGACCCTTCCAGAGACTACGAGAAAAAGGACTACACCCACATAATGAATATTCTAGATGATGCTCTCCAAGGCTTCAGCTTTAGAGGTGGCCACGTGCATATCAAGAAACAAAGGAACAAGAAGATGGGTTTCGCGCATAAAACTAACTTCTCTTGCATCCATGTCCCAAAACCAAGCAAGAAGGATGGATTCTACATCGTCCATCTCATGATTCAGTTCAACACGGATCACCAAAAGCTTCGCATTAACAGCAGAAATGATGATCATATCCACAAGTGGCTAGAATCTCATGGAGAAGCGAATTATAAACTTAGAGATGACTTCTTTCGCATCCAAAGCGACATTGCGACGATCATCATGAAAGAAGTTGTCGATGAGAAGGGGATGTTCCACCACGACCCTATATCGCGAACTGACGTCCGAACTCGCATAGGCATGCAACGTCTAGACCTCACGCCGTTCAAGAAGCTAGGGTTCGTCCTCGATGATATGGAAGGATGGAACTTCTAGTGATTTATGATGCCGATGATGATGATATGTGTCGGTTGAACTTGTATACTTCTTGTAGCGATGAAACTTTGTGATGTCCATGGTCCCTGCCGAACTTGCGTAACGCTACTTTGTTAGTTTGCGTACGATGACCTGCGTACCTCTAGTTAATTAATTTGCGTACTGTATATGTTGCATCTAGTTGCTAATCTTTCATTTTTGGTGTTGCTCTAGTATATTTTGTTGCATATATATGATTGTACATCCTCTTCATGAACATGCATCTCTAACAGGTACCTAGTTTCTTGATGGCGAGATGGAAATGCTATGTCGTGTACAACGGGAAGGTTCCGGGGGTGTACAACGAGTGGCATGAGTGTCAGGCGCAAGTGAATGGGCTCACGGGCGCCAGCCATAAAGGCTTCAAAAGCAGACAAGAAGGAGAAGCTAGTTACTTGAGGTTCACGCTAGCGCGAGAGAGGACTCATAATCGCCACCTCATGTACTGCATAGTTCCTCTCTCACTCATAGTGATAGCACTTCTTGTGTATACCTTTGTTTAGATGGATGATGTTGTTGTAGTTGCAAGTATTCGAGACTTGCATGTATTGCTATTTTCGAGATGATGACAAGATATCACTTTGTGTTGGATGATGATTATGATGAGACTATTTGTATGTACATGCTATGATTACATTTGTGGTCTCGCAGGCATTTGTATGTGTATCATGATGATATTTCTATGTGCTAAAGATTCTTCTACAAAGCCGGTTCAAATACAAAACAAATATGCCAAAAAAAACTACTTAAATTAGCAGTAGCGAGTGTATAAAAGTTAGCAGCAGCGTCGCAATAGCAGTAGCGCGTCCATCCAAAGAGCGCTAGCACTACTAGCAGTAGCGAGCTTCCTCTAACCGCGCCGCTGCTACACTTGTGTAGCAGTAGCGCGGGCGCGCACGCGCTACTGCTATGAGTTAGCTGTAGCGCCTTATTAGTAGCGCGGGTACCCGCGCTACTGATACATCTAAAACCCGCGCTGCTGCTAGCCTTTTCCCTAGTAGTGCATAGTCACACTCAAATCAACTAAAGTTGGAGAAATAGACACCCACTAGCTACCTGTGTGCGAAGCACGGCGGTAGAACCAGTCTCATGAACGCAGACGATATCCATGATTTGTTTCTTCTGAAACAATCAAACAAATATCCGGAGACGAATAAATGTGAAACATAGAGTGAGCATCTATGTCTATCACAACATGTATGGAAAACACATTAAAAACAGTAAAACTTCACCTAATCCCTGTCCTCTCATGAATTAGGCATTTGTGGCCATTTGATTCTCTTTTGTTTGTTAAACGTTAATGGCCGTCAGATCTAAAGTAAATGCTATGTTCGCCGCGAACTAGGCCTGAAGTCGGAAGGGCAGCTACTCCCGTAGCTATTTTGCAGACCTGTCGTTAATTGGGCCATGGCTCGTGCTCGGCCCAAGGTTAAGCCCGGTTCAGCCTTACACGACGGCATCTTCCTCCCTTCCTTCGCTGCTCAGGTTACCCCCTCCTCTCCCCGCCGCCGCCCACGACGGCATCTCCTCCCTCCTCGCTTCCCTTCATGCCGATGTTGCCGCCTATGCCTCTGCGTCCCTCCCCCGCCTCATGGCCACCCACGCCGATCCTCTCGCCCCGTGATGACGGATCCTCCCCTCCCCAACATCTCTCGCGACCTAGGCGAGTCCTCCCGACACCGTCGCCGGCAAGATCAACCGGAGCAGCGATGCCCGACAACTTGCCCGGTGAAACTGGAGAGAGACAATGATGATATGGGCATGGCGTGATGCAGATTTTCCCGGCGGAGCTGAGGAGAGGCGAAGAAGACAGTGGACATGATGCTCCTGCGCGTGGAGCTCCTCTACACCACTCCACGACCCATCTTCTTTTCGTTGCGAGCCGTCCGGTAAACAAGCCTGTGGCCACTTTGCCGCAGGTATGTTCGCACCTCCTTCCCTTACGGTCGCGCCACCTCGCTACCTGATGTGTGGGTGTGTGGCATCTGATTTTTCGGGCGCCGGGTAGGCGGACACGATGCTACTCGGTGCACAACCCGCAGTGGGCGCTGAAGGTGTTCCGAAGAGCAATGGAGGGGGCGGATCCGGCGCACATCACGGTGTTCTTCAGTCAGCCTCGCTGACCAGTTGCAGGCACACCATGACATGCCGCTCGAGGAGTACCGGGATAATCAATTTGGGGGTAATACAAGGTCCACGCCTCCCTGACAATTCGTATTCTAGATGTATGCATGTGCTAAGATTTGTCTTGCCTTGATCTAATTTTGATGGCTGGCAGTCAAGTGTCTGTTCTCGAGATTGGATTGACTCTCATTCCAACATTTTCCTTGTGGTTGTTCTTGGGCTACTATTAAGTGAGTGGTATGTGCTTGCTGTTCATTCTTTTATGTATATCGACATCATGGATTGACACCATATTTACTCTATTTTTATTCATGATGTTCTCTCTACTCAAAAAAATGAATGCAAGTTCTCCAGCTTGATGTATTCAAGCTCGGTTGTGATGGATTGGCCTGGTTCTGCTGGGTTGTAAGGCGAGGCACTGATTCCTACTTTAATGTTTTTTGCCAGAGAGTATTATGTTTGAATGCCCACATCATCCTTGTTGAAACTGCAAATGACTACAATGTGACATTCTTTTTTTAATACCAAAAAGTTCAAAGCTTTATAAAAAAATTTGAAACATAATTGCTTTGGCATGTTCAAAAGTATACTGCAATATTAGTAATTTCAGTGCCCATTCTGAAGTGCCAATATCTGAATGCTAAATCCGAACTAACAAGCTCCAACAGGCAAAATTGGCATGACATCGATCTTTAGCAGTCTCTAGAGGCACTAGAACATGACAAGAACCTTTTCTATTTAACATTCTATTGCTCATTTTCCTACTTTTATATCCGAAGCTTACCAAAATTTGGGTGGTTGATATTTTTGCCTACTCTATATTTTCTACCTTGACGGATTTTGAAGGTGAGGTACTGATTTCTACATTATTTCATTGGTGGGGTATGTTTTGTACCGACTCGTAAGAATTTTTTTTCCTCACCACCTGATGTTATATACTTTGTGGTATTGAGAAGCCACAGTACGGAACCAAAGCTTTGAACTGTAGTTTTCCTACTTAATATTCATTGCTAAATTTCTCATTTTATCAGTAGTTGAATCTCTATTTTGTTCTTGTGTAAAAAGGTGCTTCAGTACTGCCCTTTGTATGCAATAGGGAAATGGTCTCTTTGTTCATCACGAGAAACAATAGTTTAAAATTTAGAAATGCTTATGGAGATTACAATATTAGTCATGTGATCCACATCGGATTTTTTATATCATTGCCGATGCACCAAGTTGTTTTTGTGGGCAGATCAAGAATGTCTACCGCGTGTTGGGTCAAGGTGACAGAACACAATTCATCCCATTATCACTATGGGTGTATGATGGTATAGTTGTAAGTTAGGATTTATAATAGATGAAAAATTTGATTGCTCGCATAAGTAAGAAATGTAATTTAGAGGATATATATACTTTTACAATCATACCCTTATGCCACTTGAAAAAGGTGAAGGCAGGTGTTAATTTGATGTCGCTGTTTTGAATCCATGCAGTGAGTGATGTTCATACTTGGCATTCTTCGTCAAAATAGTGGTATGAGGCAAGGCTTCAAAATAAGGGAACAGAAATGTTACAGAGTTACACGTGTGCTCAACATCATTTGCCATTATTCATGTTAGAGATAAGTCGGTGACCTTAATTATGATAACCTTGGATAATGTCTGCTCCTCGTGTTGATTGCTATTCTTCTGCTGGTATGAAGGTGAGTGAGAGAGTTTCTCTACTGTAGTTTGTTGGAGTTACCATTCTTCAGAAATTTCTCAATGGATGTAATCAACAGTTCTTAGATGATATGTATTCTAAATTAAGACATAGACAATATAATTTACCATTTTTTACAAATTTCTGAATGGATATAATACACAGTTCTTAGACAATATAAATTTAGAGAGGGTAAATTACTGAAGCAAGTTCTAAAATTCTATTATGGATATCCGCAATGGTTCGCAGTGTGTTAGCCACTTGATTCTACCAATATCTGTTCCATAATTAACTGGACCGTTTGTTTCTAGAAGCTTTCTACGTTCCTATTTGATTGGCTCCATGAATATTTGCAATGTATCAGACAAAAAACAGTGTTCCAGAGCATTGTACTTAGATTGCCATCCAAATGAAGAAGCTGTTAATTTTAATGTTGGTAATTTATAATTTGCATGGACGATAGCTTATACAGTGTGACTTCACAATGCATATATTTTTGATGGGATGAGAGTCAACCTGCTGTTCCATAGTTCACTGGTTAGGCATTCTTCTACTACTGCAGGTTATAGTATTTTTACAAACAACTTTGCATGAGAGCAAATACAAGCTTTTAATGAGAGCAAATACAAGCTTTTAATGTTGACATACTTGCACAACATTATCTAATATTGAATGTATCCATGATGCCTTGCGATATATTGAGAAACTTCTTCCCGATTGGTAATTTGTATTTTGTCCTTAAAGTTTCAGCACATGTCTTTTGTGCCTGTAAGATTATAGTAGGGAATTATTCTCAATATTTTGTGTTTGCATGTTCTATGGTCACCTAGCACCGCATTATTTCCCCGCGAACTCATTAAATTCTGCTCTTTGGTAACCAACAAATATATGTGTAACTTTATGCAAATTTAACTCCCATATTTTATGTGTACTTACTACATTTCCTACCATTCTATTACATAAATGGACGGGCGCGGCAACGCGCGCTTCGATGATCTAGTTGTGTTTATAATCACTCTTTAAACTATCGAGCAACGCATCTGCGGACCTTTTGGTATAGAGCACACATGTTTCATTTAGAGCTTTTGTGGAGATTACTAATACTTCATGATACCAATTATTCTTGCCCCTTTTATGTGTTTTAAAAGCACACTTGTTAGACAACTTATAACGGAAGAGAAATCAAAAGCAGGTTGGTGTCTCAACCCTGATCAGACATTGGAACAAAGATTTTTAATATGTATCTACATAATGTACAATGACACTAAAGAGTTGCAATTTCCATCTATCTCTCTTAAAGCATTATATAAATTAATTGGAACAGAGATTCTTGAAATGTTTGATTATTTTAGAAAATAATAAAACACTGGCCCCCTCCTAATGGAAGATCCTACATACATATAGACGCCAGATAAGAGCTTTGCTGGATTTAGAAAGAGTATTGACCATAGAAGGGGGAGGAAGTGAAATCGGTACTCAGCTCACACATGAGGAAGGGAAGCTGGAAAAATAAAACTTTAACATAACAAAATAATATCAACTGCAATACATGAGCTCCAGGAAAATAAACGCTGATAAAAGAGCATACAAGCTGATTTATTCATTGTTACGTATCAAGCAGGAACATGTTACAGGAATGGTTCGAGGGCGTGGATTTACGCCGCCCTCCTCGCGTCCACGGCGGTGAGCGGATATCTGCTCGAGGGCGCAACGCTGGCGGGCCATTTCCTCGCGGACGTAGTTGTCCGGAGACCATTTGAGGGCGGTCTCGTCGGTGGCGGCCATCGCCTCGTCTCCTTCACGGCGAGGAGCACCGGCAACGTCTTCGGCCTGACGAGGCGGGCTGAGGAGGGAGATGGCTCATTGATGACAATGCCACCGCCACGGGTGCGCCAGTTGAGCAGCGTCTCCACGGGCTCCGGCTTGACGGGGCGGAGCGCGGGCGAGCCGGAGGAGCGGGAGTGGTCGCCGGACGAGGAGGAGGACGTCGGCTCCATCACTACTAGGAAAAGGCATGCTACTGGCACACCAGTTTTGCCTTCTAATGGCGCACTACTGGTGCGCCACTAGCATCACGCCATTAGAATTAAATTCTAATGGCGCACCACTGGTGCGCCATTAGTATCTGGTGTTCTAATGGCGTACCACATAGTGCGCCAATAGTATTGCCCATAGTGCGCCATTAGAATTCCTCCCAGGGGCATATGTACCCATGTGCTTTGGCATACTAATGGCGCACCAGTGGCTGATGCGCCATTAGTGTGATTATCACAGTGCGCCATTAGTCTCTTGTGTGGTGCGCCACTAGTATGAATATTAGGGATTAATTTTTTTTCTTTTCTGATATTTTCACAGGTTACAAAATATATTATTGGACAGAATTTAGACAACACCACACAGCAACAGCAGATTCATCGAATACAATAGAAGATTAGTCTCCGAATACAATTCATCATATCAGTCTCCGAATTCAAAAGACCGAACAAAGATAGAACATTACAAGTCTCGAGACCGCGAGTAGCGAGTTTGTCTTCACATTACAAGTCGATATCGATCATCTAAACTACCATCACATAGAAGAGAGCTGCGGTCATCATGATGAGGATCATCGCGATGAAGCTGGTCTTCATCCGGTTCCTCCAACGCTCCCTCCTCTCTCCCGCTAGATAGCGGGCGTATCTAGATTCCGCCTCCGCACTAGTGGCGTACCCTTTGTAACTGTTATCGCTAAAACGGTGAACCTATCTTCGACACTCCTCCCAGTCGTCGTGGACTCCGGGAACCTTACCCTTGTACATGACATATGACGGCATCTCTATGCACAAGCCAAACAACAGACAATACATAAACAATATATAAGTATGCAACAAAAGGATCGGAAGAGAAAAGCAAGACATTAATAGCATGATTCATGGTCCTATTAATAAATAGCATCGATTACATCTAAGTTGAACGACTATCCAAACCAACACTAGTGTAGAACCGGGCATTAGCACCGGTTCATAAGGCTCTATAGTGCCGGTTACATAACCGGCACTAATTTGTGGTCACTAAAGCCCCCCCCCCTTTAGTACCGGTTCAGCACGAACCGGTGCTAAAGGGCAACCACGTGGCACGAGCCAGCTCCGGGGACCTGGAGCCCTTTAGTACCGGTTGGTAAGACCAACCGGTACTATAAGGTTTGGGGGGTTTTTAGTTTTATGATTTCTTTTTCATTTAATTTTGTGTTTCCATTTTAATTCTTTTTCGTTTGCTGGTATTTTACGATACTACACATTGTACACGTTATGCATATATATATATATATATATAAAATTACTAGTAGAACCAATCATGCATATATATATCACATCAATGTCTCACAAATTAAACCACCCTATTAATTAATTCACACATACACACATGTATAGCTATATACAATTTCTCCTACATATGAATGTTGCCTTCGGAGCCAGTGGCATTAGCCTAATTGGTGCCTTCGGAGCACGATGACAATTGAAAGTGGTTTTCATGGGGGCGGTAGCGGGTAATAGAATTCTCCATTCAGATTTATGACATGGTCGAGCAAAAATCCCGCTATTTCCTCTTGAAGTGCTTCTACGCGCTCCGTTTCTATGAGCTTCTCCCGCACCTCTTTGAACTGTTAAGAAGGAGATCAATATGCATGTGTATTAGTTGTGTGACTAGCCAGATATCGATAATGGTGTAAAAATTGTGAATAGTGTTCTGACAAGCGTACCCATTGCTGTCTATGAGATCTGCTCCTTTCGGACGCCATCATGCGAATGTTCTCGTAAACGCAGAATGCACACAGATCAGTCCCCTGCGCCTGCTTCAGGGCCTTTACGAGAATGGAATTTGATCAGATAAAAATTAATCAAGCATGATAATTAAAGAGATGGCAGCTAGCTAGCTAGCTAGTACTCCTTAATTACTTACCTTGGGTCGAAACCATTGAAGCTTTTGTTTCCATTCACCTTCCGTGACGCTGATGAATCTTGCCCAAGCCCTGCCCGCCGACAAAGAAAATGAATAAAGGGGTTATTAAATAGTTCATATCATGAAATGACGAACTAAATAGGCCGAGATATATAGTTAATAATGATTGAAATTATCTGTTGACTATCCGATACAAGATGTTAAAGTCAGTGTTTTTTGAGATTAGTGAGTCCAGTATTTCAACTGTTCCGGCGTCAACTTTAATGATACACAAGACCCAGTGAAATCTGCATGCACACACGTTTACATGTCTTAATTAAGCGGGCATATGTAAGCAAAAACATGTAGCTAGCTAGTAGGCAAAAACAGAGAATTTGTAGTACAAGACAGTGTGACTCACCCAAAGTGGTAAGGAAGTAGTATATCTTCATTGTATTTGAGGCGCTTCAAGAACTCTAGCATGTTGTCCTCTACTTCCTTTGCATGATGTTCATTTATCTTCCATGTGTATTCATTAACGGTGTTTGGGTCAATGAACCCAATGCCAAAGCGTCCACCTTTTCTCATTTCATATATCTTCATCCTGGATAATACCACAGAAAAGAATATAGTGAGGATAATTACAGGTAATGATTGATCAAAAGGATCACTACAGCTAGCTTGAGACTTAAATTATAGAAAGAGATCACTTACAGACAATAGCAACTGACGATAGATTTGTCGAGTACGTCTTGATTGTATAACTGAAACAGTTCTAAATACTCAACGGACCCAGCTTTCTCATGGTAGTAATGGTCCTTCTTGACATTCACCATGAGGGACACTCGATCTGAAATCTTGGTCATGTTCATGTACCATTGATGCAATTCATACATTCTCGTTGGGAGGTTCTTGACCTTGTCTGGCGTGACCAAAGGTTGGCCCCAGACTTATTTCCGTTTTACTTCATCCTCTCTAAGCAAAGGCATGGGCTCGATCTCGAGGAGTTGTCCAACAGTAATGTTGAGAACTTCAGCCTGCATTATATGCTCCTCCGTTATTACCACATTGCCCTCTTCGAGAACATGCACTGTTTGCCCACAATAATATTGGGGGCACGTACTGTCACCTGTTGTTGGCACAACAAGCGAGGGGATCGATTGCGCCGCCTGTTCTCCCAGCTGGGGAATGGTTTTCCCGCATTTTTTGGCAACTGCTTCTTGTTTGCTCGATCCCGATGTAGATGTGCTCGCCTCCCTTTGTAGACGTGCTCGATTTAACTTCCTGATGTGGCGCTCATAGTCTGTGTCAACAGGCTTGGAAGCTGGTGGTTGAGCCATACGAATGAAGTGGTCAATCGTTTCCTCAGGCACTTTCTCCCTTGGCGGCGGTGGCGGTTTCGGTGCAAAATGGGCTTCCACCTCGGCCTTCGATATGGCTGTGATTTCCTCCTCGGACTTGTCATAAGACCTCTGCGGAAGAGGCTTGAGGCTTGGACCATATTTATATCGCTTGCCTCCGCCTGTACTTCCTGTACTACCTCGACTCGTACCGCTACGCACCATAGCTGCAGGGTGTCTCTTCTGCGATTGCTGAGGCGGCGGAGACGGCTGACGGGACTGAGTTGGACGAGGAGGAGTGGCCTGAGGTTGTGCCGGACTTGGAGGAGGAGTGGACGTCTGACGCTATGGCGGACTTGGAGGAGGAGGATTGTCCTAACACTTTGCCGGACTTGGAGGAGGAGGATTGTCCTAACACTTTGCCGGACTTGGAGGAGCGGGAGTCTGCTGACTCGGTGGCGGACTTCGACGAGGACTCGGGTGACACGTAGTCGGTGGCCTTGGAAAGATGATGCAATCCTTTTTCCATAGGATGATTCGATGTTTGGCCTCTCCGAGAAAGCGCTCGCCGTCACCTCCAGCAATGTCAAGCTGTAGCCCCGAATATGGTGGGTCCACCACCTCATCAACCAAGACATGAGCATAGCCCGCTTGAATCGGGTTGCAATGGAAGGTTGCCTCGGGGGGATTTGTGAAAGCACAGCCGTCCGCCACCTTCATGGATATGTTCTTCATTTTGACGTGTAGCTCGCAGTTAGTGTTCTCCGTGATGTCATCCACGGGGTATCTACCCAGCATTGGGTCGTCCGGGACGGAACCCACGCTGCTTCTCGGCATGGACGGGCCGGTGCTATCCAATGCTGGATCATCCGCTAGCTGCTGCAGCTGTTGAGACCCCCTTTGATGGGTAAGTGAGTCGATCTGCTCCTACTGCCACTGGAATTTGACTGCCAATTCCGCTTGACTTGCTTCTAGGCCTTGAAGGCATTCATAGTCCCGCTTCCTCTGCTCCTCCTCCATCTTCCTCTTCTTCTCCTCCGCAATCTTCTTTCTCGCACGGGTTCTGTAGTCGTTGTTCCAGTCTAAAAACCCCTCATTCCACGGCAGAGCGCCCTTGCCTCGTGTTCTTCCCGGGTGTTCAGGATTTCCCAGGGCACGCGTAAGCTCGTCGTTCTCTCTGTTGGGCTGGAACACCCCCGTTCGTGCCTCTTCTATTGCAACAAGTATCGCATCGTCGGCTCCTTTCAGACTTGCCCTCATCGAAACATTGCCTGTCTCCCGGTCCAACCCCCCCCCCCCCCATGCGCATAGAACCAAGTCCTGACACTAGGGGGCCAGCTCTTAGTAGCCGGAGTGACACCTGCATCCTCCATCTCTTTCTCAGACTTATCCCACTTAGGCATTGCCACCGCATAGCCACCTGGCCCCAGCTTATGGAACTTATCCTTTTTTTCGGCATTCTTCTTGTTTATTCTCGACCGTTCCTTAGCTAATTCCGAATCCTTGAATTTCACGAAATCGTCCCAATGATCACGTTGGTTCTCCAGTGTTCCCTTGAATACTGGAGTCTTCCTTCCTCCGTTGACGTACTTGTTCCATTCACCATTCTTGTAGTTCTTGAATGCAGTCACCATCATCTTAAGAGCAGCCTCTTTGACTTTCTGCACATCTGCTTCTGTGAAATGATCTGGTAGGGTGAAATGTTCCATCAGAGTATCCCAAAGTAGATCTTTTTGATTCTTGTCGACATAAGTAACATCTCGACGTGGCTTTGCTGGCGCTCTCCATTCTTGAAGTTTGATCGGGAGTTGGTCCTTCACAAGAACTCCGCACTGACGAACGAACTTGTCCGCAATCTTCTTAGGCGCTAATGGTTTGCCAGTAGGGCCGCATGCCTCGATATTGTACTTTAAGCCCGGCTTCAACTTTTTGTTCGGGCCTCGTTTCGTCCTTTTGCCTGAAGATTTGCTCGATCCAGATGGCTGAAAGAACAAAGATGGATTCGTTAATATATCTTCAAGTCATTTAAAACATGTGATGATCACCAGATGCCTGCTTATATAAATATATATACCTCGTCGGTGTTTGTTGTTTCAGGATCATGTTCTTCGTCATCGTCATAATCATTCATAACTTCGTCGTGATCGAATATCATATCACCATCTCCGGTGTTGTTTAGAAATTCGGAGCCGTCATAATCTTCTTCATTTTGATTATCATCTGCCCGGCGTATCATATCGAACATGGTCTGTTCTCCCTCTCTGTCGGTATTGTCTGCCATAGCTTTTGTTTAACTAATCCAAAAGAAATATAAAACAATTTAGTATTCAAATCTCGAATAATAGATACAATCTCGAATACATCGTCCAGAATAATAGATATAATCTCGAATACATCGTCTCGAATAATATATAATATTGAATAGTACATCACTGGCTATTAGCTAATAAAGATCGAATACTACAGAAGAATCTAGGACACTCGCGGTTCCTCCGGCGCGGGCAGTGGACACCCAAAGAGAAGGAACCCTCACAGGATCATAGCTGAAGTGAGATCCCCGAAGATACTGCCACGTATTGGATAACCTGCCGCCCTCTAACGCAACCATGTAGCGATGGACGTGCTCGTCCTCCTCCCTGACACGGCGACGTACCACCTCCGGCGGGGCCGGGTCCCTCCGCACCGAAACTGGCCCACGCGAACGCCACCAAACGAGATCAGGGTCGACGACTGGACCCGCGGCCGGGTTCCTTGTCAAACGGCGCGCCCCTCCAAGCAGCACCTCCCAGTGCCAGCCCGGCGGAGCCCAGTCCCGGACATGGGTCGGCTGGACGTCGTCGCGGACGGGTCGACGGCAAGGATGCGGGCTGGGCATCATCGAGAACAAATACTAGCTATATGCCCGCAAAAAGTAACATTTTTTTAATGATTGGATTTTGATAACTAAAATTTCTAACATTTCTATATAACTAACATTTCTATAACATTTCTAACAATGCTATATATAACTAACATTTATATAACATTTCTAATATTTCTATAACTAAAAAACAGAAAAAATTTATAACATTTCTATATATATATAACTAAAATTTTTATAACTATTTCTATAACTAAAAAACAGAAAAATTTCTAACAATTCTAACTTTTTTATAACTATTTCTATAACTAAAAAACAGAAAAATTTCTATAACTAAAAAACTAAAAATGTATGTGTGTGTGTGTGCGCGCTCACCGGCCGGCGAGGCGAGAGGCGACGGGGGGCGCGCAGCGACGGGGACGGCGACGGGCGCGGCGACGACGGGGACGGGGACGTACGGGCCGGGGCGGCGACGGGGGCGGCGACGAGGCGGCGACGACGGGGACGGGGCGGCGACAACGGGGACGGGGCGGCGACGACGGGGACGGGGCGGTGACGACGGGGACGGGGCGGCGACGGTGACGGCGACGGGCCGGGGCGGCGTCGAGGGATATGGAGACGGCGGGGGCGGCGGGCGACGGTGCAGAGGAGAAGAAGCAGATGGAGAGATGAGAAACTGATGAAATTTTGAAGTGTTTTCTTATATAGAAGGCACCTTTAGTACCGGTTGGAGCCACCAACCGGTACTAAAGGTCTGTTTTGGCCAGGCCAAGCGGCGGGAAGCCACCCCCTTTAGTACCGGGTGGTGGCACAAACTGGTACTAAAGGCCCCCCCTTTGGTACTGGTTTGTGCCACCACCCGGTACTAAAGGGGGTGCGCTGGCGCAGGTGCGGTGCGGAAGTTTAGTCCCACCTCGCTAGTCGAGGGGCTACCGCACTGGTTTATAAGCCCTAGTGCGGTAGCTCTCTCGACTCCTCTCCTAATCAGGCCTACTGGGCCTACCTCTCCTCCTCGCCTTGTGGGCCTACTGAGCCTTCGCGGGCCTGCATCCTGGCCCAACGAAAGGTTGTGTCGCTAGTCGTATGCAGGCCGCTTTGGCCCAGTAGGCGGGCTTTTTTTTCTTAATTTGTTTTTGCTTTATTTTTTTGTTTTATTTATTTTTGAGTTGTTTTTTTGCTGTATTTAGAGTTTCTTTGTGAATATTTTTGCTTTAGGTACAAAAAATTACAAACTTTCTGTTAGTGCCTGTAGATTTCAAATTTGAATAGTTTAAATTTTGAATTATTTGAAATTTGTGTGAATCACTAGTTTGTGAATAACTTAACTTTGAAAAAAGTTTTTTCAGTGATTCTTTTTTCTTATGTTTAATATTAGTGTGTTTTATCATTATATTCAATTTAGTAATGCTTAGGTTATTTAAAAAATGAAATGCCTTTGTAACAGTTTAGTTTTCGTCGGAAACCCTGATACTTCGAAAGAGATTGTCCATTTTGTACACGAAGTGCATCCAGTTTTTGCCGTAACGCTCTCTGCATTCTTGCACATGCTATTTGTATGAAATTATGATACCATGCCAACTTTCAACCTTTTCTGAGTTCATTTGAATTGCTTTTCAATTTCAGGGTCATTTAGCTGGAAAAAAAATCAGTAAATGCATGAAAAGAATTTGTTTGCAGATAAAATTTATTCGCGTTTCAAATGCCAAAACACATAACTACCGTAACTATTACAGACATTCCCTCCTGGGTGTGAAACACAGAAGAAAGTGATGATAGTGAAGCCGATCACATCCCAGATCTTTGGGTGTGAAACTTTTTCTTCGCGTGTGTCCCTTTGCGCCGTAACCATGGAAAATCTTCATCATTTAACGGGATGCTCGGGTCAATATTCACTGTGAATGGAGCAATTTCATCAAACTTTTCATAATCTTCTGACTTGTCTGTCTTGTCATCCACTCCCATGATGTTTCTCTTCCCAGAAAGAACTATGTGCCGCTTTGGATCATCGTACGATGCATTCGCTTCCTTATCTTATCCTTCACATAGAAAACCTGTGCCACATCATTGGCTAGGACGAATGGTTCGTCTGCATACGCAAGATTGTTGAGATCCACTGTTGTCATTCCGTACTGCGGGTCTTCCGTTACCCCGCCTCGTGTCATATTGACCCATTTGCACCGAAACAAAGGGACCTTTAAACCACGTCGATAGTCAAGTTCCCATATGTCCTGTATATAACCATAATATGTTTCCTTTCCCGTCTTGGTTTCTGCATCAAAGCGGACACCACTGTTTTGGTTGGTGCTCTTCTTATCTTGGACAATCGTGTAAAATGTATTACCATTTATCTTGTACCCTTTGAAAGTCATTATATTCGAAGATGGTAACTGGGATAGCAAGTACAGGTCATCTTCAATAGAGGTGTCATGCATGGTACGAGTCTGCAACCAGTTGGCGAAACTCCTGGTTTGTTCACGTGTAATCCACTCATCAGACCGCTCCGGGTGTTTGGAGCGTAGCAAATTCTTGTGTTCATCCATATACGGAGCCACCAAGGTGGAATTCTGTGGAACTGTGTAGTGTGCTTCAGTGAGAGAATGTCCGTCCATACATATTATTTGTTCCCCTCCTAGCGTGCCTTTTCCATCCAGTCTGCCCTTATGCCGCGATTCAGGAACACCAATCGGCTTAAGGTCAGGAATAAAGTCAATACAAAACTCAATGACCTCCTCATTTTGATGGCCCTTGGAGATGCTTCCTTCTGGCCTAGCATGGTTATGAACATATTTCTTTAAGACTCCCATGAACCTCTCAAAGGGGAACATATTGTGTAGAAATACAGGACCCAAAACGTTAATCTCTTTGCATAGGTGAACTAGGACGTGCGTCATGATGTTGAAGAAGGATGGTGGGAACACCAACTCGAAACTGACAAGACATTGCACCAAATCATTCTGTAACCTTGGTATGATTTCTGGATCGATTACCTTCTGAGAGATTGCATTGACAAATGCACATAGCTTCACAATGGCTAATCGAACGTTTTCCGGTAGAAGCCCCCTCAATGCAACCGGAAGCAGTTGCGTCATAATCACGTGGTAGTCATGATACTTTAGGTTCTGGAACTTTTTCTCTGCCATGTTTATTATTCCCTTTATATTCGACGAGAAGCCAGACGGTACCTTAATACTGAGCAGGCATTCAAAGAAGATTTCCTTCTCTTCTTTGGTAAGAGCGTAGCTTGCATGACCCTGATGTATGCAGTCTTCTCCGTGCATACGTTGCTGGTCCTCCCGTGCCTCAGGTGTATCTTTTGTCTTCCCATACACACCCAAGAAGCCAAGCAGGGTCACGCAAAGATTCTTCGTGACGTGCATCACGTCGATTGCGGAGCGGACCTGTAGGTCGTTCCAATATGGCAGGTCCCAAAATATAGATTTCTTCTTCCACATGGGTGCGCGTCCGTTCGCGTCCTTCGGAACAGGTTGTCCGCCAGGACCCTTTCCAAATATCACCTTAAAATCCGTGACCATATCATGTACATCAGCACCAGTACGGTGGCGAGGCTTCGTCCGGTGATCCGCCTCACCTTTGAAATGCTTGCCTTTCTTTCTTACGGGATGCCTGCTCGGAAGAAATCAACGATGTCCCAGGTACACATTCTTCTTACAACTATTCAAATATATACTGTCGGTATCATCCAAATAGTGCGTGCATCCGCGGTATCCCTTGGTTGTCTGTCCTGAAAGGTTACTGAGAGCAGGCCAATCATTGATGGTCACGAACAGCAACGCCTTGAGGTCAAATTCTTCCCCCATGTGCTCATCCCATGCACGTACACCTGTTCCATTCCACAGTTGTAAAAGTTCTTCAACTAATGGCCTTAGGTACACATCAATGTCGTTGCCGGGTTGCTTAGGGCCTTGGATGAGCACTGGCATCATAATGAACTTCCGCTTCATGCACAACCAAGGAGGAAGGTTATACAAACATACAGTCACAGGCCAGGTGCTATGGTTGCTGCTCTGCTCCCCAAAAGGATTAATGCCATCTGCGCTTAGACCAAACCATACGCTCCTTGCGTCATCTGCAAACTCCTTCCCATACTTTCTTTCGATTTTTCTCCACTGCGACCCGTCAGCGGGTACTCTCAACTTTCCGTCTTTCTTACGGTCTTCTCTGTGCCATCGCATCGCCTTGGCATGCTCTTTGTTTTGGAACAAACGTTTCAACCGTGGTATTATAGGAGAATACCACATCACCTTGGCAGGAATCTTCTTCCTGGGGCGCTCGCCCTCGACATCACCAGGCTCATCGTGGCTGATCTTATAGCGCAATGCACCACATACTGGGCAAGCGTTCAAATCCTCGTACTCACCACGGTAGAGGATGCAATCATTAGGGCATGCATGTATCTTTTGCACCTCTAACCCTAGAGGGCAGACAGCCTTCTTTTCTTCGTACGTACTCTCGGGCAATTCGTTGTCCTTTGGAAGCATATCCTTTATCATTACCAGCAACTTTCCAAATCCCTTGTCAGATACACCATTCTCTGCCTTCCATTGCAGCAATTCCAATGTGGTGCCCAGCTTTTTCTTGTCACCTACGCAATTCGGGTACAACAATTTTTTGTGATCCTCTAACATGCGCTGCAACTTCTTCTTCTCCAAATCACTTGCGCAGTTTCTCTTTGCATCGGCAATGGCCCGACCTAGATCATCAACGGGCTCATCTGATGCCTCTTCTTCAGCTTCTTCCCGCATTGCCGGCTCAGCTTCTTCCCCCATTGTTGTATCATCGTATTCAGGGAACCCATGGCCAGGATAGCTGTCGTCGTCCTCTTCTTCTTCATTGTCTTCCATCATAACCCCTCTTTCTCCGTGCTTGGTCCAAACATTATAGTGGGGCATGAAACCGGACTCAAACAGGTGGACGTGAATGGTTCTTGACGTAGAGTAATTGCGATCATTCTTACAGACAGCACATGGACAAGGCATAAAACCATCCGCCCGCTTGTTTGCCTCAGCCGCAAGCAGAAAAGTATGCACGCCCTCAACGAACTGGGGAGAGCATCGGTCATCGTACATCCATTGCCGGCTCATCTTCATTACACAACACCGAATAGACCAAATTAATACAAGTTCATACATAAAGTTCATACAACACTTAAATGCAACAAACAAATAACTCTCTAGCTAAAGCATTTAAATGCAACAACAAATGCGATAAAGATCGCAACTAAGGTAACAATTGATCCAACAGCATAATGATACCAAGCCTCACTATCGATGGCATATTTTCTAATCTTTCTATTCTTCAAGCGCATTTTCTCCATCTTGATCTTGTGATCATCGACGACATCGGCAACATGCAACTCCAATTCCATCTTCTCCCCCTCAATTCTTTTCAATTTTTCTTTCAAGTACTCGTTTTCTCTTTCAATTAAATTTAACCTCTCAACAATAGGGTCAGTTGGAATTTCTGGTTCACATACCTCCTAGATAAAAATATCTATTTCAACTTGATGGGCATAATTTGTCATAAACACGAAATGCAACTAATAGTTTTAAAAGAGAATATACCACATCCGAATCATAACAAGGACGAGGGCTGACAGGGACGGATATCAAAACCATGGCACTATGTATAACAAACAACGTACGGGTAAGATAATTATTACATGATTAACTATATATCCAAATCACACAAACATCAATTTTTTATATAAAATTACATGAACAAGAGGCTCACCACAAGGTGGTGCCGGTGACGGGACGGTGCGGGCGATCGACGGTGGTTACGACGAAGATTTAGAAGGCACTAAGTAAACCACACCTACATATGCAAACTAAGTGTTATTTTTGACCTCAAATTGCATATAAATCAAATACTAGCACATATATATATTTCCTCCCAAATTACTAAACTCACAAATTAGTAACTATACAAAGCATGGGAAGAGCTAATCTACCAATGAGAGTTGAAAGGACAAACTTGCTAACCTTTGTGATCATTTGAATGGATGGGGGCCTTCAAATCTTGACAAATTTTGGTTAAATTTGTGAGGAGCTCGAGGGGAAAGGGGAAGAACAGAGGAGAAGTGAGGGGAAAGGGGAAGAACAGAGTGACTCGGGTGGACGAAGGGTTTATGTACGTCGACCTATAGTACCGGTTCGTGGCACGAACCGGTACTAAAGGTGCTGGAGGGGGCCCAGACTGACAACATCCTGCCACCACCCTCAGTAGTACCGGTTCGTGGCACGAACCGGTGCTAAAGGTTAGCCACGAACCGGTACTAATGAGAGCGGCCCGGCTAGCCATTGGAACCGGCACTAATGTATACATTAGTGCCGGCTCTAATACAAACCAGCACTAATGTGCTGCACGTTTGACCCTTTTTCTACTAGTGCAAAGAGACATACAAGTTCATTAAAGTTTAATTACAACATGAGCCAATCAATGTTTCAGAACTACACATAGCATCACTACTTTTGACTCGACTCATGGGACCAGAGCGTGGATGAAGCCGCCGTCTGTCGTGATGGTCATGAAATCGCGGGCGTTGTCAGCCTGCATTCGTAGTGTTGTCTCTATCTCACGGTTGGACGGTTGATATCTAAGGTAGAACTGCCCCGAGGTACGAAGGACATCTTGATGGATAATTTCCGCAAACTCCGACTGGATGTGAAAGAATTCTTGTCTGATGTCCGCGTCCTGGATTGTCGACAAGCTTGCGGCCCAATCTTTGAGATTATCTGGTAGCAGAAGGTGATGATGGTCCTGTACGATCTCCCGCATTTGATGGAGGGCGTCGTAGGCATCCTTCTGACCGCCAGACGGCTGCTTGATGCAGGAGAACTTTCTATTGTGGGCAAACACGTGTGCGCCGTACCGCCTACGAACTGGCTTGGCGAAGGTGCCTTCAGATTTGGTGTAGCCGGGGAGAACATCATCAAGAACTTTCTTGATATTTGTGTAGTCTATCTTGGAGTCACGGTCCGGGTCGAAATACGTGGCCATGGAATATTTCGGGCTTAAGAGGATGAGTGTGCAATGTGTGTCACTCCAGAGAACACGGAATGTTAGAAAAAAAAGAATAATCGAAATCTAAGAAATAATATGTTACGGGGCGGTTAGGGGATGAATTACTGGGGAAAGTAAGGCACGAGGAAGTTATCCTTATCTGGGTTTGCCAGAATGACGCCTTCGAGGTAAGAACTCGCGATATGCCGGTCCCCAGTGCTGCACAAGTTCTTGGCACGCATGTAAAAGGGGTCGACTATCACGATGTCCGGGGTCTTGTCTCTAATGATCCGCATCTCCATACTCAGCGAAAACAGCCGAACGAAGGTGTAGTGCAGCGGATGAAGGTTAAACATAGCAAATATGTCATCAAACCGCAGGACGATCGTACCCCCGATGGGGCCATCCACAAATCCCTTGCCCTCTGGCACCTTGGCCACGAAAACCGGGTATGCCACATCATTCTCTCTGAGACGCCGCTTCTCCAAAGAAAGAACACTGTCATGCAGACTCTGCAAAGTACCGGTTGCACCATTGAGCATATTTGTCGGTAGCATCGCCCTACCCGCCACATGCACCCTCCTCGAGATATCCTTAGGTGACGGTGGCCTGTCCTGAGCATGGATCGTACTCGGTGCCGGCTGGCTCGCACCCTTGTTACTCTTTCTTTTCTGTCCCTTCTTCTTCTGTTCTAATGGGACCGAGTTCTGCTCACAGACCGCCTTCTTGAGTGTGTTGGGGTTGATAATATTTGGCTCCTCGGCTATCTGAGGCTCGGTGAAGTCGGCAGCTGGAGGCGTCTCCTGAGAACTGAACGCCAGACGACGCCTGTAGCAATTGGGTTTCTCCGTCGTATGAGCTAGACCGCGGTCGTCTTTTGTAGGGTTGGGTTCTTGAGAAAGAGGCCCGCAGAATTCTTCATCGTACCCATGTTCGGCAAAGTACTTATCGACGTTGCTAAATGTACGACCGTCGTTGTTGTCCTCGTCATCCAAATCATGTGCCATATGCATGTTCGGATCCTGTGCCATAGGGATGTCCGGCATGTCTGGTAGCGTTGCGGAGGTCTTGCCATGGCTTGGCGCCGGCACGACTGGCGATGTTGTCTTCGGGGTGGTGTCCCCCGCCCCCAAACGAATCTGGCTCTTCGGCCAAAGCAGGGGCCAGCTTATGCAGGCGCTGAGGGTCATCAGATCATCTTCGTCGGCCCCGGCGGGTCGAATCGGAGGTAACAACTCGTCACAGCCTGGCAGCACCCGAACTAGTTGAACCCTATACATGGTGGGTGGCATCGGTTTACCGTGGAACATGGGGTTGCCCGGTTGAACGATTTTGCCCTTGGCGACATCGACCAACTCGTCGTTCATGAAGTGCAGGAGAGTGCACGGAACGTCGTTGGCGCCCTGCCAAAATAAGTAGGGCATCAGGGATGCCCAGTCAAAGGCAAAAGGAGATGAAGTCCTCGGCCGAGAGGCTTAATTAGTTACCGTGATGATGGTGTCGAGCTCGGCTAATGTCGAGGCACCGCCAATGGCGGGCGTGCAACTGACGGAGGGGCCGCTTGCTACCGAGGTGCCAGCCGGCGTACACCCGGGTACATTAAGCTCCAATGCCGGCTGTGCCGGCATCGGAGACACCAATACCGCCGCCGCCGGAGACACCAATGGCGCCGCCTACGTGTTGTGCTAGTTGCTGGCCGTGAAGCTGGGAATCGGGGGCCGTCCCTGTTGGCCACCCGCAATCCACGTCGTCATCCCATGAATCAAGGTAGGCATAATGACGGTGAGCGTCGATCCCAGCTGTTGTTGCACTTGCTCTTGGATAATCTCCGGAATCCGCGCCACTTGTGCCTTGAGTTCTTGAACCTCGCGCGACTGGCTTTCCGAGCTTGTCTTTTTCTCCTTTCGCCCACCAGCGGTATAGTATGACGACCATTTTGTGGACAAGCCTTTGCCGTCCACACGACCAACTGACGACGGCTTACTAATCTTATCCTTGTTTTTTCATTACGTTCAACGCCCTATTTAGAGTGCTGTCCCAAGCATGGGTACTTTGAGACGACCCCGCGCTACTGCTTTCAGTCTCCTTTGCCAGAACAAGCTCAAGCGCCCTATTCTTCGGATCCGTGGTAAGCTCCTTTGTTATTGGCTCCTCCTTGTACCGGGACCGGACATAGTTCCTGGTCTGCTTGTAACTGTTGTATTTCTCGAAGCGGGGCGGTAGGTCTTGCTCGGCACGCTCCGCGTCCTCTTTGTCCCATATAGGCTCCGCCACTCTGTAACCACCGGGACCGAGTTTGTGTTCCCCTAACATCAACTCCCGCATTTCTTTCCCCCACTGACTTGATTCGGAGGTTGCACTGCTCTCGCACTTGATCTTGAACTCGTTGTAGTCCTCTTCGCTGATCGAAAGATTTTTCTCCTTGATCTTCTCATAACTATCACCTTTCTCAATCATTCTCTTCACCGTGCTTCTCCAAGTAGATAGGGCCGTGCTCATCCTCGTGAGGGCGGCACTGTTCACTTATTTCCCTGAGAGGCGTGTGTTTTCAAATTCAGCGGGGAACTAGTATTGTTCGTGCAGCTTCGTGAAGATGAAGTTGCGCAAATTCCCTCGGTCCTTATGCCTAAGGTTCTCGGTGTTGATCGAGACGGTGCTCTGGAGAATGCACCCGAGCTTAACTGAGTACCCCTTGACTATATGTTTGGGCTCCGTTGGATGCCCGTCGGAGTTCACTTGAGTAAATTCCTCCTTGACGGTGCGGCGCACGTTCGGGCGCCGGTCCTTCCGTTGCCTCTTCGATTGACTGCCATCTGTGAGTGCGCCGCCATCATCAGTGGTGGCATCCTCGGCGGCACCATTAGTGGTGGCATCCTCGGTGGCACCATCAGTGGTGGCATCCCTGACGCCACTAGGGGTTGTGTAGTCAGGATCGTGTCTTTCACAGCGTCCTCATAGCGGTGAGGTTCTTCCTCCAACTCCTGGGACAGCTCCTAGAATTGCTTGCCGCCCGAACTGCCGGCCTCATTGTTGTGGGCCATGTTTCGCTCTAAATAGGGAAAAAGTTTGGTCAAAAAGTTGGTTATTGTCAAGGAACAAGATCATGGTCTCATCATTTAGGGTTTGTCGACACCGAGGCATCCTAAAAGCTAAGCTTTTATCATTTAGGGTTTGTCGACGCCGAGGCACCCTAAAAGCCTAAGCGTACATCATTTAGGTACTCATCGACACCGAGGCACCCTATAGAAGCCAAGGTTTCATCATTTAGGGTTTGTCTACGCCGAGGCACCCTAAATGCTAAGTTAAGTTTTCATCATTTAGGGTTTATCGATTCCGAGGCACCCTAGGTTGGGCTTAATCACTTGGCTCTATTGCCACCTATGTTGGGTTTATCATCTAGGGTTTATCGATGCTAAGGAGAATTCTAAGGTGGGCCTAATCACTTGTCTCTATTGCCACCTATGGTTTAATGCAGCAAGAATAAAGGGGCAGTTGATCCAACTGAACTAAGTACTAAGATACCCCGGCCCATGCATTAGTAGCAAGTACCCCATATGTTCGATTTTTAGCAAAGTCATGCTAAAATTCATGGAAAATTTCAGCATGACCTTTGCTGAAAATAGGACATACGGAGTACCCGAATTTGCCGGAACGGAAGTTAATCGACATTCCGGCAAACTCAAGGGCCTCTCGGGGTACCTGCAAATTCATCATGACACAATGGTTGGAGACAAAACCCAGCAACTTTACAAGTCTTTCACAGATTTGTTTGCAAGTTCTGATATGTAATAAAGATGAGCCTCCAATGCTGATTTGTTTGCCTCAAGACAAGATGAACCTCCAATGCAACAAGTAATAAAATGTTCAACAATGTATCAGATTCGGCAACAGTTTAACATCTACTCCAGTAATTATACAACATCATGGCCAACATTTATCCTCTCTAGAAATTAGAAACAAAATAAAGGAACATTACATAGTAGACATCAAATTAAAATAACATATACAGTACATACAGGTAGGTAATACTAAAGCATGTTCCTATTAGCTAGTGACCATTATATTGCTTTAGGTTAGGGCCCTTACATTATTCTCTCTCTATCCCTTTCTTTAGCTGCACTGCATCACAAGGCAAATATGGTTCAAAATAAAATACTACTGAATAAGCACCTAGCAGAATAGTAAAATAAGCTTAAAAAATGCATACAGCTTGACATACAAACACAGACAGTTATGCAAGTGCTAGAGGTATGCATATATATATATATATATATATATATATATGTGAACGTGATCCTGAACTAGAGGTACACATGTTTGCTTACTCATCTCTGCAATTACTCGTGCTTATTTGCATTGTGCTATATATGGATGTCTTTTTTAAACTTTAAGTTTCTTGAAGGAGCAACATTGTGTGGTCTAGGTCATTATTAACAGTCCTGTTTAATTAAACTGAATTTCAGCAAGTTTTTAGAGTACTCCTGAGTATACACTGAGTAGTCCTGGAGTAATATACACTGAATTTAAACAAGTTTACACTGAATTAAACAAATTTTCATACTCCAAATTTAAACAAGTTTAAACCCGTTTCAGGTCACTTGTTTTAGGAGTATAAACTGAGTATGCAAACTGGATATACACTGAATTTAAATAAATTTACACTGAATCAGCATGTTTTATACTCCTTGCGACTTGAGTATGCAAACTGGGATACATGCTGATTTTTAAACCTGCCTACGCCTGATCTGCCTACTCCAAGTTCAATAAAGTTACAGGCCTAGCACTCTAGTAGTCCTGAAACTATAGTAAACTAATGACTGCAAATTTATAAAGTTCAGAACAAATGACAGCTACAGAGAGTAAGTACTCCTGAATGTACTCCAGGTTCAGAGCAAGGAGTACTTGCTGGACTAGAGGAGTACTTGTTCAGGATCAAGTTCACATAAACTACAGTTCTGAAATTAAAGTTAGAGTAAACAACGGTTCAAGATACAGTTCTGAAACTAGAGTACCTCTAGCACACAGATATCTTGCAGGTACCAAGTACTCCAATGCACATGGAGTACTAATTATTCATGTTTGCTAGGCACTACCCCCATAATTTTTTGAACCTAATTTGACCTAAATTCGAGAGGGATTTGACCACACTGTATCTAATTTGACCACACTAAATTCGAGGGGTGATTTTTAGCTGTTGTAGATGTACAGCCCCTAAATGATGGATGCAAATCATGAGTTACCTGGTCTCTTGTGTCTCATGATGTGTTTTGGTGGACTGAATATTTTTAGTTCAGTTTTCAATTGTCCTGGCTGAAAAATGCAGTTTAATTTGGAGTACATTTTCAGCTTAAGTGCAGTGTAGTTCACTGTATGTGTGGTGGGTGTAATAGCAATTTTGGATTTTCACTGAATCTGTGTGTACTTTCAGTGTAATTTAATGTGCATTTTGCCCTGTAATCTGTTTGGGGGGCTGATTTTTTTCCAGTTAAGTTATAGTGGTTTTGGACTGTATTTTTCAGTAATATGTCACTTATACTAATCTGAATATTTTTTGCAGTAACCCTGCAACTTTACTGCCATGTGATCTGAAACTTCCATATTGTCAGGTTTAAACCGTATATCCCTGTAATTACAATGTTTCTTTTTCAGTAATTTGGATTGTATTCCTGCCTTTTTTAGTGGTAGCAACACACTGTAATTACTGATGGCGGAGGAGGAAGAGAGGAGAAGAGAGGCAGAGGGAGGAGGGTTACCTGACCACGATGAGGTGGTGGCCGGAGTGGAGACGACGGAGGGCGGAGACAGCGAGCTTGGGGGAGGCTGGGATAGACGGCGGGGAGGTCGCGGGCCTCCTCTCCTGGTGGATGTGGGACCTCCTCTCCTGGTGGACGTGTTAGGGAACGTAGCAGAAATTCAAAAATTTCTACGCATCACCAAGATCAATATATGGAGTAATCTAACAACGAGGGGAAGGAGAGTGCATCTACATACCCTTGTAGATCGCTAAGCGGAAGCGTTCAAGTGAACGGGGTTGAAGGAGTCGTACTCGTCATGATCCAAATCACCGGAGATCCTAGTGCCGAACGGACGGCACCTCTGCGTTCAACACACGTACAGCCCGGGGACGTCTCCTCCTTCTTGATCTAGCAAGGGGAGAGGAGAAGTTGAGGGAGAGCTCCGGCAGCACGACGGCGTGGTGGTGGAGCTTTCAGTTCTCCGGCAGAGCTTCGCCAAGCACTACTACGGAGGAGGAGGTGTTGGGGAGGGAGAGGGCTACGCCAGGGGAAGGGTGAAGCTCCCATGCGCCTCCCCACTATATATAGGGGTGGAGGGGGCTGGTTTCTTGCCCTCCAAGTCCATTGGGGCGTTGGCAAAGGTGAGAGGAAAGAAATCTCATCATTTCCTTCCCCACCGATTGTTATCCCCCCTTTTTAGGGATCTTGATCTTATCCCTTCGGGATATGATCTTATTCCTTCTAAAGGGGGATCTTGGTGCGCCTTGACCAGGGGTGTGGGGCCTTTCCCCCACTACCCACGTTCATGTGGGTCCCCCCATGCAGGTGGTCCCCACTCCAGAACCTTCTAGAACCTTCCCGGTACAATACTGAAAAATCCCGAACATTTTCCAGTGGCCAAAATAGGACTTCCCATATATAAATCTTTACCTCCGGACCATTCCGGAACTCCTCGTGATGTCCAGGATCTCATCTGGGACTCCGAACAACATTCGGTAACTGCACACTAATTCCCATAACAACTCTAGCGTCACCAAACCTTAAGTGTGTAGACCCTACGGGTTCGGGAATCATGCAGACATGACTGAGACAGCTCTCTGGCCAATAACCAACAGCGGGATCTCGATACCCATGTTGGCTCCCACATGTTCCATGATGATCTCATCGGATGAACCACGATATCGAGGATTCAATCAATCCCGTATTCAATTCCCTTTGTCTAACGGTATTGTACTTGCCCGAGATTCTATCGTCGGTATACCGATACCTTGTTCAATCTTGTTACCGGCAAGTCTCTTTACTCGTTCCGTAACACATCATCCCGTGATCAACCCCTTGGTCACATTGTGCACATTATGATGATGTCCTACCGAGTGGGCCCAGAGATACCTCTCCATTTACACGAAGTGACAAATCCCAGTCTCGATTCGTGCCAACCCAACAGATACTTCCGGAGATACCTGTAGTGCACCTTCATTGCCACCTAGTTACGTTGTGACATTTGGTACACCCAAAGCATTCCTACGGTATCCGGGAGTTGCACAATCTCATGGTCTAAGGAAATGATACTTGACATTAGAAAAGCTTTAGCATACGAACTACGATCTTTGTGCTAGGCTTAGGATTGGGTCTTGTCCATCACATCATTCTGCTAATGATGTGATCCCGTTATTAACGACATCTAATGTCCATGGTCAGGAAGCCTTAACCATCTGTTGATCAACAAGCTAGTCAACTAGAGGCTCACTAGGGACATGGTGTTGTCTAAGTACCCACACATGTATCTGAGTTTCCTATCAATACAATTATAGCATGGATAATAAACGATTATCATGAACAAGGAAATATAATAATAACTAATTTATTATTGTCTCCAGGGCATATTTCCAACAGTCTCCCACTTGCACTAGAGTCAATAATCTAGTTCACATCGTCATGTGATTAACATTCACACGTCACATCGCCATGTGACCAACATCCAAAGAGTTTACTAGTGTCATTAAACTACTTCACATCATCATGTGATTAAGACTCAATGAGTTCTGGGGTTTGATCGTGTTTTGCTTGTGAGAGAGGTTTTAGTCAACGGGTCTGTACTTCACAAATCTCTAGGTCATTCTGTAAATGATGCTTCCATGCTCCACTTGGAGCTATTCCAAATGGTTGCTCCACTATACGTATCCGGTTTGCTACTTAGAGTCACCCAGATAGGTGTTAAACCTTGCACCGACATAACCCTTTACGCCGAACTCTTTATCACCTCCATAATCGAGAAACATGTCCTTATTTACTCCAAGGACAATTTTGACCGCTGTCCAATGATCCATTCATGGATCATTCTTGTACCCCTTGACTGACTCATGGCAAGGTACACTTCCGGTGCGGTACACAGCATAGCATACTATAGAGCCTACGTCTGAAGCATAGGGGACGACCTTCGTCCTTTCTCTCTATTCTGCCGTGGTCGAGCTTTAAGTCTTAACTTCGTACCTTACATCTCAGGCAAGAACTCCTTCTTTGACTGATCCATCTTGAACACCTTCAAGATCATGTCAAGGTATATGCTCATTTGAAAGTACCATTAAGCGGTTTTGATCTATCCTCATAGATCTTGATGCTCAATGTTCAAGTAGCTTAATCCAGGTTTTCCCTTGAAAAATACTTTTCAAATAACCCTATATGCTTTTTAGAAATTATACATCATTTCTGATCAACAATATGTCAACAACATATATTCATCAGAAATTCTATAGCGCTCCCACCCACTTCTTTGGAAATACAAGTTTCTCATAAACTTTTGTATAAACCCAAAATCTTTGATCATCTCATCAAAGCGTACATTCCAACTCCGAGATGCTTACTCCAGTCCATGGGAGGATCACTAGAGCTAGCATACCTTTTAGCATCCTTAGGATCGACAAAACCTTTCTGATTGTATCACATACAACCTTTCCTTACGAAGACTGGTAAGGAAACTCGTTTTGACATCCATCTGCCAGATTTCATAAATGCAGCTAACGCTAACATGATTCCGACGGACTTAAGCATCGCTACGGATGAGAAAATCTCATCGTAGTCAACTCCTTGAACTTGTGAAAAACTCTTCGCCACAAGTCGAGCTTCATAGATGGTGACATTACCATCCACGTCCGTCTTCTTCTTAAAGATCCATTTATCTCAATGGCTTGCCGATCATTGGGAAAGTCCACCAAAGTCCATACTTTTTTCTGATACATGGATCCTATCTCGTTTCAGGGCTTCTAACCATTTGTCAGAATTTGGGCCCACCATTGCTTCTCCATAGCTCGTAGGTTCATTGTTGTCTAGCAACATGACCTTCAAGACAGGATTACTGTACCACTCTGAAGTAGTACGCATCCTTGTCACCCTACGAGGTACGTTAGTGACTTGATCCGAAGTTTCATGATCACTATCATAAGCTTCTACTTCAATTGGTGTAGGTGTCATAGGAACAACTTCCTGTGCCCTACTACACACTAGTTGTAGTGATGGTTCAATAACCATATCAAGTCTCCACCATCTTCCCACTCAATTCTTGAGACAAGCTTTTCCTCGAGAAAGGACCCGATTCAAGAAACAATCCCTATTGCTTTCGGATCTAAATTAGGAGGTATACCCAACTGTTTTGGGTGTCCTATGAAGATGCATTTTATCCGCTTTGGGTTCGAGCTTATCAACCTGAAACTTTTTCACATAAGCGTCGCATCCCCAAACCTTTAAGAAATGACAGCTTAGGTTTCTCTAAACCATAGTTCATACGGTGTCATCTCAACGGAATTACATGGTGACCTATTTAAAGTGAATGTGGTTGTCTCTAATGCCTAACCCATAAACGATAGTGGTAATTTGATAAGAGACATCATGGTACGCACCATATCCAATAGGGTGCAACTATGATGTTCGAACACACCATCAAACTATGGTGTTCCAGGCGGTATTAATTGTGAAACAATTTCCACAATGTCTTAATTGCGTGCCAAAGCCCGTAACTCAGATACTCATCTCTATGATCATATCATAGACATTTTATCCTCTTGTCACGATGATCTTCAACTTCACTCTGAAATTACTTGAACCATTCAATAATTCAGACTTGTGTTTCATCAAGTAAATATACTCAACATCTACTCGAATCATCTGTGAAGTAAGAACATAACGATATTCACTGCATGCCTCAGCACTCATTGGACTGCACACATCAAAATGTGTTACTTCCAACAGGTTGATATCTTGTTCCATCTTACTGAAAACAAGGCTTTTCAGTCATCTTGCCCATGTGGTATGATTTGCATATCTCAAGTGATTCAAAATCAAGTGAGTCCAAATGATCCATCTGCATGGAGTTTCTTCATGCGTATACACCAATAGACATGGTTCGCATGTCTCAAACTTTTCAAAAAACGAGTGAGTCCAAAGATCCATCAATATGGAGCTTCTTCATGCGTTTTATACCAATATGACTTGCATGGCAGTGCCACAAGTAAGTGGTACTATCATTACTATCTTATATCTTTTGGCATGAAAATGTGTATCACTGGGATCGAGATTCAATAAACCATTCCTTTAGGTGCAAGACCATTGAAGGTATTATTCAAATAAATAGAGTAACAATTATTCTCCTAAAATGAATAACCGTATTGCGATAGACATAATCCAATCATGTCTATGCTCAACGCAAACACCAAATGACAATTATTCAGGTTTAATACTAATCTTGATGGTAGAGGGAGCGTGCGATGTTTGATCACATCAAACTTGGAAACACTTCCAACACATATCGTCAGCTCACCTTTAGCTAGTCTCCGTTTATTCCGTAGCTCTTTTATTTCGAGTTACTAACACTTAGTAACCGAACCGGTATCTAATACCCTAGTGCTACTAGGAGTACTAGTAAAGTACACATAATGTATATCCAATATACTTCTATCGACCTTGCCAGCCTTCTTATCTACCAAGTATCTAGGGTAATTCTGCTCCAGTGGTTGTTCCCCTTATTACAGAAGCACTTAGTCTTGGGTTTGGGTTCAACCTTTGGTTTCTTCACTAGAGCAGCAGCTGATTTGCCGTTTCATGAAGTATCCCTTCTTCCCTTGCCCTTCTTGAAACTAGTGGTTTCACCAACCATCAACAATTGATGCTCCTTCTTGATTTCTACTTTCGCGGTGTCAAACATCGCGAATACCTCAAGGATCATCATATCTATCCCTAACATGTCATAGTTCATCACGAAGCTCTAGCAGCTTGGTGGCAATGACTTTGGAGAAACATCACTATCTCATCTGGAAGATCAACTCCCACTCGATTCAAGCGATTGTTGCACTCAGACAATCTGAGCACAAGCTCAGCGATTGAGCTTTTCTCCCTTAGTTTGCAGGCTAAGAAAATTGTCGGAGGTCTCATGCCTCTTGACGTGGGCACGAGCCTGAAATCCCAATTTCAGCCCTCGAAACATCTCATATGTTCCGCAACATTTCTAAAACATCTTTGGTGCCTCAACTCTAAACCGTTTAACTGAACTATCATGTAGTTATCAAAACGTGTATCTCCGATGTTCGCAACATCCACAAATGACGTTTGGGGTTCAACACACTAAGCGGTGCATTAAGGACATAAGCTTTCTACTGTCTGCATAATCGCTACAGTCAACTTTCAACTATATTTTCTCTAGGAACATATCTAAACAGTGGAACTAAAGCGCGAGCTTACGACATAATTTGCAAAGATCTTTTGACTATGTTCAGGATAATTAAGTTCATCTTATGAACTCCCACTCAGATAGACATCCCTCTAGTCATCTAATTGATTACATGATCCGAGTCAACTAGGCCGTGTCCGATCATCACGTGAGACGGACTAGTCATCATCGGTGAACATCTTCATGTTGATCGTATCTACTATACGACTCATGCTCGACCTTTCGGTCTCTTGTGTTCCGAGGCCATGTCTGTACATGCTAGGCTCGTCAAGTTAACCTAAGTGTTTTGCGTGTGTAAATCTGGCTTACACCCGTTGTATGTGAACGTAAGAATCTATCACACCCGATCATCACGTGGTGCTTCGAAACGACGAACTTTCGCAACGGTGCACAGTTAGGGGGAACACTTTCTTGAAATTTTAATGAGGGATCATCTTATTTACTACCGTCGTTCTAAGCAAATAAGATGTATAAACATGATGAACATCACATGCAATCAAATAGTGACATGATATGGCCAATATCATATTGCTGCTTTTGATCTCCAACTTCGGGGCTCCATGATCATCATCGTCACCGGCATGACACCATGATCTCCATCATCGTGTCTTCATGAAGTTGTCTCGCCAACTATTACTTCTACTACTATGGCTACCGGTTAGCAATAAAGTAAAGTAATTACATGGCGTTGTTTAATGACACACAGGTCATACAATAAATTAAGACAACTCCTATGGCTCCTGCCGGTTGTCATACTCATCGACATGCAAGTCGTGATTCCTATTACAAGAACATGATCAATCTCATACATCACATATCATTCATCACATTCTTCTTGGCCATATCACATCACATAGCATACCCTGCAAAAACAAGTTAGACGTCCTCTAATTGTTGTTTGCATGTTTTACGTGGCTGCTATGGGTTTCTAGCAAGAACGTTTCTTACCTACGCAAAAACCACAATGTGATATGTCAATTGCTATTTACCCTTCATAAGGACCCTTTTCATCGAATCCGTTCCGACTAAAGTGGGAGAGACTGGCACCCGCTAGCCACCTTATGCACCAAGTGCATGTCAATCGGTGGAACCTGTCTCACGTAAGTGTACGTGTAACGTCGGTCCAGGCCGCTTCATCCCACAATACCGTCAAAACAAGATTGGACTAGTAACGGTAAGCATATTGAACAAAATCAATGCCCACAACTACTTTGTGTTCTACTCGTGCAAAGAATCTACGCAATAGACCTAGCTCATGATGCCACTGTTAGGGAACGTAGCAGAAATTCAAAAATTTCTACGCATCACCAAGATCAATCTATGGAGTAATCTAGCAACGCGGGGAAGGAGAGTGCATCTACATACCCTTGTAGATCGCTAAGCGGAAGCGTTCAAGTGAACGGGGTTGAAGGAGTCGTTCTCGTCGTGATCCAAATCACCGGAGATCCTAGTGCCGAACGGACGGCACCTCCGCGTTCAACACACGTACATCCCGGGGACGTCTCCTCCTTCTTAATCCAGCAAGGGGAGAGGAGAAGTTGAGGGAGAGCTCCGGCAGCACGACGGCGTGGTGGTGGAGCTTGCAGTTCTCCGGTAGAGCTTTGCCAAGCACTACTACGGACGAGGAGGTGTTGGGGAGGGAGAGGGCTGCGCCATGGGAAGGGTGAAGCTCCCATGCGCCTCCCCACTATATATAGGGGTGGAGGGGGCTGGTTTCTTGCCCTCCAAGTCCATTGGGGCGTTGGCAAAGGTGAGAGGAAAGAAATCTCATCATTTCCTTCCCCACCGATTGTTATCCCCCCTTTTTAGGGATCTTGATCTTATCCCTTCGGGATATGATCTTATTCCTTCTAAGGGGGGATCTTGGTGCGCCTTGACCAGGGGTGTGGGGCCTTGCCCCCACTACCTACGTTCATGTGGGTCCCCCCATGCAGGTGGGCCCCACTCCGGAACCTTCTAGAACCTTCCCGGTACAATACTGAAAAATCCCGAACATTTTCCGGTGGCCAAAATAGGACTTCCCATATATAAATCTTTACCTCCGGACCATTTCGGAACTCCTCGTGACGTCCAGGATCTCATCCGGGACTCCGAACAACATTCGGTAACTGCACACTAATTCCCATAACAACTCTAGTGTGACCAAACCTTAAGTGTGTAGACCCTACGGGTTCGGGAATCATGCAGACATGACAGAGACAGCTCTCTGGCCAATAACCAACAGCGGGATCTGGATACCCATGTTGGCTCCCACATGTTCCACGATGATCTCATTGGATGAACCACGATGTCGAGGATTCAATCAATCCCGTATTCAATTCCCTTTGTCTAACGGTATTATACTTGCCCGAGATTCGATCGTCGGTATACCGATACCTTGTTCAATCTCGTTACCGGCAAGTCTCTTTACTCATTCCGTAACACATCATACCATGACCAACCCCTTGGTCACATTGTGAACATTATGATGATGTCCTACTGAGTGGGCCCAGAGATACCTCTCCGTTTACACGGAGTGACAAATCCCAGTCTCGATTCGTGCCAACCCAACAGATACTTTCGGAGATACCTGTAGTGCACCTTTATAGCCACCCAGTAACGTTGTGACATTTGGTACACCCAAAGCATTCCTACGGTATCCGGGAGTTGCACAATCTCATGGTCTAAGGAAATGATACTTGACATTAGAAAAGCTTTAGCATACGAACTACGATCTTTGTGCTAGGCTTAGGATTGGGTCTTGTCCATCACATCATTCTGCTAATGATGTCATCCCGTTATCAATGACATCTAATGTCCATGGTCAGGAAACCGTAACCATCTGTTGATCAACGAGCTAGTCAACTAGAGGCTCACTAGGGACATGGTGTTGTCTAAGTACCCACACATGTATCTGAGTTTCCTATCAATACAATTATAGCATGGATAATAAACGATTATCATGAACAAGGAAATATAATAATAACTAATTTATTATGGTCTCTAGGGCATATTTCCAACAGGACGTGGGGCGGCTCCGAGTCTCCAAGTCTCCAAGTCTCCGAGGCTCCAAATCTCCAGTGGTTTTCTAGGGTTTTGAGGGAGGCGATGGAGGCGGCGCTCGCTGGGGAGGCGGGGCTCGGGGGCGAGGTGGCGCTCGAGGGGGAGGAAGGGGAGAGGGAGGCGGCGGGGGCGCGTGGGCGGCTGCAGCGCAGTGGGTCAGGGCAGCAGCGGCGGCGGCGCGGTGGAGGGAGGGACGAGGGAGGGAGCGGCGCGGTGGAGGGAGAGGAACGAAGTGTTTGGCGAGAGGGAGGGACGAGGGAGGGACAAAGTGTATGGACGGGGAAAGCTTTCTAATGGCGCACCCCGCAGCGGTGCGCCATTAGAATGTTTTTTTAGATAGCAATGGCGCACCCCCAGCAGGTGCGCCATTAGAATGTTTTTTTATATATAGCAATGGTGCACAAGCCATACGTGTGCCATAAGTAATTTTTTTGTTGCATCTAATAATTTTTAAGAAAATGAATATGATCAATATGAAACAGTAATAATTTTTTATAAAAACAGTAATGATTTTTCAAAAAATATCATCAAATTTGTTAATTGAAAATATAATCAAATTTGTTTTTTTTTTTCAATTTTAGTTGCATTCATTTGTGACGGTGGAGCGGGCCGGGGAGGGTGCGGTGGGTCGTTAGCGGCGGGGGCTGGGAGTGGGGGAGGGTGTGCGGGGGGCCGGTCGGCGGCGGCGGCCGGTGGAGCGGGGGGAGGGTGCGGTGAGTCGTCGACGGCGGTGGAGCGGGGGAGGGTGCGGTGGGTCGTCGGCGGCGGTGGAGCGGGGGAGGGTGCGGGGGGTCTGCGGCGGTGGCCGGTGGAGTAGGGAAGGGTGCGGGGCCGGGGGGTCGGCGGCGGCGGCCGGTGGAGCGGGGGAGAGGGTGCGGGGGGTGCTCAGTGGCGAGGGGGTACCGGATCTGGCGAGGTGGGATAGCGATCGAGATGGAGGGTAATCGAGATCGAGTGTCCGTGAAGTTTAAAAAATATTAATGAGTTCAAAATTAAAGTGCCCATGAAATACAATCAGAAATATGAAGGCTACAATTTAAATACAATCGATCTTAGCTAGCTAGCTATTTGTTCACAATCTTCTTGCCCTTCTTTTTCGCAAATGGAGTTATTCTGTGGAACGGACGTCCTTTAGGTAGGGTGGTCCTGCTTCTTCTTGTGGTGTATGCTGCTACTTCATCGTCGTCGTCATGTTCGATCTTCGGGTCGCCGTACTTGTCGAAGTCTTGCTCATTGGCTACTCCATCCATTCCGACGATCTTCCTTTTGCCTCTCCTCACGACAACACGACTGGGCTTTGACGGGTCGGTAATGAAGAAGCATTGGTCCACTTGGGAAGCCAGTACCCATGGCTCATTTTTCGCGGTGACGTTTGCGCCCACGGTCTTGGATTTGGCTTCGGATATAACCATGGTGGTGAAATACCGGTCTTCTTTTAGGACGCTCTTGGCCCATCTGACACAGAACATCGGGACCTTCTCTCCAGCGTAGATCAGCTCCCAGATCTCCTCGATCGTTCCGTAGTATCTGTCCTTGTCGTTACCGGTGTAGGATTCCATGGTTACCTCGGAGTTCTGATAACCATCGCTCTTCATGTCCTTGTCCTCGGTGTAGAATGTGTAGCCGTTGATATCGCACGCCTCATAGGTCATCAGGTTGTGCTCAGCGCCCTGTGACAAGGCGAATATGAGTTGTTCTTCCGCGGAAGAATCCTCATGTAAAGGGTACGACAGAAGCTTCTGCTTGAACCAACGCGTGAAACATGAGTTGTGCTCTTTGATTATATCTCCGTCCATCCTCTGTTGGCCTCGGTCATTGTACGTCTTCTCAATAAAGGTTTTGTGCTCTTCCACCCAAGGATCGACCACGTCTATGTGTTGTAGCGCGACTAGTTTTGCTCTTTCAAAGTCGGCAAGTCGACCCTCGAAGTCGACATTCATTTCGCACAACCCTCATGGTGACCCCAACCAGCGAGCCTGCCGAGGTGCCTGTTGATGGGCAGACCAACGGGTTCCTCGATGCCTAGATAATTCGTGCAGTAGGAGATGCACTCTTCGGTCAGAAAGCCCCTGGCTATGCTTCCCTCTGGACGTGACATGTTGCGAACGTATCCTTTGATGACACCATTCATCCTTTCGAATGGCATCATGCTGTGCAGGAACGTCGGCCCGAGTTGGATGATATCCTCCATGATATGGACCAGCAGATGCACCATACACTACTGGAATCTGGCACTTTGCCATCTTCCATGGCAGATGGCAAAGGCATGGTCGGCAGATGGCAAAGGCTTTGCCATCTACCAGCAGATGGCAAACAGTTTGTCTGAAACCCTGCCGGCAAACGCTTCTTTGCCGTCTGCTGGCTGATGGCAAAGAGCCTGTGCCTTTGCCATCAGCTGGCAGATGGTAAAGCCTCTTAACGGGCTTAGCCCCGTTAGAAGGCTAACGACATACTTTGCCGTCTGCTAGCAGATGGCAAAGGCTGCAGGCTCTTTGCCGTCTGCTAGCAGATGGCATAGGCTTCATGCTCTTTGCCGTCTGCCAGCAGATGGCAAAGGCGCTTTGCCATCTGCTGGCAGATGACAAAGGGCCCAAATAGGCCAGCCCAAATTTTACATGTAGATGACACGTTGCCTGTTTGCCATCTGCCAGCTGATGGCAAAGCTCTTTGCCATCTGCTAGCAGATGGCAAAGTGCATATATTGCCCCATTTAATTTTGTTTTTTCTTATATCAATTCATTTTCACCGAAAATCAAACACAAATATATTTATATGACCAATATAGCATATTCAACACATATTACCAATAGTCATGAACATATATACATCGAACACATATCCAACACATGTTACCAATAGTAGCAAGTTTCATCCACTAGTAGATGGCAAAGAATTGGTTGATGGCAACCATGTTATTTGCCGTCTGTAAGTTCTTTGCCATCTGTTTTTTATAAGCAGATGGCAAAGACGTTCTTTGCCATCAGCTGGCAGATGGCAAAGAGCTGGCTGATGGCAAATTCCCCGTTTCCAGTAGTGATAACGTCAAAGAATGCGGGCGAGAAGTACATCTCAAGCTCGCATAGTATCACCACGATCTCTTCCTGTAGCCTTCTGAGTTGCCTCACGCCAACCGACTTCCGAGAGATGACGTCGAAAAAGTTGCATAGGCCAAATAGCGTTTCACGGACGTGCGCTTCCATGATCGAACGGATTGCAACTGGAAGTAACTGTGCCATCAGCACATGACAGTCGTGAGATTTCATCCCGCTGAACTTCTGCTTCGCTGGGTCTAGGTATCTGCTTATCTTCCCCGCGTAACCATAAGGAAGTTTTACTCCTACGAGGCATGTGAAAAAATGCTCGATCTCCTCCTGACTTAGAGTGAAGCACGCGGGAGGGTAGTCATTTCCGGTCTTCTTGGCCTTTTTGCCTTTGCGACGACTTTTCGTGTCCTGCTTCGCCTCATCATCATCATCATCATTAGCGTGAAGCTCCTCCCTGCTGCCCATCAATTTCAAGTCTGCCCTTGCTTTTGGCCCATCTTTGGTCCTCTCTAGCATGTTGAGCAGGGTACCAAGCAGACTCTCGCACACGTTCTTCGTGATATGCATGACATCAAGGCTGTGAGGCACACGGGGGATCTTCCAGTACGGCAAGTCCCACAAAACAGACCTCGTTTTCCATACCTTCAGCAGCGGCTCTGGCGCCTTTCGCTTCTTTCCCGGCTCTAGCGCCTTTTGCTTCTTTCCCGGCAGTGGGCAATGTTTCCAATTTTTCAACAGCTGGTCTATTTCCTTGCCGCTCCTCGTACGCGGGCGTCTTCGAGGTTCGGTTTCACCATCGAACAGATCCTTGCGTTTCCTCCACGGGTCATCGTCGCGAAGCCACCTTCGATGTCCCATGAACACGGTTTTCAAAGACCCGGGATCTCTATCTAGCTGGCGATACATTGTGTCATCCATGCACCTGACGCATCCAGAAAATCCGTGGACCACCTTCCCCGCGAGATATCCGTAACCGAGATAGTCGTGCACCGTCGTGAGCAGTGCGGCTCTCATAGGGAAATATTCTTTCTCTGCGGCGTCCCACGTATTTGCTGGTGTTTTCCACAGCGTGTCTAGCTCCTCTTTCAGCAGCCCCAGATACAGATTGATGTCGTTCCTTGGTTGTTTCGGCCCTTCAATTAGCATATTCATGTGAATGTGCTTCCTCTTCATGCACAACCAGGGGGAAGGTTGTACATCCACACAAACACAGGCCAGGTGCTATGTGTGCTTCTCTGGCTGCCAAACGGATTGACTCCATTGGTGCTCGCGCCCATCATGATGATCCTTGGATCCTTCCCAAATTCTAGGTGTTCGAAGTTCAACGCTTGCCACTGGCTCGCATCCTTTGGGTGACTCAGCATCTTGTCTTTTTTATTTATCTCCGGATCATTTGCTTGATCTTCTCACTTCTTCTCCTCCCTATCCGCCTGCCAACGCTGGAGATTTGCTACCTTAGGGTCCGCGAAATACCGCTGCAGACGAGGAGTGATCGGAAAGTACCACACCACTTTTCGAGGAGCTTTCTTCCTTTTCTTGTATCGAGTGACGCCGCACACCGGACATATGGTAGACTCCGCGTGCTCGTCCCGATAAATGATGCAATTGTTCATGCACACATGGTATTTCACGTGTGGTAAATCAAGAGGACACACGATTTTCTTTGCCTCCTCGAAACTGGTCAGGCACTTGTTCCCCTTGGGAAGACGTTTGTGCCAGAATGACATGTTCTCGTCGAAGCATGCGTCGGTCATTTTGTGTTTTACCTTCATCTCCAGAGCCATGAGCGTTACTTTCAGGCGAGTATCCTCGGGCCTGCATCCTTCATACAATGGAGTAACCGCGTCTATCTCCAGTTGATCCAGCTTGGCTTTCTCTCGGGCGGCAGCTCTTGCGTAATCCGTCTGCTTGAGAAGCAACTCTTGAATATGAGGGTCCTGCACCCAGCCCATCGATGGTCCATTGTCGTCTGCTCCACCGGCATCTTCATCTTCATGATCATGCCCTTCGTCTGCTCCGTCATCTTCCTCATCATCATGTCCAGCCTCTTCTACATGATGACTGTGTACAACATCACCATCGTGATCATGTCCTGGAGAATTTTCGTCTTCTCGCCCGCTCGAGCCGCGGTGGTTGTCTTGCTGCCCTTCCTCATTTCTTGCCCGGCCCCCATGGACGACTTCATAGTCATCTTCATCACCTTGCCACCGATAGCCATCCATGAAACCACGCAAGTGCAGGTGGTCCTGCACCTGCCCGGAATCCGGGTCCGCAATAAGGCTCTTCATCTTGCATCTTTGACACGGACATCTTATCTCCGTCTCATTCTTTTTTAGCATCTCGGCCTTCGCGGAGCTCAAAAACCTATTCACGATGCCTTCGATCATCATCTAGACCATGGTCGCCTGCGGAGTAGAGCAAAACGATATTTTAGAACCAAGAAAAAATTTGACATGACTTTCCCTGAAAATAGGACCAAAAAGAATGCATAGTGCCAAAATTCTCGCCGAAACGGAAATGAATCAACATTCCGGCAAAATATTGGTAACTATCGCATTTCAAATACCGGTACCTGCAAACACAAACATATATGCAACACCACAAACATATGCAACACCACGAACATACATAGATCTAGCTAGGCCACAAAAAGTGCATGCGCACGTTGTTGGAGAGGGAGACCAACATAAAGATAGCTTCACCCCTTACTTACCTATCAAAAAAAGGTAATTTAACCACTTAATTTGGATGAATCTATGGTGCAAATGAGGTGAGGCGGAGGAGGCAGCCGAGACAAGCTTGGAGGAGGAGGTGGAGAGAATGAAGTGGGGAAAGTGAGTGGGCAGGTGGGCTGTCTAAAATATCTTGTTGGTCCCAGGTTACTAATGGCGCGCCATATGCAAATGCGCCATTAGTAACCCTGGTTAATAATGGCGCACCTGCTGCTTGTGCGCAGAAGTTTTGCAAAAAAATCAAAAAATATATATTTTTTCTAATGGCGCACCGTGGCACAGTGCGCCATTACTAGTTTAAACTAGTAATGGCGCACTATGCTACGATGCGCCATTGGTAGTTTTGCAAAAAAAGAATAAAAAAACAACAGTAGTGCGCACTGTGTGGCCGGTGCGCCATTACTAGTGAGCACTAGTAATGGCGCACCGTGCCATGATGCGCCATTAGTATGTTTGGAAAAAAAATTGTTACTAGTGCCGCACCATGTGCCTAGTGCGCCATTAGTGTCTTCCACACTAATGGCGCACCTGCACATGGTGCGCCACTGCTATATAGTAGTGGCACACCACATGACAGATGCGCCATTAGTGTCCATCTCATCTATAGCCCTTTTTCTAGTAGTGCATCTATCTCGGTGTCCACAAGCTACACTACTGGAAACAGGGAATTTGCCATCAGTCAGCTCTTTGCCATCTGCCAGCTGATGGCAAAGAATGTCTTTGCTATCTGCTTATAAAAAATAGATGTCAAAGAACTGACAGACGGCAAAGAACAAGGTTGCCATCAGCCAATTCTTTGCCATCTGCTAGTGGATGGCAAATAATCTTTGCCATCTGCCAGCAGATGGCAAAGAGGTTGGCAAATCCTGCGGCCGTCAACGGGTAACGGCGTACCAGCCCCACCTCTTTCCCATCTGCCAGCAGACGGCAACGATTCTTTGCCATCTGCTGGCAGATGGCAAAGAGATGGGGTTTTTTTTTCCAGGTAACAAAAATAACTGTGGGGTTATCCCCTCTCTCTCTCCCCTCCTCTCCCTCCCTCCCACGCATCTCACCCGCCGCCGCCCCACCACCCCACCACTCCGCCGCCCGCGCCCGCACCACCCGCCGCCCCACCACCCCGCCGCCGCACCCAGCACCCCGCCCTCCCTCCCTCCCTCCCTAGCAGCAGATCCGCCCTCCCCTCCCCTCTCTCGCGCTGGAACCCCCTCCTCCCCTGGGCAGGCCATGGCGGCGCCGGCGGCCAGATGACTCCCTCCTCCCCTTCCCTCCCCTCCACTCCCCTCCTGTCACCAGGAGAGGAGAGGAGAGGAGAGGAGAGGGAGATCCTGCACGCAGGCCATGGCGGCGGCGAGATCCGCTCGGGGACATGAGGACCATGGCATGCTCTTCGTCAAGGAGACCGATGCCATGGAGCTGCTCCTCAAGGTCCGACCCTGGTGAGTTCAATCTATTGGTTCCGCCATTCTTCCCTTCCCTATCTCCCTCTACTAAGGCAAACCAGTGTTCTAGAAGCAACGGCGCCGTAAGTCATTGCGCCGGCGATACGGAGAAGTTCCACATTGTGAGCTTACAAGACAACCAACAGGCAGATTTATCGCAAGGCTTGACCTCATCGCTTGGGCAGCCCCAGCTCCATCAGAAGTGGATCCATCAAGAAAGCAGTGACCTGTGCTCTATCTTTTCCGGGGGTGCTCTGGCTAACACTATGTCTGGCACACTTCAAAGAGTTACAAGCAGTTCACTGCCACCAGAAGATCTTTTGGAGTGCACTCCGCACATCAAAGTTGGAGCCCATCCATCAATAGGAATACCAACTGCAAGTTCAGGGCTGCTTGAAAGGTCTGTCGGAGTTACCGCTGATTTGCGGGATTCTTGTATATATATCTCAGCAGTGTGCTCTTCCAATCAGTGATGGGTTTTCTGTCGACAAGTTACCAGTGCGCATCCCGTTCGATGGTACTGGCACGACAAAACTTGATGCTAGCTTTGTGGCTAGAGAACAAGAGATGGACCAGAAGGGGATATTTTTGGAAAGAATGCTTTTAGTATTTGTCCTTCTGAGAGCCTTATAGTAGCCAGCAATGCCAAATGTGGAGCTAATTCTTGTGGTAGTACAATGCTGCTCCCTCCTCATGATACCGAGAAACATTCAAAATACTTGCAGTTTGGGGTTGCAAGCAACTCTAGACATAGAATGGATGGTGGAATGAGACAAGACCAAAGACTGAACAGTGGAGGTTTTAGCTATGATGGTGGTGCCATTGTGCCTGAGCAGACCGATATGTACGATTTGGGAGTTCCAAAGCTGCAGGGTGGATTCAATTCTAGCAGCTGCAACTTTGATGGTCTTCTCAATTCCATGATAAAAGTGGGAGCTTCCTCCGCGTGCTGCGCTACCAGTATTTTTTGTTTTCAGTGTGAAAACTCCAAATTTTTCACATTGTTAGCCAGATCCTAAAACTATGTTGACGAACCTTTAGTCTCTATTTTGTACGCTCATGGAGATTTTAGCTGGGTACATTTGCATCAAAATATATCTTATATATGTTGTGGACTATTGTTACCTGTTGATAATGCTACTACAGAAAATATGTGAACGCCATCCCAGGACAGAGAAAGAGGCACTATGGACTAGGGATTACTTACTGGCTACCAACAACTGAAAATATGAGACATGGATTGACATGGAAACAAGGTATTACAAATTCCGTACTCCCATATAGTATAGAAAAAGATTAGTCGGCCTTTCCTTCTTGAGCTTATTTTCTTTATGGTTCATGTGCAGAGAAAGAAGAAACAAAAATAAGCATTATAGACTAGATGATGAGAACAGTGGTTTCTCTCAGTGCAATATGCTTAGTTGATGGAGCATGCTCCTGGGACATACCAGGCTAAAGTGATGTTCCAGAGTACACATGGAAAGTGACTTGATGGAAGTCAACGACATGGTAACAGGGTGATTGGATTTTGTGTTCTTTTGCGCAGTTCATTTATATGTTCATTTCAAATCAGTTAGCAATGACATTCAATGTGGAAGGAAGGTGAAACAACTTATGATTTCTAAGTAGGAGTATATATTATTTCCAGGCTTTGGTTTTACTTTTTTTGGCTTTAATGGGTCCTACCAGTGTGCATTGGGAAAAAATTATTTCAATCTAAGTGGCAACAGGTTCCAACGTGTATATGTATTATGTGCTAACACACATAAGTCCTCAAGTATATCATCCATCATGTCACTAACTTCCTGTCCATGACACACCCATGCTGCTGCATGTTGTTAGCACATTGAACTCCTTCCATGACTAACTTAACTCCTGAAGCTGTGGCCTACTCTATTGCCAGTTTCATAGAGTATGATCCTTTTTGGCCCTTTTTATGAAGTTGGCTATATTATCCTTGAGCTTAGTTTTATTTGGGAGGGAGAGAGAGGAAGAAAGGTTGATGACCCACCATCCAACAGCCAACCCTACCAAACATGGAAATGATAATATTAGGCATTCTATTCCAAGTTAGAAGTACAATAAAACAGCAACATTGTCTATTCATTTGCCTACTTGAATACTAAACAAGATTACTTCCTCAATTTTAACCAGGCATGATGATTCATGAATTTATATATGGGGAAAATTCGTTAGCTTCTTGATGTATTGCTATAATTGTTTTTTACGTATAAGATCTGTTAGATATAATCTTCATATTGTATATATACACGTACTTAAAAAGTACAATATAAAGGAATTTCCATAGTAGCTTAGTCAAGAGAAAGAACAAGAACTAATTAAACAATATATTACTCCCTTCGTCTCTGTTAGATATAATCTTCACATTGTATATATACACGTACTTAAAAAGTACAAAATAAAGGAATTTCCATAGTAGCTTAGTAAAGAGAAAGAACAAGAAATAATTAAACAATATTACTCCCGTCGTCTGGATTTTTTTAGTGTTAGATACATCCATTTGAGCGACAAATAATTTGGGATGGGGGAAGTATCAGGAAAGACAGATTACGACAGTGTACAAAATGGAACACCCATGTGCTACAAAATGACATGTCCGCATCAATTATGTACTAATACCAAATACTCCCTCCGTTCCTAAATATAGATCTTTTTAAAGGTTCCAACAGAGACTACATACGAATCAAAATGAGTGAATCTAAATTCTAAAATATGTATATATACATCCGTATGTGTTCGTATTGGAATCTCTAGACGGACTTATATTTAGGAACGGAGGGAGTAGATTTTAGAACTCAATTCTCATAGACAAAGCAAGAACCTTCGATGACTAATGCTTACAAAATTCTTCTTCTATGCAATATGATGAAGATAGTCCATGCTTCAATAACTATATCAAAAGAACTACACATTGTATATATACACATTCTACTAGTCTTCTAACTTTCTTCTTTCCCATTTTACAGACTTGCTTAAGATCACGAAAGCTTGGGTTCATGGAGTGCTTGTATTTAGTTTTTGTTTTGACCTTGTGAAACTTGCTACCTATGGATGAAACTGTGTAATATTGATGAAACTATGTTGATGAAACTATGTATATGTACGGATGAAACTTGCTACTATTGGTAACATGTATTGGATATATGTGTTCATGACTATTGGTAATATGTGTTGAATTTGCTATATTGGTCATATAAATATATTTGTGTTTGATTTTCTGTAAAAATGAATTGATATAAGAAAAAACAAAATTAAATGGGGCAATATAGTCACTTTGCCATCTGCTGGCAGATGGCAAAGAGGCCACGTGTCATCTACATTTAAAATTTGGGCTGGCCTATTTGGGCTCTTTGCCATCAGCCAGCAGATGGCAAAGAAGCCTTTACCGGCAGGGTTTCAGACAAACTGTTTGCCATCTGCTGGCAGATGGCAAAGCCTTTGCCATCCGCCGACCATGCCTTTGCCATCTGCCATGGCAGGTGGCAAAGTGCCAGATTCCAGTAGTGCTACACGCCGGTGGGAGAAGGTGGAGGCGATGAGTACTTCAGCCGCGGCGTGTTACCGCCCTCGATGTACTCGAGGACGGCCTCCAGCGTGCGGCCGGGCATGCCGCACAATCAGCGTTGCCCCTCCGAGTTGTGGCGGCGGCGGGGTTTGGTGCCGTTCTTGGCGGTGAGTTGCTCGGCGTGGCGCCACTTGAAGTATGGCTCCCACAACGTGTTGTCGGGGGCATACCTCGGTTCGTTCCTTGCCGTCTGCAGCAGCGAGGATCGGATGCGGGCGATCTCCACCTGCAGGTACACCCCAGTGGGAGGCGGCGGCACTAGGACCCCGCCGACGCTCAGCCTCCACGCCCCCGGCACCCGCATGTCCGGTGGGGCCGGGTAGTCGGCCTCGTAGGGGAGGCGGGACTCCATCTCATGCAGATGACGGCGGCTGAAGCCGTTGGCCGCCGCCCATCGCTGGGGTAGTGTTCGGCCATGGGAGTCGCTGGCGTTGAGGACCAAGGAGAGGCAGGGAGCGTAGGCGGTGAGAGAGAGGTGAACTGCGTCGGGCGGGCAAGTATGCATCTCACCGGCGGGGGGAGGGTGGCTTTTATAGCCGTGGGCTGGCGGCGAGCGCGTGGCCGCCGTGCGTATGTGTGGCACAAGCGGGCGGGACGCGCGTCGTCGCGCCTTCACTGCACCGCCCGTGAGGAATTAATGGAAGACTGACCGGGATGGCAGTGCAGCAGCTTTGGCATTGATTCCCCGCGGGAAACCGAGGCGATGAGGACGATGAAGTGCCGAGTCGCTGACTTAGCGGGCCCACAGGATTTTGCGCCAAGAATGTCTACCCCGGGGCCCCAGCGTACCGGGTTTGGCCTGCGCCCGCCGACATCAAATTTGGCCCCAGCCGGCGAAAATTGGACTTTTGGGGGCACGGTTGGGCCGATTTTTCGGTGCCGACGATAAAAAATGACCTAGGGGGGACTTGTTAGGGGCGCGGGTGAAGATGCTGTAAGCATCGGCTCATCAGGCCGTGGCTCATCCACAATTTTTGGGAAAATAATAGTTACTATATCAATACTAGGTCAACCAAGACTAGGTCAAGGTGCTGAGGATATTAGGCATCTTTTATTTCTATGTGTGCATGCAAAGGAAGTGTGGAGGCGTCTTGGGATGTTGCAACTGGTGGAAGATGTTGTACCAGTGGATAGGTCGGGCTCGATTATATTCGAACATCTTTTAACCCTTCCCGATGATCTACTGATGGTACATTCTAATGTCAACTTCAAACAAGCACTAATGGTGGGAGCATGGTACTTGTGGTGGATACGGAGGCGAATGACACGTGATGAGCCGGTGCCACCTTCTTGGAGATGGCCCATATCCATTCTATCGATTGCTTCAAATTTTCAGAATTCATTGACAAGTTCACATGTAATGCCAGAGACTAAATGGTGTAAGCCGGATCCAGGATACACAAAACTAAATGTTGATGCAGCCTTTTTTCCAGATGAAGGGAGTGGGGCAACTGCGGCTGTTATGAGGGATATTCATGGAAACTTCATTGCCGCGCAATGCAATTTTGTACCGGTGGCGGCGGATGCGATTACAATGGAGGCGATGGCCATGAGGGATGGGCTATTCTTTGACGACTCTCTAGGACTAAACCAGATTGAAGCGGAATCAGATTCTCTCCAGATAATTAACTTCTGCAATGGCCAAGAAAGATGGTGGGATGAAGTTGCGGCTCTCTTCGCGGAATGCGTTGATATTAGTACGTCGATTGGGAAGGTCATTTTTAAGCATTGTATTCGTTCTTGTAATCAAGCGGCACATGTGCTAGCTAACTTCTCCTTTTGTAATAAGTCGAATCTCAGTTGGTTAAACGAGCCACCTGATGTCATTATCAGTAAGCTTGTGGATGATGTAAGTGTTCTATAATTCAATAAAGCTTGCCATGATGGCCTTTCCTCAAAAAAAAAAGACTAGGTCCAAGAATATCCTGCGTGCCTCCTCTTTTTTTCCTACTCGTGGTGGATGTATCCCTCGTACTATATCGCCCACGCTACCATGCAAAAAAAAAAAACCATGCGCTAATTTTTGTGCAAATCCAAGTAGGCCTAAGATATCGGGAATGAGGGTGTACAATTCTGTTTCCAGAGCTATCCGAGTCGATATATACTTTGTCCTACACGAGGGGGGAGTGCCTCAGATCGCGATCCCGAACTCAGCCTCCAGGCTCCAGCGGTCGCCGGCGCCGCCTGCGCGGCCCTACCGTGCCGGCCCCTCGCGACCTCACCTCCTCCACCTCCAATCCCCCCTGTCTGCCTCCCCTCGCCGGCAGGTTGCCCGTCGCAGCTCGATCCCGCGGCCGCGCCGTAGAGACAGCACGCGAGCACCGGAGTAGCCTACAACAAGGAGTTGGTAAGACTGCTTCGGCATCTTTATATTATCGACTGCCTGATGCCCTGCTGTGTTGTTGTGCCCGGCTGCCCAACCCCATTAACCCTAAATCCCGAATGCCGAAGCCCAATTGTTACATCACCTGTTTTCATTATTACTGCGTTGCTGATATTTTCGGAATCCCCAATTTACTTCTGTTTTTCTTTACATTGTGTTTCTTGTAATTGTAGAATCATGCGCATTTCAAACATACGATTGAACTGCAGTGTTGTGAATTGATTGACTGTTTATATTCTTCATTTGCCAACTTTTCACATCTATGCGATTTTTACTTCCTGACAAGTGCGCCCACCATCTGATTTCTTTCTGGTCCGCTAATGCATCGGTCAATTTTATAACGTCTGCTCTTCTGTTACTGCCATAGTCCATCCATGTGGTGTGTCAATTCACTAGTTTCTTATGCTAGTTTGGTGTTAATCCTGTTGTACAATCTTCAAAAATGAAGAGAGTTTTTTGTTTATGCATCTAAGACTATTACTTCTTTCCAACTATTTGTATTTGCCTACTCTAAACATTGTAAAACCTAATTATAATGTTCTTTCCGTTAAGACTGTGTACTATATGTGATGCCGAGTTTTATTTTTTAATATGACACAGGGAACTCCGAAAATTTCTGCTCTGCCGTTGCCACCAAAAGCCATGCCGATGTGGCGTCGAGTGCGGCCTCAAACGTCTGGCCATGAGGACCGCCTTAGTGCACTCCATGACGATCTGATCCTCCTCATAGTAAGCAGGCTGGACACCCGAACAGCCCTCTCCATGGCCGTCCTTGCCAGGCGCTGGGTTTGCATCCCACGCAAACTGTCGGCGCTCGACTTCAGGGTGAGCGACATACTCCCGCCGGAGTATGAACGGACCATCGCCCTACGCCAACGCAACATACCGCATGACGCCACTTTGGCCGGGGCACTCGACGGTCTCAAGGCACGATGTGAGATCGACACAATAAGGTCATTCGCCAACGGAATCACGAGCTTCTTGGAAGCAGACAGTGGCCATGACCGGCGCGTGAAGACCCTCCGTCTCGAGTTTTTTCAGACATACAACAGCATCTGTGTGGACCGCCTGATCAATGCTGCGGTCGGCGCATGGGGGGTGGAAGATCTGGAGGTTGTCGTCAGGCAATCATCTGGTTATGATCAGACGCGGACATACAACTTCCCCCACAACTCCCTCAACCTCCCGTGTTGCCTTCGCAGACTGACCTTGGGCAAGTACTGTGCACTGCCACCGCTGCACAACTACAACACGCTTACCAAGCTTGTACTGCGTGACATGTCGGCTTCCACGCCCGTGAACGTGTACGAGAGGGTGTTCAGAGACTGCACCGGCCTGCAGGTGCTTCACCTCACGTCCTGCTGTTGTGCACATACCACTCTGGTGGTGGACGCGCCGTGTTCACATCTGAGGGAGCTCGTCCTGGAAGAGTGCTCGTTCTCTGTGATCGAGCTGCGCGACCTCCCAATGCTTGTCTGCCTAGCGTGCTGTCTAACCGACACTTCAAAGATTCTATTTGGCTCTGTTCCGAGCCTCATGGACACTAACCTCTCATTTTCCCTAGAGGATGATACTATAGTGGAGGCACGGGGGAGAGATGAGTTCGACTCGTTCCTCGGTATGTCCCCCACCATGGCGAACCTTGTCATCCGATTTACTGGGCGGAGAAGATGGATTCGAGCCAGCCGTCCGGAGAGGAAGTTGCCGCACCTGAAAAGGCTCCTAGTCGCCGACGTGCCTTCAAATTGGGATATCTCATGGACACGTGGCCTCCTCATGGCCTCGACATTTCTTGAGGTCCTGCATATCCACGTGCCTCACTCGGAAACGGAGCCAGATTACCTGCGCGGGATGAATTGGTACAAATCACGCAATGAGCTTCGACACCATCAGCTCAAAGAATTGGTCGTGATTGGATTCACGCAGCGTAACATATGGCTTTTGAAGTATGTTGTGACGGTGTGCACATCGTTGCAACACATTGTTTTGCTGAAGGATGGCCATGTTCGGTACATCGGACTCTGGGATTGGCGGATGGTCGGGCAGCAAACATGTCCATGGAGCGATGATGAGAAAATGGTGGTGAGAAGAATGATTAAAAAGTTTGGGCTCAGGCCTCTTCCTGAACTGATCTTGGGATGATCTCTTTTTTTGCTCTTATGTACACATTGTTATTGGACCTAGAGGGATCTTGTGATCGATGGGAAAATATGTTTGTCCTCAGTTAGTTTCACTCCATCGATGTGCATTTAACAATTCTCAAACTAAATAGTAGTATAGTTCGTGGGAGTAGCACCAAGAGTATGCCAACATCATTGGACGCCTGCAATCTCAAGCTTCAATGGTACGTGCAGGGCCAAGTAACTCCAGAAGCCACGTACTACGAACATGCCTCATCACAGGCACTCAGGGACTGCAGGCACCGGTTCGTATCATCCTGGTGCTGTGTATGGTAATCTGATGGCAACATTCATGATCATCAACCGGCAGTGGTGGAGCCAACATCTGAACAATGGGTGTACATAGACCAGCAAAATACTTTTACTCAAGTTTATTTATGTATAGTGTTATATATATGAATTATACCTAAGTATACAAGCATTTTGCCAAAGTAGTGGGTATACATTTGTACACCCAAGTCGTCAACTAGCTCCGCCCATGTCAACCGGTCCATCTTATACCTGTCCAAGCTGAACAAGACTCTGAGATCAGTATGTTCGCAGCACTAGGATGTAGCTTGTCAGCATTTTCGATCTGTCATCGTATCTTAGTGCAGCATGCAATTTCACGCAATAACTTTGTCTCTAACTGTGTAATCTCATTTGTTTGAGAACCACCAATCACATGTACCATTTCAAGCTTACTTTGCTGTTTTGCAATATTCGTTAACTGAGATGTATGCTTTGGTCACCTAAGCTGGCACGCCAGTACAGCGACACTACAGGTTCTGCAACACCAGATAAAGATGTTCATCATTTTGCAAGTTCCTTTTTTTAAAATTATATGCAAACCGAGCTGCATTTATTGCACGAGGTCACCTGCAACTGCTGACTGCTATGCTCCAGCAGGTTCGTATGATGTCGACCCCCCGGTGAAAGGCTGTAGGTTAACTCTTTCCGCTGCCTTGTCCAACACCACCTTATGTGCACCCGAATGACAGAGACAAATCGTGTGCATAGTGTTCTTGCATCGCTCAAGATTAGTGAGTGGAATCACCGTGGGGGGATTTCTCCCACCTGAATATATTGCTCAAAAGCGGCCAAAGCCAAGAGTCACCCCTTAGGCTTTCATTGATCCAGTTTATAAGGAAAACATAAACAAGTTGACCCCGTTTATGAGGGAAGTGACTGAGAACCTTACATGTAGTAGGAAGGGAAAAGGAAGAAGAGAAAAAAAAGACGCCCAGGACAAGGCACGTCTAGCTAGTAGACTAAAGGACCAACACCATGAAAAAAAACAAGTAGATGTGGGGTGTCATCAAGGGATCACAATACCAGAACTTTGCAAGGAGCCCGACGCACTGCACCGGTGTGCGTACCGAGCCTCAGAGCGCAACTCATGAGCATCCACAATCAATGCATGAAACTAAACATGAACCTTGAATGGGAGCTCCGCCACGGAAATTTGAAACGATTAGCAGGTTGGGGAGGCAGATGAACCGAGACATCACCAAGAGCAGAAAGCTCGCCGCAACCCATCGGTAGCCATGGGAGGGTCTTGAGCATGCACAGCAACAAGGGCGAGACATCTTCACGAAGGGATACAGGTGGCCGCCCTGTAGCGCCAAAGGCACTGCCGCTGAATCCCCAAAGAACACCACCATATAGCGACAGTCGACCCCAAGCCGGCCGCGACACCACCACCACCACCATCACACCCACAACAAGCATCCACCACACTAATCAGCCGAGGCCACCACCGTCGACCCCAAGCTAGCAGCACCACCACCACCTAACACGCCACCTTCAACCACACACAGTAACGAAAGCCGTCGTTTGGGTCTCCATGATGACGCCTCCAAGGAGGAAGTGGTGTCGAGGACTAGGGTTGGATGGAACGAGCGGGCTTTTGGGCCCGTTCAGGACCGGACCGTACGGTCCAGGACCAGTAGGAAAGCTGGTCAGTCCGGGCTTCAATATTCGGCCCGAAAAAATGTCGGTCTGGTCCGGTCTTTCACGGAGCCGCTCGGTCGGACCGAGAAAATGCAGTCACCGCCGCCGCCGTTCCTCGTTGTCGCAGCCACCAGCAGCCTCCGGGTAAACCACCATGTCTCCGAGCTTTCCCTCTCCTTCCTTCCTCTCCTCCTTGTGCGTTGTATCCTCTTGCAGCCGATCGCCATCGCTGTCGTGCGTGCACTACAGCCGATCTGGAGTTCTCGAACATGGCATCGACCCCAACCGTGGCACCAATTCCTGCGGGTATTGCGGCTGCATGAGCTGAAATCGTGCCATGACACGAGCTGTGGGTCAAGATGTTTTTCTTGCAACTGAATGGAACGAAAGAATAGCCACAAATTAGTATTGCGGCCGTGCCATCCAACGTCCACCCGTACGCAGATATGTTGCTGGTGCATGAGCTGAAATCGTGCCATGCCACGAGCTCCCACTACGGCGTGATCTAACGAACGTGAAACTAATCGAAGAGGTGGACATGCACACGTTGCATGGCGAGTGACTTTCTGCACTGAATGAAAATTAAGTACACACCGGGCACCAGCTCTCAAGGAGACAATCTGAACGCTCTGCGCCTCGCCGGCGCCACCAGCAAGTACTGGGGCACGATCCTGAACACACTGAAGGTAAAGCCGCAGCTGTTCGTTTCTGCACTTCTTCTGGATGAGTGCGAAGACTGCCAATTAAATACGTGTTGTTGAACTTCCAGAAAAATCAGTTTCGTTAGATTCAGAAAATTCAATTTGTCAGTTTCACTCGCGCACGTCGCCCAGTTCATCAGTTTCACTCGCGCACGTCGTCCAGTTCGTCACACCACTCGCGCACGTCGTCAAACTCGCCGCTGCACCTGCACACATAGACCCCGCCCATTCGGTCCATTCGGTCTGGCCCGGGCTTCGTCGCCGCTGGTCCGGTCCCTGAGATCAGGCACTAGTAGAAAAGGGGCATTTGTCCCGGTTCGTAAGGGCCGGGACTAATGGGTCGTTACTAATACCTCCACCCTTTAGTCCCGGTTCAAACACGAACCGGGACAGATGTGCCTCCACGTGGCCGGTGTGCCGAGCCAGTCAATGGGGCCTTTGGTCCCGGTTGGTGGCACCAACCGGGACCAAAAGTCCATGTTTTTTCTAAAAAGTCGCTGCTTTAGGGGTTTTGGGGGTTATTTTTAGGTTGTTATTAGCTAGCTAATAGAGAGAAGTGTCCTCTCTTATATGTCCTTGGTTTACCAACGCTGCTGCTATGTTCATTTCACCCACTGATATAATAAGTCATGCATGCTCGCATCATACATCATCATATATAATAACAAGTCCTACTAATCATGCATCATCATACAACTTCTACTCGTTATTAATAATAAGTCATACGATCATCATCCTCATAGTCACCGAACCCAACCCTACATAATTGTTCTTAGCACATGATCATCAGTATCAGGTAGGACCTAAACACCCTTAAGGTAAAATAGCATAAAACAATATAGACCCCGACTCTCCATTATGAAGAATGGCGATCATCATGTCTCCAATTCTTGCCCTTGGCTGCCTTTTGCTTACAAGAAGCTCCTTACGACTGTCCATACATTTTTTCCATTCTTTGATTGTCATGTCTCCACTTGTTTTAGAAACCCAGTATGGACAGTTGAGATTCGTAGGAAGACCTGGTTATATGTTCAAAACATGAAGGGTACCGTGTGTATATATCAGATGAGGTACACAATCATTTAGGATTATCTGTTGAAAAACATAGTAATAACTTCATAGTTAGCAATGATATACTAGTTTTACAAGTGTGCAAAAAGATGCACGGATGTCGTAATAGTAAAAAATCTTAGCAGGGTATCTCCATGGTAGTTACCGTAGTTCAACACGTGCACTAGTGGCACGTATTGACCATAATGTTGAGGTGTTGGATTGTAGATATTGTAATTCTCAAGATCAGTACAAAATGCGACCAGATAATTTTTCTCCTGATAAGTTAATTCGGAGCCTTCGGTGTAGTAGGTTCTGTCTACCATCTTCCGCACATTCTTTGAAGAATGAAAATAAGCTGTCAATGGAAATAAGTTGTCAACTATTTTGAAATAAACAATATAAATTACTTAATAACTATGTTAAGCTCACATGGGGGAAGAATTGAAGGTGTATCCACAAAGACCCAAATCGAAGGTCTCTCTTGCTCGATTGTAGGATCACCAAGATCCATGGTGACAAGCATACCCTCATCAAAACCATACATCTTGCAAAGTGCTTCCCAATTTTTGCAACCAAAATGGGTTACACTCTCAGCATTGTATAGCTTTACTTGAAAATCCACACCATGATGGGTACTTAGGATAATTTTTTTGGTTTCCATACTTTCATGGTCTTCAAAACCCATCCTCTCCAAGACGTTAAAATAGTGTCTTGCATAGCATGGGATAAGCTAGTCGAACTGGAAAAGATAAAAAAACATGTTAAAATAGTTGAAGTTGTGCTTAATTACGAAAAAAACTATTGTCGTCGTTGCGTACCGTATGAACATCGAAGGTCTCCTCGAGCTTAATGCTAAAGCGCCGATCTTCGTCCAGCTCAATGAACCTGTCACACATACCTCCGTCGTCGTGGCAGCAGTCGCACTCCCTCGGGCGGTTTTCTCGTCCGAGTACGACATTTCCGGCCTATGTTCATAATTCAAATATTAAACTAGATCATTATTATTAATCACGGGTTGACTATCGGTGATGTACGTAGCTCCTCCTTTCATTCCCGAGTGCATTATTACACCAAATTGTCTAGCACACGGGAATGAAGGAGAACTTATCCAATATGAGCATTCAATAAGCAAAACCAAATCATAAAATAAGCAAAACCAAATCATAAAATAAAATAGTATTCAAATTAGCATGCATTCAATAATTATAAGAAAAAGTACATCATCTCTTGGTGTCCGTACATCGTCGAATATTATCACTATTATAGCATCACTAATACAACTAGAACCGTAGCACCCGACGGGTATCGTCATGGGCGGTGGACACCCAAAGATAAGGAACCAGCACAGGATCATAGCTCCAGTGAGATCCTTGAAGAACCTGCCCTCCAATGCAACCATGTAGCGACGGACGTGCTCGTCCTCCTCGCTGACACGGTGACGTACCACCTCCGCGGTGTCCGGAAGCCTCAGCACCGTCACTGGCCGACGCGACCGCCACCAAACAAGGATCGGGTCAACAACGGGCTGCCTCCTCACCAACCTACGTCCCTCGGAAGGTAGCACCTCCCAATACCAGCCCGGCAGAGCCCAGTCCCGAACATGGCCCTGATCAAGCAGGCCTCCACCACTGAGTCGACAACAACGAGGATGCGGGATAGGCATCGCCGACGTCGATGCGGGAACTACTTCTATATATAGTCAAATAAAGTAGTTTTATTAATTAAATCAACTAGCTAGTTCAACTACTAAGCACTTACTATAAATAAATAAAGTAGTACTTACTAAAAACAAATTACTTCTATATATAGTAAAATAAAGTAGTTTATTAAATCAACTAGCTAGTTCAACTATATATGAAGCACTTACTATAAATAAAATAAAGTAGTACTTACTATGGATTGTGTTTCTCCTATTTAGAGAGAAACATGGCCAATAACGATGAGGCCGGGGGTTCGGGCGGCAAGGCATTCTAGGAGCTGTCCCAGGAGATGGAGGAACAACCTCACTTGTATGAGGACGCCGCCTTCCCCACCGATCCTGAGACCACTGATGGTACCGCCGAGGATGACCCCACTGATGTCACCACTGATGGTGCCGCCGAGGATGCCACCACTGATGATGGCGGCGCACGCACAGATGGCAGCCAACCGAAGAGGCAATGGAAGGACCGGCACCCGATCGTGCTCCTCACCCTCAAGGAGGAAGTTACTGAAGTGGACTCCAACGGGAATCCAACGGCGCCCGAACGAATAGTCAAGGGGTACTCGCTTCAGCTCGGGTGCATTCTCCGGAGCACCGTCTCGATCAACACCGAGAACCTGAGGCATCCTGACCGAGGGAATTTGCGCAACCTCCTCTTCACGAAGCTGCACGAACGATACAAGTTCCCCACTGAATTTGCAAACACAAGCCTCAAAGGGAATAAAGTGAACAATGCTGCCCTCACGTAGATGAGCAAGGCCCTATCTACTTGGGAAAGCAATGTGAAGAGAATGATCGAGAAAGATGAGATTTATGAGAAGATCAAGGAGAAAAATCCTTCGATCACCGAAGATGACTACAACGACTTCAAGATCAATTGCTCGAGCACCGCAAATTCCCAATCAAGTCAGTGGGGGAAAGAAATGCGGGAGCTGAACATAGGGGAACACACACTCGGTCCCGGCGGTTACAGAGTGGCGGAGCCTATATGGGACAAGGAGTAGGCGGACCGTGCCGAGCAAGGCCTACCGCCCCTCTTCGATAAATACGGTGACAAGCAGACAAGGAACTTTGTCAGGGCCCGGTACAAGAAGGACCCGAAAACAAAGGAGCTTACCACGGATCCGAAGACCAAGAAGCTTGAGCTTATTCTGGTAAGGAATACACCCCCGCGTAATTAGCTCCATATGGTTGCATTCTAATTAATGAAGCCAAATTTCTAAATGGTTCACATTCCTTCCGCAGGCGACTGAAAGCAGTAGCGCGGGGTCGACTAAGAGCAACCCTTGGGACACCACTCTAAGTAGGGCATTGAATGTAATGAAGAACAAGGATAACCTCAGTAAGCCGACGTCAGCTGGTCGTGTGCCCGGCAAAGGCTTGTCGACAAAATGGGGGTCATACTATACCGCTGGTGTGCGGAAGGAGAAAAAGACCAGCTCGGAAAGCCAGGCGCGTGAGGTTCAAGAAATCAAGGCACAGGTGGCGCGGATTCCGGAGATTGTCCAAGGGCAAGTGCAACAACAACTCGGAGTGACGATCACCGCCATTGTGCCTACCATGATCGAGGGGTTGAGTGCGTGGATTGCAGGCGGCTAACAGGGGCCGCCCCTGATTCCTAGCTTCACAGCCAGCAACTCGCATAATGCGATGGCGGGGCCATTGGTGCCTCCGGAGGAGGCGGCATTGGTGTCTCCGACGCCGGCACGGGAGCTTAATGCACCCGGGTGTACGCCGGCCGGCACCTCTGCAGCAAGCGGCCCCTCCGTCAACTGCACGCCCGCCGTTGGCGGTGCCTCGACATTAGCCGAGCTCGACGCCATCATCACGGTAACTAATTAAGCCTCTCTCGGCCGAGGACTTCATCTCCTTGCCTTTGACTGGGCATCCCTGACGCCCTACATGTTTTCGCAGGGCGCCGCCAACGTTCCGTGCACTCTCCTGCACTTCGTGAACAACGAGTTGGTCGATGTCGCCAAGGGCAAAATCGTTCAACCGGGCAACCCCTTGTTCCACGGTACCCAGATGCCACTCAACTTGTTTAGGGTTCAACTGGTTCGGGTGCTGCCAGTCTGCGACGAGTTGTTACCTCCGATTCGACCGGTCGGGGCCGACGATGATGACATGATGACCCTCAGCGCCTGCCTGAGCTGGCTCCTACTTTGGCCGAAGAGCCAGATTCGTTTGGGTGCGGGGGACACCACCCCAAAGACAACACCGCCAGTTGTGCTGGCGCCAAGTCGGCCCCATGGCAAGACCGCCGCAATGGTGCCGGACATCCCTATGCCACTGGATCCAAACATGCATATGGCACAGGATCAGAACGACAACGACGATGATACATTTGGCAACGTCGATCAGTACTTTGCCGATCATGGGTACGATGGCGACTTCATGGGGCCTCCTTCTCAAGAACCCAACCCAACAAAAGACGTGCGCGATCTAGCTGGTACCGCGGAGAAGCCAAGTTGCAACAGGCGTCATCTGGCATTCAGCTCTCAGGAGACGCCTCCAGCTGCCGACTTCACCGAGCGTCAGATAGGCGAGGTGCGAAATATTATCAGCCCTAACACACTCAAGAAGGCGGTCTATGAGCAGAACTCGGTCCCATTACAGGAGAAGAAGAAGGCACACAAAAGAAAGACAAAGAAGGGTGCCAGCCAGCCGGCACCGAGTACGATCCGTGCTCAAGACGGGCCACCTTCATCTAAGGATATCTCGAGGAGGGTGCAGGTGGCGGGTAGGGCGATGCTACCGACAAATATGCTCAATGCTGCAACCGGTGCTATGCGGAGTCTGCATGACAGTGTTCTTTCTTTGGAGAAGCGGCATCTCAAAGAGAAGGATGTGGCATACCCGGTTTTCGCGGCCAAGGTGCCAGAGGGCAAGGGCTTTGTGGATAACTCCATCGGGCGTACGATCGTCCTGCGGTTTGATGACATCCACGCTATGTTGAACCTTTATCCGCTGCACTACACATTCGTTCGGCTATTTTCGCTGAGTATGGAGATGCGGATCATTCGCGACAAGAGCCCGGACATCTTGATAGTCGACCCCTTCTACATGCATGCCAAGATCTTGGGCAGTGCTGGGGACCGGCAAGTCGCAAGTTCTTACCTCCAAGGCGTCATTCTGGCAAACCAAGAGAAGGATAACTTCCTCGTGCCTTACTTTCCCGAGTAAGTCCTTCCCTCAACCGGCCCGTAACATATGAATTCTTAGATTTCGATCATTTTTCTTTTAACATTCTGTGTTTTCTGCAGTGACACACATTGCACGCTCATCCTCCTAAGCCCCAAATATTCCATGGCCACGTATTTCGACCAGGACCGTCAGTCGAATGTAGACTACACAAATGTCAAGAAGGTTCTTGATGATGTTCTCCCCAGCTACGCCAAATCTGGAGGCACCTTCACCAAGCCTATTCGTAAGTATGGCAAGCACGTGTTCTCCCAAAATACGACATTCTGCTGCGTCAAGCAGCCGCCTGGCGGTCAGAAGGGTGCCTACTACGCCATCCATCACATGCGGGCGATCGTACGGGACCATCATCAACTTCTACTACCGAGTAAACTTAAAGATTGGGCAAAGAGCGTGTCGGCAATCCAGGACGCGGACCTCCGACAAGAATTCTTTCGCATCCAGTCGGAGTTTGCGGAAATCATCCATCAAGATGTCCTTCATACCTCGGGGCAGTTCTACCTCAACAATCAACCGTCCAACAGTGACATCGACACAATGCTACAAATGCAGGTTGACAACGACCGTTAATTCATGACTCCCACAATAGACAGCGGCTTCATCCACGCTCCGGTCCCTTGAGTCGAGTCGAAAGCAGTGATGCTGTGTCTAGTTCTGAAACATCGATTGGCTCATGTTGTAATTAAACTTTAATGAACTTGTAGTATGTCTCTTTGGTTTCGAGAGTCGTTCAACTTAGATGTAATCGATGCTATTAATGTCTTGCTTTTCTCTTCTGATTGTTCTGTTGCATACTTATATATTGCTTATGTATTGTCAGTGAATTGGTACTAACGTTTCGTTTGGCTAGTGCATAGCGATGCCGTCGTATGTCGTGTACAAGGGTAAGGTTCCCAGAGTCTACGACGACTGGGAGGAGTGTCGGAGACAGGTTCACCGATTCAGCGGTAATAGTTACAAAGGGTACACCACTAGGGCCGAGGCCAAATCTAGATACGCCCTCTATCTAGCGGGAGTGGGGAGGGAGCGTTGGAGGAACCGGATGAAGACGAGTTTCATCGTGATGATGCTCATCGTGATGACCGCAGCTCTCTTCTATGTGATGGTAGTTTAGATGATCGATATCGACTTGTAATGTGAAGACAAACTCGCTACTCGCGGTCTCGAGACTTGTAATATAATTTTCTATCTTTGTTCGGTCTTTTCAATTCGGAGACTAATATGATGAATTGTATTCGGAGACTAATATGATGAATTGTATTCAAAGACTAATCTTCTATTGTATTCGATGAATCTATTATTGATGTGTGCTATCTATATTTTGTCCAATTATACATTTTGTAACCTGTGCAAAAACCAGAAAATAAAAAATGAAAAAACCTAATATTCATACTAATGGCGCACCATTAAACAGTGCGCCATTAGTATGCCGAAGTTACTAATGGCGCATCTTGTTGCTGTGCGCCATTAGTATGCCAGAGCACCTCGGTATACATGGCCCCCTGGGAGGCATACTAATGGCGCACTTCTGTATACACTAATGGCGCATCAGAGGTGCGCCATTAGTATACCAGATACTAATGGCGCACCAGTGGTGCGCCATTAGTAAAATATACTAATGGCGTGGCACTAATGGCGCACCACTAATGCGCCATTAATGGCCAAATTAGGTGCGCCATTAGTAGGCCTTTTCCTAGTAGTGTATCTTTTTATGCTATCCAGAAATACTATATCATTTCCAATCAACAATATGTCATCCACATATAATATTAGAAATGCTACAGAGCTCCCACTTACTTTCTTGTAAATACAGGCTTTTCCAAAAGTCTGTATAAAACCATATTCTTTGATCACACTATCAAAACATTTATTCCAACTCCAAGAGGCTTGCACCATTCCATAAATGAATCGCTGGAGCTTGCACACTTTATTAGCACCCTTTGGATCAAAAAAACCTTCTGGTTGCATCATATACAACTCTTCTTCTAGAAATCCATTGAGGAATGCAGTTTTGACATCCATTTGCCAAACTTCATAATCAGAAAATGTGGCAATTGCTAACATGATTCGAACAGACTTAAGCATCGCTATGGGTGAGAAAGTCCCATCGTAGTCAACTCCTTGAACTTGTCAAAAACCTTTCGCAACAAGTCGAGCTTTGTAGATAGTAACATTACCTTAAGCATCGCTCTTCTTCATGAAGATCCATTTATTCTCTATGGCTTGCCGATCATTGGGCATGTCAACCAAAGTCCACACATTGTTCTCATACATGGATCCCATCTTAGATTTCACGGCCTCAAGACATTTCGCGGAATCTGGGCTCATCATCGCTTCCTCATAGTTCGTAGGTTCATCATGACGTCTAGAACCGGATTACCGTACCACTCTGGTGCGGATCTTACTCTGGTTGACCTACGAGGTTCGCTAGTAACTTGATCAGAAGCTTCATGATCATCATCATTAGCTTCCTCACTAATTGGTGTAGGAATCACTGAAACTAATTTCTATGATGAACTACTTTCCAATGAGGGAGCAGGTATAATTACCTCATCAAGTTCTACTTTCCTCCCACTCACTTCTTTCAAGAGAAACTCCTTTCTAGAAAGGATCCATTCTTAGCAACAAATATCTCTCCTTCAGATCTGTGATATAAGGTGTACCCAAAAGTCTCCTTTGGGTATCCTATGAAGACACATTTCTCTGATTTGGGTTCGAGCTTATCAGGTTCAAGCTTTTTTACATAAGCATTGCAGCCCCAAACTTTAATAAATGAGAACTTGGGTTTCTTGCCAAACCACAATCCATATGGTATCGTTTCAACGGATTTAGATGGTGCCCTATTTAATGTGAATGCAACCGTCTCTAAAGCATAACCCCAAAACGATAGCGGTAAATCAATAAGAGACATCATAGATCGCACCATATCTAATAAAGTGCGGTTACGACGTTTGGACACACCATTACGCTGTGGTGTTCTAGGTGGCATGAGTTGCGAAACTATTCCACATTGTTTCAAATGAAGACCAAACTCGTAACTCAAATACTCAGCTCCACGATCAGATCGTAGAAACTTTATTTTTTTGTTACGATGATTTTCCACTTCACTCTAAAATTCTTTGAACTTTTCAAATGTTTCGTACTTTTGTTTCATCAAGTAGATATACCCATATATGCTCAAATCATATGTAAAGGTCAGAAAATAACGATACCCGCCGCGAGCCTCAACACTCATAGGACCGCATACATCAGTATGTATTATTTTTAGTAAGTCTATAGCTCGCTCCATTGTTCCGGAGAACGGAGTCTTAGTCATCTTACCCATGACGCATGGTTCGCAAGCATCACCTAATTCCGAAAGCCCATCAGCATGCAGTTTCTTCATGCGCTTTACACCAATATGACCTAAACGGCAGTGCCACAAATAAGTTGCACTATCATTATTAAACTTATATCTTTTGGCTTCAACACTATGAATATGTGTATCACTACTATCGAGATTCAATAAAAATAGACCACTCATCAGGGGTGCATGACCATAAAAGATATTACTCATATAAATATCACAACCATTATTCTCTGATTTAAATGAATAACCATCTCACATCAAACAAGATCCAGATATAATGTTCATGCTTAACACTGGCACCAAATAACAATTATTCAGGTCTAAAACTAATCCCGAAGGTAGATGTAGAGGTAGCATGCCGACGGCCATCAAATCGACTTTGGAACCATTTCCCACGTGCATCGTCACCTTGTCCTTAGCCAATCTTCGCTTAATCCGTAGCTCCTGTTTCGAGTTACAAATATGAGCAACAAAACCAGTATCAAATACACAGGCACTACTGCGAGCGTTAGTAAGGAACACATCAATAACATGTATATCAAATATACCTTTCACTTTGCCATCCTTCTTATCCGCCAAATACTTGGGGCAGTTCCGCTTCCAGAGACCAGTCCCTTTGTAGTAGAAGCACTCAGTCTCAGGCTTAGGTCCAGACTTGGGTTTCTTTACTTGAGCAGCAACTTGCTTGTCGTTCTTCTTGAAGTTCCCCTTCTTCCCTTTATGCTTTTTCTTGAAACTAGTTGTCTTGTTGACCAACAACACTTGATGCTCCTTCTTGATTTCTACCTCCACAGCCTTTAGCATTGCGAAGAGCTCGGGAATTGTCTTATCCATCCTTTGCATAGCATAGTTCATCACGAAGCTTTTGTAGCTTGGTGGCAGTGATTGAAGAACTCTGTCAATGACACTATCAACCGGAAGATTAACTCCCAGTTGAGTCAAGTGATTATGATACCCAGACATTTTGAGTATATATTCACTGACATAACTATTCTCCTGCATTTTGCAGCTGTAGAACTTATTGGAGACTTCATATCTCTCAATCTGGGCATTTGCTTGAAATATTAAATTCAATTCTTGGAACATTTCATATGCTCCATCACGTTCAAAACATCGTTGAAGTCCTGGTTCTAAGCTGTAAAGCATGGCACACTGAACTATCGAGTAGTCATCAGCTTTGCTCTGGCAGGCATTCAGAACGTCCGGCGCTGCTCCTGCAGCGGGTCTTGCACCTAGCAGTGCTTCCAAGATGTAATTATTCTATGCAGCAATGACGATAATCCTCAAGATACAGACCCAGTCTGTGTAGTTGCTACTGTCACTAGTAGAAAGAGGGGCTTCTGTCCCGGTTGGTAAGGCCCTTTAGTCCCGGTTTTTGAACCGGGACTAAAGGGTCGTTACTAATGCCTCTTCCCTTTAGTCCCGGTTCTTACACGAACCATGACTAAAGGCCGCGGCCACGTGGAGCTCCACCTTTAGTCCCGGTTGGTAACACCAACCGGGACTAAAGGAAATTTTATGATTTTTTTTTAATTTTTTTAATTTTTTTTATTTTCAACTTTCTGAATTATTTTAACCTCTAATCTCTAATCACCACCCCTCATCACTGCTCAATTTATCCTCTAATCTCTAGTCACCCCTCATCATTCCAAATCATCTAACTTCCCGAACGGTCACCCATCCTCCCACTCCCCAAGCCTGAGCACGCTTAACTTCCGGGTTCTATTCTCCCTCGTTTCCAAGTCAGCACTTGTTGTTTTCCTGACAATAGTAAGATGTCAATCCTATTAACCCTCAGGAATTTTGCTTGAGCATGAAGTGACACATCTCACTGTTTGAGTTTGAAACTATTGTTTTAAAAAACAATAATTATTTAGTAACACTAATATTTCTTGAATAATTAGTTTGACCATTGTTTGACCACAGTTTGACCATAGTTTGACCAGATTTGACCAAAATTCAAAAACTGAAATAATTATTTAGTAACACTAATATTCTTGAATAATTATTTAGTAACACTAATACCTCTTGAATAAGTAGTTTGACCATAATACTTCTTGATTTTTTGAATTTTTTTGCCTCCAGATCTTAAAAGCCCCGTAACTTTTTTTCTATTATGTTTTTGAGGATTTTCGGATGTAACTTTTCGAGTAGATGATTTTTCATATAAAAAACTTTTTCATCCGAGTTCGAATGCAAAAGTTATGCCCATTTTACTAAATTCTAGAGAGATTTTGCAAATAAAGTCGAAATTCATATTTGTTAATTTTCCCAACAACTAGACCACATATCACATGGGAAACTTATTTTCTTTTATTTTTTTGATATTTTCATCATTTTCTTTTATTTTTTAAAACTGAAAAGGCGATCCACCGGGGGGGGGGGGGTAGAGTTTGAAAATGGGAGGGACCTTTAGTACCGGTTCGTGTCATGAACTTGTACTAATGCCTCAAACCCCATTAGTAACGGTTCTTGGCTCGAACCGGGACTAAAGGTCTAACCTTTAGTACCGGTTGGTGCCACCAACCGGTACTAATGGGCATCGCACCCTTTAGTCTCGGTTCATGGCACGAACCGGGACTAAAAGGTCCAGACGAACCGGAACAAATGGCCCACGTGGCCCGGCCGGCCCCCTGGGCTCACGAACCGGGACTAATGCCCCCATTAGTACCGATTCTGGATTGAACCGGGACTAATGGGCTAACCCGGCCTGGACCAAAGCCCCCTTTTCTACTAGTGCGTCATCTTTCAACTTAGCTTTCTCTAGGAACGCACTAAAATTCAACGGAACAGTAGCACGGGCTATTTATCTACAACAAACATAGACATGCAAAATACTATCAGGTACTAAGTTCATGATAAATTAAAGTTCAATTAATCATATTACTTATGAACTCCCACTTAGATAGACGTACATCCCTCTAATCATCTAAGTGATCTCGTGATCCAAATCAACTAAACCATGTCCAATCATCATGTGGGATGGAGTAGTTTTCAATGGTGAACATCACTATATGTTGATCATATCTACTATATGATTAATGCTCGACCTTTCGGTCTCAGTGTTCCGAGGCCATATCTGCATATGCTAGGCTCGTCAAGTTTAACCCAAGTATTCTGCGTGTGCAAAACTGGCTTGCACCCGTTGTATGTGAACGTATAGCTTATCACACCCGATCATCACGTGGTGTCTGGGCACGACGAACTGTCGCAACTGTGCATACTCAGGGAGAACACTTGTACCTTGAAATTTAGTGAGAGATCATCTTATAATGCTACCGCCGTACTAAGCAAAATAAGATGCATAAAGGATAAACATCACATGCAATCAATATAAGTGTTATGATATGGTCATCATCAGCTTGTGCCTTTGATCTCCATCTCCAAAGCACCATCATGATCACCATCGTCACCGGCTTGACACATTGATATCCATCGAAGCATCGTTGTCGTCTCGCCAACTACTGCTTCTACGCTTATCGCTACCGCTTAGTGATAAAGTAAAGCAATTACGTGGCGATTGCATTTCATAAAATAAAGCAACAACCATATGACTCCTGCCAGTTGCCGATCACTGTTACAGAACATGATCATCTCATACAACAATTTATATATCATCACGTTTTGACCATATCACATCACAGCAAGCCCTTCAAAAACAAGTTAGACGTCCTCTACTTTGTTGTTGCAAGTTTTACGTGGCTACTACAGGCTTAGCAAGAACCGTTCTTACTTACGCATCAAAACTACAACGATTTTTCGTCAAGTTTGCTGTTTTAACCTTCAACAAGGACCGGGCATCACTACCAGGGAAAAGCCTATACACAGAATCTTAGCAGCAGCGCGGTTCAAAATGGGGTGCTGCTGCTAACTAGTTGTAGCGCGTGTTATGTAAACTCGCTGCTGATAAGGATTTAGCAGTAGCGCGCTCGGCCAAAAATGCGCTGCTACAAATATCGACCGGCGGTGTTCACCTAACTCTAAGTAGCAGTAGCGCGGTCGCAAGAACAGCGCTACTACTAAGTATGTAGTAGTAGCGCGCTTTTTTCGTGATCGCTGCTGGTAAGTTTCAAATTGCCACATTTTTTTGTCCCAGTTAGCAGTAGCGCCGTACCGCAAAGCGCGCTGCTACTAAAATCTTAGCAGCAGCGCGTTTTCGCTCCCGCGCTACTGCTAACCCGCACCAACCCAACACCTTTCCCCACCTGTCCCTCCCCGCCCCCTCCTCTCTTCCCTTCCCCCTACCTCCCCCTCCTCTCCTCCCTTCCCCCTACCTCCACCACATGCTCCCACTCTCACTCTTCTTCTTCTCCTCAATACTTCTCCCCCATTACTCTCTCTCTTCTATCCACCTTTCTCTCTCTTCATTACTCCTACATAACTACACCACCTCCATTAATGCATCTCCTTTCTCTTTTTCCTTCCCCCTCCACCAGTTGAAGTTGTCTCCTCCCAAATTAGGTAGCTAGGTAGATGTAGGATTTAGTTAAGTGACCTATTTGCCCCCTAACTAGATCTATCTTTGTCAAGAAGATCTTTGTGCACTTTTGATCTCCCTACAACATCATCTCCACCGTGTGCTCGATCTCGATCGAGATAGAGGTGATGAAAATTTCATGCTTTTGCAAAATGGAAATGTGTTTATGTGTGTGTGATATGTTTGTGGAAATTGTGTGTGTGGCATGAGTTGACGCCGCCAAATTGTGCTTTTGAGTTGCCTATGTTTTGCCGAAATGTCGATTTATTTCCGTTTCGGCGAATTCCGGGAAAACTCTAGATCCATATATGTCCTATTTTTAGGGAAGGTCATGCCAAATTTTTTTATGACTTTGATGCATGCATGCATTTTTATAATCAATTTTTTTATTATTACCGTGCAGAGTTGACGATGGTCAGTGGAACGATAGTGGACAGGTGGTTGCGGTCGGCGGTGCAGGACATGAAAGAAAATAACCGGACAGAGGTTTTATGTCCGTGTCGAAAATGCAAAGGAATAGTTTGGCTCTGCCCCCATGACGATGGTCGTGTCGAAGCGCACCTGCTCATGATTGGTTTCATGGATGGCTATACTCGGTGGATAATTGAAGATGAGGATGACGATGTTGAGGATGCCGACAGGGCAGGCAATGATGACACGGGGCAAGACGAAGAGATGATCGATAATGGCGGCGGGGAAGAGGCCGGACATGGCGGCGGAGAAGGGGCCGGACATGGCAGAGGAGAAGGGGCCGGACATGGCGGCGGAGAGAACGACATGGACTCCACGCAGCAGAGTTCGTCGGTACTAAGTTCAATTGTGCGGGACCCTCATGTTGAAGCATTGCTTCGCAAGGAGACGAGTACTGAGAGAGCTGCTTCTAGAGAGGAGGCTAAGTTGGAGCAACTGGTGGTAGACTCGAACACTCCATTATATGATGGTTGCAATCCTGAGGTGACCCGGTTGAGTTTCACGCTCCAACTCCTGAAGACGAAGGCTAAAAACAAATGGACTGACACTAGCCTCGATGAGCATCTCAAGTACCTAAAGGATGTTCTTCCCGCGGGTAATCTATGTCCTACTAGTCTTGATGAGGCCAAGAAGATCGTGTGCCCTCTTGATCTGCCACACGTTAGATACCATGCATGCATCAATGATTGCATAATTTATCGGAAGGAGCACGCGGAAAAAACAAGCTGTCCGGTGTGCAATGCTTCTCGATACAAGAAGGCCGGGAAGAAATGTCCCCAGAAAGTTGTATGGTACTTACCGATAACCCCCGTCTCCAGAGGTATTTTGTAGATCCCAAGGAAGCAAAGCTAATGTGCTGGCACGCGGAGAGGAAGAAGCCCAGCGATGGAGATGATCTGAAGCTGAGACACGTGAAGGATGGAAGCCAGTGGAGAGCGTTGAACAGCTTCTATCGGTATTTTGAATGTGATGCAAGGAACATCGTGCTCGGCGCGTGTGCCGATGGCATGAATCCGTTTGGCAACCAGAACACCAACCATAGTACATGGCCCGTGTTTGTATGGATGTACAACCTCCCCCCCTGGTTGTGCATGAAATCGAAGTACATTCACATGAGCATGCTTATTCAAGGGCCGAAACAAACAGGAAATAATATTATTTTGTATCTAGGGCTACTTCAAGAGGAGTTAGACACGTTATGGAAAACACCGGCCAAGACATGGGACGCCAGCAAAGGTGAGTATTTCAACATGAGAGCCGCGCTGATCACGACAGTGCAGGACTATCTCGGTTAGGTTACGGATATGTGGCAGGCCAGGTGTGCCATGGATATTGCGGATGCACGCGGTGCATGGATGATACAACGTCTCAGCAGCTAACGTCAAGGAAAGATGGCGGGTCTGGGAAAATCGTGTACATGGGGCGTCGAAGATGGCTTGAACAGGACGACCCATGGAGAAACCGTGGAGATCTATTCAATGGTCACGCTGAGCATCGAGGACCTCCACGTAAGCGGAGCGGTGCCGAAATCGATGAGCTGTTGAAAAACTGGAAGGAGTGCCCCGCGCCGGGAAAGACGATGAGAAAGGCGCCGGAGCCGCTGCTGAAGGTATGGAAGATGAGGTCTGTGTTCTAGGACTTGGAGTACTGGCACAAACTCGATACACCTCATTGCCTTGATCAAATGCATATCTGTAAGAATGTCCTTGAGAGCTTGCTCGCAACACTGATGAACTTGCCAGATAAGACCAAGGATGGGCCGAAGGCAAGAAAAGACTTGCAAGATTTGAAAATCAGGGAAGATCTGCACATGCCGCCCCGTAAAATGTCAGACGAGACAGAGACGGAGACAGAGGCACGGGAGAAGAAGGGCAAGAAAATAAAGAAAGAGGATTATTGCCCCCCTTCTTGCTTCACCTTAAGTCAGGCTGAGATCAATCAATTCTTTAAGTGCCTTACCGGAGTGAAAGTTAGTTCCGGTTACTGTGGCAGGATAAGTAGATATCTAGACACGGACAAGAAAAGGTTCAGCGGGATGAAGTCTCATGACTGTCATGTGATGATGACGCAGATACTACCTGTTTCCCTTAGAGGGATAATGGACAAGCACGTCCATGACACGCTTATTGGTCTCTGCAACTTTTTCGACGTCATCTCTCGAAAGTCGATCAGTGTGAAGCAGCTCCAAAGGCTACAGGAAGAGATCGTTGTGATACTGAATGAGCTTGAGATGTACTTCCCGCCCGCGTTCTTCGACATGATGGTGCATCTGTGTGTCCATATTGTGGATGACATAATAGACCTGGGGCCGTCATTCCTGCACAACATGATGCCGTTTGAGAGGATGAATGGGATCATCAAAGGATTCGTTCATAACATGTCCCGTCCGGATGGAAGCATCGTCCAGGGCTATTTGGCACAAGAGTGCATCTCTTTCTGTGAGAATTTTCTATATGGCGCAGACCAGCCGCCTGGTGTTAGTGTTGGTTTGCCCGTTAACAAGCACGATGCGAGGCTCGAAGGAGATGGTCACTGCAACGGTCGCAGGGAACTGCACGTGGCATACTCAGATCGATGCATCGACTTTGACAGAGCAAACTTGGTAGTGCTACAACACCTAGACGAGGTAGATCCTTTCGTGGCACTGCACAAAGAAATTATCGCAAAGAAGTATCGTGACCGGGGGGTATGCAGGACGGACGCCGAAGTTACTAGAGAGAACAACTCCACTTTCCTGCATTGGTTCAAAGAGCATATTATTGCTAATCCCCAGGAGGACGGCTCTAAGGACGGATTGCTCATATACGCCTTAGCACATGGCCCCTCGCCCAACCTCGTAACCTATCAGGCATATGATATCAACGGATACACGTTCTACACGGAGGCAAAAGATATGGACAGTGATGATCAGAACTCAGGGGTGACGATGGAATGCATGACCATCAGCGACAACGGCACAACTGAACGATTTTATGGAAGGGTCGAGGAGATCTGGGAGCTTGACTACTCTGGACTGCACAACACGACGATGTTCCGTGTCAGATGGGCTAAGAATGTCGAAAGAGAAAGCCGGATGTTCACTACCATGACTATACCCGACCCCAAGAGCGCTACCGTGAACGCTATCGCAAAAAACGAGCCATGGGTACACGCTAAGCACGTGACACAATGCTTCTTCATAACTGACCCGCGCAATCCCAGCCGTGTTGTCGTGAGGAGAGGCAAAAGGAACATCATTGGAATGGATGGAGTCGCCAACGAGGAAGACTATGATCAGTACGGCAACCCAATGAGGGAAGATGACGATGATGATGAAGTATACGTCAAAAGAAGAATCAATACTACATTACCTAAGAAAAATCATACTCCATGGAAAAGGCAAAGTCACAATGAGGGGCTCAATTATTCTTCGACGAACAAGAAGGCAAAGAAGCTGACTCAAAAACAAAAACGTCAGCACTGAGGAAACGTATGTTATGGGTCCAATGATGTGTAATATATATATATGTTCCTATTTTGTATACACACTTAGCCATTATTATGCATGGGTCCAATGATGTGTAATATATATGTTCCTATTTTGCATACATATTTAACTGTCAAATGATGCAATATATATCGCCCTCCCTTCGTTCACTGCCCTCGGGAAATAAAAGTGGGATAAAATAAAGGAAAAGAAAAAGGAAAACTGGCAGTAGCGACGGTAGTAGCAGCGCGTTTCTCCTAAACCGCTGCAGCTACACATCTTAGTAGTAGCGTGTTTCTCCTAAACCGCTGCAGCTACAGAATTTAGTAGTAGCGTGTTTCTCCTAAACCGCTGCAGCTACAGAATTTAGTAGCAGCGCTTTTTGACATAACGCGCTACTGCTACGTCCACTTAACCCAAAATTCTCACTCGCCCTGCTTCATCCCGCCATTTCCCCCCAAATCCCCACTCTCTCTCCCCCGTCGCACTGCCGCGCCCGACCCGGCCCCGGCGCTCGCCCCCGACTCCGCTGGCGCCGGCGCTAGCCCCGGCGCTCGCCCCCGTCCCGGCCCTCGACCCCGACCCCAGCGCCGGCGCTAGCCCCAGACCACGCCGCTCCCTGACCCAGCCGCTCGCCCCCGACTCCGGCGCCGGCGCTCGCCCCCGATCCCGGCGCGCTCGCCCCCGACCCGTCGGCCCTCGCCTCCCTCCTCTCCCCTGCCGGCCGTCGTCGGGCCTGCCTCCTCGCCCCTGCACTCTCTGTATGAATTTAGTTATGAATTTAGCTAGGTTTCAAAATTAGCTGAATTTATATGCAAATTTGAACTGGAAATGTGATATGTGCATATGTCATGTTTTGGACATGTCATGTTTGGAAAATGATCCGAGTGGCCTATGTTACGCTGGAATGTTGATTCATTTCCGTTTCGGTGAATTTCAGGCGCTCGATATGTCCATTTTTTAGCAAAGGTCATGCTGAAATTTCCCATGAATAAAGGCATGATTTGTGCTACATAGTTGGCATATTGAGTGCTGGCACATAGATCTCTTTTTATGTCATTTCTCATTTATTCATACTTTTAGAAATAAATGAGGCCACTTAATCATAGGAAACATGTCGAACAATGAAGAAACTGGGCCTTCTGACCAAGATGCAGACGAGATGGATTATGAGGGTGAACAAGAGTACCTCGACTATTTGACTACTAAGTAAGGTTTACATCGACACCGACGGCGCCGGCACCGATGGCGGCGCCGAGACCGGTGGGGAAGGTACCGGCTGGGAAGGTACCGGCGGGGAAGGTACCGGCCCCCATGTCGCTACCGAAAATAGGAAGCATAAGAAGCAGAGGATATGAAAACCAAACAAACTAGGGATTGGACGACTTGTGATCACAAAGATGGCACCTGGCAAGTTTGAGCCGTTAGAGCCGGAAGAACCTCGCAAGTGCTATGGGAACCAAGTAGGATGCATCCTATGGGAATGCGCGAGCATCAACGACGATGAATTAAGGAGTAAAGAACATTTGACGCAGTTGCTCCTAACGAAGTTGCACAAGAGATTCAAGTTCCCCGACCGGGATGATAACATAGAACAACCGTGGGATGATTCGAAGATGAAAAAGATTAACAATCATGCCATGGGCATGTTCAGCAATGATTTGGCCTCCTGGAAAGGAAGGGTGAAACGAGCTATTGAGGCTGATGAACCCCTGTCCAAGATTCTGGAGGAAAATCCGACACTTACGGAAGAGGAGTTCGAAAAGTTCAAGGACACTTGCGCTACCGAGGCAGCCAAGGCTAAGGCTGCGAAATTCAAAAGCCTTCAGCCCCGGAACACGGGGAATCATCGCCTCGGAAGCCGTGGCTACCTCGGTAAAAGGCCCATATGGGATAAGGAGGACGCGGAACGTGAAGCCGCGGGTCTCCCAGACCCCTTCGCGAATTTCACCAACCCCTTGGAGCATGATTTCATCAGGGCCCGCTACAAGTGGGACAACGAGAAAAAGGTTTTTTACACGGACAAGATCACGAGGAAATTGATTAGACTACTGGAGAAGCAACACTGGCTTGCAGCCGAAAGCCCAAGTGGGACACCCCTCTCAACCGGGCCTTGAACGAACTTGAGGGACTCCCGTTGGACCAGCGGCTGCAATATGGTCGTGTGCACGGCGCTGGAGACGGCGCCACGTGGAAGGTGTTTTACAACGACGGCCCGGAGGCCAAGAAGCAGAAAAAGAAGTTTAGTCAGGAGGACATCGACGCAAAGGTGAAGCTTGCGGTCGAGAAAAAAGCAGCTGAGGATGCGAAAAAAGCAGCCGAGGACAAATATGAGTTGCTACAGCAGGCAGTCAATGCAGCTGTAACTGCCTGCAAAAATGATTTTGCTACTAACTTGGTTCCAGTTATCATCAACTGGGCGAAGGAAAATCCAGACAAGACGGTACATGATTTCCCGATGCCCAGTTTCGTTGCGAGCAACTCCATGAACAACAACACCATCGCACCATCACTTGCTCAAGCAACCAGGCCTCCTCTCGCAGCCGCTCCCGCTCATAGCAGCCCGTCCTCAGTCTCAGGTGCGCTAGGTGGGCCTTCGTCTTTGGCTGAGCTCGACGCCGTCATGGTAATTACATGTCGCACCAACATATATATATATATAGATAATATTCCATTTTTGTTGCCTTTCGGTTGTTTTACGCCACAAACATATGTGTTTGCAGGCGAAAGAAACCCCGTGCACCATACTCTACTTGATCAAAGGCCAGAAGGTGGACATGGGAAAGGGGATGATAATGGACCCCTCTCAACGCACGTTCCACAACCAGCCGATCCCCGCTGGGCACTTCAGGGTTAGCTTGACCAGTGTGAAATCGGGGCACGAGCATTTGCCTCCTCCAGTACAGCATGTGGGAGCGGACGGCGAGACCCCGCCGCGGATTGGAAGCTGCAAGGGTTGGGTGCTGCTATGGCCGAAGAATCTTATTCGTCTGGAGCCGGCCGAGAGCACACCAATAACTACCACACATCAACAAGCATGTGCGGAGACCACCACCCCGCCTACGCAATTACCAGCTCCTGTAGTGCCGGGTGAGAGCGGCGGACGACATGATGAAGGGGGTACAATAGTACTGGCTGATGTAATTTCTCCTGTAGAATAGAGAATGGATGATGAGACGGAGGTAACTGCCTCCAAACAAGCCAGAGCACACAGCAGCCAGACGATGCATTCTGAAGAGCGTGTACCCGTGAAAGGTGCGGTCATGTTCCATCTCACGGGCAAGCCGATGCTACCGCCAAAACCGCTGGAGGCACTATCAGGGGATCTCAGGAGACTGCACGACCATGTGCTGTCGACTGAGAAAAGCCTACTAGCCTAAAAGGATCCAGGATATCCGACATACACGGCTCGTGTGCCTGAGGGGAAGTGCTACGTCAACACACGGCCCGCGGAGGTGTTCTTCCTGCGGTTTGACCATATCTTTGAGATGTTTCTAACAAGGCGGCTTGATTTTACTATCGTCCACCTTTTTGCGCTACATATGAGCTCCGTCATGAAGAGTGAAGAAGTCTCGCAAATCTGTGTGGCAGATCCATACTACATGCACGAGTCTTTCTTGAGTCTCGGCGACTTTGAGCGTGAAACTGCTAGGGAGTACCTCCAAAACTTCATGGTACAGAATAAGGACCGGGAAATTGTCCTCGTGCCTTATCATCCAAAGTAAGTCAGTTTCAGACAACCCTTTCGTACATTTCAATCATTCCTTCTCTCTCATATGGGGAATAATTTGAGGTGTCTTTTCCCTGCAGCAACGGGCGCGCCGTCCTTATCGTTCTTTACCCGCAAGTCTCCCACGCCGTGTATTTTGACCCTTCCAGAGACTACGAGAAAAAGGACTACACCCACATAATGAATATTCTAGATGATGCTCTCCAAGGCTTCAGCTTTAGAGGTGGCCACGTGCATATCAAGAAACAAAGGAACAAGAAGATGGGTTTCGCGCATAAAACTAACTTCTCTTGCATCCATGTCCCAAAACCAAGCAAGAAGGATGGATTCTACATCGTCCATCTCATGATTCAGTTCAACACGGATCACCAAAAGCTTCGCATTAACAGCAGAAATGATGATCATATCCACAAGTGGCTAGAATCTCATGGAGAAGCGAATTATAAACTTAGAGATGACTTCTTTCGCATCCAAAGCGACATTGCGACGATCATCATGAAAGAAGTTGTCGATGAGAAGGGGATGTTCCACCATGACCCTATATCGCGAACTGACGTCCGAACTCGCATAGGCATGCAACGTCTAGACCTCACGCCGTTCAAGAAGCTAGGGTTCGTCCTCGATGATATGGAAGGATGGAACTTCTAGTGATTTATGATGCCGATGATGATGATATGTGTCGGTTGAACTTGTATACTTTTTGTAGCGATGAAACTTTGTGATGTCCATGGTCCCTGCCGAACTTGCGTAACGCTACTTTGTTAGTTTGTGTACGATGACCTGTGTACCTCTAGTTAATTAATTTGTGTACTGTATATGTTGCATCTAGTTGCTAATCTTTCATTTTTGGTGTTGCTCTAGTATATTTTGTTGCATATATATGATTGTACATCCTCTTCATGAACATGCATCGCTAACAGGTACCTAGTTTCTTGATGGCGAGATGGAAATGCTATGTCGTGTACAACGGGAAGGTTCCGGGGGTGTACAACGAGTGGCATGAGTGTCAGGCGCAAGTGAATGGGCTCACGGGCGCCAGCCATAAAGGCTTCAAAAGCAGACAAGAAGGAGAAGCTAGTTACTTGAGGTTCATGCTAGCGCGAGAGAGGACTCATAATCGCCACCTCATGTACTGCATAGTTCCTCTCTCACTCATAGTGATAGCACTTCTTGCGTATACCTTTGTTTAGATGGATGATGTTGTTGTAGTTGCAAGTATTCGAGACTTGCATGTATTGCTATTTTCGAGATGATGACAAGATATCACTTTGTGTTGGATGATGATTATGATGAGACTATTTGTATGTACATGCTATGATTACATTTGTGGTCTCGCAGGCATTTGTATGTGTATCATGATGATATTTCTATGTGCTAAAGATTCTTCTACAAAGCCGGTTCAAATACAAAACAAATATGCCAAAAAAAACTACTTAAATTAGCAGTAGCGAGTGTATAAAAGTTAGCAGCAGCGTCGCAATAGCAGTAGCGCGTCCATCCAAAGAGCGCTAGCACTACTAGCAGTAGCGAGCTTCCTCTAACCGCGCCGCTGCTACACTTGTGTAGCAGTAGCGCGGGCGCGCACGCGCTACTGCTATGAGTTAGCTGTAGCGCCTTATTAGTAGCGCGGGTACCCGCGCTACTGATACATCTAAAACCCGCGCTGCTGCTAGCCTTTTCCCTAGTAGTGCATAGTCACACTCAAATCAACTAAAGTTGGAGAAATAGACACCCACTAGCTACCTGTGTGCGAAGCACGGCGGTAGAACCAGTCTCATGAACGCAGACGATATCCATGATTTGTTTCTTCTGAAACAATCAAACAAATATCCGGAGACGAATAAATGTGAAACATAGAGTGAGCATCTATGTCTATCACAACATGTATGGAAAACACATTAAGAACAGTAAAACTTCACCTAATCCCTGTCCTCTCATGAATTAGGCATTTGTGGCCGTTTGATTCTCTTTTGTTTGTTAAACGTTAATGGCCGTCAGATCTAAAGTAAACGCTATGTTCGCCGCGAACTAGGCCTGAAGTCGGAAGGGCAGCTACTCCCGTAGCTATTTTGCAGACCTGTCGTTAATTGGGCCATGGCTCGTGCTCGGCCCAAGGTTAAGCCCGGTTCAGCCTTACACGACGGCATCTTCCTCCCTTCCTTCGCTGCTCAGGTTACCCCCTCCTCTCCCCGCCGCCGCCCACGACGGCATCTCCTCCCTCCTCGCTTCCCTTCATGCCGATGTTGCCGCCTATGCCTCCGCGTCCCTCCCCCGCCTCGTGGCCACCCACGCCGATCCTGTCGCCCCGTGATGACGGATCCTCCCCTCCCCAACATCTCTCGCGACCTAGGCGAGTCCTCCCGACACCGTCGCCGGCAAGATCAACCGGAGCAGCGATGCCCGACAACTTGCCCGGTGAAACTGGAGAGAGACAATGATGATATGGGCATGGCGTGATGCAGATTTTCCCGGCGGAGCTGAGGAGAGGCGAAGAAGACAGTGGACATGATGCTCCTGCGCGTGGAGCTCCTCTACACCACTCCACGACCCATCTTCTTTTCGTTGCGAGCCGTCCGGTAAACAAGCCTGTGGCCACTTTGCCGCAGGTATGTTCGCACCTCCTTCCCTTACGGTCGCGCCACCTCGCTACCTGATGTGTGGGTGTGTGGCATCTGATTTTTCGGGCGCCGGGTAGGCGGACACGATGCTACTCGGTGCACAACCCGTAGTGGGCGCTGAAGGTGTTCCGAAGAGCAATGGAGGGGGCGGATCCGGCGCACGTCACGGTGTTCTTCAGTCAGCCTCGCTGACCAGTTGCAGGCACACCATGACATGCCGCTCGAGGAGTACCGGGATAATCAATTTGGGGGTAATACAAGGTCCACGCCTCCCTGACAATTCGTATTCTAGATGTATGCATGTGCTAAGATTTGTCTTGCCTTGATCTAATTTTGATGGCTGGCAGTCAAGTGTCTGTTCTCGAGATTGGATTGACTCTCATTCCAACATTTTCCTTGTGGTTGTTCTTGGGCTACTATTAAGTGAGTGGTATGTGCTTGCTGTTCATTCTTTTATGTATATCGACATCATGGATTGACACCATATTTACTCTATTTTTATTCATGATGTTCTCTCTACTCAAAAAAATGAATGCAAGTTCTCCAGCTTGATGTATTCAAGCTCGGTTGTGATGGATTGGCCTGGTTCTGCTGGGTTGTAAGGCGAGGCACTGATTCCTACTTTAATGTTTTTTGCCAGAGAGTATTATGTTTGAATGCCCACATCATCCTTGTTGAAACTGCAAATGACTACAATGTGACATTCTTTTTTTAATACCAAAAAGTTCAAAGCTTTATAAAAAAATTTGAAACATAATTGCTTTGGCATGTTCAAAAGTATACTGCAATATTAGTAATTTCAGTGCCCATTCTGAAGTGCCAATATCTGAATGCTAAATCCGAACTAACAAGCTCCAACAGGCAAAATTGGCATGACATCGATCTTTAGCAGTCTCTAGAGGCACTAGAACATGACAAGAACCTTTTCTATTTAACATTCTATTGCTCATTTTCCTACTTTTATATCCGAAGCTTACCAAAATTTGGGTGGTTGATATTTTTGCCTACTCTATATTTTCTACCTTGACGGATTTTGAAGGTGAGGTACTGATTTCTACATTATTTCATTGGTGGGGTATGTTTTGTACCGACTCGTAAGAATTTTTTTTCCTCACCACCTGATGTTATATACTTTGTGGTATTGAGAAGCCACAGTACGGAACCAAAGCTTTGAACTGTAGTTTTCCTACTTAATATTCATTGCTAAATTTCTCATTTTATCAGTAGTTGAATCTCTATTTTGTTCTTGTGTAAAAAGGTGCTTCAGTACTGCCCTTTGTATGCAATAGGGAAATGGTCTCTTTGTTCATCACGAGAAACAATAGTTTAAAATTTAGAAATGCTTATGGAGATTACAATATTAGTCATGTGATCCACATCGGATTTTTTATATCATTGCCGATGCACCAAGTTGTTTTTGTGGGCAGATCAAGAATGTCTACCGCGTGTTGGGTCAAGGTGACAGAACACAATTCATCCCATTATCACTATGGGTGTATGATGGTATAGTTGTAAGTTAGGATTTATAATAGATGAAAAAATTGATTGCTCGCATAAGTAAGAAATGTAATTTACATGATATATATACTTTTACAATCATACCCTTATGCCACTTGAAAAAGGTGAAGGCAGGTGTTAATTTGATGTCGCTGTTTTGAATCCATGCAGTGAGTGATGTTCATACTTGGCATTCTTCGTCAAAATAGTGGTATGAGGCAAGGCTTCAAAATAAGGGAACAGAAATGTTACAGAGTTACACGTGTGCTCAACATCATTTGCCATTATTCATGTTAGAGATAAGTCGGTGACCTTAATTATGATAACCTTGGATAATGTCTGCTCCTCGTGTTGATTGCTATTCTTCTGCTGGTATGAAGGTGAGTGAGAGAGTTTCTCTACTGTAGTTTGTTGGAGTTACCATTCTTCAGAAATTTCTCAATGGATGTAATCAACAGTTCTTAGATGATATGTATTCTAAATTAAGACATAGACAATATAATTTACCATTTTTTACAAATTTCTGAATGGATATAATACACAGTTCTTAGACAATATAAATTTAGAGAGGGTAAATTACTGAAGCAAGTTCTAAAATTCTATTATGGATATCCGCAATGGTTCGCAGTGTGTTAGCCACTTGATTCTACCAATATCTGTTCCATAATTAACTGGACCGTTTGTTTCTAGAAGCTTTCTACGTTCCTATTTGATTGGCTCCATGAATATTTGCAATGTATCAGACAAAAAACAGTGTTCCAGAGCATTGTACTTAGATTGCCATCCAAATGAAGAGGCTGTTAATTTTAATGTTGGTAATTTATATTTTGCATGGACGATAGCTTATACAGTGTGACTTCACAATGCATATATTTTTGATGGGATGAGAGTCAACCTGCTGTTCCATAGTTCACTGGTTAGGCATTCTTCTACTACTGCAGGTTATAGTATTTTTACAAACAACTTTGCATGAGAGCAAATACAAGCTTTTAATGAGAGCAAATACAAGCTTTTAATGTTGACATACTTGCACAACATTATCTAATATTGAATGTATCCATGATGCCTTGCGATATATTGAGAAACTTCTTCCCGATTGGTAATTTGTATTTTGTCCTTAAAGTTTCAGCACATGTCTTTTGTGCCTGTAAGATTATAGTAGGGAATTATTCTCAATATTTTGTGTTTGCATGTTCTATGGTCACCTAGCACCGCATTATTTCCCCGCGAACTCATTAAATTCTGCTCTTTGGTAACCAACAAATATATGTGTAACTTTATGCAAATTTAACTCCCATATTTTATGTGTACTTACTACATTTCCTACCATTCTATTACATAAATGGACGGGCGCGGCAACGCGCGCTTCGATGATCTAGTTGTGTTTATAATCACTCTTTAAACTATCGAGCAACGCATCTGCGGACCTTTTGGTATAGAGCACACATGTTTCATTTAGAGCTTTTGTGGAGATTACTAATACTTCATGATACCAATTATTCTTGCCCCTTTTATGTGTTTTAAAAGCACACTTGTTAGACAACTTATAACGGAAGAGAAATCAAAAGCAGGTTGGTGTCTCAACCCTGATCAGACATTGGAACAAAGATTTTTAATATGTATCTACATAATGTACAATGACACTAAAGAGTTGCAATTTCCATCTATCTCTCTTAGAGCATTATATAAATTAATTGGAACAGAGATTCTTGAAATGTTTGATTATTTTAGAAAATAATAAAACACTGGCCCCCTCCTAATGGAAGATCCTACATACATATAGACGCCAGATAAGAGCTTTGCTGGATTTAGAAAGAGTATTGACCATAGAAGGGGGAGGAAGTGAAATCGGTACTCAGCTCACACATGAGGAAGGGAAGCTGGAAAAATAAAACTTTAACATAACAAAATAATATCAACTGCAATACATGAGCTCCAGGAAAATAAACGCTGATAAAAGAGCATACAAGCTGATTTATTCATTGTTACGTATCAAGCAGGAACATGTTACAGGAATGGTTCGAGGGCGTGGATTTACGCCGCCCTCCTCGCGTCCACGGCGGCGAGCGGATATCTGCTCGAGGGCGCAACGCTGGCGGGCCATTTCCTCGCGGACGTAGTTGTCCGGAGACCATTTGAGGGCGGTCTCGTCGGTGGCGGCCATCGCCTCGTCTCCTTCACGGCGAGGAGCACCGGCAACGTCTTCGGCCTGACGAGGCGGGCTGAGGAGGGAGATGGCTCATTGATGACAATGCCACCGCCACGGGTGCGCCAGTTGAGCAGCGTCTCCACGGGCTCCGGCTTGACGGGGCGGAGCGCGGGCGAGCCGGAGGAGCGGGAGTGGTCGCCGGACGAGGAGGAGGACGTCGGCTCCATCACTACTAGGAAAAGGCATGCTACTGGCACACCAGTTTTGCCTTCTAATGGCGCACTACTGGTGCGCCACTAGCATCACGCCATTAGAATTAAATTCTAATGGCGCACCACTGGTGCGCCATTAGTATCTGGTGTTCTAATGGCGCACCACATAGTGCGCCAATAGTATTGCCCATAGTGCGCCATTAGAATTCCTCCCAGGGGCATATGTACCCATGTGCTTTGGCATACTAATGGCGCACCAGTGGCTGATGCGCCATTAGTGTGATTATCACAGTGCGCCATTAGTCTCTTGTGTGGTGCGCCACTAGTATGAATATTAGGGATTAATTTTTTTCTTTTCTGATATTTTCACAGGTTACAAAATATATTATTGGACAGAATTTAGACAACACCACACAGCAACAGCAGATTCATCGAATACAATAGAAGATTAGTCTCCGAATACAATTCATCATATCAGTCTCCGAATTCAAAAGACCGAACAAAGATAGAACATTACAAGTCTCGAGACCGCGAGTAGCGAGTTTGTCTTCACATTACAAGTCGATATCGATCATCTAAACTACCATCACATAGAAGAGAGCTGCGGTCATCATGATGAGGATCATCGCGATGAAGCTGGTCTTCATCCGGTTCCTCCAACGCTCCCTCCTCTCTCCCGCTAGATAGCGGGCGTATCTAGATTCCGCCTCCGCCCTAGTGGCGTACCCTTTGTAACTGTTATCGCTAAAACGGTGAACCTATCTTCGACACTCCTCCCAGTCGTCGTGGACTCCGGGAACCTTACCCTTGTACATGACATATGACGGCATCTCTATGCACAAGCCAAACAACAGACAATACATAAACAATATATAAGTATGCAACAAAAGGATCGGAAGAGAAAAGCAAGACATTAATAGCATGATTCATGGTCCTATTAATAAATAGCATCGATTACATCTAAGTTGAACGACTATCCAAACCAACACTAGTGTAGAACCGGGCATTAGCACCGGTTCGTAAGGCTCTATAGTGCCGGTTACATAACCGGCACTAATTTGTGGTCACTAAAGCCCCCCCCCCCTTTAGTACCGGTTCAGCACGAACCGGTGCTAAAGGGCAACCACGTGGCACGAGCCAGCTCCGGGGACCTGGAGCCCTTTAGTACCGGTTGGTAAGACCAACCGGTACTATAAGGTTTGGGGGGTTTTTAGTTTTATGATTTCTTTTTCATTTAATTTTGTGTTTCCGTTTTAATTCTTTTTCGTTTGCTAGTATTTTACGATGCTACACATTGTACACGTTATGCATATATATATATATATATATATATATATATATATATATATATATATATAATTACTAGTAGAACCAATCATGCATATATATATCACATCAATGTCTCACAAATTAAACCACCATATTAATTAATTCACACATACACACATGTATAGCTATATACAATTTCTCCTACATATGAATGTTGCCTTCGGAGCCAGTGGCATTAGCCTAATTGGTGCCTTCGGAGCACGATGACAATTGAAAGTGGTTTTCATGGGGGCGGTAGCGGGTAATAGAATTCTCCATTCAGATTTATGACATGGTCGAGCAAAAATCCCGCTATTTCCTCTTGAAGTGCTTCTACGCGCTCCGTTTCTATGAGCTTCTCCCGCACCTCTTTGAACTGTTAAGAAGGAGATCAATATGCATGTGTATTAGTTGTGTGACTAGCCAGATATCGATAATGGTGTAAAAATTGTGAATAGTGTTCTGACAAGCGTACCCATTGCTGTCTATGAGATCTGCTCCTTTCGGACGCCATCATGCGAATGTTCTCGCAAACGCAGAATGCACACAGATCAGTCCCCTGCGCCTGCTTCAGGGCCTTTACGAGAATGGAATTTGATCAGATAAAAATTAATCAAGCATGATAATTAAAGAGATGGCAGCTAGCTAGCTAGCTAGTACTCCTTAATTACTTACCTTGGGTCGAAACCGTAGAAGCTTTTGTTTCCATTCACCTTCCGTGACGCTGATGAATCTTGCCCAAGCCCTGCCCGCCGACAAAGAAAATGAATAAAGGGGTTATTAAATAGTTCATATCATGAAATGACGAACTAAATAGGCCGAGATATATAGTTAATAATGATTGAAATTATCTGTTGACTATCCGATACAAGATGTTAAAGTCAGTGTTTTTTGAGATTAGTGAGTCCAGTATTTCAACTGTTCCGGCGTCAACTTTAATGATACACAAGACCCAGTGAAATCTGCATGCACACACGTTTACATGTCTTAATTAAGCGGGCATATGTAAGCAAAAACATGTAGCTAGCTAGTAGGCAAAAACAGAGAATTTGTAGTACAAGACAGTGTGACTCACCCAAAGTGGTAAGGAAGTAGTATATCTTCATTGTATTTGAGGCGCTTCAAGAACTCTAGCATGTTGTCCTCTACTTCCTTTGCATGATGTTCATTTATCTTCCATGTGTATTCATTAACGGTGTTTGGGTCAATGAACCCAATGCCAAAGCGTCCACCTTTTCTCATTTCATATATCTTCATCCTGGATAATACCACAGAAAAGAATATAGTGAGGATAATTACAGGTAATGATTGATCAAAAGGATCACTACAGCTAGCTTGAGACTTAAATTATAGAAAGAGATCACTTACAGACAATAGCAACTGACGATAGATTTGTCGAGTGCGTCCTGATTGTATAACTGAAACAGTTCTAAATACTCAACGGACCCAGCTTTCTCATGGTAGTAATGGTCCTTCTTGACATTCACTATGAGGGACACTCGATCTGAAATCTTGGTCATGTTCATGTACCATTGATGCAATTCATACATTCTCGTTGGGAGGTTCTTGACCTTGTCTGGCGTGACCAAAGGTTGGCCCCAGACTTATTTCCGTTTTACTTCATCCTCTCTAAGCAAAGGCATGGGCTCGATCTCGAGGAGTTGTCCAACAGTAATGTTGAGAACTTCAGCCTGCATTATATGCTCCTCCGTTATTACCACATTGCCCTCTTCGAGAACATGCACTGTTTGCCCACAATAATATTGGGGGCGCGTACTGTCACCTGTTGTTGGCACAACAAGCGAGGGGATCGATTTGCGCCGCCTGTTCTCCCAGCTGGGGAATGGTTTTCCCGCATTTTTTGGCAACTGCTTCTTGTTTGCTCGATCCCGATGTAGATGTGCTCGCCTCCCTTTGTAGACGTGCTCGATTTAACTTCCTGATGTGGCGCTCATAGTCTGTGTCAACAGGCTTGGAAGCTGGTGGTTGAGCCATACGAATGAAGTGGTCAATCGTTTCCTCAGGCATTTTCTCCCTTGGCGGCGGTGGCGGTTTCGGTGCAAAATGGGCTTCCACCTCGGCCTTCGATATGGCTGTGATTTCCTCCTCGGACTTGTCATAAGACCTCTGCGGAAGAGGCTTGAGGCTTGGACCATATTTATATCGCTTGCCTCCGCCTGTACTTCCTGTACTACCTCGACTCGTACCGCTACGCACCATAGCTGCGGGGTGTCTCTTCTGCGATTGCTGAGGCGGCGGAGACGGCTGACGGGACTGAGTTGGACAAGGAGGAGTGGCCTGAGGTTGTGCCGGACTTGGAGGAGGAGTGGACGTCTGACGCTATGGCGGACTTGGAGGAGGAGGATTGTCCTAACACTTTGCCGGACTTGGAGGAGGAGGATTGTCCTGACACTTTGCCGGACTTGGAGGAGCGGGAGTCTGCTGACTCGGTGGCGGACTTCGACGAGGACTCGGGTGACACATAGTCGGTGGCCTTGGAAAGATGATGCAATCCTTTTTCCATAGGATGATTCGATGTTTGGCCTCTCCGAGAAAGCGCTCGCCGTCACCTCCAGCAATGTCAAGCTGTAGCCCCGAATATGGTGGGTCCACCACCTCATCAACCAAGACACGAGCATAGCCCGCTTGAATCGGGTTGCAATGGAAGGTTGCCTCGGGGGGATTTGTGAAAGCACAGCCGTCCGCCACCTTCATGGATATGTTCTTCATTTTGACGTGTAGCTCGCAGTTAGTGTTCTCCGTGATGTCATCCACGGGGTATCTACCCAGCATTGGGTCGTCCGGGACGGAACCCACGCTGCTTCTCGGCATGGATGGGCCGGTGCTATCCAATGCTGGATCATCCGCTAGCTGCTGCAGCTGTTGAGACCCCCTTTGATGGGTAAGTGAGTCGATCTGCTCCTGCTGCCACTGGAATTTGACTGCCAATTCCGCTTGACTTGCTTCTAGGCCTTGAAGGCGTTCATAGCCCCGCTTCCTCTGCTCCTCCTCCATCTGCCTCTTCTTCTCCTCCGCAATCTTCTTTCTCGCACGGGTTCTGTAGTCGTTGTTCCAGTCTGAAAACCCCTCATTCCACGGCAGAGCGCCCTTGCCTCGTGTTCTTCCCGGGTGTTCAGGATTTCCCAGGGCACACGTAAGCTCGTCGTTCTCTCTGTTGGGCTGGAACACCCCCGTTCGTGCCTCTTCTATTGCAACAAGTATCGCATCGTCGGCTCCTTTCAGACTTGCCCTCGTCGAAACATTGCCTGTCTCCCGGTCCAACCCCCCCCCCCCCCATGCGCATAGAACCAAGTCCTGACCCTAGGGGGCCAGCTCTTAGTAGCCGGAGTGACACCTGAATCCTCCATCTCTTTCTCAGACTTATCCCACTTAGGCATTGCCACCGCATAGCCACCTGGCCCCAGCTTATGGAACTTATCCTTTTTTTCCGCATTCTTCTTGTTTATTCTCGACCGTTCCTTAGCTAATTCCGAATCCTTGAATTTCACGAAATCGTCCCAATGATCACGTTGGTTCTCCAGTGTTCCCTTGAATACTGGAGTCTTCCTTCCTCCGTTGACGTACTTGTTCCATTCACCATTCTTGTAGTTCTTGAATGCAGTCACCATCATCTTAAGAGCAGCCTCTTTGACTTTCTGCACATCTGCTTCTGTGAAATGATCTGGTAGGGTGAAATGTTCCATGAGAGTATCCCAAAGCAGATCTTTTTGATTCTTGTCGACATAAGTAACATCTCGACGTGGCTTTGCTGGCGCTCTCCATTCTTGAAGTTTGATCGGGAGTTGGTCCTTCACAAGAACTCCGCACTGACGAACGAACTTGTCCGCAATCTTCTTAGGCGCTAATGGTTTGCCAGTAGGGCCGCATGCCTCGATATTGTACTTTAAGCCCGACTTCAACTTTTTGTTCGGGCCTCGTTTCGTCCTTTTGCCTGAAGATTTGCTCGATCCGGATGGCTGAAAGAACAAAGATGGATTCGTTAATATATCTTCAAGTCATTTAAAACATGTGATGATCACCAGATGTCTGCTTATATAAATATATATACCTCGTCGGTGTTTGTTGTTTCAGGATCATGTTCTTCGTCATCGTCATAATCATTCATAACTTCGTCGTGATCGAATATCATATCACCATCTCCGGTGTTGTTTAGAAATTCGGAGCCGTCATAATCTTCTTCATTTTGATTATCATCTGCCCCGCGTATCATATCGAACATGGTCTGTTCTCCCTCTCTGTCGGTATTGTCTGCCATAGCTTTTGTTTAACTAATCCAAAAGAAATATAAAACAATTTAGTATTCAAATCTCGAATAATAGATATAATCTCGAATACATCGTCCAGAATAATAGATATAATCTCGAATACATCGTCTCGAATAATATATAATATTGAATAGTACATCACTGGCTATTAGCTAATAAAGATCGAATACTACAGAAGAATCTAGGACACTCGCGGTTCCTCCGGCGCGGGCAGTGGACACCCAAAGAGAAGGAACCCTCACAGGATCATAGCTGAAGTGAGATCCCCGAAGATACTGCCACGTATTGGATAACCTGCCGCCCTCTAACGCAACCATGTAGCGATGGACGTGCTCGTCCTCCTCCCTGACACGGCGACGTACCACCTCCGGCGGGGCCGGGTCCCTCCGCACCGAAACTGGCCCACGCGAACGCCACCAAACGAGATCAGGGTCGACGACTGGACCCGCGGCCGGGTTCCTTGTCAAGCGGCGCGCCCCTCCAAGCAGCACCTCCCAGTGCCAGCCCGGCGGAGCCCAGTCCCGGACATGGGTCGGCTGGACGTCGTCGCGGACGGGTCGACGGCGAGGATGCGGGCTGGGCATCATCGAGAACAAATACTAGCTATATGCCCGCAAAAAGTAACATTTTTTTAATGATTGGATTTTGATAACTAAAATTTCTAACATTTCTATATAACTAATATTTCTATAACATTTCTAACAATGCTATATATAACTAACATTTATATAACATTTCTAATATTTCTATAACTAAAAAACAGAAAAAATTTATAACATTTCTATATATATAACTAACATTTTTATAACTATTTCTATAACTAAAAAACAGAAAAATTTCTAACAATTCTAACTTTTTTATAACTATTTCTATAACTAAAAAAAAGAAAAATTTCTATAACTAAAAAATAAAAATGTATGTGTGTGTGTGTGCGCGCTCACCGGCCGGCGAGGCGAGAGGCGACGGGGGGCGCGCAGCGACGGGGACGGCGACGGGCGCGGCGACGACGGGGACGGGGACGTACGGGCCGGGGCGGCGACGGGGGCGGCGACGAGGCGGCGACGACGGGGACGGGGCGGCGACAATGGGGACGGGGCGGCGACGACGGGGACGGGGCGGTGACGACGGGGACGGGGCGGCGACGGGGACGGCGACGGGCCGGGGCGGCGTCGAGGGATATGGAGACGGCGGGGGCGGCGGGCGACGGTGCAGAGGAGAAGAAGCAGATGGAGAGATGAGAAACTGATGAAATTTTGAAGTGTTTTCTTATAAAGAAGGCACCTTTAGTACCGGTTGGAGCCACCAACCGGTACTAAAGGTCTGTTTTGGCCAGGCCAAGCGGCGGGAAGCCACCCCCTTTAGTACCGGGTGGTGGCACAAACTGGTACTAAAGGCCCCCCCTTTGGTACTGGTTTGTGCCACCACCCGGTACTAAAGGGGGTGCGCTGGCGCAGGTGCGGTGCGGAAGTTTAGTCCCACCTCGCTAGTCGAGGGGCTACCGCACTGGTTTATAAGCCCTAGTGCGGTAGCTCTCTCGAGCTCCTCTCCTAATCAGGCCTACTGGGCCTACCTGTCCTCCTCGCCTTGTGGGCCTACTGAGCCTTCGCGGGCCTGCATCCTGGCCCAACGAAAGGTTGTGTCGCTAGTCGTATGCAGGCCGCTTTGGCCCAGTAGGCGGGCTTTTTTTTCTTAATTTGTTTTTGCTTTTTTTTTGTTTTATTTATTTTTGAGTTGTTTTTTTGCTGTATTTAGAGTTTCTTTGTGAATATTTTTGCTTTAGGTACAAAAAATTACAAACTTTCTGTTAGTGCCGGTAGATTTCAAATTTGAATAGTTTAAATTTTGAATTATTTGAAATTTGTGTGAATCACTAGTTTGTGAATAACTTAACTTTGAAAAAAGTTTTTTCAGTGATTCTTTTTTCTTATGTTTAATATTAGTGTGTTTTATCATTATATTCAATTTAGTAATGCTTAGGTTATTTAAAAAATGAAATGCCTTTGTAACAGTTTAGTTTTCGTCGGAAACCCTGATACTTCGAAAGAGATTGTCCATTTTGTACACGAAGTGCATCCAGTTTTTGCCGTAACGCTCTCTGCATTCTTGCACATGCTATTTGTATGAAATTATGATACCATGCCAACTTTCAACCTTTTCTGAGTTCATTTGAATTGCTTTTCAATTTCAGGGTCATTTAGCTGGAAAAAAAATCAGTAAATGCATGAAAAGAATTTGTTTGCAGATAAAATTTCTTCGCGTTTCAAATGCCAAAACACATAACTACCGTAACTATTACAGACATTCCCTCCTGGGTGTGAAACACAGAAGAAAGTGATGATAGTGAAGCCGATCACATCCCAGATCTTTGGGTGTGAAACTTTTTCTTCGCGTGTGTCCCTTTGCGCCGTAACCATGGAAAATCTTCATCATTTAACGGGATGCTCGGGTCAATATTCACTGTGAATGGAGCAATTTCATCAAACTTTTCATAATCTTCTGACTTGTCTGTCTTGTGATCCACTCCCACGATGTTTCTCTTCCCAGAAAGAACTATGTGCCGCTTTGGCTCATCGTACGATGCATTCGCTTCCTTATCTTATCCTTCACATAGAAAACCTGTGCCACATCATTGTCTAGGACGAATGGTTCGTCTGCATACGCAAGATTGTTGAGATCCACTGTTGTCATTCCGTACTGCGGGTCTTCCGTTACCCCGCCTCGTGTCATATTGACCCATTTGCACCGAAACAAAGGGACCTTTAAACCACGTCGATAGTCAAGTTCCCATATGTCCTGTATATAACCATAATATGTTTCCTTTCCCGTCTTGGTTTCTGCATCAAAGCGGACACCACTGTTTTGGTTGGTGCTCTTCTTATCTTGGGCGATCGTGTAAAATGTATTACCATTTATCTTGTACCCTTTGAAAGTCATTATATTCGAAGATGGTAACTGGGATAGCAAGTACAGGTCATCTTCAATAGAGGTGTCATGCATGGTACGTGTCTGCAACCAGTTGGCGAAACTCCTGGTTTGTTCACGTGTAATCCACTCATCAGACCGCTCCGGGTGTTTGGAGCGTAGCAAATTCTTGTGTTCATCCATATACGGAGCCACCAAGGTGGAATTCTGTAGAACTGTGTAGTGTGCTTCAGTGAGAGAATGTCCGTCCATACATATTATTTGTTCCCCTCCTAGCGTGCCTTTTCCATCCAGTCTGCCCTTATGCCGCGATTCAGGAACACCAATCGGCTTAAGGTCAGGAATAAAGTCAATACAAAACTCAATGACCTCCTCATTTTGATGGCCCTTGGAGATGCTTCCTTCTGGCCTAGCATGGTTATGAACATATTTATTTAAGACTCCCATGAACCTCTCAAAGGGGAACATATTGTGTAGAAATACAGGACCCAAAACGTTAATCTCTTCGCATAGGTGAACTAGGACGTGCGTCATGATGTTGAAGAAGGATGGTGGGAACACCAACTCGAAACTGACAAGACATTGCACCAAATCATTCTGTAACCTTGGTATGATTTCTGGATCGATTACCTTCTGAGAGATTGCATTGACAAATGCACATAGCTTCACAATGGGTAATCGAACGTTTTCCGGTAGAAGCCCCCTCAATGCAACCGGAAGCAGTTGCGTCATAATCACGTGGTAGTCATGATACTTTAGGTTCTGGAACTTTTTCTCTGCCATGTTTATTATTCCCTTTATATTCGACGAGAAGCCAGACGGTACCTTAATACTGAGCAGGCATTCAAAGAAGATTTCCTTCTCTTCTTTGGTAAGAGCGTAGCTTGCATGACCCTGATGTATGCCGTCTTCTCCGTGCATACGTTGCTGGTCCTCCCGTGCCTCAGGTGTATCTTTTGTCTTCCCATACACGCCCAAGAAGCCAAGCAGGGTCACGCAAAGATTCTTCGTGACGTGCATCACGTCGATTGCGGAGCGGACCTGTAGGTCTTTCCAATATGGCAGGTCCCAAAATATAGATTTCTTCTTCCACATGGGTGCGCGTCCGTCCGCGTCCTTCGGAACAGGTTGTCCGCCAGGACCCTTTCCAAATATCACCTTCAAATCCGTGACCATATCATGTACATCAGCACCAGTACGGTGGCGAGGCTTCGTCCGGTGATCCGCCTCACCTTTGAAATGCTTGCCTTTCTTTCTTACGGGATGCCTGCTCGGAAGAAATCAACGATGTCCCAGGTACACATTCTTCTTACAACTATTCAAATATATACTGTCGGTATCATCCAAATAGTGCGTGCATCCGCGGTATCCCTTGTTTGTCTGTCCTGAAAGGTTACTGAGAGCAGGCCAATCATTGATGGTCACGAACAGCAACGCCTTGAGGTCAAATTCTTCCCCCATGTGCTCATCCCATGCACGTACACCTGTTCCATTCCACAGTTGTAAAAGTTCTTCAACTAATGGCCTTAGGTACACATCAATGTCGTTGCCGGGTTGCTTAGGGCCTTGGATGAGCACTGGCATCATAATGAACTTCCGCTTCATGCACAACCAAGGAGGAAGGTTATACAAACATACAGTCACAGGCCAGGTGCTATGGTTGCTGCTCTGCTCCCCAAAAGGATTAATGCCATCTGCGCTTAGACCAAACCATACGCTCCTTGCGTCATCTGCAAACTCCTTCCCGTACTTTCTTTCGATTTTTCTCCACTGCGACCCGTCAGCGGGTACTCTCAACTTTCCGTCTTTCTTACGGTCTTCTCTGTGCCATCGCATCGCCTTGGCATGCTCTTTGTTTTGGAACAAACGTTTCAACCGTGGTATTATAGGAGAATACCACATCACCTTGGCAGGAATCTTCTTCCTGGGGCGCTCGCCCTCGACATCACCAGGCTCATCGCGGCTGATCTTATAGCGCAATGCACCACATACCGGGCAAGCGTTCAAATCCTCGTACTCACCGCGGTAGAGGATGCAATCATTAGGGCATGCATGTATCTTTTGCACCTCTAACCCTAGAGGGCAGACAGCCTTCTTTGCTTCGTACGTACTCTCGGGCAATTCGTTGTCCTTTGGAAGCATATCCTTTATCATTACAAGCAACTTTCCAAATCCCTTGTCAGATACACCATTCTCTGCCTTCCATTGCAGCAATTCCAATGTGGTGCCCAGCTTTTTCTTGTCACCTACGCAATTCGGGTACAACAATTTTTTGTGATCCTCTAACATGCGCTGCAACTTCTTCTTCTCCAAATCACTTGCGCAGTTTCTCTTTGCATCGGCAATGGCCCGACCTAGATCATCAACGGGCTCATCTGATGCCTCTTCTTCAGCTTCTTCCCGCATTGCCGGCTCAGCTTCTTCCCCCATTGTTGTATCATCGTATTCAGGGAACCCATGGCCAGGATAGCTGTCGTCGTCCTCTTCTTCTTCATTGTCTTCCATCATAACCCCTCTTTCTCCGTGCTTGGTCCAAACATTATAGTGGGGCATGAAACCGGACTCAAACAGGTGGACGTGAATGGTTCTTGACGTAGAGTAATTGCGATCATTCTTACAGACAGCACATGGACAAGGCATAAAACCATCTGCCCGCTTGTTTGCCTCAGCCGCAAGCAGAAAAGTATGCACGCCCTCAACGAACTGGGGAGAGCATCGGTCATCGTACATCCATTGCCGGCTCATCTTCATTACACAACACCGAATAGACCAAATTAATACAAGTTCATACATAAAGTTCATACAACACTTAAATGCAACAAACAAATAACTCTCTAGCTAAAGCATTTAAATGCAACAACAAATGCGATAAAGATCGCAACTAAGGTAACAATTGATCCAACAGCATAATGATACCAAGCCTCACTATCGATGGCATATTTTCTAATCTTTCTATTCTTCAAGCGCATTTTCTCCATCTTGATCTTGTGATCATCGACGACATCGGCAACATGCAACTCCAATTCCATCTTCTCCCCCTCAATTCTTTTCAATTTTTCTTTCAAGTACTCGTTTTCTCTTTCAATTAAATTTAACCTCTCAACAATAGGGTCAGTTGGAATTTCCGGTTCACATACCTCCTAGATAAAAATATCTATGTCAACTTGATGGGCATAATTTGTCATAAACACGAAATGCAACTAATAGTTTTAAAAGAGAATATACCACATCCGAATCATAACAAGGACGAGGGCTGACAGGGACGGATATCAAAACCATGGCACTATGTATAACAAACAACGTACGGGTAAGATAATTATTACATGATTAACTATATATCCAAATCACACAAACATCAATTTTTATATAAAATTACATGAACAAGAGGCTCACCACAAGGTGGTGCCGGTGACGGGACGGTGCGGGCGATCGACGGTGGTTACGACGAAGATTTAGAAGGCACTAAGTAAACCACACCTACATATGCAAACTAAGTGTTATTTTTGACCTCAAATTGCATATAAATCAAATACTAGCACATATATATATTTCCTCCCAAATTACTAAACTCACAAATTAGTAACTATACAAAGCATGGGAAGAGCTAATCTAGCAATGAGAGTTGAAAGGACAAAGTTGCTAACCTTTGTGATCATTTGAATGGATGGGGGCCTTCAAATCTTGACAAATTTTGGTTAAATTTGTGAGGAGCTCGAGGGGAAAGGGGAAGAACAGAAGAGAAGTGAGGGGAAAGGGGAAGAACAGAGTGACTCGGGTGGACGAAGGGTTTATGTACGTCGACCTATAGTACCGGTTCGTGGCACGAACCGGTACTAAAGGTGCTGGAGGGGGCCCAGACTGACAACATCCTGCCACCACCCTCAGTAGTACCGGTTCGTGGCACGAACCGGTGCTAAAGGTTAGCCACAAACCGGTACTAATGAGAGCGGCCCGGCTAGCCGTTGGAACCGGCACTAATGTATACATTAGTGCCGGCTCTAATACAAACCAGGACTAATGTGCTGCACGTTTGACCCTTTTTCTACTAGTGCAAAGAGACATACAAGTTCATTAAAGTTTAATTACAACATGAGCCTATCAATGTTTCAGAACTACACATAGCATCACTACTTTTGACTCGACTCATGGGACCAGAGCGTGGATGAAGCCGCCATCTGTCGTGATGGTCATGAAATCGCGGGCGTTGTCAGCCTACATTTGTAGTGTTGTGTCTATCTCACGGTTGGACGGTTGATATCTAAGGTAGAACTGCCCCGAGGTACGAAGGACATCTTGATGGATAATTTCCGCAAACTCCGACTGGATGCAAAAGAATTCTTGTCTGATGTCCGCGTCCTGGATTGTCGACAAGCTTGTGGCCCAATCTTTGAGATTATCTGGTAGCAGAAGGTGATGATGGTCCTGTACGATCTCCCGCATGTGATGGAGGGCGTCGTAGGCATCCTTCTGACCGCCAGGCGGCTGCTTGATGCAGGAGAACTTTCTATTGTGGGCAAACACGTGTGCGCTGTACCGCCTACGAACTGGCTTGGCGAAGGTGCCTTCAGATTTGGCGTAGCCGGGGAGAACATCATCAAGAACTTTCTTGATATTTGTGTAGTCTATCTTGGAGTCACGGTCCGGGTCGAAATACGTGGCCATGGAATATTTCGGGCTTAAGAGGATGAGTGTGCAATGTGTGTCACTCCAGAGAACACGGAATGTTAGAAAAAAAAGAACAATCGAAATCTAAGAAATAATATGTTACGGGGCGGTTAGGGGATGAATTACTGGGGAAAGTAAGGCACGAGGAAGTTATCCTTATCTGGGTTTGCCAGAATGACGCCTTCGAGGTAAGAACTCGCGATATGCCGGTCCCCAGCGCTGCACAAGTTCTTGGCACGCATGTAGAAGGGGTCGACTATCACGATGTCCGGGGTCTTGTCTCTAATGATCCGCATCTCCATACTCAGCGAAAACAGCCGAACGAAGGTGTAGTGCAGCGGATGAAGGTTAAACATAGCAAATATGTCATCAAACCGCAGGACGATCGTACCCCCGATGGGGCCATCCACAAATCCCTTGCCCTCTGGCACCTTGGCCACGAAAACCGGGTATGCCACATCATTCTCTCTGAGACGCTGCTTCTCTAAAGAAAGAACACTGTCATGCAGACTCTGCAAAGTACCGGTTGCACCATTGAGCATATTTGTCGGTAGCATCGCCCTACCCGCCACATGCACCCTCCTCGAGATATCCTTAGGTGACGGTGGCCCGTCCTGAGCACGGATCGTACTCGGTGCCGGCTGGCTTGCACCCTTGTTACTCTTTCTTTTCCGTCCCTTCTTCTTCTGTTCTAATGGGACCGAGTTCTGCTCACAGACCGCCTTCTTGAGTGTGTTGGGGTTGATAATATTTGGCTCCTCGGCTATCTGAGGCTCGGTGAAGTCGGCAGCTGGAGGCGTCTCCTGAGAACTGAACGCCAGACGACGCCTGTAGCAATTGGGTTTCTCCGTCGTATGAGCTAGACCGCGGTCGTCTTTTGTAGGGTTGGGTTCTTGAGAAAGAGGCCCGCAGAATTCTTCATCGTACCCATGTTCGGCAAAGTACTTATCGACGTTGCTAAATGTACGACCGTCGTTGTTGTCCTCGTCATCCAAATCATGTGCCATATGCATGTTCGGATCCTGTGCCATAGGGATGTCCGGCATTTCCGGTAGCGTTGCGGAGGTCTTGCCATGGCTTGGCGCTGGCACGACTGGCGATGTTGTCTTCGGGGTGGTGTCCCCCGCCCCCAAACGAATCTGGCTCTTCGGCCAAAGCAGGGGCCAGCTTATGCAGGCGCTGAGGGTCATCAGATCATCTTCGTCGGCCCCGGCGGGTCGAATCGGAGGTAACAACTCGTCACAGCCTGGCAGCACCCGAACCAGTTGAACCCTATACATGGTGGGTGGCATCGGTTTACCGTGGAACATGGGGTTGCCCGGTTGAACGATTTTGCCCTTGGCGACATCGACCAACTCGTCGTTCATGAAGTGCAGGAGAGTGCACGGAACGTCGTTGGCGCCCTGCCAAAATAAGTAGGGCATCAGGGATGCCCAGTCAAAGGCAAAAGGAGATGAAGTCCTCGGCCGAGAGGCTTAATTAGTTACCGTGATGATGGTGTCGAGCTCGGCTAATGTCGAGGCACCGCCAATGGCGGGCGTGCAACTGACGGAGGGGCCGCTTGCTACCGAGGTGCTAGCCGGCGTACACCCGGGTACATTAAGCTCCAATGCCGGCTGTGCCGGCATCGGAGACACCAATACCGCCGCCGCCGGAGACACCAATGGCGCCGCCTGCGTGTTGTGCTAGTTGCTGGCCGTGAAGCTGGGAATCGGGGGCCGTCCCTGTTGGCCACCCGCAATCCACGTCGTCATCCCATGAATCAAGGTAGGCATAATGACGGTGAGCGTCGATCCCAGCTGTTGTTGCACTTGCTCTTGGATAATCTCCGGAATCCGCGCCACTTGTGCCTTGAGTTCTTGAACCTCGCGCGACTGGCTTTCCGAGCTTGTCTTTTTCTCCTTTCGCCCACCAGCGGTATAGTATGACGACCATTTTGTGGACAAGCCTTTGCCGTCCACACGACCAACTGACGACGGCTTACTAATCTTATCCTTGTTTTTTCATTACGTTCAACGCCCTATTTAGAGTGCTGTCCCAAGCATGGGTACTTTGAGACGACCCAGCGCTACTGCTTTCAGTCTCCTTTGCCAGAACAAGCTCAAGCGCCCTATTCTTCGGATCCATGGTAAGCTCCTTTGTTATTGGATCCTCCTTGTACCGGGACCGGACATAGTTCCTGGTCTGCTTGTAACTGTTGTATTTCTCGAAGCGGGGCGGTAGGTCTTGCTCGGCACGCTCCGCGTCCTCTTTGTCCCATATAGGCTCCGCCACTCTGTAACCACCGGGACCGAGTTTGTGTTCCCCTAACTTCAACTCCCGCATTTCTTTCCCCCACTGACTTGATTCGGAGGTTGCACTGCTCTCGCACTTGATCTTGAACTCGTTGTAGTCCTCTTCGCTGATCGAAGGATTTTTCTCCTTGATCTTCTTATAACTATCACCTTTCTCAATCATTCTCTTCACCGTGCTTCTCCAAGTAGATAGGGCCGTGCTCATCCTCGTGAGGGCGGCACTGTTCACTTATTTCCCTGAGAGGCGTGTGTTTTCAAATTCAGCGGGGAACTTGTATTGTTCGTGCAGCTTCGTGAAGATGAAGTTGCGCAAATTCCCTTGGTCCTTATGCCTAAGGTTCTCGGTGTTGATCGAGACGGTGCTCTGGAGAATGCACCCGAGCTTAACTGAGTACCCCTTGACTATATGTTTGGGCTCCGTTGGATGCCCGTCGGAGTTCACTTGAGTAAATTCCTCCTTGACGGTGCGGCGCACGTTCGGGCGCCGGTCCTTCCGTTGCCTCTTCGATTGACTGCCATCTGTGAGTGCGCCGCCATCATCAGTGGTGGAATCCTCGGCGGCACCATCAGTGGTGGCATCCTCGGTGGCACCATCAGTGGTGGCATCCCTGAGGCCACTAGCGGTTGTGTAGTCAGGATCGTGTCTTTCACAGCGTCCTCATAGCGGTGAGGTTCTTCCTCCAACTCCTGGGACAGCTCCTAGAATTGCTTGCCGCCCGAACTGCCGGCCTCATTGTTGTGGGCCATGTTTCGCTCTAAATAGGGAAAAAGTTTGGTCAAAAAGTTGGTTATTGTCAAGGAACAAGATCATGGTCTCATCATTTAGGGTTTGTCGACACCGAGGCATCCTAAAAGCTAAGCTTTTATCATTTAGGGTTTGTCGACGCCGAGGCACCCTAAAAGCCTAAGCGTACATCATTTAGGTACTCATCGACACCGAGGCACCCTATAGAAGCCAAGGTTTCATCATTTAGGGTTTGTCGACGCCGAGGCACCCTAAATGCTAGGTTAAGTTTACATCATTTAGGGTTTATCGATGCCGAGGCACCCTAGGTTGGGCTTAATCACTTGGCTCTATTGCCACCTATGTTGGGTTTATCATCTAGGGTTTATCGATGCTAAGGAGAATTCTAAGGTGGGCCTAATCACTTGTCTCTATTGCCACCTATGGTTTAATGCAGCAAGAATAAAGGGGCAGTTGATCCAACTGAACTAAGTACTAAGATACCCCGGCCCATGCATTAGTAGCAAGTACCCCATATGTTCGATTTTTAGCAAAGTCATGCTAAAATTCATGGAAAATTTCAGCATGACCTTTGCTGAAAATAGGACATACGGAGTACCCGAATTTGCCGGAACGGAAGTTAATCGACATTCCGGCAAACTCAAGGGCCTCTCGGGGTACCTGCAAATTCATCATGACACAATGGTTGGAGACAAAACCCAGCAACTTTACAAGTCTTTCGCAGATTTGTTTGCAAGTTCTGATATGTAATAAAGATGAGCCTCAAAGATGAGCCTCCAATGCTGATTTGTTTGCCTCAAGACAAGATGAACCTCCAATGCAACAAGTAATAAAATGTTCAACAATGTATCAGATTCGGCAACAGTTTAACATCTACTCCAGTAATTATACAACATCATGGCCAACATTTATCCTCTCTAGAAATTAGAAACAAAATAAAGGAACATTACATAGTAGCCATCAAATTAAAATAACATATATAGTACATACAGGTAGGTAATACTAAAGCATGTTCCTATTAGCTAGTGACCATTATATTGCTTTAGGTTAGGGCCCTTACATTATTCTCTCTCTATCCCTTTCTTTAGCTGCACTGCATCACAAGGCAAATATGGTTCAAAATAAAATACTACTAAATAAGCACCTAGCAGAATAGTAAAATAAGCTTAAAAAATGCATACAGCTTGACATACAAACACAGACAGTTATGCAAGTGCTAGAGGTATGCATATATATATATATATATATATATATGTGTGAACGTGATCCTGAACTAGAGGTACACATGTTTGCTTACTCATCTCTGCAATTACTCGTGCTTATTTGCAGTGTGCTATATATGGATGTCTTTTTTAAACTTTAAGTTTCTTGAAGGAGCAACATTGTGTGGTCTAGGTCATTATTAACAGTCCTGTTTAATTAAACTGAATTTCAGCAAGTTTTTAGAGTACTCCTGAGTATACACTGAGTAGTCCTGGAGTAATATACACTGAATTTAAACAAGTTTACACTGAATTAAACAAATTTTCATACTCCAAATTTAAACTAGTTTAAACCCGTTTCAGGTCATTTGTTTTAGGAGTATAAACTGAGTATGAAAACTGGATATACACTGAATTTAAATAAATTTACACTGAATCAGCATGTTTTATACTCCTTGCGACTTGAGTATGCAAACTGGGATACATGCTGATTTTTAAACCTGCCTACGCCTGATCTGCCTACTCCAAGTTCAATAAAGTTACAGGCCTAGCACTCTAGTAGTCCTGAAACTATAGTAAACTAATGACTGCAAATTTATAAAGTTCAGAACAAATGACAGCTACAGAGAGTAAGTACTCCTGAATGTACTCCAGGTTCAGAGCAAGGAGTACTTGCTGGACTAGAGGAGTACTTGTTCAGGATCAAGTTCACATAAACTACAGTTCTGAAATTAAAGTTAGAGTAAACAACGGTTCAAGATACAGTCTGAAACTAGAGTACCTCTAGCACACAGATATCTTGCAGGTACCAAGTACTCCAATGCACATGGAGTACTAATTATTCATGTTTGCTAGGCACTACCCCCATAATTTTTTGAACCTAATTTGACCTAAATTCGAGAGGGATTTGACCACACTGTATCTAATTTGACCACACTAAATTCGAGGGGTGATTTTTAGCTGTTGTAGATGTACAGCCCCTAAATGATGGATGCAAATCATGAGTTACCTGGTCTCTTGTGTCTCATGATGTGTTTTGGTGGACTGAATATTTTTAGTTCAGTTTTCAATTGTCCTGGCTGAAAAATGCAGTTTAATTTGGAGTACATTTTCAGCTTAAGTGCAGTGTAGTTCACTGTATGTGTGGTGGGTGTAATAGCAATTTTGGTTTTTCACTGAATCTGTGTGTACTTTCAGTGTAATTTAATGTGCATTTTGCCCTGTAATCTGTTTGGGGGGCTGATTTTTTTCCAGTTAAGTTATAGTGGTTTTGGACTGTATTTTTCAGTAATATGTCACTTATACTAATCTGAATATTTTTTGCAGTAACCCTGCAACTTTACTGCCATGTGATCTGAAACTTCCATATTGTCAGGTTTAAACCGTATATCCCTGTAATTACAATGTTTCTTTTTCAGTAATTTGGATTGTATTCCTGCCTTTTTCAGTGGTAGCAACACACTGTAATTACTGATGGCGGAGGAGGAAGAGAGGAGAAGAGAGGCAGAGGGAGGAGGGTTACCTGACCAAGATGAGGTGGTGGCCGGAGTGGAGACGACGGAGGGCGGAGACAGCGAGCTTGGGGGAGGCGGGGATAGACGGCGGGGAGGTCGCGGGCCTCCTCTCCTGGTGGATGTGGGACCTCCTCTCCTGGTGGACGTGTTAGGGAACGTAGCAGAAATTCAAAAATTTCTACGCATCACCAAGATCAATATATGGAGTAATCTAACAACGAGGGGAAGGAGAGTGCATCTACATACCCTTGTAGATCGCTAAGCGGAAGCGTTCAAGTGAACGGGGTTGAAGGAGTCGTACTCGTCATGATCCAAATCACCGGAGATCCTAGTGCCGAACGGACGGCACCTCTGCGTTCAACACACGTACAGCCCGGGGACGTCTCCTCCTTCTTGATCTAGCAAGGGGAGAGGAGAAGTTGAGGGAGAGCTCCGGCAGCACGACGGCGTGGTGGTGGAGCTTTCAGTTCTCCGGCAGAGCTTCGCCAAGCACTACTACTACTACGGAGGTGTTGGGGAGGGAGAGGGCTACACCAGGGGAAGGGTGAAGCTCCCATGCACCTCCCCACTATATATAGGGGTGGAGGGGGCTGGTTTCTTGCCCTCCAAGTCCATTGGGGCGTTGGCAAAGGTGAGAGGAAAGAAATCTCATCATTTCCTTCCCCACCGATTGTTATCCCCCCTTTTTAGGGATCTTGATCTTATCCCTTCGGGATATGATCTTATTCCTTCTAAAGGGGGATCTTGGTGCGCCTTGACCAGGGGTGTGGGGCCTTTCCCCCACTACCCACGTTCATGTGGGTCCCCCCATGCAGGTGGGCCCCACTCCGGAACCTTCTAGAACCTTCCCGGTACAATACTGAAAAATCCCGAACATTTTCCGGTGGCCAAAATAGGACTTCCCATATATAAATCTTTACCTCCGGACCATTCTGGAACTCCTCGTGATGTCCAGGATCTCATCTGGGACTCCGAACAACATTCGGTAACTGCACACTAATTCCCATAACAACTCTAGCGTCACCAAACCTTATGTGTGTAGACCCTACGGGTTCGGGAATCATGCAGACATGACTGAGACAGCTCTCTGGCCAATAACCAACAGCGGGATCTCGATACCCATGTTGGCTCCCACATGTTCCATGATGATCTCATCGGATGAACCACGATATCGAGGATTCAATCAATCCCGTATTCAATTCCCTTTGTCTAACGGTATTGTACTTGCCCGAGATTCTATCGTCGGTATACCGATACCTTGTTCAATCTTGTTACCGGCAAGTCTCTTTACTCGTTCCGTAACACATCATCCCGTGATCAACCCCTTGGTCACATTGTGCACATTATGATGATGTCCTACCGAGTGGGCCCAGAGATACCTCTCCATTTACACGAAGTGACAAATCCCAGTCTCGATTCGTGCCAACCCAACAGATACTTCCGGAGATACCTGTAGTGCACCTTTATTGCCACCTAGTTACGTTGTGACGTTTGGTACACCCAAAGCATTCCTACGGTATCCGGGAGTTGCACAATCTCATGGTCTAAGGAAATGATACTTGACATTAGAAAAGCTTTAGCATACGAACTACGATCTTTGTGCTAGGCTTAGGATTGGGTCTTGTCCATCACATCATTCTGCTAATGATGTGATCCCATTATTAACGACATCTAATGTCCATGGTCAGGAAGCCTTAACCATCTGTTGATCAACGAGCTAGTCAACTAGAGGCTCACTAGGGACATGGTGTTGTCTAAGTACCCACACATGTATCTGAGTTTCCTATCAATACAATTATAGCATGGATAATAAACGATTATCATGAACAAGGAAATATAATAATAACTAATTTATTATTGTCTCCAGGGCATATTTCCAACAGTCTCCCACTTGCACTAGAGTCAATAATCTAGTTCACATCGTCATGTGATTAACATTCACACGTCACATCGCCATGTGACCAACATCCAAAGAGTTTACTAGTGTCATTAAACTACTTCACATCATCATGTGATTAAGACTCAATGAGTTCTGGGGTTTGATCGTGTTTTGCTTGTGAGAGAGGTTTTAGTCAACGGGTCTGTACTTCACAAATCTCTAGGTCATTCTGTAAATGATGCTTCCACGCTCCACTTGGAGCTATTCCAAATGGTTGCTCCACTATACGTATCCGGTTTGCTACTTAGAGTCACTCAGATAGGTGTTAAACCTTGCATCGACATAACCCTTTACGCCGAACTCTTTATCACCTCCATAATCGAGAAACATGTCCTTATTTACTCCAAGGACAATTTTGACCGCTGTCCAATGATCCATTCATGGATCATTCTTGTACCCCTTGACTGACTCATGGCAAGGTACACTTCCGGTGCGGTACACAGCATAGCATACTATAGAGCCTACGTCTGAAGCATAGGGGACGACCTTCGTCCTTTCTCTCTATTCTGCCGTGGTCGAGCTTTAAGTCTTAACTTCGTACCTTACATCTCAGGCAAGAACTCCTTCTTTGACTGATCCATCTTGAACACATTCAAGATCATGTCAAGGTATATGCTCATTTGAAAGTACCATTAAGCGGTTTTGATCTATCCTCATAGATCTTGATGCTCAATGTTCAAGTAGCTTAATCCAGGTTTTCCCTTGAAAAATACTTTTCAAATAACCCTATATGCTTTTTAGAAATTATACATCATTTCTGATCAACAATATGTCAACAACATATATTCATCAGAAATTCTATAGCGCTCCCACCCACTTCTTTGGAAATACATGTTTCTCATAAACTTTTGTATAAACCCAAAATCTTTGATCATCTCATCAAAGCGTACATTCCAACTCCGAGATGCTTACTCCAGTCCATGGGAGGATCACTAGAGCTAGCATACCTTTTAGCATCCTTAGGATCGACAAAACCTTTCTGATTGTATCACATACAACCTTTCCTTACGAAGACTGGTAAGGAAACTCGTTTTGACATCCATCTGCCAGATTTCATAAATGCAGCTAACGCTAACATGATTCCGACGGACTTAAGCATCGCTACGGATGAGAAAATCTCATCGTAGTCAACTCCTTGAACTTGTGAAAAACTCTTCGCCACAAGTCGAGCTTCATAGATGGTGACATTACCATCCACGTCCGTCTTCTTCTTAAAGATCCATTTATCTCAATGGCTTGCCGATCATTGGGAAAGTCCACCAAAGTCCATACTTTTTTCTGATACATGGATCCTATCTCGTTTCAGGGCTTCTAACCATTTGTCAGAATTTGGGCCCACCATTGCTTCTCCATAGCTCGTAGGTTCATTGTTGTCTAGCAACATGACCTTCAAGACAGGATTACTATACCACTCTGAAGTAGTACGCATCCTTGTCACCCTACGAGGTACGTTAGTGACTTGATCCGAAGTTTCATGATCACTATCATAAGCTTCTACTTCAATTGGTGTAGGTGTCATAGGAACAACTTCCTGTGCCCTACTACACACTAGTTGTAGTGATGGTTCAATAACCATATCAAGTCTCCACCATCTTCCCACTCAATTCTTGAGACAAGCTTTTCCTCGAGAAAGGACCCGATTCAAGAAACAATCCCTATTGCTTTCGGATCTAAATTAGGAGGTATACCCAACTGTTTTGGGTGTCCTATGAAGATGCATTTTATCCGCTTTGGGTTCGAGCTTATCAACCTGAAACTTTTTCACATAAGCGTCGCATCCCCAAACCTTTAAGAAATGACAGCTGAGGTTTCTCTAAACCATAGTTCATACGGTGTCATCTCAACGGAATTACGTGGTGACCTATTTAAAGTGAATGTGGTTGTCTCTAATGCCTAACCCATAAACGATAGTGGTAATTTGATAAGAGACATCATGGTACGCACCATATCCAATAGGGTGCAACTATGATGTTCGAACACACCATCAAACTATGGTGTTCCAGGCGGTATTAATTGTAAAACCATTTCCACAATGTCTTAATTGCGTGCCAAAGCCCGTAACTCAGATACTCATCTCTATGATCATATCATAGACATTTTATCCTCTTGTCACGATGATCTTCAACTTCACTCTGAAATTACTTGAACCATTCAATAATTCAGACTTGTGTTTCATCAAGTAAATATACTCAACATCTACTCGAATCATCTGTGAAGTAAGAACATAACGATATTCACTGCATGCCTCAGCACTCATTGGACTGCACACATCAAAATGTGTTACTTCCAACAAGTTGATATCTTGTTCCATCTTACTGAAAACAAGGCTTTTCAGTCATCTTGCCCATGTGGTATGATTTGCATATCTCAAGTGATTCAAAATCAAGTGAGTCCAAATGATCCATCTGCATGGAGTTTCTTCATGCGTATACACCAATAGACATGGTTCGCATGTCTCAAACTTTTCAAAAAACGAGTGAGTCCAAAGATCCATCAATATGGAGCTTCTTCATGCGTTTTATACCAATATGACTTACATGGCAGTGCCACAAGTAAGTGGTACTATCATTACTATCTTATATCTTTTGGCATGAAAATGTGTATCACTGGGATCGAGATTCAATAAACCATTCCTTTAGGTGCAAGACCATTGAAGGTATTATTCAAATAAATAGAGTAACCATTATTCTCCTTAAATGAATAACCGTATTGCGATAGACATAATCCAATCATGTCTATGCTCAACGCAAACACCAAATGACAATTATTCAGGTTTAATACTAATCTTGATGGTAGAGGGAGCGTGCGATGTTTGATCACATCAAACTTGGAAACACTTCCAACACATATCGTCAGCTCACCTTTAGCTAGTCTCCGTTTATTCCGTAGCTCTTTTATTTCGAGTTACTAACACTTAGTAACCGAACCGGTATCTAATACCCTGGTGCTACTAGGAGTACTAGTAAAGTACACATAATGTATATCCAATATACTTCTATCGACCTTGCCAGCCTTCTTATCTACCAAGTATCTAGGGTAATTCTGCTCCAGTGGCTGTTCCCCTTATTACAGAAGCACTTAGTCTCGGGTTTGGGTTCAACCTTTGGTTTCTTCACTAGAGCAGCAGCTGATTTGCCGTTTCATGAAGTATCCCTTCTTCCCTTGCCCTTCTTGAAACTAGTGGTTTCACCAACCATCAACAATTGATGCTCCTTCTTGATTTCTACTTTCGCGGTGTCAAACATCGCGAATACCTCAAGGATCATCATATCTATCCCTAACATGTCATAGTTCATCACGAAGCTCTAGCAGCTTGGTGGCAATGACTTTGGAGAAACATCACTATCTCATCTGGAAGATCAACTCCCACTCGATTCAAGCGATTGTTGCACTCAGACAATCTGAGCACAAGCTCAACGATTGAGCTTTTCTCCCTTAGTTTGCAGGCTAAGAAAATTGTCGGAGGTCTCATGCCTCTTGACGTGGGCACGAGCCTGAAATCCCAATTTCAGCCCTCGAAACATCTCATATGTTCCGCAACATTTCGAAAACATCTTTGGTGCCTCAACTCTAAACCGTTTAACTGAACTATCATGTAGTTATCAAAACGTGTATCTCCGATGTTCGCAACATCCACAAATGACGTTTGGGGTTCAACACACTAAGAGGTGCATTAAGGACATAAGCTTTCTACTGTCTGCATAATCGCTACAGTCAACTTTCAACTATATTTTCTCTAGGAACATATCTAAACAGTGGAACTAAAGCGCGAGCTTACGACATAATTTGCAAAGATCTTTTGACTATGTTCAGGATAATTAAGTTCATCTTATGAACTCCCACTCAGATAGACATCCCTCTAGTCATCTAATTGATTACATGATCCGAGTCAACTAGGCCGTGTCCGATCATCACGTGAGACGGACTAGTCATTATCGGTGAACATCTTCATGTTGATCGTATCTACTATACGACTCATGCTCGACCTTTCGGTCTCTTGTGTTCCGAGGCCATGTCTGTACATGCTAGGCTCGTCAAGTTAACCTAAGTGTTTTGCGTGTGTAAATCTGGCTTACACCCGTTGTATGTGAACGTAAGAATCTATCACACCCGATCATCACGTGGTGCTTCGAAACGACGAACTTTCGCAACGGTGCACAGTTAGGGGGAACACTTTCTTGAAATTTTAATGAGGGATCATCTTATTTACTACCGTCGTTCTAAGCAAATAAGATGTATAAACATGATGAACATCACATGCAATCAAATAGTGACATGATATGGCCAATATCATATTGTTGCTTTTGATCTCCAACTTCGGGGCTCCATGATCATCATCGTCACCGGCATGACACCATGATCTCCATCATCGTGTCTTCATGAAGTTGTCTCGCCAACTATTACTTCTACTACTATGGCTACCGGTTAGCAATAAAGTAAAGTAATTACATGGCGTTGTTTAATGACACACAGGTCATACAATAAATTAAGACAACTCCTATGGCTCCTGCCGGTTGTCATACTCATCGACATGCAAGTCGTGATTCCTATTACAAGAACATGATCAATCTCATACATCACATATCATTCATCACATTCTTCTTGGCCATATCACATCACATAGCATACCCTGCAAAAACAAGTTAGACGTCCTCTAATTGTTGTTTGCATGTTTTACGTGGCTGCTATGGGTTTCTAGCAAGAACGTTTCTTACCTACGCAAAAACCACAACGTGATATGTCAATTGCTATTTACCCTTCATAAGGACCCTTTTCATCGAATCCGTTCCGACTAAAGTGGGAGAGACTGGCACCCGCTAGCCACCTTATGCACCAAGTGCATGTCAATCGGTGGAACCTGTCTCACGTAAGTGTACGTGTAACGTCGGTCCAGGCCGCTTCATCCCACAATACCGTCAAAACAAGATTGGACTAGTAACGGTAAGCATATTGAACAAAATCAATGCCCACAACTACTTTGTGTTCTACTCGTGCAAAGAATCTATGCAATAGACCTAGCTCATGATGCCACTGTTAGGGAACGTAGCAGAAATTCAAAAATTTCTACGCATCACCAAGATCAATCTATGGAGTAATCTAGCAACGCGGGGAAGGAGAGTGCATCTACATACCCTTGTAGATCGCTAAGCGGAAGCGTTCAAGTGAACGGGGTTGAAGGAGTCGTTCTCGTCGTGATCCAAATCACCGGAGATCCTAGTGCCGAACGGACGGCACCTCCGCGTTCAACACACGTACATCCCGGGGACGTCTCCTCCTTCTTGATCCAGCAAGGGGAGAGGAGAAGTTGAGGGAGAGCTCCGGCAGCACGACGGCGTGGTGGTGGAGCTTGCAGTTCTCCGGCAGAGCTTTGCCAAGCACTACTACGGACGAGGAGGTGTTGGGGAGGGAGAGGGCTGCGCCATGGGAAGGGTGAAGCTCCCATGCGCCTCCCCACTATATATAGGGGTGGAGGGGGCTGTTTTCTTGCCCTCCAAGTCCATTGGGGCGTTGGCAAAGGTGAGAGGAAAGAAATCTCATCATTTCCTTCCCCACCGATTGTTATCCCCCCTTTTTAGGGATCTTGATCTTATCCCTTCGAGATATGATCTTATTCCTTCTAAGGGGGGATCTTGGTGCGCCTTGACCAGGGGTGTGGGGCCTTGCCCCCACTACCTACGTTCATGTGGGTCCCCCCATGCAGGTGGGCCCCACTCCGGAACCTTCTAGAACCTTCCCGGTACAATACTGAAAAATCCCAAACATTTTCCGGTGGCCAAAATAGGACTTCCCATATATAAATCTTTACCTCCGGACCATTTCGGAACTCCTCGTGACGTCCAGGATCTCATCCGGGACTCCGAACAACATTCGGTAACTGCACACTAATTCCCATAACAACTCTAGTGTGACCAAACCTTAAGTGTGTAGACCCTACGGGTTCGGGAATCATGCAGACATGACAGAGACAGCTCTCTGGCCAATAACCAACAGCGGGATCTGGATACCCATGTTGGCTCCCACATGTTCCACGATGATCTCATTGGATGAACCACGATGTCGAGGATTCAATCAATCCCGTATTCAATTCCCTTTGTCTAACGGTATTGTACTTGCCCGAGATTCGATCGTCGGTATACCGATACCTTGTTCAATCTCGTTACCGGCAAGTCTCTTTACTCATTCCGTAACACATCATCCCATGATCAACCCCTTGGTCACATTGTGCACATTATGATGATGTCCTACTGAGTGGGCCCAGAGATACCTCTCCGTTTACACGGAGTGACAAATCCCAGTCTCGATTCGTGCCAACCCAACAGATACTTTCGGAGATACCTGTAGTGCACCTTTATAGCCACCCAGTAACGTTGTGACGTTTGGTACACCCAAAGCATTCTTACGGTATCCGGGAGTTGCACAATCTCATGGTCTAAGGAAATGATACTTGACATTAGAAAAGCTTTAGCATACGAACTACGATCTTTGTGCTAGGCTTAGGATTGGGTCTTGTCCATCACATCATTCTGCTAATGATGTGATCCCGTTATCAATGACATCTAATGTCCATGGTCAGGAAACCGTAACCATCTGTTGATCAACGAGCTAGTCAACTAGAGGCTCACTAGGGACATGGTGTTGTCTAAGTACCCACACATGTATCTGAGTTTCCTATCAATACAATTATAGCATGGATAATAAACGATTATCATGAACAAGGAAATACAATAATAACTAATTTATTATGGTCTCTAGGGCATATTTCCAACAGGACATGGGGCGGCTCCGAGGCTCCAAGTCTCCGGCGGCTCCGAGGCTCCAAATCTCCAGCGGTTTTCTAGGGTTTTGAGGGAGGCGATGGAGGCGGCGCTCGCTGGGGAGGCGGGGCTCGGGGGCGAGGTGGCGCTCGAGGGGGAGGAAGAGGAGAGGGAGGCGGCGGGGGCGCGTGGGCGGCTGCAGCGCAGTGGGTCAGGGCAGCGGCGGCGGCGGCGCGGTGGAGGGAGGGACGAGGGAGGGAGCGGCGCGGTGGAGGGAGAGGAACGAAGTGTTTGGCGAGAGGGAGGGACGAGGGAGGGACAAAGTGTATGGACGGGGAAAGCTTTCTAATGGCGCACCCCGCAGCGGTGCGCCATTAGAATGTTTTTTTAGATAGCAATGGCGCACCCCCAGCAGGTGCGCCATTAGAATGTTTTTTTATATATAGCAATGGTGCACAAGCCATACGTGTGCCATAAGTAATTTTTTTGTTGCATCTAATAATTTTTAAGAAAATGAATATGATCAATATGAAACAGTAATAATTTTTTATAAAAACAGTAATGATTTTTCAAAAAATATCATCAAATTTGTTAATTGAAAATATAATCAAATTTGTTTTTTTTCCAATTTTAGTTGCATTCATTTGTGACGGTGGAGCGGGCCGGGGAGGGTGCGGTGGGTCGTTAGCGGCGGGGGCTGGGAGCGGGGGAGGGTGTGCGGGGGGCCGGTCGGCGGCGGCGACCGGTGGAGCGGGGGGAGGGTGCGGTGAGTCGTCGGCGGCGGTGGAGCGGGGGAGGGTGCGGTGGGTCGTCGGCGGCGGTGGAGCGGGGGAGGGTGCGGTGGGTCGTCGGCGGCGGTGGAGCGGGGGAGGGTGCGGGGGGTCTGCGGCGGTGGCCGGTGGAGTAGGGAAGGGTGCGGGGCCGGGGGGGTCGGCGGCGGCGGCCGGTGGAGCGGGGGAGAGGGTGCGGGGGGTGCTCAGTGGCGAGGGGGTACCGGATCTGGCGAGGTGGGATAGCGATCGAGATGGAGGGTAATCGAGATCGAGTGTCCGTGAAGTTTAAAAAATATTAATGAGTTCAAAATTAAAGTGCCCATGAAATACAATCAGAAATATGAAGGCTACAATTTAAATACAATCGATCTTAGCTAGCTAGCTATTTGTTCACAATCTTCTTGCCCTTCTTTTTCGCAAATGGAGTTATTCTGTGGAACGGACGTCCTTTAGGTAGGGTGGTCCTGCTTCTTCTTGTGGTGTATGCTGCTACTTCATCGTCGTCGTCATGTTCGATCTTCGGGTCGCCGTACTTGTCGAAGTCTTGCTCATTGGCTACTCCATCCATTCCGACGATCTTCCTTTTGCCTCTCCTCACGACAACACGACTGGGCTTTGACGGGTCGGTAATGAAGAAGCATTGGTCCACTTGGGAAGCCAATACCCATGGCTCATTTTTCGCGGTGACGTTTGCGCCCACGGTCTTGGATTTGGCTTCGGATATAACCATGGTGGTGAAATACCGGTCTTCTTTTAGGACGCTCTTGGCCCATCTGACACAGAACATCGGGACCTTCTCTCCAGCGTAGATCAGCTCCCAGATCTCCTCGATCGTTCCGTAGTATCTGTCCTTGTCGTTACCGGTGTAGGATTCCATGGTTACCTCGGAGTTCTGATAACCATCGCTCTTCATGTCCTTGTCCTCGGTGTAGAATGTGTAGCCGTTGATATCGCACGCCTCATAGGTCATCAGGTTGTGCTCAGCGCCCTGTGACAAGGCGAATATGAGTTGTTCTTCCGCGGAAGAATCCTCATGTAAAGGGTACGACAGAAGCTTCTGCTTGAACCAACGCGTGAAACATGAGTTGTGCTCTTTGATTATATCTCCGTCCATCCTCTGTTGGCCTCGGTCATTGTACGTCTTCTCAATAAAGGTTTTGTGCTCTTCCACCCAAGGATCGACCACGTCTATGTGTTTTAGCGCGACTAGTTTTGCTCTTTCAAAGTCGGCAGGTCGACCCTCGAAGTCGACATTCATTTCGCACAACCCTCATGGTGACCCCATCCAGCGAGCCTGCCGAGGTGCCTGTTGATGGGCAGACCAACGGGTTCCTCGATGCCTAGATAATTCGTGCAGTAGGAGATGCACTCTTCGGTCAGAAAGCCCCTGGCTATGCTTCCCTCTGGACGTGACATGTTGCGAACGTATCCTTTGATGACACCATTCATCCTTTCGAATGGCATCATGCTGTGCAGGAACGTCAGCCCGAGTTGGATGATATCCTCCATGATATGGACCAGCAGATGCACCATACACTACTGGAATCTGGCACTTTGCCATCTTCCATGGCAGATGGCAAAGGCATGGTCGGCAGATGGCAAAGGCTTTGCCATCTACCAGCAGATGGCAAACAGTTTGTCTGAAACCCTGCCGGCAAACGCTTCTTTGCCGTCTACTGGCTGATGGCAAAGAGCCTGTGCCTTTGCCATCAGCTGGCAGATGGTAAAGCCTCTTAACGGGGTTAGCCCCGTTAGAAGGCTAACGACATACTTTGCCGTCTGCCAGCAGATGGCAAAGGCTGCAGGCTCTTTGCCGTCTGCTAGCAGATGGCATAGGCTTCATGCTCTTTGCCGTCTGCCAGCAGATGGCAAAGGCGCTTTGCCATCTGCTGGCAGATGACAAAGGGCCCAAATAGGCCAGCCCAAATTTTACATGTAGATGACACGTTGCCTGTTTGCCATCTGCCAGCTGATGGCAAAGCTCTTTGCCATCTGCTAGCAGATGGCAAAGTGCATATATTGCCCCATTTAATTTTGTTTTTTCTTATATCAATTCATTTTCACCGAAAATCAAACACAAATATATTTATATGACCAATATAGCATATTCAACACATATTACCAATAGTCTTGAACATATATACATCGAACACATATCCAACACATGTTACCAATAGTAGCAAGTTTCATCCACTAGTAGATGGCAAAGAATTGGTTGATGGCAACCATGTTATTTGCCGTCTGTAAGTTCTTTGCCATCTGTTTTTTATAAGCAGATGGCAAAGACGTTCTTTGCCATCAGCTGGCAGATGGCAAAGAGCTGGCTGATGGCAAATTCCCCGTTTCCAGTAGTGATAACGTCAAAGAATGCGGGCGAGAAGTACATCTCAAGCTCGCATAGTATCACCACGATCTCTTCCTGTAGCCTTCTGAGTTGCCTCACGCCAACCGACTTCCGAGAGATGACGTCGAAAAAGTTGCATAGGACAAATAGCGTTTCACGGACGTGCGCGTCCATGATCCAACGGATTGCAACTGGAAGTAACTGTGCCATCAGCACATGACAGTCGTGAGATTTCATCCCGCTGAACTTCTGCTTCGCTGGGTCTAGGTATCTGCTTATCTTCCCCGCGTAACCATAAGGAAGTTTTACTCCTACGAGGCATGTGAAAAAATGCTCGATCTCCTCCTGACTTAGAGTGAAGCACGCGGGAGGGTAGTAATTTCCGGTCTTCTTGGCCTTTTTGCCTTTGCGACGACTTTTCGTGTCCTGCTTCGCCTCATCATCATCATCATCATTAGCGTGAAGCTCCTCCCTGCTGCCCATCAATTTCAAGTCTGCCCTTGCTTTCGGCCCATCTTTGGTCCTCTCTAGCATGTTGAGCAGGGTACCAAGCAGACTCTCGCACACGTTCTTCGTGATATGCATGACATCAAGGCTGTGAGGCACACGGGGGATCTTCCAGTACGGCAAGTCCCAGAAAATAGACCTCGTTTTCCATACCTTCAGCAGCAGCTCTGGCGCCTTTCGCTTCTTTCCCGGCTCTAGCGCCTTTTGCTTCTTTCCCGGCAGTGGGCAATGTTTCCAATTTTTCAACAGCTGGTCTATTTCCTTGCCGCTCCTCGTACGCGGGCGTCTTCGAGGTTCGGTTTCACCATCGAACAGATCCTTGCGTTTCCTCCACGGGTCATCGTCGCGAAGCCACCTTCGATGTCCCATGAACACGGTTTTCAAAGACCCGGGATCTCTATCTAGCTGGCGATACATTGTGTCATCCATGCACCTGACGCATCCAGAAAATCCGTGGACCACCTTCCCCGCGAGATATCCGTAACCGAGATAGTCGTGCACCGTCGTGAGCAGTGCGGCTCTCATAGGGAAATATTCTTTCTCTGCGGCGTCCCACGTATTTGCTGGTGTTTTCCACAGCGTGTCTAGCTCCTCTTTCAGCAGCCCCAGATACAGATTGATGTCGTTCCCTGGTTGTTTCGGCCCTTCAATTAGCATATTCATGTGAATGTGCTTCCTCTTCATGCACAACCAGGGGGAAGGTTGTACATCCACACAAACATAGGCCAGGTGCTATGTGTGCTTCTCTGGCTGCCAAACGGATTGACTCCATTGGTGCTCGCGCCCATCATGATGTTCCTTGGATCCTTCCCAAATTCTAGGTGTTCGAAGTTCAACGCTTGCCACTGGCTCGCATCCTTTGGGTGACTCAGCATCTTGTCTTTTTTATTTATCTCCGGATCATTTGCTTGATCTTCTCACTTCTTCTCCTCCCTATCCGCCTGCCAACGCTGGAGATTTGCTACCTTAGGGTCCGCGAAATACCGCTGCAGACGAGGAGTGATCGGAAAGTACCACACCACTTTTCGAGGAGCTTTCTTCCTTTTCTTGTATCGAGTGACGCCGCACGCCGGACATATGGTAGACTCCGCGTGCTCGTCCCGATAAATGATGCAATTGTTCATGCACACATGGTATTTCACGTGTGGTAAATCAAGAGGACACACGATTTTCTTTGCCTCCTCGAAACTGGTCAGGCACTTGTTCCCCTTGGGAAGACGTTTGTGCCAGAATGACATGTTCTCGTCGAAGCATGCGTCGGTCATTTTGTGTTTTACCTTCATCTCCAGAGCCATGAGCGTTACTTTCAGGCGGGTATCCTCGGGCCTGCATCCTTCATACAATGGAGTAACCGCGTCTATCTCCAGTTGATCCAGCTTGGCTTTCTCTCGGGCGGCAGCTCTTGCGTAATCCGTCTGCTTGAGAAGCAACTCTTGAATATGAGGGTCCTGCACCCAGCCCATCGATGGTCCATTGTCGTCTGCTCCACCGGCATCTTCATCTTCATGATCATGCCCTTCGTCTGCTCCGTCATCTTCCTCATCATCATGTCCAGCATCTTCTACATGATGACTGTGTACAACATCACCGTCGTGATCATGTCCTGGAGAATTTTCGTCTTCTCGCCCGCTCGAGCCGCGGTGGTTGTCTTGCTGCCCTTCCTCATTTCTTGCCCGGCCCCCATGGACGACTTCATAGTCATCTTCATCACCTTGCCACCGATAGCCATCCAAGAAACCACGCAAGTGCAGGTGGTCCTGCACCTGCCCGGAATCCGGATCCGCAATAAGGCTCTTCATCTTGCATCTTTGACACGGACATCTTATCTCCGTCTCATTCTTTTGAAGCATCTCGGCCTTCGCGGAGCTCAAAAACCTATTCACGATGCCTTCGATCATCATCTGGACCATGGTCGCCTGCGGAGTAGAGCAAAACGATATTTTAGAACCATGAAAAAATTTGACATGACTTTCCCTGAAAATAGGACCAAAAAGAATGCATAGTGCCAAAATTCTCGCCGAAACGGAAATGAATCAACATTCCGGCAAAATATTGGTAACTATCGCATTTCAAATACCGGTACCTGCAAACACAAACATATATGCAACACCACAAACATATGCAACACCACGAACATACATAGATCTAGCTAGGCCACAAAAAGTGCATGCGCACGTTGTTGGAGAGGGAGACCAACATAAAGATAGCTTCAACCCCTTACTTACCTATCAAAAAAAGGTAATTTAACCACTTAATTTGGATGAATCTATGGTGCAAATGAGGTGAGGAGGAGGAGGCAGCCGAGACAAGCTTGGAGGAGGAGGTGGAGAGAATGAAGTGGGGAAAGTGAGTGGGTAGGTGGGCTGTCTAAAATATCTTGTTGGTCCCAGGTTACTAATGGCGCGCCATATGCAAATGCGCCATTAGTAACCCTGGTTAATAATGGCGCACCTGCTGCTTGTGCGCAGAAGTTTTGCAAAAAAATCAAAAAATATATTTTTTTTCTAATGGCGCACCGTGGCACAGTGCGCCATTACTAGTTTAAACTAGTAATGGCGCACTATGCTACGATGCGCCATTGGTAGTTTTGCAAAAAAAGAATAAAAAAACAACAGTAGTGCGCACTGTGTGGCCGGTGCGCCATTACTAGTGAGCACTAGTAATGGCGCACCGTGCCATGATGCGCCATTAGTATGTTTGGAAAAAAAATTGTTACTAGTGCCGCGCCATGTGCCTAGTGCGCCATTAGTGTCTTCCACACTAATGGCGCACCTGCACATGGTGCGCCACTGCTATATAGTAGTGGCACACCACATGACAGATGCGCCATTAGTGTCCATCTCATCTATAGCCCTTTTTCTAGTAGTGCATCTATCTCGGTGTCCACAAGCTACACTACCGGAAACAGGGAATTTGCCATCAGTCAGCTCTTTGCCATCTGCCAGCTGATGGCAAAGAATGTCTTTGCTATCTGCTTATAAAAAATAGATGTCAAAGAACTGACAGACGGCAAAGAACAAGGTTGCCATCAGCCAATTCTTTGCCATCTGCTAGTGGATGGCAAAGAGGTTGGCAAATCCTGCGGCCGTCAACGGGTAACGGCGTACCAGCCCCACCTCTTTGCCATCTGCCAGCAGACGGCAATGATTCTTTGCCATCTGCTGGCAGATGGCAAAGAGATGGGGTTTTTTTTCCAGGTAAAAAAAATAACTGTGGGGTTATCCCCTCTCTCTCTCCCCTCCTCTCCCTCCCTCCCACGCATCTCACCCGCCGCCGCCCCACCACCCCACCACTCCGCCGCCCGCGCTCGCACCACCCGCCGCCCCACCACCCCGCCGCCGCACCCAGCACCCCGCCCTCCCTCCCTCCCTCCCTAGCAGCAGATCCGCCCTCCCCTCCCCTCTCTCGCGCTGGAACCCCCTCCTCCCCTGGGCAGGCCATGGCGGCGCCGGCGGCCAGATGACTCCCTCCTCCCCTTCCCTCCCCTCCACTCCCCTCCTGTCACCAGGAGAGGAGAGGAGAGGAGAGGAGAGGGAGATCCTGCACGCAGGCCATGGCGGCGGCGAGATCCGCTCGGGGACATGAGGACCATGGCCTGCTCTTCGTCAAGGAGACCGATGCCATGGAGCTGCTCCTCAAGGTCTGACCCTGGTGAGTTCAATCTATTGGTTCCGCCATTCTTCCCTTCCCTATCTCCCTCTACTAAGGCAAACCAGTGTTCTAGAAGCAACGGCGCCGTAAGTCATTGCGCCGGCGATACGGAGAAGTTCCACATTGTGAGCTTACAAGACAACCAACAGGCAGATTTATCGCAAGGCTTGACCTCATCGCTTGGGCAGCCCCAGCTCCATCAGAAGTGGATCCATCAAGAAACCAGTGACCTGTGCTCTATCTTTTCCGGGGGTGCTCTGGCTAACACTATGTCTGGCACACTTCAAAGAGTTACAAGCAGTTCACTGCCACCAGAAGATCTTTTGGAGTGCACTCCGCACATCAAAGTTGGAGCCCATCCATCAATAGGAATACCAACTGCAAGTTCAGGGCTGCTTGAAAGGTCTGTCGGAGTTACCGCTGATTTGCGGGATTCTTGTATATATATCTCAGCAGTGTGCTCTTCCAATCAGTGATGGGTTTTCTGTCGACAAGTTACCATTGCGCATCCCGTTCGATGGTACCGGCACGACAAAACTTGATGCTAGCTTTGTGGCTAGAGAACAAGAGATGGACCAGAAGGGGATATTTTTGGAAAGAATGCTTTTAGTATTTGTCCTTCTGAGAGCCTTATAGTAGCCAGCAATGCCAAATGTGGAGCTAATTCTTGTGGTAGTACAATGCTGCTCCCTCCTCATGATACCGAGAAACATTCAAAATACTTGCAGTTTGGGGTTGCAAGCAACTCTAGACATAGAATGGATGGTGGAATGAGACAAGACCAAAGACTGAATAGTGGAGGTTTTAGCTATGATGGTGGTGCCATTGTGCCTGAGCAGACCGATATGTACGATTTGGGAGTTCCAAAGCTGCAGGGTGGATTCAATTCTAGCAGCTGCAACTTTGATGGTCTTCTCAATTCCATGATAAAAGTGGGAGCTTCCTCCACGTGCTGCGCTACCAGTATTTTTTGTTTTCAGTGTGAAAACTCCAAATTTTTCACATTGTTAGCCAGATCCTCAAACTATGTTGACGAACCTTTAGTCTCTATTTTGTACGCTCATGGAGATTTTAGCTGGGTACATTTGCATCAAAATATATCTTATATATGTTGTGGACTATTGTTACCTGTTGATAATGCTACTACAGAAAATATGTGAACGCCATCCCAGGACAGAGAAAGAGGCACTATGGACTAGGGATTACTTACTGGCTACCAACAACTGAAAATATGAGACATGGATTGACATGGAAACAAGGTATTACAAATTCCGTACTCCCATATAGTATAGAAAAAGATTAGTCGGCCTTTCCTTCTTGAGCTTATTTTCTTTATGGTTCATGTGCAGAGAAAGAAGAAACAAAAATAAGCATTATAGACTAGATGATGAGAACAGTGGTTTCTCTCAGTGCAATATGCTTAGTTGATGGAGCATGCTCCTGGGACATACCAGGCTAAAGTGATGTTCCAGAGTACACATGGAAAGTGACTTGATGGAAGTCAACGACATGGTAACAGGGTGATTGGATTTTGTGTTCTTTTGCGCAGTTCATTTATATGTTCATTTCAAATCAGTTAGCAATGACATTCAATGTGGAAGGAAGGTGAAACAACTTATGATTTCTAAGTAGGAGTATATATTATTTCCAGGCTTTGGTTTTACTTTTTTTGGCTTTAATGGGTCCTACCAGTGTGCATTGGGAAAAAATTATTTCAATCTAAGTGGCAACAGGTTCCAACGTGTATATGTATTATGTGCTAACACACATAAGTCCTCAAGTATATCATCCATCATGTCACTAACTTCCTGTCCATGACACACCCATGCTGCTGCATGTTGTTAGCACATTGAACTCCTTCCATGACTAACTTAACTCCTGAAGCTGTGGCCTACTCTATTGCCAGTTTCGTAGAGTATGATCCTTTTTGGCCCTTTTTATGAAGTTGGCTATATTATCCTTGAGCTTAGTTTTATTTGGGAGGGAGAGAGAGGAAGAAAGGTTGACGACCCACCATCCAACAGCCAACCCTACCAAACATGGAAATGATAATATTAGGCATTCTATTCCAAGTTAGAAGTACAATAAAACAGCAACATTGTCTATTCATTTGCCTACTTGAATACTAAACAAGATTACTTCCTCAATTTTAACCAGGCATGATGATTCATGAATTTATATATGGGGAAAATTCGTTAGCTTCTTGATGTATTGCTATAATTGTTTTTTACGTATAAGATCTGTTAGATATAATCTTCATATTGTATATATACACGTACTTAAAAAGTACAAAATAAAGGAATTTCCATAGTAGCTTAGTCAAGAGAAAGAACAAGAACTAATTAAACAATATATTACTCCCTTCGTCTCTGTTAGATATAATCTTCACATTGTATATATACACGTACTTAAAAAGTACAAAATAAAGGAATTTCCATAGTAGCTTAGTAAAGAGAAAGAACAAGAAATAATTAAACAATATTACTCCCGTCGTCTGGATTTTTTTAGTGTTAGATACATCCATTTGAGCGACAAATAATTTGGGATGGGGGAAGTATCAGGAAAGACAGATTACGACAGTGTACAAAATGGAACACCCATGTGCTACAAAATGACATGTCCGCATCAATTATGTACTAATACCAAATACTCCCTCCGTTCCTAAATATAGATCTTTTTAAAGGTTCCAACAGAGACTACATACGAATCAAAATGAGTGAATCTAAATTCTAAAATATGTATATATACATCCGTATGTGTTCGTATTGGAATCTCTAGACGGACTTATATTTAGGAACGGAGGGAGTAGATTTTAGAACTCAATTCTCATAGACAAAGCAAGAACCTTCGATGACTAATGCTTACAAAATTCTTCTTCTATGCAATATGATGAAGATAGTCCATGCTTCAATAACTATATCAAAAGAACTACACATTGTATATATACACATTCTACTAGTCTTCTAACTTTCTTCTTTCCCATTTTACAGACTTGCTTAAGATCACGGAAGCTTGGGTTCATGGAGTGCTTGTATTTAGTTTTTGTTTTGACCTTGTGAAACTTGCTACCTATGGATGAAACTGTGTAATATTGATGAAACTATGTTGATGAAACTATGTATATGTACGGATGAAACTTGCTACTATTGGTAACATGTATTGGATATATGTGTTCATGACTATTGGTAATATGTGTTGATTTTGCTATATTGGTCATATAAATATATTTGTGTTTGATTTTCTGTGAAAATGAATTGATATAAGAAAAAACAAAATTAAATGGGGCAATATAGTCACTTTGCCATCTGCTGGCAGATGGCAAAGAGGCCACGTGTCATCTACATTTAAAATTTGGGCTGGCCTATTTGGGCTCTTTGCCATCAGCCAGCAGATGGCAAAGAAGCCTTTACCGGCAGGGTTTCAGACAAACTGTTTGCCATCTGCTGGCCTTTGCCATCCGCCAACCATGCCTTTGCCATCTGCCATGGCAGGTGGCAAAGTGCCAGATTCCAGTAGTGCTACACGCCGGTGGGAGAAGGTGGAGGCGATGAGTACTTCAGCCGCGGCGTGTTACCGCCCTCGATGTACTCGAGGACGGCCTCCAACGTGCGGCCGGGCATGCCGCACAATCAGCGTTGCCCCTCCGAGTTGTGGCGGCCGCGGGGTTTGGTGCCGTTCTTGGCGGTGAGTTGCTCGGCGTGGCGCCACTTGAAGTATGGCTCCCACAACGTGTTGTCGGGGGCATACCTCGGTTCGTTCCTTGCCGTCTGCAGCAGCGAGGATCGGATGCGGGCGATCTCCACCTGCAGGTACACTCCAGTGGGAGGCGGCGGCACTAGGACCCCGCCGACGCTCAGCCTCCACGCCCCCGGCACCCGCATGTCCGGTGGGGCCGGGTAGTCGGCCTCGTAGGGGAGGCGGGACTCCATCTCATGCAGATGGCGGCGGCTGAAGCCGTTGGCCGCCGCCCATCGCTGGGGTAGTGTTCGGCCATGGGAGTCGCTGGCGTTGAGGACCAAGGAGAGGCAGGGAGCGTAGGCGGTGAGAGAGAGGTGAACTGCGTCGGGCGGGCAAGTATGCATCTCACCGGCGGGGGGAGGGTGGCTTTTATAGCCGTGGGCTAGCGGCGAGCGCGTGGCCGCCGTGCGTATGTGTGGCGCAAGCGGGCGGGACGCGCGTCGTCGCGCCTTCACTGCGCCGCCCGTGAGGAATTAATGAAAGACTGACCGGGATGGCAGTGCAGCAGCTTTGGCATTGATTCCCCGCGGGAAACCGAGGCGATGAGGACGATGAAGTGCCGAGTCGCTGACTTAGCGGGCCCACAGGATTTTGCGCCAAGAATGTCTACCCCGGGGCCCCAGCGTACCGGGTTTGGCCTGCGCCCGCCGACATCAAATTTGGCCCCAGCCGGCGAAAATTGGACTTTTGGGGGCACGGTTGGGCCGATTTTTCGGTGCCGACGATAAAAAATGACCTAGGGGGGACTTGTTAGGGGCGCGGGTGAAGATGCTGTAAGCATCGGCTCATCAGGCCGTGGCTCATCCACAATTTTTGGGAAAATAATAGTTACTATATCAATACTAGGTCAACCAAGACTAGGTCAAGGTGCTGAGGATATTAGGCATCTTTTATTTCTATGTGTGCATGCAAAGGAAGTGTGGAGGCGTCTTGGGATGTTGCAACTGGTGGAAGATGTTGTACCAGTGGATAGGTCGGGCTCGATTATATTCGAACATCTTTTAACCCTTCCCGATGATCTACTGATGGTACATTCTAATGTCAACTTCAAACAAGCACTAATGGTGGGAGCATGGTACTTGTGGTGGATACGGAGGCGAATGACACGTGATGAGCCGGTGCCACCTTCTTGGAGATGGCCCATATCCATTCTATCGATTGCTTCAAATTTTCAGAATTCATTGACAAGTTCACATGTAATGCCAGAGACTAAATGGTGTAAGCCGGACCCAGGATACACAAAACTAAATGTTGATGCAGCCTTTTTTCCAGATGAAGGGAGTGGGGCAACTGCGGCTGTTATGAGGGATATTCATGGAAACTTCATTGCCGCGCAATGCAATTTTGTACCGGTGGCGGCGGATGCGATTACAATGGAGGCGATGGCCATGAGGGATGGGCTATTCTTTGACGACTCTCTAGGACTAAACCAGATTGAAGCGGAATCAGATTCTCTCCAGGTAATTAACTTCTGCAATGGCCAAGAAAGATGGTGGGATGAAGCTGCGGCTCTCTTCGCGGAATGCGTTGATATTAGTACGTCGATTGGGAAGGTCATTTTTAAGCATTGTATTCGTTCTTGTAATCAAGCGGCACATGTGCTAGCTAACTTCTCCTTTTGTAATAAGTCGAATCTCAGTTGGTTAAACGAGCCACCTGATGTCATTATCAGTAAGCTTGTGGATGATGTAAGTGTTCTATAATTCAATAAAGCTTGCCATGATGGCCTTTCCTAAAAAAAAAAAGACTAGGTCCAAGAATATCCTGCGTACCTCCTCTTTTTTTCCTACTCGTGGTGGATGTATCCCTCGTACTATATCGCCCACGCTACCATGCAAAAAAAAAAAAACCATGCGCTAATTTTTGTGCAAATCCAAGTAGGCCTAAGATATCGGGAATGAGGGTGTACAATTCTGTTTCCAGAGCTATCCGAGTCGATATATACTTTGTCCTACACGAGGGGGGAGTGCCTCAGATCGCGATCCCGAACTCAGCCTCCAGGCTCCAGCGGTCGCCGGCGCCGCCTGCGCGGCCCTACCGTGCCGGCCCCTCGCGACCTCACCTCCTCCACCTCCAATCCCCCCTGTCTGCCTCCCCTCGCCGGCAGGTTGCCCGTCGCAGCTCGATCCCGCGGCCGCGCCGTAGAGACAGCACGCGAGCACCGGAGTAGCCTACAACAAGGAGTTGGTAAGACTGCTTCGGCATCTTTATATTATCGACTGCCTGATGCCCTGCTGTGTTGTTGTGCCCGGCTGCCCAACCCCATTAACCCTAAATCCCGAATGCCGAAGCCCAATTGTTACATCACCTGTTTTCATTATTACTGCGTTGCTGATATTTTCGGAATCCCCAATTTACTTCTGTTTTTCTTTACATTGTGTTTCTTGTAATTGTAGAATCATGCGCATTTCAAACATACGATTGAACTGCAGTGTTGTGAATTGATTGACTGTTTATATTCTTCATTTGCCAACTTTTCACATCTGTGCGATTTTTACTTCCTGACAAGTGCGCCCACCATCTGATTTCTTTCTGGTCCGCTAATGCATCGGTCAATTTTATAACGTCTGCTCTTCTGTTACTGCCATAGTCCATCCATGTGGTGTGTCAATTCACTAGTTTCTTATGCTAGTTTGGTGTTAATCCTGTTGTACAATCTTCAAAAATGAAGAGAGTTTTTTGTTTATGCATCTAAGACTATTACTTCTTTCCAACTATTTGTATTTGCCTACTCTAAACATTGTAAAACCTAATTATAATGTTCTTTCCGTTAAGACTGTGTACTATATGTGATGCCGAGTTTTATTTTTTAGTATGACACAGGGAACTCCGAAAATTTCTGCTCTGCCGTTGCCACCAAAAGCCATGCCGATGTGGCGTCGAGTGCGGCCTCAAACGTCTGGCCATGAGGACCGCCTTAGTGCACTCCATGACGATCTGATCCTCCTCATAGTAAGCAGGCTGGACACCCGAACAGCCCTCTCCATGGCCGTCCTTGCCAGGCGCTGGGTTTGCATCCCACGCAAACTGTCGGCGCTCGACTTCAGGGTGAGCGACATACTCCCGCCGGAGTATGAACGGACCATCGCCCTACGCCAACGCAACATACCGCATGACGCCACTTTGGCCGGGGCACTCGACGGTCTCAAGGCACGATGTGAGATCGACACAATAAGGTCATTCGCCAACGGAATCACGAGCTTCTTGAAAGCAGACAGTGGCCATGACCGGCGCGTGAAGACCCTCCATCTCGAGTTTTTTCAGACATACAACAGCATCTGTGTGGACCGCCTGATCAATGCTGCGGTCGGCGCATGGGGGGTGGAAGATCTGGAGGTTGTCGTCAGGCAATCATCTGGTTATGATCAGACGCGGACATACAACTTCCCCCACAACTCCCTCAACCTCCCGTGTTGCCTTCGCAGACTGACCTTGGGCAAGTACTGTGCACTGCCACCGCTGCACAACTACAACACGCTTACCAAGCTTGTACTGCGTGACATGTCGGCTTCCACGCCCGTGAACGTGTACGAGAGGGTGTTCAGAGACTGCACCGGCCTGCAGGTGCTTCACCTCACGTCCTGCTGTTGTGCACATACCACTCTGGTGGTGGACGCGCCGTGTTCACATCTGAGGGAGCTCGTCCTGGAAGAGTGCTCGTTCTCTGTGATCGAGCTGCGCGACCTCCCAATGCTTGTCCGCCTAGCGTGCTGTCTAACCGACACTTCAAAGATTCTATTTGGCTCTGTTCCGAGCCTCATGGACACTAACCTCTCATTTTCTCTAGAGGATGATACTATAGTGGAGGCACGGGGGAGAGATGAGTTCGACTCGTTCCTCGGTATGTCCCCCACCATGGCGAACCTTGTCATCCGATTTACTGGGCGGAGAAGATGGATTCGAGCCAGCCGTCCGGAGAGGAAGTTGCCGCACCTGAAAAGGCTCCTAGTCGCGGACGTGCCTTCAAATTGGGATATCTCATGGACACGTGGCCTCCTCATGGCCTCGACATTTCTTGAGGTCCTGCATATCCACGTGCCTCACTCGGAAACGGAGCCAGATTACCTGCGCGGGATGAATTGGTACAAATCACGCAATGAGCTTCGACACCATCAGCTCAAAGAATTGGTCGTGATTGGATTCACGCAGCGTAACATATGGCTTTTGAAGTATGTTGTGACGGTGTGCACATCGTTGCAACACATTGTTTTGCTGAAGGATGGCCATGTTCGGTACATCGGACTCTGGGATTGGCGGATGGTCGGGCAGCAAACATGTCCATGGAGCGATGATGAGAAAATGGTGGTGAGAAGAATGATTAAAAAGTTTGGGCTCAGGCCTCTTCCTGAACTGATCTTGGGATGATCTCTTTTTTTGCTCTTATGTACACATTGTTATTGGACCTAGAGGGATCTTGTGATCGATGGGAAAATATGTTTGTCCTCAGTTAGTTTCACTCCATCGATGTGCATTTAACAATTCTCAAACTAAATAGTAGTATAGTTCGTGGGAGTAGCACCAAGAGTATGCCAACATCATTGGACGCCTGCAATCTCAAGCTTCAATGGTACGTGCAGGGCCAAGTAACTCCAGAAGCCACGTACTACGAACATGCCTCATCACAGGCACTCAGGGACTGCAGGCACCGGTTCGTATCATCCTGGTGCTGTGTATGGTAATCTGATGGCAACATTCATGATCATCAACCGGCAGTGGTGGAGCCAACATCTGAACAATGGGTGTACATAGACCAGCAAAATACTTTTACTCAAGTTTATTTATGTATAGTGTTATATATATGAATTATACCTAAGTATACAAGCATTTTGCCAAAGTAGTGGGTATACATTTGTACACCCAAGTCGTCAACTAGCTCCGCCCATGTCAACCGGTCCATCTTATACCTGTCCAAGCTGAACAAGACTCTGAGATCAGTATGTTCGCAGCACTAGGATGTAGCTTGTCAGCATTTTCGATCTGTCATCGTATCTTAGTGCAGCATGCAATTTCACGCAATAACTTTGTCTCTAACTGTGTAATCTCATTTGTTTGAGAACCACCAATCACATGTACCATTTCAAGCTTACTTTGCTGTTTTGCAATATTCGTTAACTGAGATGTATGCTTTGGTCACCTAAGCTGGCACGCCAGTACAGCGACACTACAGGTTCTGCAACACCAGATAAAGATGTTCATCATTTTGCAAGTTCCTTTTTTTAAAATTATATGCAAACCGAGCTGCATTTATTGCACGAGGTCACCTGCAACTGCTGACTGCTATGCTCCAGCAGGTTCGTATGATGTCGACCCCCCGGTGAAAGGCTGTAGGTTAACTCTTTCCGCTGCCTTGTCCAACACCACCTTATGTGCACCCGAATGACAGAGACAAATCGTGTGCATAGTGTTCTTGCATCGCTCAAGATTAGTGAGTGGAATCACCGTGGGGGGATTTCTCCCACCTGAATATATTGCTCAAAAGCGGCCAAAGCCAAGAGTCACCCCTTAGGCTTTCATTGATCCAGTTTATAAGGAAAACATAAACAAGTTGACCCCGTTTATGAGGGAAGTGACTGAGAACCTTACATGTAGTAGGAAGGGAAAAGGAAGAAGAGAAAAAAAAGACGCCCAGGACAAGGCACGTCTAGCTAGTAGACTAAAGGACCAACACCATGAAAAAAAACAAGTAGATGTGGGGTGTCATCAAGGGATCACAATACCAGAACTTTGCAAGGAGCCCGACGCACTGCACCGGTGTGCGTACCGAGCCTCAGAGCGCAACTCATGAGCATCCACAATCAATGCATGAAACTAAACATGAACCTTGAATGGGAGCTCCGCCACGGAAATTTGAAACGATTAGCAGGTTGGGGAGGCAGATGAACCGAGACATCACCAAGAGCAGAAAGCTCGCCGCAACCCATCGGTAGCCATGGGAGGGTCTTGAGCATGCACAGCAACAAGGGCGAGACATCTTCACGAAGGGATACAGGTGGCCGCCCTGTAGCGCCAAAGGCACTGCCGCTGAATCCCCAAAGAACACCACCATATAGCGACAGTCGACCCCAAGCCGGCCGCGACACCACCACCACCACCATCACACCCACAACAAGCATCCACCACACTAATCAGCCGAGGCCACCACCGTCGACCCCAAGCTAGCAGCACCACCACCACCTAACACGCCACCTTCAACCACACACAGTAACGAAAGCCGTCGTTTGGGTCTCCATGATGACGCCTCCAAGGAGGAAGTGGTGTCGAGGACTAGGGTTGGATGGAACGAGCGGGCTTTTGGGCCCGTTCAGGACCGGACCGTACGGTCCAGGACCAGTAGGAAAGCTGGTCAGTCCGGGCTTCAATATTCGGCCCGAAAAAATGTCGGTCTGGTCCGGTCTTTCACGGAGCCGCTCGGTCGGACCGAGAAAATGCAGTCACCGCCGCCGCCGTTCCTCGTTGTCGCAGCCACCAGCAGCCTCCGGGTAAACCACCATGTCTCCGAGCTTTCCCTCTCCTTCCTTCCTCTCCTCCTTGTGCGTTGTATCCTCTTGCAGCCGATCGCCATCACTGTCGTGCGTGCACTACAGCCGATCTGGAGTTCTCGAACATGGCATCGACCCCAACCGTGGCACCAATTCCTGCGGGTATTGCGGCTGCATGAGCTGAAATCGTGCCATGACACGAGCTGTGGGTCAAGATGTTTTTCTTGCAACTGAATGGAACGAAAGAATAGCCACAAATTAGTATTGCGGCCGTGCCATCCAACGTCCACCCATACGCAGATATGTTGCTGGTGCATGAGCTGAAATCGTGCCATGCCACGAGCTCCCACTACGGCGTGATCTAACGAACGTGAAACTAATCGAAGAGGTGGACATGCACACGTTGCATGGCGAGTGACTTTCTGCACTGAAGGAAAATTAAGTACACACCGGGCACCAGCTCTCAAGGAGACAATCTGAACGCTCTGCGCCTCGCCGGCGCCACCAGCAAGTACTGGGGCACGATCCTGAACACACTGAAGGTAAAGCCGCAGCTGTTCGTTTCTGCACTTCTTCTGGATGAGTGCGAAGACTGCCAATTAAATACGTGTTGTTGAACTTCCAGAAAAATCAGTTTCGTTAGATTCAGAAAATTCAATTTGTCAGTTTCACTCGCGCACGTCGCCCAGTTCATCAGTTTCACTCGCGCACGTCGTCCAGTTCGTCACACCAATCGCGCACGTCGCCAAACTCGCCGCTGCACCTGCACACATAGACCCCGCCCATTCGGTCCATTCGGTCTGGCCCGGGCTTCGTCGCCGCTGGTCCGGTCCCTGAGATCAGGCACTAGTAGAAAAGGGGCATTTGTCCCGGTTCGTAAGGGCCGGGACTAATGGATCGTTATTAATACCTCCACCCTTTAGTCCCGGTTCAAACACGAACCGGGACAGATGTGCCTCCACGTGGCCGGTGTGCCGAGCCAGTCACTGGGGCCTTTGGTCCCGGTTGGTGGCACCAACCGGGACCAAAAGTCCATGTTTTTTTTAAAAAGTCGCTGCTTTAGGGGTTTTGGGGGTTATTTTTAGGTTGTTATTAGCTAGCTAATAGAGAGAAGTGTCCTCTCTTATATGTCCTTGGTTTACCAACGCTGCTGCTATGTTCATTTCACCCACTGATATAATAAGTCATGCATGCTCGCATCATACATCATCATACATAATAACAAGTCCTACTAATCATGCATCATCATACAACTTCTACTCGTTATTAATAATAAGTCATACGATCATCATCCTCATAGTCACCGAACCCAACCCTACATAATTGTTCTTAGCACATGATCATCAGTATCAGGTAGGACCTAAACACCCTTAAGGTAAAATAGCATAAAACAATATAGACCCCGACTCTCCATTATGAAGAATGGCGATCATCATGTCTCCAATTCTTGCCCTTGGCTGCCTTTTGCTTGCAAGAAGCTCCTTACGACTGTCCATACATTTTTTCCATTCTTTGATTGTCATGTCTCCACTTGTTTTAGAAACCCAGTATGGACAGTTGAGATTCGTAGGAAGACCTGGTTATATGTTCAAAACATGAAGGGTACGGTGTGTATATATCAGATGAGGTACACAATCATTTAGGATTATCTGTTGAAAAACATAGTAATAACTTCATAGTTAGCAATGATATACTAGTTTTACAAGTGTGCAAAAAGATGCACGAATGTCGTAATAGTAAAAAATCTTAGCAGGGTATCTCCATGGTAGTTACCGTAGTTCAACACGTGCACTAGTGGCACGTATTGACCATAATGTTGAGGTGTTGGATTGTAGATATTGTAATTCTCAAGATCAGTACAAAATGCGACCAGATAATTTTTCTCCTGATAAGTTAATTCGGAGCCTTCGGTGTAGTAGGTTCTGTCTACCATCTTCCGCACATTCTTTGAAGAATGAAAATAAGCTGTCAATGGAAATAAGTTGTCAACTATTTTGAAATAAACAATATAAATTACTTAATAACTATGTTAAGCTCACATGGGGAAAGAATTGAAGGTGTATCCACAAGGACCCAAATCGAAGGTCTCTCTTGCTCGATTGTAGGATCACCAAGATCCATGGTGACAAGCATACCCTCATCAAAACCATACATCTTGCAAAGTGCTTCCCAATTTTTGCAACCAAAATGGGTTACACTCTCAGCATTGTATAGCTTTACTTGAAAATCCACACCATGATGGGTACTTAGGATAATTTTTTTGGTTTCCATACTTTCATGGTCTTCAAAACCCATCCTCTCCAAGACGTTAAAATAGTGTCTTGCATAGCATGGGATAAGCTAGTCGAACTGGAAAAGATAAAAAAACATGTTAAAATAGTTGAAGTCGTGCTTAATTACGAAAAAAACTATTGTCGTCGTTGCGTACCGTATGTACATCGAAGGTCTCCTCGAGCTTAATGCTAAAGCGCCGATCTTCGTCCAGCTCAATGAACCTGTCACACATACCTCGGTCGTCGTGGCAGCAGTCGCACTCCCTCGGGCGGTTTTCTCGTCCGAGTACGACATTTCCGGCTTATGTTCATAATTCAAATATTAAACTAGATCATTATTATTAATCACGGGTTGACTATCGGTGATGTACGTAGCTCCTCCTTTCATTCCCGAGTGCATTATTACACCAAATTGTCTAGCACACGGGAATGAAGGAGAACTTATCCAATATGAGCATTCAATAAGCAAAACCAAATCATAAAATAAGCAAAACCAAATCATAAAATAAAATAGTATTCAAATTAGCATGCATTCAATAATTATAAGAAAAAGTACATCATCTCTTGGTGTCCGTACATCGTCGAATATTATCACTATTATAGCATCACTAATACAACTAGAACCGTAGCACCCGACGGGTATCGTCATGGGCGGTGGACACCCAAAGATAAGGAACCAGCACAGGATCATAGCTCCAGTGAGATCCTTGAAGAACCTGCCAGGTATTGTCGAACCTGCCCTCCAATGCAACCATGTAGCGACGGACGTGCTCGTCCTCCTCGCTGACACGGTGACGTACCACCTCCGCGGTGTCCGGAAGCCTCAGCACCGTCACTGGCCGACGCGACCGCCACCAAACAAGGATCGGGTCAACAACGGGCTGCCTCCTCACCAACCTACGTCCCTCGGAAGGTAGCACCTCCCAATACCAGCCCGGCAGAGCCCAGTCCCGAACATGGCCCTGATCAAGCAGGCCTCCACCACTGAGTCGACAACAACGAGGATGCGGGATAGGCATCGCCGACGTCGATGCGGGAACTACTTCTATATATAGTCAAATAAAGTAGTTTTATTAATTAAATCAACTAGCTAGTTCAACTACTAAGCATTTACTATAAATAAATAAAGTAGTACTTACTAAAAACAAATTACTTCTATATATAGTAAAATAAAGTAGTTTATTAAATCAACTAGCTAGTTCAACTATATATGAAGCACTTACTATAAATAAAATAAAGTAGTACTTACTAAAAATAAACTAGTATTTTTCTAACTAATTATATTAAACACTTTCTCTTCTTATTTTTTTTCCTTTTTCTAAATACTATGAACAAAAAAATCTTTAAAATTCTATGAACAAAATTACAACAGAAAAAAATCATAAAAATTCTATGAACAGAAAAAAATCATAAAAATTTGACATATTCGACTTTGCATATATATATGAACATACAAACATGTATATTCAACAATAATATCACCAAAAAATCTATTAACAAAAAAAATCTAACACAATATGAACAAATTAATTACACAATCTAAATTAACATACTATGAACTACACATCTAATCTAACAAAAAATCTATGAACTACAAAAAAATCTAAAAAAAAATCTAACAAAATCTAACAAAAATCAGAAAAAGTTGCTCACGGCGACGGCGACGGCGACGGCGAGGTGCGACGCGGGGCGGGGCGGGGCGGCGACGGTGTCGGGGCGGGGCGGGGCGGGGCGGCAGGGGACGAAAGCGTCGGGGCGGGGCGGGGCGGCGACGGCGCGGGCCGAGGCGGCAGGAGACGGCGGCGTTGGGGCGGCGACGGCACGGGCCGAGGCGGCAGGAGACGGCGGCGTCGGGGCAGCGACGACGCGGGCCGGGGCGGCAGGGGACGGCGGCGTCGGGGCGGGGCGGGGCGGCGACGGCGTGGACCGGGGCGGCAGGGGACGGCGGCGTCGGGGCGGCCGGGGTAGGGCGGCGACGGCGCGGGCCAGGGCGGCAGGGGACGGCGGCGTCGGGGCGGGGCGGGGCGGCGACGGTGCGGGCCGGGGCGGCAGGGGACGGCGGCGTCGGGGCAGGGCGGGGCGGCGACGGCGTCGGGGCGTCAGGGGACGGCAGCGTCGGGAGAGGAGGAGGAGAGATCGAAGTGGGGATGCGCGGTTCTAAAATTTTCCTAAGTGCTACTTATATAGTAAAGGCTTTGGTCCCGGTTCGTGGCACAAACCGGGACGAATGCCCCCTTTAGTCCTTTAAAGTGGGGCATTGGTCCCGGTTGGTCCCGTCTAATGACTTATTTATTTTCTGTAGCTGTTTTTTAGTTGATTCTTTCTGCAGATGTTTTTAATTAGTCCCACCTCACCAAGCGAAAGGCACTCGCAGCGGTTTATAAGCCCTGAGTGCAGAGATGATGAAGAAGAGGCTCAATGCTCACCTGCACGTTGCTTAGCTTCAAGCCTTAAGGATTAGGGTAGACTGCACGGAGCTATGTGCAGTGCAGTTTACACTATTCCGAAAGGCTTGAAGCTAATTAACGAGCATTGCGCCTCTTTTTTATTTTTAATGACTTATTACAACTCAGAAATAAATAGAAAATAATAAATATAGCAGAAAAGAAAAAAACTATATAAAAAACTTCTAGAAATAAATAGAAGAAAAAATAGTTGTGATTAACTTTCCTAAAAAAATGAGCAAGATGCTTATTTTTAATGACTTATTACAACTTAGAAATAAATAGAAGAAAAATAGTTGTGATTAACTTTACTAAAAAAATGAGCATAGATACTTATTTTTAATGACTTATTACAACTCAGAAATAAATAGAAGAAAAAATAGTTGTGATTAACTTTACTAAAAAATGAGCATAGATGCTTATTTTTAATTACTTATTCCAACTCAGAAATAAAAAGAAAAAAATATAGGAGAAAAGAAAAAACTATATAAAAAACTACTCAGAAATAAATAGAAGAAAAAATAGTTGTGATTAACTTTACTAAAAAAATGAGCATAGATGCTTATTTTTAAGGACTTATTACAACTCAGAAGTAAATAAAAAAATATAACAGAAAAGAAAAAAACTATATAAAAAAATACTCAGAAATAAATTGAAGAAAAAATAGTTGTGATTAACTTTACTAAAAAAATGAGCATAGATGCGCTTATAGAGAGAATTCAACCTAAATTCATAATAAATTTCTACTAATTTCAGAGAAATTCAGTATGGATTTAGGTCAAATTCCCTGTATAAGGGCATCTATTTTCATTTTGAGAGGAGCTCAACAAGGCAGAGAGGGAGGGGCTTATAAACCGGTGTGAGCCCCCTTCGGTTGGCGAGGTGGGACTAAACTCTGGCCGCAATGAGGACCCACCCTTTAGTCCCGGTTGGTGGCATGAACCGGGACTAATGGGCAGCCATTGGTCCCGGTTCATGCCACCAACCGGGACCAATAGTGGTGGGCCAGGAGCGAGGACCATTGGTCCCGGTTCGTCCCTCCAACCAGGACCAAAAAGGTCCAGACGAACAAGGACCAATGGCCCACGTGTCCCGGCCGGCCACCGGGGTTCACGAACCGGGTCCAATGCCCCCATTGGTCCCGGTTCTGGACTGAACCGGGACTAATGGGCTGGCTCTGCCTGGACCATTGCCCCCTTTTCTACTAGTGAGGACCGTCATGGTACTCGATCCAGACCGCCGGTGGCCGGTCCAAACGACGGCTCAGACCGGGACCGGACCGTGTCCACCCTGATCGAGGACACACCACCGTCATCCGAACCAGCAAGGCCAATCATAGATTTTCACCCAGATACCATGAAACAAGGCGGCGATGGTACCAAACGCTCCACTACAGCACCTCCACGAGGAAAATGACGTTCGCGCACACTGTTGCCGCCGGAATGGACAAAAATGATGCAGAGTTCTCACCTGGAGCTAGTGCCACTAGTAGAAAATAGGGCATTTGTCCTGGTTCGTAAGGGCCTTTAGTCCCGGTTCTTGAACCGGGACTAATAGGTCGTTACTAATACCTCCCCCCTTTAGTCCCGGTTCTTACACGAGCCGGGACAGATGGGCATCCACGTGGCCGCTGCGGCAGCCCAGATAGGGGGGCCTTTGGTCCCGGTTGGTGACACAAACCGGGACCAAAAGGCTTCCACGCGTCAGCAACTGGCTGGAGCTGAGATTTTTTTTTAAAAAAAAGTGGCTGGTTTAGGGGTTTTGGAGGTTATTTTTAGGTTGTTATTAGCTAGCTAATAGAGAGAAGTGTTCTCTCTTATATCTTTGTCCTTGGTTTACCAATGCCATTCTATGTTCATTTCACCCGCTGATATATAATAACTCATGCAATGTCGCATCATACATCATCATATATAATAACAAGTCCTACTAATCATGCATCATCATACAACTTCTACTTGTTATTAATAATAAGTCATACGATCATCATCCTCATAGTCATCGAACCCAACCCTACATAATTGTTCTTAGCACATGATCATCAGTATCAGGTAGGACCTAAACACCCTTAAGGTAAAATAGCATAAAAAAATATAGACCCTTACTCTCCATTATGAAGATTGGAGAGCACTAGTAGAAAAGGGTCAAATATGAGTATCAGTTTGCATATGAGCCGGCACTAATGCGTCCATTAGTGCCGGTTCAAATGACTTGGCGGGAGGTGACTTTTAGTACCGGTTCATTGTGAATCATTAGTACTGGTTTGTGCCACAAACCGGTACTAAAGGTGCTGGCCGGGCACCAGCATCTTTAGTACCGGTTCGTGGCACGAACCGGTACTAAAGAGGTTGTGGCAGGCGCTATTTTTAGTCCCACCTCGCTTCCCTAACATGAATTTGACCACATTAAATATGTTATTTCTCAAACTATCCCAAGCATTTAGTCTTCATTGAACTCTATGTGTAGGATCTGTGGCTGCAATAGGAGTCTTCGCCGGTTCATAAATCGGTGGTAGATTCCTATTGACGATTTAAATTCTATACAAAAAGATCATTGATGATGAGAGTATTTTTTTATATGTACTTCTCTGTAGCAATAGCGCGTTTTTCAGTCATTTACCAATTTGTTTAGAGAGATAAATGATCGTGAAACAATAAATCACAGCAAAACGAACTCTGAAAAAGCAGAAAAGAAAAAACTATATAAAAAATTCCTCAAAAATAAATAGCAGAAATTAAATAATGCAGAAAAGGAAAAAACTAGAAAAAGCAAAAATATTCACAAAGAAACAAAATACAGCAAAAAAACTACTCAGAAAAAAATAGAAGAAAAAAATAAAGCAGAAAATAAAAAACTATATAAAAAAATTCCTCAAAAATAAATAGCAGAAATTAAATAATGCGGAAAAGAAAAAATATATAAAGCAAAAATAAATAAAATAAAAAAATAAAGCAGAAAAGAAAAACTATATAAAAATTACTCAAAAATAAATAGCAGAAATTAAATAATGCAGAAAAGAAAAAAAAACTATATAAAGCAAATATATTCACAAAAAAACTAAATACAGCAAAAAAAACTACTCAGAAATAAATAGAAGAAAAAAATAAAGCAGAAAAGAAAAAAGTATATAAAAAATTACTGAAAAATAAATAGAAGAAAATAAATAATGCAGAAAAGAAAAAATTATATAAAAAATTGTTGGGGCGCTGCCCGGTGGGCCTGCCAGACCTAGGGTGTGCAAATACAGGCCCAGAAGGGCCAGCTAGCTCACAGGGCAGCGCGTCCTAGTTATGCCCAGAAGCCTGCCATATAGAGGAGTTCGAATGGGCAGTCGCGGCTGGGTTTATAAATCAGTGTGGCTGCCCTTCGCTCGGCAAGGTGGGACTAAAAGTAGCGCACTGCGGGTGGCAGCGCCCAACCATTAGTACCGGTTTGTGGCTCCAACCGGTACGAATGTGTTGCCCTTTAGTACCTGTTGGTGGCTCCAACCGGTACTAAAGGCCCCTCCTATATATATGGCACTTACAGAAATTCAGTTATCGGAGACCACTTCGTTCCACTTTTCTCTCACGCGACATCGATCTTTGACGCGCCGACGCCGCCACGCCACCGTGCCGTGGCCCCCGCCGCCCATCGTCGTCGTCGCCGCGCGCCCCCGCCGCCCATCGTCGTCGCCGCCCCCGCCCCCCGCCCCTCTCGTCGCCGTCCCCGGCCGCCGCCCTCACCGCCCCCGCCGCCCGTCGTACGTCGCCGGCCCCGCCGCCCGTCATACATCGCCGCCCCCGCCGCCCGTACGCGCCCGCTCCATCGAGTACTCACACACACATACACACACATACACACACGCATCCACACATACACACACACACACTACACGTACACTACACATGTACGTACACACATACACACACACACATATTTTTTTACTTATTTTCTGTTTTCTATTGTTTAGATGAATTAATTAATATAACTAGTTTATTCTTATAATGTTAGAAATGTTAATGTTGTTAGATGAATTACAACTAGTTTATTTTTAGTAAGAAAATTTAGGTATATGAGATTATTATTTGAACTAGTTGAATTAATAAAACTAGTTATATTATTTGAACTAGTTGAATTAATAGAACTAGTTTATTTTTAGTAAGAAAATTTATAGGTATATGATTATTTGAACTAATTAAAATTTAGGTATATGAGATTATTTGAATTAATATAACTAGTTTATTTTTAGTAAATGCTTAGTTGAAATAGTTGAAATAATATAACTAGTTTATTTTTAGTAAATGCTTAGTTGAAGTAGTTGAAATAATATAACTAGTTTATTTTTAGTAAATGTTTAGTTGACCTATTTGAATTCGATACAGTAAGTCACAACGAAAAGTCTGTTTTCGTAATTAAGCATGACTTATATATGCTTCATTTGCCTGAGTTATAATTTTTTATTTTCACTATTCTACTAGCGCATCCCCTGCCATGCAAGATTTTTTGTCTTGGATAAGATAGGTTTCAATGATATGGAAACTATGGAGGTAAAGAGAGTTTACCTGAAAACTGAGCATGGTTATACTTTCAACGTCAAAGTATACAATGCACACACGTACACCTATTTTGAATGCAAAACTTGGCAAGCACTATGCAAGGCTTATGCATTTGAGCCTGGTATGGTTATCACCTTTGATATTCGTCCGGAATGATATTGAAGGTAATAGAGACATATGGGTCGATGTGCAAACACCTCTAGTTCTACCATTATGTGAGTTCTTCTCAACTATATTTTTTTGTTTGATATTGCTTATTCAAAAATAATTGACAACTAATTTCTATTGACAGCTTATTTCCATTCAAGCAAACATGACCGGCGCTTGGTAGACAGGACCAACTACTGTCCCGGAGCTGAACTAAACTGCGAGGAGATAAGTCATTATGTTTCATGACTTGAGGATCTTCATACTGTCAAGACAAATTTTCTTGATGCACTTAGAAATGTTAGTACTCAAAACGTGTGACCAATAGTGATGGTATTGAACTACGGTCACATCTATTTAGGAATGATGGTAAGATTTTTACTATTTGTCCTCAGTGCATCTTTTGCATACATAATATTTTTGCTAAACTTTTATTGGTAAGTATATTAATTAAGTACTATACGATGTTCTTCAACAGGGACTCCCGATGACAGTTGTGCCTCAGGGGACCGAGACTAAAGGTCGCATGTCAATTGTTAGCTTACGGCCAAGATATCCTGCATTGCACATGAATGCATTCACGATTTCTAGAAGCGATGAATGCTTAATAGTGAAAGATTGGAGGAAAATTGTTAACGATCGCAGAGAAGTACTAGGGGGCAGCAATGAGAAGCGCAGCCCATGATTAGGAGACAGGTTCATCTGCATGCTCTAGTATGATGAATCAGGAGAGCTATACATGTTC